>JAALGZ010000025.1:0-610163 GCA_015227615.1 Labyrinthula sp. Ha | reverse complement strand
CGCCTCAAGACCTGAGGGATCCGAGGGTTCCGGACATTTTAATTCCCTTGTTACTTCATTTAGTGTCCTTACTATAGCTTTTTCTTCTTGCTCTTCCGAATCCGGGTCCTCGAAGACGTGGACTCTGTAACACTCCTCATCCGAAAAGATCGACACCCCACTACTTTCTGGCTCTGTATCCTCATAGTGTGTCGTTGCATTAACTGTATCTCCACCTACGACTGCTGATTCTCGCCCGGGAACTTTCTTTTTGGGATAAGTGCTCCACTCGATTCACTGATGAGTTACGCTGCTTCAATACTTTGCAGTCGTTGATTCTGTGTCCTTCTGTGAAGCAAAACAAACATAAATATTTATGCTTCGCATATTCCTTCTTCCTTTCCTTACTCCAAGAATCGGGTAATCTTTGTCTTTGGCCTTCAGGAGTCTGTTCCATACGCACCCTCTGCTCGACCCCACCGGGGCCTTGCGGATGTCTTCGTGGTTGTTTATCACGCACATTTTCTGTTCGTGGTTCCCGCTTGACTGGCCCCATATTATTGGGCGCCATCCTGAGAGCCGGGTCATCAAAATCCTGGGGGGGGACTAGCAGCCTTGTCAAATCAGATAAGTCCTTCCTCATAACATAGTAGCTAGTCCATCTTCGTCGTTTAATCGTATGCTTAGGGTTGGGGTCTTTAAAGGCTTTTGCAAGCCGTTTAAGCACTTCCAAACACAAGAATTTATCTAAATACGGGTCCTCAGCTAGTTCAATTCCCAGAAGGAGTTTATCAACTTGCTGCAAATAACTTGACATGGATACACTTATATTTCCTTCATTGGTCCATTTCACTTTTCGCGACACATCCGTTAGTATGCTCGCCTTCTTGCTCTCGATCCCCTAACTTCTTATCTTTTCCAGATGATGCATCACCGCTGCTCCCGAGGACGTATCTATCTTCGACATGTGCAACTCCAGTAGAACTTCTTCCGATAAATAGTTCATTATGGTTGCCTCTGTTAACCCTAGCCCTTCCTGCACTACGGCTTTCTCCCATCTGCTAAACAGCAGTTGGAACTTATATATCTCATCCGCTTGAAGTCCTTTTAACATTGGTTTACCCGACATCTGGGTTTTGTTTAAACGGGCCTTCCCGACATCCAAGTCGCTTTCCTTTCTACCGTCTCCTCTTCGGGTTCCTCTTCTTTGAGATCCACCGAACGAGTATTCGCTATGATCCGTTGAATTATCGTCATTCTGTTTATCCAGTCCATCTGTAACTTCTTCCTCATCAGTCCCAATAACTTCCTTATTTTTATGCTGTTTTTCTGTTCTTTTTTGATTTTTATTTTGTTTTTCTAATATTTCGTCCCTTAACTGTGTCACCGCTTCGTGTACTATATCCGTTATTCCAGGTTTAAGGGCCTCCACTAACTGAAGTATTAATTCCGATGTGACCAAACTGGTGGTTGGTATGCTAGCCATTGGGCCATAAGCATCCTGAACCTCTTCTTCCGTTTCTATTTACTGTTCACTCCCCACGGAGTTCGTGTCTGAGCGTTCCGATTCTTGTCCTGTGGATCCCGTTCCTACTTGTTCATCCTCCCTAAAACGACCAACAGAGACTGCAGTTCCCTTTTCTTGGTCGGTTTCGCCCACCTCTGGGGGCGTCTCTCCTTGTAAACGTTTACTTTTGCGCATTCTCAGTAATATTCTTAAGAATTGAATTTAATTTTAACCTTGTGCTCACTAAGAATGAAAAAACTTATTCGATTTGTTCTTTATCCCTTATCCCTTTTTTTATATCCTAATTCTTCTCTATATATATCCCATTCCCGTATTTTTTGTCTCTCCTCCCGCTGTGTCTTATCTTCACCCTCCTACCTATACTGTTCCTTTGTGAACCTTTACTACTATCGTCCTTGTTTCGTTTGTATACCGAGAAAGGTCAACTCTTAGGCTTCGGTTTGTATGTTCTAGGAAAGCTGCTCGTTATTCTTTCAGATTCCTGGATAACACTCGTAAATATGCAATGTAGCACGTTTCACAAATCTGTACCCTACCCATACATTTCGAACAATATGCAGCGGTCTAGCTCTAGCTTGCTAATTGTTGTAGCTAACGATTAAATCTGTTTGTGGGGGATGGGGAACATTGATTAAGCAATATTTTTTCGACTATTTCATCAATTCAATTATCGATTAACTTATCAGAGCTCCACCCCTATTGCATTAGGCTTATATTTTAGATGATTTGGTTTCATTCTTTCTGCGATAAAGTTACAGTTTCTACTAGTCAGACATATTGCGTTTATCGTGCGATTAACTTATGTACGCTACACGTCCCAGGAAATTCAGCTGTTTTAATATAAATGTAAGCTTAAACTCTTCTTATAAAACAATTAACAATATATTCTTTCTTTCTTTCTCTTAAAAACTTTTCCTTATTACTTCTTCTTAACGGTTATATTACGCTAACTATTCCAAGCATATATGTATAATACATCATATTTCAACCTAATTCCAATACCACACCATATATAATACATATACTAAAACCACTACTTAATGCTATTGCACCTCAATCGTGACTAACGATATCTCATCTCAAATTTATATCAACAAATGTCACAATATGTAAATTCATAGCATAAGAACATCAGTGAACAAACCACCCCAGGGTCTCATCACGGGCGAGAACTATCATGAAATACGAATGCTAAAAGACAGAAAATAAGGTTCCCAATTCACTCAAATCGATCATATCTCTTCAAAAACACATAAAAATCACCCACAAATGGTTCACAGCTCCTATAGGGACCTATTAAACACCGCCTGAACACCCAGTTTTCTTCGTGCAACAACATTTCACAATCAAGCACACACCTTGTATACCAACACTTGATCCAAGACCAAAATATAACAAAAACACCACGTAATATCATATAAAGAAGCTGAATATTTTATAGGAATGTTAACAGACGTTACACTGCCCCTTCAGCTTCCAATTAAAGTTCATCTCCAACCACTAACCATCCATTTCTTAAGTTATTTTTACGTCCAAATAATTCTAACTTGGTCGCATCTGACTCAAAATTACTCTCAATGAGCTCATAAAATTCAATTGGCTTTTGAGCGTTGCCAGAACGCTTACCATAAAATACTTCTTTACCAAAATTGCGTTGAATTAAAGTTTTTGGAAACGAATTATAAACTCCAATGATACACTCTTCAGTGCACTTCATTGTAACGTTTCCCAAAGTAGAAACGATTTTGTCCTTGCCATTTGTTTTTATCCAAACCAAATGACCTAGCTTCTTAACTCCATTAGCTTCAAAAAGTTGTTCAACTACATGTTCTTTTCCTCTAATCACCCAGACAAAAATCATTGTGTTACTCATCACTCTCTTGAGATTCAAGTTTACTATGTCAAAATCCTTCATTACATTGTAATTAACAGCTGGACCTCTAACTGGGTCAGCTGAAAAAGTATACCAAGGTGGATCAACCACTATTACATCATATTCCTTATTGTGGCTAACCAAAAACTCCTCAACTTTACCAGCATAAAAATATGACCCTTCAGGTATTTTCCAAAGATAAACAATAAAATTCAACTTTTCACTTTCCACTTTTACTAAATTATTTGTTTCACCTTCAGAAAATAATAAATCAGCTTTCTTAGTTGGCATTAAAACATTTTGCGAAATTAAATCTTCTGCTTTGTATATTTCTTTTTCAACTTCCTTTTCACGTTTTTTAAGTTTTGACCATAGATTTTTTAAAAATAGTAAAGCTTCTTCTCGTGTTCCTGTTATTCTTGGGAAACTTCTCCGGTTCTTATTTTCATTAGACATCATTTCATCCATCATAATCTTAACACCCCCACTGTAAGTCAAATTGTAAACTTCAATAAAAAGAGACCCATATTGTTTCTGATTCTCAACACTCTTTTTAACATACTTCCATTTAAATAAATACTTCCTCAATAGCTTCATTCCTTCAGATAAAGGTTTCTTCTGCACAAAATAATCTTCACTTCTCCATCTTGAGTTATCTTGTCTCAAGGCAAATAGATCTAAATACAATCCATGGTAGATGTTTAGACTTTGTCTACCCACAGTTCTTTGTATTTTAGTATATATTTGTTGTTTACTTTTTCCAGGAATAAAAAGTTTCAGTTCTTCAAAGTTTCCAAAACCTCTGCTCAATAATCCGACTCTTAATGATTGCAATTCAAATGTCGACCAATTCAGCCTATTCCAGTTACCTTTTTCATCAATAAATATTTTACCAAAAATAAGCTTCTCTTCAAAACTACTAACCTCATTCTCACTCATGGCAAAGATCTTCTTCTGCATCTCAATCTGTCCTAAGTATTCTGAGTCAGGGTATACTGTCATCAAAAAGTCCATCAACTGTACCGTCTCTAAAGACTTATTATCTCTGCAAAACTCAACAACAAAATAAGGTAAATCTTCAAAAATAGTAAGAGCTGGTTCAAAAGTATCATCATTCTCAGAAAAACCTCTCCACCTACATAAAAACTTCAACTGCCCTTCATCATCTTTCACAAGCTTAATCAACTTATCCAACTCCAACTTACCTTTGTCCATTCTGTAAACCAAAGACGTAGCAGAACTAGGTAAAAAACCTATTGGAGCATAAGGTGCTAATAACATAGAGTGACGAGTTTTCTTTTTACCATCCACATCTTGAATAACATAAATGTGCTCGCTAATGCATTCAATAACCTGATACGGTCCGCACCAGCGAGGCTTTAACTTGTCTCGTCTACCTTCTCCAGCTTCTTTTTCAGAAAGCCAAACAAACTCTCCTACTCCAAAGTAAATAGGTTTCAACTTTCCCCTCATATTCCTTCTCTTATTCACCTTCATCCTGTGCTCTAATCCACATTTATCAGCTTTAGCTTGTAAGTCCATGATCTTCCTTCTTAAGTCCAAAGAAACTTCTTTCAATTTATTGTAATCCTGCTTCTCCATCTCTTTGTATACTGCCCCAAGCGGTGATCCATTCTTCCCTACACCAATCATGAGTTGCAACGGGCTCATCTCCATACCTCTACAAGTGAGTGGGCTTTGATTAATAAAAGCTTGGACCATTGGTAAAACATCTGGCCACTCTTCATCCCCCAAGCCCCACTCACTCACTATGGATCTAAGGTTTCTTAAGATAGTTTTATTCTGCACTTCTACCGCACCTGCGGTGTGGCTAACATAAGTAGCACTAAACTGGTGTGCACAACCAGACTTCTTTAGAAACTGTTCCAAAACTTCCGAGGTAAAATGAGAACCTCTGTCTGTAACTAAAGTAAAAGCAGGTAATAACTGGAAATGGGCATGCCAGTCCCATAAAATGCTAACTACTTTATCACTAGTAGCTTTATCGCAATACTTTAAAATAGTAGTTCTAGTAAGCGAATCTACTTAAGTTAAAATCCATCCCTTTTTATTAACATATAAAAAATCTGACAGTAAGACTTCACCAGCCTTACTGCCCCACGCTGTTACATTCAGCGGGCGCCTAATCACAAGACTAGGTTTTTGGCAATGTATACATTGTCGATGTAATACAATAATTGCCTTCTTAAATAAACTAAAAATATCCTTCTCAAAATAATAGTTTTCTTTAATAAAATTGATTTCTTTCTTGACTGAAGAATGGTTGAATATAAAATGAGTGTGCATGATCACTAAAGGTAATATACTTTTTGTCACATACATCTTTCCTTCCATCTTCTTTACTACTTCTAGTTCAGGTATATCCCTTTTTTGAAACATCAAAATAAGTTTGTCATCAATTATTTCCCATCCTTTTCCAGCCAAGTCTAAACTACCAGGATGTCTGGGAGAAACATTCATCTCATCAATAACTCTCCAGAATTCTATTTCATCATCCTGATCTTCTGAATTAAAAATAGCTCTTTGAATAATAACCTCTTCGACTTCATCATGATATTTAGGGTTTAACCAGCGAGACAAACAGTCTGCTGGTATGTTTCTATACCCTTCTAAGTGATAAGCCTGCAAGTTTATTTCCATAAAGTCAAGAGCCCAACGACTTAGTCTGGATCCATGAGATTTTAATTTAACCTCTCTAGGATTTATAATGTTGACTAAGTTTTTATGATCTGTAAATAAGATCTTTTCCTTCGCGTTAAAACGTAAATAAAAGGGATATTTTTGATAGCCATAAGGACTGGAAACAACTCTTTGCACGAAATATGCCACTTGATTTGGGACCCGGTAAAACCACCCGAGTTTATTGCAATAACTCTGAAGTTAGATTTAAAAGGATCATAAACATCCACAGCTTCTGCACTTTGAGTAATAAAAAGAGAATAAAAAAACTCGCTAGCGTCTGTGAATAAATATATATTCTGCTCAGGGTCATAATATCCTATTGAACATTCCATGCTTCTCTTGATAGCTTCGATCATCTCAGTGTAGGCCATCTCCATTTCTTCATCCCAAATGATTTTAAGTTTCTTTTTCTCTAAGTTCCTCATCTTTCCTCCTATTTTATGTGAGCCTAGAACTATTTTTCTCATCCTACTAAACCCAGGAATAGTAGGAGAAATAAAGTTTGCTGTATAAATCAGCTGGGCTAACTCGTGTAAATACACAGGTTTAACCCTATTTAATAATCCTTTAGCGTAGTGTATGTCATATTTCCACCCATCTTTATCAAAACTTCTACCACAAAATACCAGGTTATTTGCAACAAGCTCACACTTGTCTATATTTAACCTTAGCTTCTTGCTCTGTATTTGACGTAAAAAACTTTCAACATTTGAATAAAGCTCGTTAATCGACTCCCCCATGATGATGGAGTCATCGATCCACTGTAGAGCTTTATGAGGCCAGAGACCAATAGGTGTTAAAACTTCACCTATCTGTCTCATAGAAAAAAGACTTGGTGTATTACACCACCCCTGGGGTGCTCCTAAAAAAGAGTAGGCCATTCCCCAGGGGGTCGTAAAAGTAAAATACTGACCGGCTTGCTCTTCACAAGCCAGGTAGTCAAAACCGCTCAAAAGGTCAAAACCCGCAAAAAACTTGTTTGCTCTAACGCGGTTCAACTGTAACTCTATCCTCGGGAGTGTATTATTGACCCTCTGAGTTATTTTGTTCAGCGGTCTAAAATCAACGACCAATCTGAACTTCTTCGGTCCCTTCTTTGGAACCACCAACACTGACATAGCAGTAGTTGGATTTTTATTCGGGTAAATAATACCCGCCTTCTCCATATGAGCAATACGTTTATGTAAAAAATTCTCCTGCTCTTGTCCTAATGGTAACTGCTTTTGAATCCCCACTCTCTCTCCTGGTAATAAATCACATCTTATTGGGGTAATAATGGAAAGTTGAGTTGAGCTTTCTGCATCGCCAAAGGCTTTAAAGTTGCTTTCAAATAGTTCTACAAACTTCGTTTTCCACGCAGGAGAGGAAGAAAAATGAACCACATCTATTGCTTCCACTTTGTCTTTAATCTTTGCACGCATCCTATTATCATCACTTTGTCCACTTTTTGCAGCACCTAAACCTACGTCAATATTTTCCAACTCCATGAACTCTTCTTGCTCAGGAAAGTCTGCTCCAAATATATAAGGTGGTACTTTGAGTGCGTTTTTCGGAGCAGAACTGTCCATTCCAGAGTAGAAGGATTTTACATTGATCATCTCACTTTCCTCTTCTCCTACATAATCCAAAAACCATTTCGCGAATGTGGGTTTCTCTTCCATACTTTTCCCTTTTCCCATTCTTCTTTTAAGGGCACTAAAAGGGTCTAAGTTATATCTTGACAGTATTTCATTTCCTAGGATTAGATCGTCCCATTCCTGGACGTCTAATATAAGGGCTTCAACCTCGTAAAAGACAAAACCACGATGCCCATCTTGATCTACTACGGTGATCTCTGGAAACTGTCCCACTTTCCAAACCGGATATATAGCACCTCCGGCGGCTTGTACCCTGAAAGGTTTCTCTAACTTCTTTATTTTGCTGCAATGCTTCTTCAAACTTTGATGGATCGTACTCCTGAAGGCTCCAGAATCTAGCAAAGCTTTGTACTTAAATCCACTTATATCAACTTCAATAATAGCTCTGTTCGAAACTTCCTTTTTCTCTTTCACTTTAAAACACTTCTCCTTCTTTCCTAGCTTATCTCTAGTTTCTTCATATCCTTTCACATCTCCTACTTCTGCCTTCTCAAAAACCTCATCCGTCTTATTACAATCTCCAGACGACTTGTCTTGAAAACATTTGTAGGTCTTAGTTCCAAAAAGCTTCTCTGCTTTCTCCGCAAGCACCTCAGCCTCTTGGACTCTTTTTGCTGATATTAACTCAGCTTCCTTTCTTCTTACATAATCCTCCATCCGCTTCTTCAAAACTTATTCACCTGGATGGGGTTTAGCAGATTCTCCTGCTTTCTTCTTATAACAATAGGGCTCTGTGTGCCCGTATTCCCACTCGTGTGTACACAAAAGAGGTGTACGCTTAATATTCTGCGATGGGTTCTGCTTTCTAACTACAGGTTTCTGCGCCTTGACCGCAAACCTCGTCTTCTTCATTGGCGTTTTTATTATCGGACCTTTCTCTTTCTTCGTAACTTTAGACTTCCTCGCGTAAGGCGGTGGCATACAGCCCATAACATAAGCCTTTAACGCAGTTCTATCTGCTGCTTTAAGTTCTGGTCTCAAAGTTAAATCATCCTCCCGGACCCACATAAAGTCCGGCATCAACTTCAAGATTGCCTTCGCGATGTCCTTAGGTTTTTTCTCTGCTTCAGATGGAAGATAAGTCAAAACTTCTTCAACGTCTTGAAATACTGCTTCTATTGCATCTTCTTCAATTATTTCAGTGTTGAACTTCACATATTTTTCAATAAGAGCGACTGCATTCGTCGCAGTCCTACTTCTTTCACTTCTAATTCTTTCCTTGATTGCTTCGATAATACTTTCATTCGAATCAACAGTGCCAGCATTGCTTAACCTCTTAAAAACTTCTTCTCCTAACATTTCTTTTAAATAGATAAACTTCCTAGTGCAGGGGTTAAGGCGCTCCACCTCATAAATGAACTTCTACATGCTCCTCATCTCAAGATCTTCCAGTGTTGTGATCCTAGCATGACAGCCTGCCATTCGACTCGTTAACATATTCATACTCACTCTGTTTTCTTCCGTCAGCGTCTGAATGACCTCCCTGTTTCTGTTCGTGATCTCTTCACTTCTTCTAGAGTTTCTTTCCTCCATTCTTATTAAAAGATCCTCTTGTCTCTTGGCGTTCCTCTCATCTAATCTTATCAAAATATCCTCAAATGCCTTGAACATTTGGTTCATATTAGCTTGTCTTTCGCTCATAGCGATATATCTTCCTAAAAACTCCTCCGTTGTTCAAACTTCTTAAAATCTTCAAACAAATTAAAACTTCTGAATTAAACTTTCAATATTTCGAAATATTGCGTTTATCGTGCGATTAACTTATGTACGCTACACGTCCCAGGAAATTCAGTAGTTTTAATATAAATGTAAGCGTAAACTCTTCTTATAAAACAATCAACAATATATTCTTTTCTTTTCTTTCTTAACAAACTTTTTCTTATTACTTCTCTTAACGGTTATATTACACTAACTATTCCAAAGCATATATGTATAATACATCATATTTCAACCTAATTCCAATACCACACCATATATATAACATATACTAAAACCCTTACTCAAAGCTATTGCACCTCAATCGTGACTAACAATATCTCATCTCAAATTTATATCAGCAAATGTCACAAAATGTAAATCTATAGCATAAAAACATCGGTGAACAAACCACCCAGGGTCTCATCACGGGCGAAAACTGTCATGCAATACGAATGCTAAAAGACAAAAAATAAGGTTCCCAATTCACTCAAATCGATCATATCTCTCCAAAAACACGTCAAAGACACTCACAAACAATTCACAGCTCCTATAGGGACCTATTAAACACCTCCTGAACACCCAGTTTTCTTTGTACAACAACATTTCACAATCAAACACACACCTTATATACCAACACTTGATCCAAGACCAAAATATAACAAAAACTCCACGTAATATCATATAAAGAAGCTGAATATTTTATAGAAGTATTATCAGACGTTACAGTGTAAGAGCAGAAACATGACATTAAAAAAGCTATTATTCTTCTATCAAACCTTTTTTGAGTCAGTACTTTTCTATGCATCCTTGTGTTTGAGACTGCATTCTTTACGGGATTACCTTTGCTAAATCAAAAAAAGAATCTTTTGTACATAGGTTTTGGAAGCTAAATCGCTATAGAAGATCTCTAAAACTACTAAGGTACGAAAGAAAAGAAGATCAAAATTTCAAAGAAGTTTGGTTCCACAACTGGTTATAGCGAAACTATTTATCTCAAGAAGTGGATAATAGACACTCAATGATGCTCTCTATGGTCACCTAAGAGACTAGATTTTCGATGTTTAGATAAGATCTGTATTTAAGTTCTTATTTTTTTTGACAATGCTGTGAAAGAATTTTTTTTTGTATGAAGGAAAATTTTAGTCATTAGTAGATGGCGACTACAGAGATGTGATTAATACTTTTTTACTGATGTGTAAATACTTGCCTGAATAAAATATTTTTTGGATACTTTATTCCCATATTTCTGAATACATTTAGTGTAAATACTATGGTTTCAACCATAAAACGAAGTTTTCTTATGATATATACATTCTACCAAGAATTCAAAAAATTAATGAATAGACCTTGTTCAGCTAAGCAGTATTGTCTTTAGATATTTTGCCAATGTCTATGTTTTTCTCTTATTTCAGAAACAGACCCTAAAAATAGAGCATGAAAGAGGTTAGAACCATGTAATCTTCATCATTAAAATATCTCCTGTTTAATCTACATTCTTTTCCAGTAAAACATGAATCACTTAAACACGGTCTAACTAACCTGGAAATGTAATCATAAGTTTTCGCTTGGCTGAGGAAGTGAAAGCAAGATGTTACCGGTATAATGAACTATAGCAGATGTTGCTAAGCATATCCCAAACTACTTAAAATTAAGCAATGAATGTGGAACAATATTCGAAGTTCAATAGCTCCCCAAGAAGAAGCCTTTATTAAGTGCTTCACCAAAGACAGAGATTCATTAAGAAAATAACCCCATCATTAAGTTTAAGGTATAGATTGAAAGTAGCAGTTGCAGCTCTATAGCTATTCAAATGAATACAAGGATCTACATGACACAGCCTCAGATTCCCTCATAGATATATACAAGAACAGTGAAAGGAAGTTAAGCTCATCTAAGAGAAGTTGCAGATGCAAAGATATGGTATCTTTTTCTTAAGAATATTTGAGGAGTAAAATAATAGTTAGTGCCACTACCTCGCACGAACAATTCATCATGACACCTCACTTGAGGCTTCCAATATTCATAATTATCTTTGAACAGGTTTCATCCATGAAATTTTCCTGGGTCGAAGAAAATTATTGATCCTTACCTCATGCTATACATGTACATATTTTTCTAGATAAGACTAAAGGCATTTGAGAAAATACTTCTAGTAGGAACTTCTTCCTTGCAGAAGATATGGTTGAGGTCCTAAACAATAGGAGCAGTGCTATATAAAGTTATATGGGGGTTCTCTGTTTAACTTACAAACTAAATTTAAACCCATTATAAACTGGATATTTTTTATGATTAGGAATATATGTGCTAAATTTATCCCAGGCTGATGGATATATATGTAAAGTTTTGGCGGTATGCGAGCTTGTAATGAGTAATCATAAGTAAATAAAATTATCAGGTGTTCAGCCAAACCAAAACCCTCATGCGATAGAGTTGACCTCGATATATATTAAACTATATGTCCAACTTCATGTTAACTCAGAAAAAAAAGAAACCCCAAAATATCTTTGGGATCTTTGCTTATAAGAACGTGTGTTCCTTTATAGAGACTGGTCAAAAGTATATAGTGGTGACACGACTTAGAATTAGTTTTATTAAAAAGGAAAAGAGATGGCCTTGAAAACTAAATTGATCAGTACTAACGAATTCCATTTCTATTAGATGAGTAGATGTGTCTGATAAAAGGACAAACATTCGTCACCCGTGCTTCCCACCTGGTCCCCCACGGTAGTACTAGACAGGCTCGATGAGGCTTAACTTATTGGTTCGAATGGATCAATGTGTTCTCCTCATGAAATGAACGAATGTGATGTCATCAATTGTAACTAGGTTTAATTATAATACACAAGTATTATGATTTTATTGGTACGCTCAACCAATCAAATTCTTGTATAATTCTGAAAAAATGAAAAAGCACAAAGAGAAAGCTTGAATACGTGTAAGAGCAGAAACATGACATTAAAAAAGCTATTATTCTTCTATCAAACCTTTTTTGAGTCAGTACTTTTCTATGCATCCTTGTGTTTGAGACTGCATTCTTTACGGGATTACCTTTGCTAAATCAAAAAAGAATATTTTGTACATAGGTTTTGGAAGCTAAATCGCTATAGAAGATCTCTAAAACTACTAAGGTACGAAAGAAAAGAAGATCAAAATTTCAAAGAAGTTTGGTTCCACAACTGGTTATAGCGAAACTATTTATCTCAAGAAGTGGATAATAGACACTCAATGATGCTCTCTATGGTCACCTAAGAGACTAGATTTTCGATGTTTAGATAAGATCTGCATTTAAGTTCTTATTTTTTTGACAATGCTGTGAAAGAATTTTTTTTTGTATGAAGGAAAATTTTAGTCATTAGTAGATGGCGACTACAGAGATGTGATTAATACTTTTTTACTGATGTGTAAATACTTGCCTGAATAAAATATTTTTTGGATACTTTATTCCCATATTTCTGAATACATTTAGTGTAAATACTATGGTTTCAACCATAAAACGAAGTTTTCTTATGATATATACATTCTACCAAGAATTCAAAAAATTAATGAATAGACCTTGTTCAGCTAAGCAGTATTGTCTTTAGATATTTTGCCAATGTCTATGTTTTTCTCTTATTTCAGAAACAGACCCTAAAAATAGAGCATGAAAGAGGTTAGAACCATGTAATCTTCATCATTAAAATATCTCCTGTTTAATCTACATTCTTTTCCAGTAAAACATGAATCACTTAAACACGGTCTAACTAACCTGGAAATGTAATCATAAGTTTTCGCTTGGCTGAGGAAGTGAAAGCAAGATGTTACCGGTATAATGAACTATAGCAGATGTTGCTAAGCATATCCCAAACTACTTAAAATTAAGCAATGAATGTGGAACAATATTCGAAGTTCAATAGCTCCCCAAGAAGAAGCCTTTATTAAGTGCTTCACCAAAGACAGAGATTCATTAAGAAAATAACCCCATCATTAAGTTTAAGGTATAGATTGAAAGTAGCAGTTGCAGCTCTATAGCTATTCAAATGAATACAAGGATCTACATGACACAGCCTCAGATTCCCTCATAGATATATACAAGAACAGTGAAAGGAAGTTAAGCTCATCTAAGAGAAGTTGCAGATGCAAAGATATGGTATCTTTTTCTTAAGAATATTTGAGGAGTAAAATAATAGTTAGTGCCACTACCTCGCACGAACAATTCATCATGACACCTCACTTGAGGCTTCCAATATTCATAATTATCTTTGAACAGGTTTCATCCATGAAATTTTCCTGGGTCGAAGAAAATTATTGATCCTTACCTCATGCTATACATGTACATATTTTTCTAGATAAGACTAAAGGCATTTGAGAAAATACTTCTAGTAGGAACTTCTTCCTTGCAGAAGATATGGTTGAGGTCCTAAACAATAGGAGCAGTGCTATATAAAGTTATATGGGGGTTCTCTGTTTAACTTACAAACTAAATTTAAACCCATTATAAACTGGATATTTTTTATGATTAGGAATATATGTGCTAAATTTATCCCAGGCTGATGGATATATATGTAAAGTTTTGGCGGTATGCGAGCTTGTAATGAGTAATCATAAGTAAATAAAATTATCAGGTGTTCAGCCAAACCAAAACCCTCATGCGATAGAGTTGACCTCGATATATATTAAACTATATGTCCAACTTCATGTTAACTCAGAAAAAAAAGAAACCCCAAAATATCTTTGGGATCTTTGCTTATAAGAACGTGTGTTCCTTTATAGAGACTGGTCAAAAGTATATAGTGGTGACACGACTTAGAATTAGTTTTATTAAAAAGGAAAAGAGATGGCCTTGAAAACTAAATTGATCAGTACTAACGAATTCCATTTCTATTAGATGAGTAGATGTGTCTGATAAAAGGACAAACATTCGTCACCCGTGCTTCCCACCTGGTCCCCCACGGTAGTACTAGACAGGCTCGATGAGGCTTAACTTATTGGTTCGAATGGATCAATGTGCTCTCCTCATGAAATGAACGAATGTGATGTCATCAATTGTAACTAGGTTTAATTATAATACACAAGTATTATGATTTTATTGGTACGCTCAACCAATCAAATTCTTGTATAATTCTGAAAAAATGAAAAAGCACAAAGAGAAAGCTTGAATACGTGTAAGAGCAGAAACATGACATTAAAAAAGCTATTATTCTTCTATCAAACCTTTTTTGAGTCAGTACTTTTCTATGCATCCTTGTGTTTGAGACTGCATTCTTTACGGGATTACCTTTGCTAAATCAAAAAAGAATATTTTGTACATAGGTTTTGGAAGCTAAATCGCTATAGAAGATCTCTAAAACTACTAAGGTACGAAAGAAAAGAAGATCAAAATTTCAAAGAAGTTTGGTTCCACAACTGGTTATAGCGAAACTATTTGTCTCAAGAAGTGGATAATAGACACTCAATGATGCTCTCTATGGTCACCTAAGAGACTAGATTTTCGATGTTTAGATAAGATCTGCATTTAAGTTCTTATTTTTTTGACAATGCTGTGAAAGAATTTTTTTTTGTATGAAGGAAAATTTTAGTCATTAGTAGATGGCGACTACAGAGATGTGATTAATACTTTTTTACTGATGTGTAAATACTTGCCTGAATAAAATATTTTTTGGATACTTTATTCCCATATTTCTGAATACATTTAGTGTAAATACTATGGTTTCAACCATAAAACGAAGTTTTCTTATGATATATACATTCTACCAAGAATTCAAAAAATTAATGAATAGACCTTGTTCAGCTAAGCAGTATTGTCTTTAGATATTTTGCCAATGTCTATGTTTTTCTCTTATTTCAGAAACAGACCCTAAAAATAGAGCATGAAAGAGGTTAGAACCATGTAATCTTCATCATTAAAATATCTCCTGTTTAATCTACATTCTTTTCCAGTAAAACATGAATCACTTAAACACGGTCTAACTAACCTGGAAATGTAATCATAAGTTTTCGCTTGGCTGAGGAAGTGAAAGCAAGATGTTACCGGTATAATGAACTATAGCAGATGTTGCTAAGCATATCCCAAACTACTTAAAATTAAGCAATGAATGTGGAACAATATTCGAAGTTCAATAGCTCCCCAAGAAGAAGCCTTTATTAAGTGCTTCACCAAAGACAGAGATTCATTAAGAAAATAACCCCATCATTAAGTTTAAGGTATAGATTGAAAGTAGCAGTTGCAGCTCTATAGCTATTCAAATGAATACAAGGATCTACATGACACAGCCTCAGATTCCCTCATAGATATATACAAGAACAGTGAAAGGAAGTTAAGCTCATCTAAGAGAAGTTGCAGATGCAAAGATATGGTATCTTTTTCTTAAGAATATTTGAGGAGTAAAATAATAGTTAGTGCCACTACCTCGCACGAACAATTCATCATGACACCTCACTTGAGGCTTCCAATATTCATAATTATCTTTGAACAGGTTTCATCCATGAAATTTTCCTGGGTCGAAGAAAATTATTGATCCTTACCTCATGCTATACATGTACATATTTTTCTAGATAAGACTAAAGGCATTTGAGAAAATACTTCTAGTAGGAACTTCTTCCTTGCAGAAGATATGGTTGAGGTCCTAAACAATAGGAGCAGTGCTATATAAAGTTATATGGGGGTTCTCTGTTTAACTTACAAACTAAATTTAAACCCATTATAAACTGGATATTTTTTATGATTAGGAATATATGTGCTAAATTTATCCCAGGCTGATGGATATATATGTAAAGTTTTGGCGGTATGCGAGCTTGTAATGAGTAATCATAAGTAAATAAAATTATCAGGTGTTCAGCCAAACCAAAACCCTCATGCGATAGAGTTGACCTCGATATATATTAAACTATATGTCCAACTTCATGTTAACTCAGAAAAAAAAGAAACCCCAAAATATCTTTGGGATCTTTGCTTATAAGAACGTGTGTTCCTTTATAGAGACTGGTCAAAAGTATATAGTGATGACACGACTTAGAATTAGCTTTATTAAAAAGGAAAAGAGATGGCCTTGAAAACTAAATTGATCAGTACTAACGAATTCCATTTCTATTAGATGAGTAGATGTGTCTGATAAAAGGACAAACATTCGTCACCCGTGCTTCCCACCTGGTCCCCCACGGTAGTACTAGACAGGCTCGATGAGGCTTAACTTATTGGTTCGAATGGATCAATGTGCTCTCCTCATGAAATGAACGAATGTGATGTCATCAATTGTAACTAGCTTTAATTATAATACACAAGTATTATGATTTTATTGGTACGCTCAACCAATCAAATTCTTGTATAATTCTGAAAAAATGAAAAAGCACAAAGAGAAAGCTTGAATACGTGTAAGAGCAGAAACATGACATTAAAAAAGCTATTATTCTTCTATCAAACCTTTTTTGAGTCAGTACTTTTCTATGCATCCTTGTGTTTGAGACTGCATTCTTTACGGGATTACCTTTGCTAAATCAAAAAAGAATATTTTGTACATAGGTTTTGGAAGCTAAATCGCTATAGAAGATCTCTAAAACTACTAAGTGTTGAACAGTTTTATATTTAAAAACCAATTAACCGATTAAAGTCTGCTTTAGTACCAATGTACTATTTGCAACGACTACTTATAAAAAGCAACTACCATAAATATATTTATATTATTTAACACCTTTCCCCTTCATTTGAAATACTTTTTCACATAAGTTGAACAGTTTGTTCTTACCAACAAGTTTAGTAAAGGGGTCAGCTAAATTTTCTGCAGTCTGAACGTAAATAAGTTCAGCATTCATTTCCTTAATTTCTTGACTTGCACATTTATACTTTGAACTAATATGCTTCACAGCATGTTGAGCAGATTCACCTTTGCACATACGAAGTGCTCCCTGATTATCAATAAATATTCTTGTAGCAACTTTTATCTTCAAGTTCTTAAGAGTTTCATATATTGCTTTAAGTTCCTTCACAGATAAACTAATTCCAATAAACTCAGCTATCGTAGAATTTCGAGTGTAAATAGGTTCCAATTTGCTTCGATATGAGATAACATTATTATTTAACGTAATGATGTTTCCATATACAGTCTTTTCTTCTTTTCCATTAGCATGAGAACTATCCACCATCATATTCAGCGTGTTCACTTCCTTCAGTTTTGGATAAACTAAACTGTATTCTTTCGTGTTTTTAAGATACGTAAATAAACGTTTTACCTGCGTAAGGCCCAGCTCAGTTGGACAAGACATAGAAGTAGCTAGAGTTTGAACAGCAAAAGATATGTCTGGTCTTCCGTTTATAGCTATATAGTTAGCTAATCCAACCATTTGCTGATATTCTTTTTCTTCAGATAGTTTAGGAGTATCATCGGACGTAAGATCTGTGTTGATCGGAGTAGGAGCAGTTTGAACTTGTTCTAAGTTGAGCTTGTGTTTGTAGAATCCGTTTACTATGTGAGAAGACATGTTGCAAATACAGCTATTTTTCGCACCTTTGGTAAGACGTATTCCAATATACGTGTCAGCCACTTCGTTACTCTTCAGCTTGTAGCTTTTCTTCATAAGATCTTCGAATTCAGATACTCTAAACTCTGTTCCAGAGTATAAAAGATCGTCCACATACACTAAAACGACTATTTCTTTCCTTTCCCCGTCAGAAAACAGACAGCTTTCTCCAACCACCGGTTTTAAATTTAACGTCTCTAATGTGTTTCTCAAAGTTTCATACCAAATCTTCGGGGCTTGGCGGAGTCCATATATTGATGTTGAAGATTTCCATACTTTTTTGTTGCCGTCTCTTTTTGGGTGACCTCTTGGAAGCTCTAAAAATATATCGTTTGGAAGAGATCCATAGATGAAGGCAGCTGTGATGTCCATCTGTCTAATCCACATCTTAAATCCAATTGCAATACATAGAAATATTCTTATTGTAGTTATTGGAGCAACAGGAGCGTAAAATCTTGTATCTCTTTTCTTGAACTGACTTCTAGCTTTGTTGTCGTTCGCACAGATCCTGACTTTTGCGATCATATTTCCATAGAAATCCTTTTTCACTTTGAACAGCTCAACAATAGGTATCACCCTATTAGGAGGCTCTGGTCTGTCAACGACCTTAAAAATCCCTGTTTCTTCGAGAGCTTTGAGTTCTTTCTCATATGCTTCTAACCAGTATTGTTTGTCGTTTCTGTATTGTATTTGTGAATAGGTTCTCGGTGGTATTGTGCTATTCGTGATTTTATTGGATGAATAAACCTCTTCTTCATCTGAATTTTGATTTCTTTTGATTTTATTGGCTGATTTTACTCCTAATTTTTTAACTGTGTGATTCCTATTTCTGCATCCTTGAATGATGTTATCTGTGCTAATTTCAGAATTCACCCACTTTGTAGAATTGCCCAAATTTTGATCCTTTTGAGACACCTTAGAATTAAATTGAATTGGAGATGAAACACAACTGTTTGGTTTGATTTCCTCGATTGATGGAGATTCGGACGTATCGGAGCTGTTATCTGACAATTCGTAGTACTCTGGTTGTTGTATCTGAAGATGTGGGAGGTTTTTGTTGATCAGTTTTCTCATACGGTCTTTGTGGATGTTGTTTTTTAAGTCTTTTGGTGAGAGTGATATGAATTTATTGTATGTTGCACGTATGGTGCCGATCTCGTCGAGTTGGATGGTTCGAAATAGTTGAATTTTGTTGGTCTTCAAGTTGAGTGTGATATATGCTTTGGATTGGACGTCATTTCCTAAGTAGATGATGGGAGTCGTAGTTGATAGTTTGGATTTCCTCGGTTTGAGTGCGAAGCCTTTTGCGCCAAATAACTTTATGTTCTCTAGCTTTGGAGGGATGTTATAGATTATTTCGAAGGGTGACTTTGATAGTTGTTTTGCTATTCGGTTGAGGATGTAGCAGGAGTGTTTGGCTGCAAAGCACCAAAAACGTTCGGATAAGTTGGATTGGAATAAGAGGGCCCTCATCATGGATACGACAGTTCTGTTCTGTCTTTCAATACGTCCATTTTCAGAAGGTTGATATGCGTTCGAATACTCCCGCTTTATTCCAGATTTTAAACAGAAGTGATCCAGGTTTTTAAATTCAGTTCCGTTGTCAGAGAAAATACACTTCACAGGTTTGTCATATTGTTTTTGAAGCTTTTTTATGCATTTTATCAGCTCGTTTGATATTGTATCTTTCTTTCTTGTAAGTATAGGTATGAGATATCCAGTGTAGTTGCAGACTGAAAGGTTGATCCAGATGAAATTTTGGAAGGATAAGGGGAACGGGCCCATAGTATCTGTGTGTAACTTTTCAAAAGGATACGTTCCTTTCATGAGAGAGCTGTTAGAGTATTGAACTGCTTTGTGTTTGCGACTTTGAACCAGTTTTCCAGCTGAGCATCCAATGCAGAAATCTTGTTTCATCTCAGGGTATCCGTTTCTTTTTATGTATTCTTTATTTAGATGACCAAGTCTGTAGTGGGAGAGATCAGAAGAGGATACGTTAAGTTCGTTCAACGCAATTCTGTTGTTTGGATTTTTGATACAATGAAGAATATAATGGTTGTTTTTTCTGTGTAGGTGTGCAACTGTAAGATCATGTTTTGTTATTCTGGCTCCTTTCTTGTCTTTAATAATAGCAAAGTTGTCATCCACCAGCTGAGGTTCGGAGATAATGGTTTGTTTGATTCCAGGTATGTACACAACGTTTTTTAGATGTATAGCTGTGTTGTTTTTAAGAAGTAGCTTCAAAGATCCTTGGACAGTGTTGATGTTTCTGGTGTGAAGTGCTCCAGATACTTTGACGTTAGAGATGTCTTTAGGATTCGATAAAAGATTTCGATTTCCTGTGACGTGTTGCGTTGCTCCAGAATCAACTAGGCAGCATAAGCACTGTTCATTGAACCTGTGGGTACATTTTTCTTTTGAGACAGATACATCTTTCAGTTGAATGTTTAGGGTCATGAGAGAGTAGTCAACGTTCGTCGGATACTCATTCAGTTCATACTCTTCTTCTACTTGGTTTTCTTCTGCGTTACATTCCTCGTTTTGGCTCGTTTCATCCTCTGACGCGTATTCATCTTCTAAAATATCGACCGTATTTACTCTAATAACTTGGATCGTGCAGTTTTTGTATGTGTGAGAACCGGATCCGCACAAGAAGCAGACGTGTTCTTTATTTGGACACATTTTTATGTAGTGGCCGAAACCCCCACATTTCAAGCATCTGTTTTTTGCTTTGAAAATCTTCTTTCTTGTGGGATTGGTAGAGGTAGAGGAAAACTTATTGTTTTGGACATTGGCCACTTTAACTTTCACGTTGTTGGATCTGGATTTTTGCTCAGGACATCGGAGAGTAATGTTGGCGTTTACTTTGAGGAAGAAACTTATGGTCCCTGCAAGCGTGGTCTCATTGCACATGGATTTGTGCACATAGAACCTATCATCAGGAAGTCCTTGGATGAAGTTTTCAGCAATATCTTTAGATTCTTGGCCTCCATATAGACAGTATTCAGAGAATCTTTTTCGAAAAATATTAATGTAAGAAGCAAGATCCCGATATTGAATATTTTGAAGTCTTCGTTTTGCTTGTATTCTAGCTGTATCTTTGTCCTTCATATAGTGAATCCGAATTTGCATCATTCCATGAAATATTGTAGGTCCATTGTCAATGTAGTGAACCAATTCTATAGTCATAGATCTTCTTAGAGTGTGAATAACCTCAAGTTGTTTCGAAGCTAGCTCCATTTTATCCTTAAGAAACACTTTCTTATCATAGTAGCAAGGTACAACTAATTTATCCAATACAACTACAGATGCTGTCATAGAAAGGTTCATAAGTTCCAGAGGCGTATCCATGGATTCATCGTTATATACTTTAACTTTCTTTACATCGTAGAATTCTTCGTTGTTAATTTCGTTAAGATATTGTTGGAGACCTTCTCTAGCGGAGGAATCTTCTTTTAACAGTCTAGGTGATGTAATTTCATATTGTAGGAACATGGATAGGTGTTTTTTGCCAAGATATGCAAGAATAGTTGTTTCCCAGTCTCTAAATGGGACTCTTGGGGTTCCGAGCTTAGGAAGTTTGTTGGATTCTTTGCCAATGTTCATAGTCTTTAACTTTATAATTTGTTTTCTTATTTTGTCGTTTTTGATTTGTTTTGGTACGGTATTTGTTTGCGTAGTAATGTGGTATTGTATATGGTATCCGTGAATATAGATAAGGTGATGTTGTAATATTTATAACTTTTGGTTGATACCAGTCTTTCAAGGAAAAGTACAAGTTGTGAAGTAAGACAACTTGTTAAATAAATTCTTTTCTTTCTTAACCTGAATATTGAGGAACTCAAGTAGTTTTTCTCTTGAAGTTTGTCTTTTTCTTCTAGACCTTCTTAGAATCTAAACTTAAGTGAATCGAGAAAGATAGGATCAGTAGCAGAGGTTAGGCTCTTAACCTGTTGAACAGTTTTATATTTAAAAACCAATTAACCGATTAAAGTCTGCTTTAGTACCAATGTACTATTTGCAACGACTACTTATAAAAAGCAACTGCCATAAATATATTTATATTATTTAACACTAAGGTACGAAAGAAAAGAAGATCAAAATTTCAAAGAAGTTTGGTTCCACAACTGGTTATAGCGAAACTATTTGTCTCAAGAAGTGGATAATAGACACTCAATGATGCTCTCTATGGTCACCTAAGAGACTAGATTTTCGATGTTTAGATAAGATCTGCATTTAAGTTCTTATTTTTTTGACAATGCTGTGAAAGAATTTTTTTTTGTATGAAGGAAAATTTTAGTCATTAGTAGATGGCGACTACAGAGATGTGATTAATACTTTTTTACTGATGTGTAAATACTTGCCTGAATAAAATATTTTTTGGATACTTTATTCCCATATTTCTGAATACATTTAGTGTAAATACTATGGTTTCAACCATAAAACGAAGTTTTCTTATGATATATACATTCTACCAAGAATTCAAGAAATTAATGAATAGACCTTGTTCAGCTAAGCAGTATTGTCTTTAGATATTTTGCCAATGTCTATGTTTTTCTCTTATTTCAGAAACAGACCCTAAAAATAGAGCATGAAAGAGGTTAGAACCATGTAATCTTCATCATTAAAATATCTCCTGTTTAATCTACATTCTTTTCCAGTAAAACATGAATCACTTAAACACGGTGTAACTAACCTGGAAATGTAATCATAAGTTTTCGCTTGGCTGAGGAAGTGAAAGCAAGATGTTACCGGTATAATGAACTATAGCAGATGTTGCTAAGCATATCCCAAACTACTTAAAATTAAGCAATGAATGTGGAACAATATTCGAAGTTCAATAGCTCCCCAAGAAGAAGCCTTTATTAAGTGCTTCACCAAAGACAGAGATTCATTAAGAAAATAACCCCATCATTAAGTTTAAGGTATAGATTGAAAGTAGCAGTTGCAGCTCTATAGCCATTCAAATGAATACAAGGATCTACATGACACAGCCTCAGATTCCCTCATAGATATATACAAGAACAGTGAAAGGAAGTTAAGCTCATCTAAGAGAAGTTGCAGATGCAAAGATATGGTATCTTTTTCTTAAGAATATTTGAGGAGTAAAATAATAGTTAGTGCCACTACCTCGCACGAACAATTCATCATGACACCTCACTTGAGGCTTCCAATATTCATAATTATCTTTGAACAGGTTTCATCCATGAAATTTTCCTGGGTCGAAGAAAATTATTGATCCTTACCTCATGCTATACATGTACATATTTTTCTAGATAAGACTAAAGGCATTTGAGAAAATACTTCTAGTAGGAACTTCTTCCTTGCAGAAGATATGGTTGAGGTCCTAAACAATAGGAGCAGTGCTATATAAAGTTATATGGGGGTTCTCTGGTTTAACTTACAAACTAAATTTAAACCCATTATAAACTGGATATTTTTTATGATTAGGAATATATGTGCTAAATTTATCCCAGGCTGATGGATATATATGTAAAGTTTTGGCGGTATGCGAGCTTGTAATGAGTAATCATAAGTAAATAAAATTATCAGGTGTTCAGCCAAACCAAAACCCTCATGCGATAGAGTTGACCTCGATATATATTAAACTATATGTCCAACTTCATGTTAACTCAGAAAAAAAAGAAACCCCAAAATATCTTTGGGATCTTTGCTTATAAGAACGTGTGTTCCTTTATAGAGACTGGTCAAAAGTATATAGTGGTGACACGACTTAGAATTAGTTTTATTAAAAAGGAAAAGAGATGGCCTTGAAAACTAAATTGATCAGTACTAACGAATTCCATTTCTATTAGATGAGTAGATGTGTCTGATAAAAGGACAAACATTCGTCACCCGTGCTTCCCACCTGGTCCCCCACGGTAGTACTAGACAGGCTCGATGAGGCTTAACTTATTGGTTCGAATGGATCAATGTGCTCTCCTCATGAAATGAACGAATGTGATGTCATCAATTGTAACTAGGTTTAATTATAATACACAAGTATTATGATTTTATTGGTACGCTCAACCAATCAAATTCTTGTATAATTCTGAAAAAATGAAAAAGCACAAAGAGAAAGCTTGAATACGTGTAAGAGCAGAAACATGACATTAAAAAAGCTATTATTCTTCTATCAAACCTTTTTTGAGTCAGTACTTTTCTATGCATCCTTGTGTTTGAGACTGCATTCTTTACGGGATTACCTTTGCTAAATCAAAAAAGAATATTTTGTACATAGGTTTTGGAAGCTAAATCGCTATAGAAGATCTCTAAAACTACTAAGGTACGAAAGAAAAGAAGATCAAAATTTCAAAGAAGTTTGGTTCCACAACTGGTTATAGCGAAACTATTTGTCTCAAGAAGTGGATAATAGACACTCAATGATGCTCTCTATGGTCACCTAAGAGACTAGATTTTCGATGTTTAGATAAGATCTGCATTTAAGTTCTTATTTTTTTGACAATGCTGTGAAAGAATTTTTTTTTGTATGAAGGAAAATTTTAGTCATTAGTAGATGGCGACTACAGAGATGTGATTAATACTTTTTTACTGATGTGTAAATACTTGCCTGAATAAAATATTTTTTGGATACTTTATTCCCATATTTCTGAATACATTTAGTGTAAATACTATGGTTTCAACCATAAAACGAAGTTTTCTTATGATATATACATTCTACCAAGAATTCAAAAAATTAATGAATAGACCTTGTTCAGCTAAGCAGTATTGTCTTTAGATATTTTGCCAATGTCTATGTTTTTCTCTTATTTCAGAAACAGACCCTAAAAATAGAGCATGAAAGAGGTTAGAACCATGTAATCTTCATCATTAAAATATCTCCTGTTTAATCTACATTCTTTTCCAGTAAAACATGAATCACTTAAACACGGTGTAACTAACCTGGAAATGTAATCATAAGTTTTCGCTTGGCTGAGGAAGTGAAAGCAAGATGTTACCGGTATAATGAACTATAGCAGATGTTGCTAAGCATATCCCAAACTACTTAAAATTAAGCAATGAATGTGGAACAATATTCGAAGTTCAATAGCTCCCCAAGAAGAAGCCTTTATTAAGTGCTTCACCAAAGACAGAGATTCATTAAGAAAATAACCCCATCATTAAGTTTAAGGTATAGATTGAAAGTAGCAGTTGCAGCTCTATAGCTATTCAAATGAATACAAGGATCTACATGACACAGCCTCAGATTCCCTCATAGATATATACAAGAACAGTGAAAGGAAGTTAAGCTCATCTAAGAGAAGTTGCAGATGCAAAGATATGGTATCTTTTTCTTAAGAATATTTGAGGAGTAAAATAATAGTTAGTGCCACTACCTCGCACGAACAATTCATCATGACACCTCACTTGAGGCTTCCAATATTCATAATTATCTTTGAACAGGTTTCATCCATGAAATTTTCCTGGGTCGAAGAAAATTATTGATCCTTACCTCATGCTATACATGTACATATTTTTCTAGATAAGACTAAAGGCATTTGAGAAAATACTTCTAGTAGGAACTTCTTCCTTGCAGAAGATATGGTTGAGGTCCTAAACAATAGGAGCAGTGCTATATAAAGTTATATGGGGGTTCTCTGTTTAACTTACAAACTAAATTTAAACCCATTATAAACTGGATATTTTTTATGATTAGGAATATATGTGCTAAATTTATCCCAGGCTGATGGATATATATGTAAAGTTTTGGCGGTATGCGAGCTTGTAATGAGTAATCATAAGTAAATAAAATTATCAGGTGTTCAGCCAAACCAAAACCCTCATGCGATAGAGTTGACCTCGATATATATTAAACTATATGTCCAACTTCATGTTAACTCAGAAAAAAAAGAAACCCCAAAATATCTTTGGGATCTTTGCTTATAAGAACGTGTGTTCCTTTATAGAGACTGGTCAAAAGTATATAGTGATGACACGACTTAGAATTAGCTTTATTAAAAAGGAAAAGAGATGGCCTTGAAAACTAAATTGATCAGTACTAACGAATTCCATTTCTATTAGATGAGTAGATGTGTCTGATAAAAGGACAAACATTCGTCACCCGTGCTTCCCACCTGGTCCCCCACGGTAGTACTAGACAGGCTTGATGAGGTTTAACTTATTGGTTCGAATGGATCAATGTGTTCTCCTCATGAAATGAACGAATGTGATGTCATCAATTGTAACTAGGTTTAATTATAATACACAAGTATTATGATTTTATTGGTACGCTCAACCAATCAAATTCTTGTATAATTCTGAAAAAATGAAAAAGCACAAAGAGAAAGCTTGAATACGTGTAAGAGCAGAAACATGACATTAAAAAAGCTATTATTCTTCTATCAAACCTTTTTTGAGTCAGTACTTTTCTATGCATCCTTGTGTTTGAGACTGCATTCTTTACGGGATTACCTTTGCTAAATCAAAAAAGAATATTTTGTACATAGGTTTTGGAAGCTAAATCGCTATAGAAGATCTCTAAAACTACTAAGGTACGAAAGAAAAGAAGATCAAAATTTCAAAGAAGTTTGGTTCCACAACTGGTTATAGCGAAACTATTTGTCTCAAGAAGTGGATAATAGACACTCAATGATGCTCTCTATGGTCACCTAAGAGACTAGATTTTCGATGTTTAGATAAGATCTGCATTTAAGTTCTTATTTTTTTGACAATGCTGTGAAAGAATTTTTTTTTGTATGAAGGAAAATTTTAGTCATTAGTAGATGGCGACTACAGAGATGTGATTAATACTTTTTTACTGATGTGTAAATACTTGCCTGAATAAAATATTTTTTGGATACTTTATTCCCATATTTCTGAATACATTTAGTGTAAATACTATGGTTTCAACCATAAAACGAAGTTTTCTTATGATATATACATTCTACCAAGAATTCAAGAAATTAATGAATAGACCTTGTTCAGCTAAGCAGTATTGTCTTTAGATATTTTGCCAATGTCTATGTTTTTCTCTTATTTCAGAAACAGACCCTAAAAATAGAGCATGAAAGAGGTTAGAACCATGTAATCTTCATCATTAAAATATCTCCTGTTTAATCTACATTCTTTTCCAGTAAAACATGAATCACTTAAACACGGTCTAACTAACCTGGAAATGTAATCATAAGTTTTCGCTTGGCTGAGGAAGTGAAAGCAAGATGTTACCGGTATAATGAACTATAGCAGATGTTGCTAAGCATATCCCAAACTACTTAAAATTAAGCAATGAATGTGGAACAATATTCGAAGTTCAATAGCTCCCCAAGAAGAAGCCTTTATTAAGTGCTTCACCAAAGACAGAGATTCATTAAGAAAATAACCCCATCATTAAGTTTAAGGTATAGATTGAAAGTAGCAGTTGCAGCTCTATAGCTATTCAAATGAATACAAGGATCTACATGACACAGCCTCAGATTCCCTCATAGATATATACAAGAACAGTGAAAGGAAGTTAAGCTCATCTAAGAGAAGTTGCAGATGCAAAGATATGGTATCTTTTTCTTAAGAATATTTGAGGAGTAAAATAATAGTTAGTGCCACTACCTCGCACGAACAATTCATCATGACACCTCACTTGAGGCTTCCAATATTCATAATTATCTTTGAACAGGTTTCATCCATGAAATTTTCCTGGGTCGAAGAAAATTATTGATCCTTACCTCATGCTATACATGTACATATTTTTCTAGATAAGACTAAAGGCATTTGAGAAAATACTTCTAGTAGGAACTTCTTCCTTGCAGAAGATATGGTTGAGGTCCTAAACAATAGGAGCAGTGCTATATAAAGTTATATGGGGGTTCTCTGTTTAACTTACAAACTAAATTTAAACCCATTATAAACTGGATGTTTTTTATGATTAGGAATATATGTGCTAAATTTATCCCAGGCTGATGGATATATATGTAAAGTTTTGGCGGTATGCGAGCTTGTAATGAGTAATCATAAGTAAATAAAATTATCAGGTGTTCAGCCAAACCAAAACCCTCATGCGATAGAGTTGACCTCGATATATATTAAACTATATGTCCAACTTCATGTTAACTCAGAAAAAAAAGAAACCCCAAAATATCTTTGGGATCTTTGCTTATAAGAACGTGTGTTCCTTTATAGAGACTGGTCAAAAGTATATAGTGATGACACGACTTAGAATTAGCTTTATTAAAAAGGAAAAGAGATGGCCTTGAAAACTAAATTGATCAGTACTAACGAATTCCATTTCTATTAGATGAGTAGATGTGTCTGATAAAAGGACAAACATTCGTCACCCGTGCTTCCCACCTGGTCCCCCACGGTAGTACTAGACAGGCTTGATGAGGTTTAACTTATTGGTTCGAATGGATCAATGTGTTCTCCTCATGAAATGAACGAATGTGATGTCATCAATTGTAACTAGGTTTAATTATAATACACAAGTATTATGATTTTATTGGTACGCTCAACCAATCAAATTCTTGTATAATTCTGAAAAAATGAAAAAGCACAAAGAGAAAGCTTGAATACGTGTAAGAGCAGAAACATGACATTAAAAAAGCTATTATTCTTCTATCAAACCTTTTTTGAGTCAGTACTTTTCTATGCATCCTTGTGTTTGAGACTGCATTCTTTACGGGATTACCTTTGCTAAATCAAAAAAGAATATTTTGTACATAGGTTTTGGAAGCTAAATCGCTATAGAAGATCTCTAAAACTACTAAGGTACGAAAGAAAAGAAGATCAAAATTTCAAAGAAGTTTGGTTCCACAACTGGTTATAGCGAAACTATTTGTCTCAAGAAGTGGATAATAGACACTCAATGATGCTCTCTATGGTCACCTAAGAGACTAGATTTTCGATGTTTAGATAAGATCTGCATTTAAGTTCTTATTTTTTTGACAATGCTGTGAAAGAATTTTTTTTTGTATGAAGGAAAATTTTAGTCATTAGTAGATGGCGACTACAGAGATGTGATTAATACTTTTTTACTGATGTGTAAATACTTGCCTGAATAAAATATTTTTTGGATACTTTATTCCCATATTTCTGAATACATTTAGTGTAAATACTATGGTTTCAACCATAAAACGAAGTTTTCTTATGATATATACATTCTACCAAGAATTCAAAAAATTAATGAATAGACCTTGTTCAGCTAAGCAGTATTGTCTTTAGATATTTTGCCAATGTCTATGTTTTTCTCTTATTTCAGAAACAGACCCTAAAAATAGAGCATGAAAGAGGTTAGAACCATGTAATCTTCATCATTAAAATATCTCCTGTTTAATCTACATTCTTTTCCAGTAAAACATGAATCACTTAAACACGGTCTAACTAACCTGGAAATGTAATCATAAGTTTTCGCTTGGCTGAGGAAGTGAAAGCAAGATGTTACCGGTATAATGAACTATAGCAGATGTTGCTAAGCATATCCCAAACTACTTAAAATTAAGCAATGAATGTGGAACAATATTCGAAGTTCAATAGCTCCCCAAGAAGAAGCCTTTATTAAGTGCTTCACCAAAGACAGAGATTCATTAAGAAAATAACCCCATCATTAAGTTTAAGGTATAGATTGAAAGTAGCAGTTGCAGCTCTATAGCTATTCAAATGAATACAAGGATCTACATGACACAGCCTCAGATTCCCTCATAGATATATACAAGAACAGTGAAAGGAAGTTAAGCTCATCTAAGAGAAGTTGCAGATGCAAAGATATGGTATCTTTTTCTTAAGAATATTTGAGGAGTAAAATAATAGTTAGTGCCACTACCTCGCACGAACAATTCATCATGACACCTCACTTGAGGCTTCCAATATTCATAATTATCTTTGAACAGGTTTCATCCATGAAATTTTCCTGGGTCGAAGAAAATTATTGATCCTTACCTCATGCTATACATGTACATATTTTTCTAGATAAGACTAAAGGCATTTGAGAAAATACTTCTAGTAGGAACTTCTTCCTTGCAGAAGATATGGTTGAGGTCCTAAACAATAGGAGCAGTGCTATATAAAGTTATATGGGGGTTCTCTGTTTAACTTACAAACTAAATTTAAACCCATTATAAACTGGATATTTTTTATGATTAGGAATATATGTGCTAAATTTATCCCAGGCTGATGGATATATATGTAAAGTTTTGGCGGTATGCGAGCTTGTAATGAGTAATCATAAGTAAATAAAATTATCAGGTGTTCAGCCAAACCAAAACCCTCATGCGATAGAGTTGACCTCGATATATATTAAACTATATGTCCAACTTCATGTTAACTCAGAAAAAAAAGAAACCCCAAAATATCTTTGGGATCTTTGCTTATAAGAACGTGTGTTCCTTTATAGAGACTGGTCAAAAGTATATAGTGGTGACACGACTTAGAATTAGTTTTATTAAAAAGGAAAAGAGATGGCCTTGAAAACTAAATTGATCAGTACTAACGAATTCCATTTCTATTAGATGAGTAGATGTGTCTGATAAAAGGACAAACATTCGTCACCCGTGCTTCCCACCTGGTCCCCCACGGTAGTACTAGACAGGCTCGATGAGGCTTAACTTATTGGTTCGAATGGATCAATGTGCTCTCCTCATGAAATGAACGAATGTGATGTCATCAATTGTAACTAGGTTTAATTATAATACACAAGTATTATGATTTTATTGGTACGCTCAACCAATCAAATTCTTGTATAATTCTGAAAAAATGAAAAAGCACAAAGAGAAAGCTTGAATACGTGTAAGAGCAGAAACATGACATTAAAAAAGCTATTATTCTTCTATCAAACCTTTTTTGAGTCAGTACTTTTCTATGCATCCTTGTGTTTGAGACTGCATTCTTTACGGGATTACCTTTGCTAAATCAAAAAAGAATATTTTGTACATAGGTTTTGGAAGCTAAATCGCTATAGAAGATCTCTAAAACTACTAAGGTACGAAAGAAAAGAAGATCAAAATTTCAAAGAAGTTTGGTTCCACAACTGGTTATAGCGAAACTATTTGTCTCAAGAAGTGGATAATAGACACTCAATGATGCTCTCTATGGTCACCTAAGAGACTAGATTTTCGATGTTTAGATAAGATCTGCATTTAAGTTCTTATTTTTTTGACAATGCTGTGAAAGAATTTTTTTTTGTATGAAGGAAAATTTTAGTCATTAGTAGATGGCGACTACAGAGATGTGATTAATACTTTTTTACTGATGTGTAAATACTTGCCTGAATAAAATATTTTTTGGATACTTTATTCCCATATTTCTGAATACATTTAGTGTAAATACTATGGTTTCAACCATAAAACGAAGTTTTCTTATGATATATACATTCTACCAAGAATTCAAAAAATTAATGAATAGACCTTGTTCAGCTAAGCAGTATTGTCTTTAGATATTTTGCCAATGTCTATGTTTTTCTCTTATTTCAGAAACAGACCCTAAAAATAGAGCATGAAAGAGGTTAGAACCATGTAATCTTCATCATTAAAATATCTCCTGTTTAATCTACATTCTTTTCCAGTAAAACATGAATCACTTAAACACGGTCTAACTAACCTGGAAATGTAATCATAAGTTTTCGCTTGGCTGAGGAAGTGAAAGCAAGATGTTACCGGTATAATGAACTATAGCAGATGTTGCTAAGCATATCCCAAACTACTTAAAATTAAGCAATGAATGTGGAACAATATTCGAAGTTCAATAGCTCCCCAAGAAGAAGCCTTTATTAAGTGCTTCACCAAAGACAGAGATTCATTAAGAAAATAACCCCATCATTAAGTTTAAGGTATAGATTGAAAGTAGCAGTTGCAGCTCTATAGCTATTCAAATGAATACAAGGATCTACATGACACAGCCTCAGATTCCCTCATAGATATATACAAGAACAGTGAAAGGAAGTTAAGCTCATCTAAGAGAAGTTGCAGATGCAAAGATATGGTATCTTTTTCTTAAGAATATTTGAGGAGTAAAATAATAGTTAGTGCCACTACCTCGCACGAACAATTCATCATGACACCTCACTTGAGGCTTCCAATATTCATAATTATCTTTGAACAGGTTTCATCCATGAAATTTTCCTGGGTCGAAGAAAATTATTGATCCTTACCTCATGCTATACATGTACATATTTTTCTAGATAAGACTAAAGGCATTTGAGAAAATACTTCTAGTAGGAACTTCTTCCTTGCAGAAGATATGGTTGAGGTCCTAAACAATAGGAGCAGTGCTATATAAAGTTATATGGGGGTTCTCTGTTTAACTTACAAACTAAATTTAAACCCATTATAAACTGGATATTTTTTATGATTAGGAATATATGTGCTAAATTTATCCCAGGCTGATGGATATATATGTAAAGTTTTGGCGGTATGCGAGCTTGTAATGAGTAATCATAAGTAAATAAAATTATCAGGTGTTCAGCCAAACCAAAACCCTCATGCGATAGAGTTGACCTCGATATATATTAAACTATATGTCCAACTTCATGTTAACTCAGAAAAAAAAGAAACCCCAAAATATCTTTGGGATCTTTGCTTATAAGAACGTGTGTTCCTTTATAGAGACTGGTCAAAAGTATATAGTGGTGACACGACTTAGAATTAGTTTTATTAAAAAGGAAAAGAGATGGCCTTGAAAACTAAATTGATCAGTACTAACGAATTCCATTTCTATTAGATGAGTAGATGTGTCTGATAAAAGGACAAACATTCGTCACCCGTGCTTCCCACCTGGTCCCCCACGGTAGTACTAGACAGGCTTGATGAGGTTTAACTTATTGGTTCGAATGGATCAATGTGTTCTCCTCATGAAATGAACGAATGTGATGTCATCAATTGTAACTAGGTTTAATTATAATACACAAGTATTATGATTTTATTGGTACGCTCAACCAATCAAATTCTTCTATAATTCTGAAAAAATGAAAAAGCACAAAGAGAAAGCTTGAATACGTGTAAGAGCAGAAACATGACATTAAAAAAGCTATTATTCTTCTATCAAACCTTTTGTGAGTCAGTACTTTTCTATGCATCCTTGTGTTTGAGACTGCATTCTTTACGGGATTACCTTTGCTAAATCAAAAAAGAATATTTTGTACATAGGTTTTGGAAGCTAAATCGCTATAGAAGATCTCTAAAACTACTAAGGTACGAAAGAAAAGAAGATCAAAATTTCAAAGAAGTTTGGTTCCACAACTGGTTATAGCGAAACTATTTGTCTCAAGAAGTGGATAATAGACACTCAATGATGCTCTCTATGGTCACCTAAGAGACTAGATTTTCGATGTTTAGATAAGATCTGCATTTAAGTTCTTATTTTTTTGACAATGCTGTGAAAGAATTTTTTTTTGTATGAAGGAAAATTTTAGTCATTAGTAGATGGCGACTACAGAGATGTGATTAATACTTTTTTACTGATGTGTAAATACTTGCCTGAATAAAATATTTTTTGGATACTTTATTCCCATATTTCTGAATACATTTAGTGTAAATACTATGGTTTCAACCATAAAACGAAGTTTTCTTATGATATATACATTCTACCAAGAATTCAAAAAATTAATGAATAGACCTTGTTCAGCTAAGCAGTATTGTCTTTAGATATTTTGCCAATGTCTATGTTTTTCTCTTGTTTCAGAAACAGACCCTAAAAATAGAGCATGAAAGAGGTTAGAACCATGTAATCTTCATCATTAAAATATCTCCTGTTTAATCTACATTCTTTTCCAGTAAAACATGAATCACTTAAACACGGTCTAACTAACCTGGAAACGTAATCATAAGTTTTCGCTTGGCTGAGGAAGTGAAAGCAAGATGTTACCGGTATAATGAACTATAGCAGATGTTGCTAAGCATATCCCAAACTACTTAAAATTAAGCAATGAATGTGGAACAATATTCGAAGTTCAATAGCTCCCCAAGAAGAAGCCTTTATTAAGTGCTTCACCAAAGACAGAGATTCATTAAGAAAATAACCCCATCATTAAGTTTAAGGTATAGATTGAAAGTAGCAGTTGCAGCTCTATAGCCATTCAAATGAATACAAGGATCTACATGACACAGCCTCAGATTCCCTCATAGATATATACAAGAACAGTGAAAGGAAGTTAAGCTCATCTAAGAGAAGTTGCAGATGCAAAGATATGGTATCTTTTTCTTAAGAATATTTGAGGAGTAAAATAATAGTTAGTGCCACTACCTCGCACGAACAATTCATCATGACACCTCACTTGAGGCTTCCAATATTCATAATTATCTTTGAACAGGTTTCATCCATGAAATTTTCCTGGGTCGAAGAAAATTATTGATCCTTACCTCATGCTATACATGTACATATTTTTCTAGATAAGACTAAAGGCATTTGAGAAAATACTTCTAGTAGGAACTTCTTCCTTGCAGAAGATATGGTTGAGGTCCTAAACAATAGGAGCAGTGCTATATAAAGTTATATGGGGGTTCTCTGTTTAACTTACAAACTAAATTTAAACCCATTATAAACTGGATATTTTTTATGATTAGGAATATATGTGCTAAATTTATCCCAGGCTGATGGATATATATGTAAAGTTTTGGCGGTATGCGAGCTTGTAATGAGTAATCATAAGTGAATAAAATTATCAGGTGTTCAGCCAAACCAAAATGTACTTAAATAAATCTTCAAGACCGGTTACGAATTCTGTAATAGCTGCTTGAAATGTGAGCCTGATAAAAACTATGAAAATTACCTGATTCTAACTTCTGTGTGAACATTCATTGCTGGTATGCTTCTCAGTGCCGTTATCTGACGTGTTTGCTTACAGACAGCGACGCATATATATTCTGTATAGTAGAAGCTAATACAAATATTGAGAAGAAGGTAATATGAGGTATATTGAGGTCTAGGGAAAACATATATAATTCCAATTCGCCAAGAGTTTAAAATAATTATCATCATGTGAAGACCAAATAATAGAAGTGTTATATACAGGCCTTTACTTTTTTCTATTTGTTCAGAGAGTCCAAAAAAGGAAATATATGGGATAAAACATTCAGAAGTTAATTGGGCCCTCGGAAAGGCTAATCTGATCTTTTCTTAGGTATTCAATGTAATTTAAAAACAAAACCAAGGATTGGGTAAATTTATCTATTGCTAAGTAGCTAGTTAGTAGCAGATAACATCATTCAATCTGTAATTGGCAACGAAGCTCAAGCAATTAAATCTATAGATAAACAATACAATTAAAATTAAAAGCTCTAAACTTTAACATGAAGTTTCTGCACGCGATTCGTAAAATCAAAATATTCTAAATACGTGAATTAGCATACAATTATTTATCAATTTGTCTTGTCAAAATTAATTCTATCGCAAGCTGAACCCGTCATATACATTCATGCCAATAGTAGAAAAGGTACTAATTTTAATTTTGAAGCAATATAGGATAAAAAAAATAAAAATTACCTATATAATATTTAATTCCAGTTGTAATTCTCGCCTAATATATTTACTCTTAAACATAAATACAAAACGTATTCAATAAAAATATCAGATTTCTCAAGTCTGATTCAACAAGCAACTTTAACATGACAAATTTCGAACGCTAGATAATTTAATACTTATTCAACATTATTAAAAGCAATAAAGTTACGCATTAGATATTTTTAACATAAGGATTATTTCTTACATCAGGAAGATTTGATATATTTCTAGGATGGAAAAATTACTGTCCTTTGAAAGAAATTTGCACTGAATAAATACAATCTAGAATGACCAATAAAATGCCTACGAATGGTTTGTTTAAATTTATTAATAAAATATCCGATAAATGACGTGTAGGTTCCTTTTGTTTGGGGCAATATTCTTCTATTGTTGCAACTCTTTTGCAGAGATTTAGTGTCATGATTCGACCCCTGCTTTCAGATAGCTAATATGGAGGAGACAGTTAAACTATATGGCTATTTAATATACAGGAATAAGACCTCAAATATATTCTTGGTATTTCTACATAATTCTTGTCCTTTTTAAAAGGTTACTTTTTTCTTCAAATTTTCTGCATAATATTGGGATAATAAATATAAGATGAGTAAGAAAAATTTTGTCATACGTTAACCAAATGGTTTTAAATTTATATACTGGTGTCATGAGACCATATGATCAAACTTATAGCCACAATATATTTTTTCAAGTAAAAGGCATAGCAAAAACCTTATATCCCCAATGCATCATGGTATAATAAGAATAAATTTATCAAAACTAAAGGAGTTGGGTACAATAAGTTGAGCTGGTCTACCACATTTTCCGAGACAGACATACATATGAAGGCAATAAGAATAGTTACTCTTGTCGTTTTCTTATTTCGCTTTTCTTTTACTTCGATTACCTAAATGCAAATATTGTGTGAACGACTAGAGTAACATAATATTTCAAAAGTTAGACTAGGTTGTTGACATGGAACGATTAAAATGACAATACAAGTATATTACAGCCTTTTGATACCCCCTTCTAAGTATGATGTACCACTTAGTTGTTGTTGCAACTAGGTCTAAGATCTAGTCCAAGGTTTCCCCACTGACAACGAACACTATTAGGTCTTGAGACTAAGTAATTGAAATTTCCTCTTGGTAAAACAGACTCAACGTATGCAAAAACTTATCTAGATATTTTTGAATTTGGAATTATCAAGATAACTAAAGGTGAAGTGTTGATATATATACATATATGTATATGTGAGGCTCATTAAATATATTAGAATACTTCAAACTAATATGTTCTTGTTTTCTAAAGATTGAACAGACTTCTTTGCCATGTCAAAGTAAATATACAACGTTCCCTTTTAATGATCCAGAACAATAAGCTTTGACTCAAGTCAGATAATCCACACATTTGTAAGGCTTTCTAAAAGACCAAGAAAAAGTTTTAAAGAGGTACTTAGTACCGGTTCATATGAATAGGTAAGGTTAATTGGATTTAAACATACCAAGGTTGAGCCCATTAAACTCCTCAATGTTCATCATCTTATAGTCAATAGTTACTTCACGTACAGAATCTATAGCTCCAAACATCAAAAGTGAATCCAAGATATGCACACCAAACTTAAAAAATTAGCCTGGCATTAACTGACTTTATTCTTCAGAGATCCTTAGTAAAAACAGAGTCTTGCAGGCTGAATATAGATCATAGCATTTGATTTAAACATAATAATCACGTCGAATCAGAATATGTGGTCTTTAAAATATGGGAGATATCTTAAAAACTATATTTAGTATAAAGTTACTAGAGAAATCTGAGGTATAATTTGTTTAATTTTTTTGAAAATTATTGATATGGATTTGAGTGAGCAAAGGTTTAGAACGACAGGAAGATACTGCTCTGAATTGCCTGTCAAAACAGTTGGTAAACTATGTTACAGAAGCGACTTCTAATGCTAAAGCATTTCATAAATCTTCATTAGACTTAATTTCAGTTTTAGTCTTCAGTGATTTGCTCTTCTGTATTTGCAACAAATGTTTATATGCAAGTCTATTTGCAGCTAAAATCTTTCTTTGACCTTAATTCAGGATGTTTTATCATAAAACTCATACTTCCAGGTTGATTAATTCTTCCATAATATGGAACATGAATAAAATCAGACTCATATGTGTTTTTAGAAGCGGATTCTAAAAGGATACTAAAGAAATAATTCCCCTGATCTACAATAACTCGCCCACATATTCTAATTTTGCAGAAGGATCCAAGAGTTGAAGTAAGATACTAACGGGTATCATCGAGATTAAAAAGTAATGCTTAACGTGATTGAAGTGTATGAAGCTCCAGCAAAAGCCAAAAACCTTATGCGAAATTGTTGTTTCTTCCTACTCGGCAGCAAACTTGATTTTTAGTACTGATAGTAAGCATCATATCCAAACTTCAATTTGATCATCTTTAGGATCCAATTCTCGACAGATTACCAGCCTATTGCAAGTTCAATGAAGTTAAAGTTATAGATAAGTAACATATTTTTTTGAACATTTATTAACGTCTATTCTAAAAATTATGTTTTCATTTCCTTTTCTTAGTATTGTTTTGCATGCTGTAGTTCAAATATTTTATCAAATTCATGCAAAAATTTGTAAATACTTCTTTTTTCAGTTTTAACAGAAATTTTTAAGGATCTGAGAAAGTTTGTAGTAAGCAAAGCTACGCCATTATAATTAATTCTAAGTTAATGACATGGAATTTTTCTTCTTGGAAACCTGACAAGCATATTTTAGCATGTCATTATGGAAGCTTGTTGGAATCCTATTGTTCAATAGCCAGTATTTTATCAAATTGTAAAGTCCAAATCCTTTCAGAAAGAATCCACGTAGTTTAGAGTGATTTGTTGCTTTGTAATTTAAATAGAGCCACAATCTGTAGGCATATGTCAAACACGTTTTACAGCCCGCTGTTTAACTCCGCACATGTTCCTGTAAACTATTTCAGTGATGTTAGAAGTCCCAGTCCAATTCAGTTATACTTTATCTTAACTAGAATTGAGGTCTTCTTTGAACATCAGTGCATAGTCTTCACTCCTTGGTAGAGAACTTTATAATACTTTGATCTTCCTTCATTTTTTCATTTTTTCTAATTTATTTGATAATTTTACGAGATAAAAAAACTGTGCAGTTAGCTTTATGAACTTCTTATACAACTTATTCATGTCCTGAATAAGTTTCGTGGCATCAAGTTGAATGATTTAGTTTTTCCAACCAAATCATATTTTTTTACGTCTCTTTGATAGATAGTTTCCTTTTGTTTAATTCCTAACAACATTTCACCTGCATTGAGCTTGTTTCGGTTTTTCATGGGCGGTTGTTCCGAACATAGTGAACATATTCAAATAAACTAAGTCACTCAGAACCAGTTAATCCTTAGTCAGAGATCACAATTTTTGTATAGTAGAGAAGTTTTTAATTGTCCACTTCAAGCGATCCATTCGCCCGTGGAACGTATATTATGCTAAATTCTTAGTAAAAAAGATTGTTCCAGAAAGCTATGAAATAAAATGTTTCTGAAATCAGAAATTATTTCTCACTTGATGAGACAGTGGTCCAGCATACTGATAACACTCTTCTTCTCGTCATTTCTTGAGTCATTACTAGGGAAGCTGAAGATTTTGAATTAGTGAGTTTTATATTATTTGTAATATATCCCGTCAAAATTAAAACATAACCTTGCGCCTTGATGTAGAGATAGTTTACTTGAATGATTTTTTAGGGGGTTATGCTACCTGGTGAGATCCATAGGCATTATCAAAATGTGCGGGCATCTGTTTTAATCAAGGGGTTTCTTACGAAACAATCCGAACAGCATCTTCAAATCATTTCTGTTTATTTACTCAAAATACCAAAATTTTAAAATCATAGCTTCATCAGAACATGGCGGATGCCCTGCCGCACTGCATGATTAGACTAACATATCTGGCAAAGAGAAAAGAGAATGATTAAGCTCGACCCTAGATATATGATTTTAGTCTTTTTACCTGTTTTGTATCTTAATTTTGTATTAATTTTTCTTTTTCCCTCGTAATATTTCGTGCTTAAAATCTGTTGCAGTTTTCTTCGCTTTATAAGGATTGAGAAATGAAAGGATATATTTTCGTAGTTTTTCTTGAGCCAATTTTAAATGATCAGAGAAAATACTTTCCTTTGCAGTAAAATTGGTAAGACAATCATCCACACTTACTCTTCTTATTATAATAATACACTCAAATTACTCATTTAAACAGTCCTTAATAAGTTCATCGTACTTCTCAATAGCAGATTCAGAATTATATGAGTAGAATTTAGTGGTTATTTGGGGGTTTCTGTATTTCCATCTGGTATCACCCCATCTTGTGATAGGATCTCCCAGAGAGTTGTTTCATAGCGGGGTTGCAGTGGACTATTAGGGGAAATAGTTGTAGCAACCTACTCTACCTGCAAAGTTGGTTCGGGTACATTTGTTACAATGCGTGATCAGTTCTAAGCACATCAAGTAAGACTTTACGATCTATTTAGGTTTCAGCTGTGAGATAATGTGACCTCAACTTAGAATCAAATCTTTCAAAGGCGTAGATGATTGAGTACAATTTTTTCGAAGAAAATTTCCATCGCTTTTGTCTTTTTTAATTATTGTAAATAACAATATAAGAGTTTTCGGTCTTAACACTTTCATATTGTCGACAAAGTTCTTTGCCTCATCCTACAGAGCTATAATGAATTGACTAGTTTTGGATACGTCTGTAAATATTATAAGTACCTTTTTTGGATTGTAAACTTCTTAATATCTTTTACCTGTCGCTGAAAATCCTTGTTTTAAGAGTTCAAAGGATTTACTAGCTCTGATGTCCAAACAATGCTTATCACCGTCTTCTCCCGCTATACTAACTTCTCATCATTTTGGCTCATGATTTAATTAAAAAGTTTCCGGATCTGAAAAAAGTTGGAATAACCGATGTCAACCAGTCATATTAATAAATAATCTGCTTAAGTTGATGGGTAATCTTTGGGCGAGGTACAGATAAAACTATATTTTAGGATCTATGCTTAAAATACTTCTTCTTCTTGATTATTCTTCCGCATCTTTCCGCATGAATGTCAAAGATTATGCATTTCTTATATTAAACCTTACCTTTTCTTCGAGTGACCCTTTTATTGTTCCTATAGATAAAAAACAAGGATATTTGTCATATTCAGCATAAACTAAAATATCATTTACCCAATGCATTTCAGTATTGGTAGGTATGCTAAATGTCTTATCATTAGAACTGTCGATAACTTCATTTCTGACTTGCTCGGAATGACAATGTAGAGTGTTGTCGAACTCGTTTGAATACATAGAAGTTTCAAACAATTCTTCACGTGATGAGTGTGCTGCATTTTTCACTATCCTGTTTACTTAGCATAAAATCAACACTGTTAAGTATATACAGATCAAAGTAGATGCTTCCTCTCTTAGGGCTTGGAACTATCGTTCTAACTGTGATTCAGTTAGCATCATTGACACTATGTGAGTTTTGAGTTTTAAAATATTTGCAACCATTTTGAAGAAGTATAAATATTTTCACCTGTGAACTTGTCCTGGTCCATGGCTAGTATTTCTTGAAATATCATTTCAATATTAAACTTCTTTGGAGCCAAGAATACAAGTGATTTAATATCAGGATTTTTTTGCGGGCATATATGATGTTCATTAGGTTAGAGCATTTAATTTTAATCCAAGGAAGTGTTCTTCTTGCTCTATCAGGTGGTGTTCTCTTTAAAATTGCTGGGATGACCTTTTTTTTACGTTTGATCACATTCCTTTTCTCATTTCGTTCATCGATAAATATAATCCAATATTTAGGAGATATATTCCAACTTAGCAACAGAATAAATTCCATTCTTTAGGTCATAATGACCATTTCCCCTGTACATGTATTCATCCAAAATAAGTTTAATTTCCTTTTCTGCGTCGATGTTACACTCCATATGTTCTTCAAGGCTAACATTCCTAAACTCAAATGGTGGAACATGTAAATTGTTTTTCAATAGAATTGTGGTGACATATTTTGTTGACATATTTTTAAAAATTTCATCTGCTAATTGTGAAGGAGTAGCATACTTTAAGATTTTTTACGATATAAAAAGCAACCAGTGAGAGAATTTGACAGTTTTCAGGAAACAATACTCCTGTGCTAATTTCTCTAAAGCTTGTTAAGTTTCTATTTAATCCTTTCCGAGGGATAATTTCCGATTAGCTAAATAGATATTATTAATCAGTAATCAACATAAACTTCTTAATTTATCATAATTTTAACTACAATAAGATATACTCGTTGTTTAGTGGATACAATTAACATCGAATTGACAACGAGTTTAATATACGACAGCAAATATTTAAAAAATATCTTAAACAGAGCTTCATGGAAATTAAATACATGTGTCTATCTTAGAAATATCGCTTTTTCAAGAGATAAATTATAACGAAGCCCAGAAAATGTGTTTATTTTGTTGTCCCTGGTTAAGATGCTAATGAAACTATGATTCTTGCTGTGTGTTAAGTGTAAAATTAACGCATTTCACCCTTAAAGAACCATAAGATTATGATACACGGCAATTTATGTTCTCGGAGGATTGTTTGTTGATAATCACCTCAGAAAACTAGACATATAAAATAAGATCCAACATTTCTTAAGCTAGCTGAAATCTTCTATTACGAATTCTGAGTTGGATATATTGAAACGGGAAGGATTTTACAAAGCTTATAGTCTCCCCTAAAAATATAAATTCTTAGTTAGAAGTAATTTTTTTTTATAAATACAGGTTTAATAAAACTAACCACACTGAGAGTCAGATGAACGAGAATCAGCTGCCTGTTCTTTCTGTAACAGACAGTAATATAAACAAACGTCAAATCCATCAGACATCCAAATATCAAATATTGATAATTAGAACGTTCTTATGCCAATGTGTCAAACTAAATGTGTCATTGAGCTCAATAACCCATTTCTGTACTGTCATTCATGTGGTACGGCCATAGAGCTTTATTTCTTTCAAGTGAATATATTAAGTAACTGGAAAATTGTCATATTTTAGAGAAGTTTGAAAAAAAAGGGTTAAATATGAAATATTATAGTAACTCTGTATTAAACCACCTGACCACTCTCCTCCGATTCAATACTCCGTCACGAATATAGGTACGTTCTCCAGATCACTAAATTCCGCTTATCTGTGCAAGGTTAGAGCTAGGCTGGTTTGTTGAAAATAATTATATTTCTAAGATTATTATTAAAACCAAAAATCTGCAATACGGAAAAATTACTGATATTTTTTAGGTTCATATAGAGACAAAGTTCTACGTACACAATAATTTTTCCCTATTGTGCATAGTTCTTCTAAGTTTGGTTTCGCATCCTCATTGCAATAATAATTTCTGTGAGTATGGTTTCTATAATTTTCCTTAAATATTAAGTATATAATGAAATAGTCCAATATATTTAAATATGAAGGTCTACAATTTAGACAGTAGTGAAAATTAGTACACGTAATCTTGGTTAAAGAGGTATTACTACTTTCGGGAAATTGCCCAAAAAAAATAACCAATTGAAACAAGTGGAAACTCTAAAAACCACATCCAGATATGAATATCTTCATCCTTATATTCATATTTATATTACAACTCAATGGGTCTCTTGCAATCACAATAAAAAAGCCCCAGCTCTCCGAAGTTAGCTTATTATTAACTTACAATAGTTTCTCAATAGTGAACGTCTCCTCAGGTTGCTTTCGTTGGGAAACGTCAAAGAATTCCTTGGTTAAGTTACAACCGTTTCCAGTGACTGAAGATCCGTGTGAACAATATCCAGGAACTTCATCTCGAGTTAAAATATCAACCTCAGATGCTTTGTCTAAATCTACTTCTTCATATGACACTGATGTATACAGAGTAAAAGCAACTGCAGAGAGAAATAGCCTTCCAGTTGAGCTTCAAAACTCATTCTTAGAACTATCTCTCGAAGTCTACGTTTCTGATATTAAGCGAATAGAAATATTAACAACTTCTAGAAAAATTGGAGTTGGAGAATTTGAAACACTTAAACTTCAAGCATATGATAGACATGAAAATGTGTTCAGTAGTTTAGAAAATGTTGCGTTCTTGTGGAATTGTCCATATAGAAAAAAAAAGTCTGGATGGTCTGAAAAGAAAGATATTGTTTTGGATATATTTCCTTTTAGTTCAGAGAAGAAAGAACAAAAGATGACAAGAGGAAGTAATTTGCTTGTTTCTGGTGTATCGAGTGGTGCTGTTCATATAAGTGCTGAACTTGTTGGGCTTGATTCACAAAAGAAAATCCAAACTGGAGTTGAGATAAATGTCGTGGAGAGTTTATCAACCTGTCCTGAAGCTTTATATCAGCCTTTGGAGTTACTTAATGGAACAGAGTTTCAACTAACTTCATACATAAAGAAAAAAACTTCTGATTCAGAATATAAAACGGTTGCGATCTCTTCAAAAGATAACTATCAGTGGCAAACCACCTCTTCAAACCCAGTTCTTCACATTGACCCTAAAACTGGATCATTGAAGACTTTGAAGCGGGGTACAGAGGTTCTTACCTATGCTGAAATTGGGTTTCCTCAAAACCATATTAGTGCCTTAATCTCTGTGGTTTCATTAGATAGTGTTGTTCAACTGAAACTTGTAGTTGATTATGATTTCTTTGAATCAGCTTTACTAGCTCATAATAACGATTGTCTTTACTTTTCTACAGGAAAGTTTACACAGTACAGAGCACTTGCCTCAGTTTCTGTTTATGATGATGTGTTCATACCATCCTCCAGCACAAGTTGGATTTTTGTTATCAACCGAAAATATTTGATTCTTACGAAGCTATTCTCCACAAAATTTTCTGGATCTGCTCTAGATCTTGGCCGAAACTCTATTTTTGCCGTTCCAGGAATGTCCTTTGGTTATCAGCTAACTAATGAACTTGGACAAGAAGTACAACAAAAATCGAAATTTGTAACTTTAGATGGGATTGATGAGAACTATCCAAATCTGTTTGTTTTGCAAGGGTTGAAGGAAGGTGTTCTGTACTTGTCAACTTACTATGAAACTCTAACTGGAAAGCGTATTTTCAGTGCGGTGCAAAAGCTCATGATTACTCAGCAGGTTCGTTCTATTCTACCCATTGCGAAAATAATTGTGCCCGTGGAACAAAAGATTGAGCAGGATTCGTTGGTTTTAGGAGGAAGCGGGAACTTCGTTGTGAGCAGTCGAAACTGTCCTGAAACCTTTTTTAGCTATGATCATATTTCGAAAGGTTTTTCTTCCTCAATTAGAACCGGTGACTGTGATGTTGAGATTAAGGATGCACTGGATGAATCAAACTACCAGGCATTCAATGTCGCAGTAAAAGATCCATCCACGGTTTTTCTATTTGAAAGTACATCTAGTGGGTTGCGAGAAACCCAAAAAGTGTTGATCAATAAAAACGCAGCAAAGAAAGTTTTTGTGGGAGGTAGAATAAGAACAGGTGCTGCATACTCATTTTGCTCTGCACTATTTGATCAAATAGACCTTGATTTTGAAGTTAATCAGCTTCAAATGAGGAAGTTAGAAAACTCAAGAGTAGTAGACCCAGACTCAAAGTTCGTCTCTTGTTTTATATTAGAGATTGAACCACTACTTGAAGGAAATTCCGTTTTCCGAATCCTGAGTTCTTTTAATCAAAAGGTTTTAGGAAGGTTTGAAGTTCAAACGAGGGATAGTTTAGTTGTTATTTACCCTGAAGTTGCTTTGCCAAGCTTAGATCAAGAGTATAAGTACATTTCGGTTATGAAAAATGCCCCATTTCAAATAATTCTAGAAGGTGGATTTCTTGAGAGTGATAGCTGGACCCTATTGCATATTGATTCAAACTCTCTAACTGGCTTAAGAGGAATAGTGAACCGCTTAAAGCTTCAGGATGCCAAGTGGTTGAACCAAGCGGAAACTGATTATATGGGCATAAACTTGGACTCTAATTTTCATGACAGCGAGAGAAGGCGGTATATTATAGACTTCAGGCTAAATGGTATCTTCATTTTGAAAATTGCGAGTTCTGGCAAACAGAGGGCAATTATAGTTAATGTGCAGGATCCGATTTCTTTGGCTGTCCACTATGCCCCAAAGAATGAAGGATATTTCTCTTCTAAGGAGAGTCTTTATACAAACTACTCAATTCTAGCTGGTATAAAAGAAAGTAATATTTTTTTTCACTTAGAATTTATTGACAAGTTTAATTTTACAATGTCTGCTATAGATGAAAAACATAGAGAAGCGGTTTGGAAAGTATCACCTACACAACATCTCAGTTGTGATGCTCCTAGTAAGAAAATTAAACTGGTTGACTTTTTTGGTGGAAAAAAAATACCAGCCCTTGAATTTAGATTTACTCGATTCAAAGTTCATAAACCTTGTTCGTTTGATGTGGATGCTGTAGTTTCTTCCCTAGGCCTGAAGACGAACCATGAGGTCCGTTTTGTCCCTTTACCAACATATGATCCACCATATTACCCAACTATACTTGCCAACACAAATTTTTCTGCCAACCTAACAATTCTTGATGGCTCTGGTGAATTTTCTTGTCGTGTTGCTAATGGTTCCGCGGTGTTGAATTTGGTAAGACGAAGGTCCGTGCTCCTAAATGGGATGGCAGGTCCAGTCAGTAGCAAGCTGAAAGTTCAGTGTGAAGATTCTGGGCTTTTGAATAAAGAGATGCTCAAGTTGGGCAATGGCCAATTTGGCAATATATTTACAACACACTTGAACTTTGAGCACGTGCGTGCTCTAGAACTAGGTGTTCACTCTAATTTTGCTGAAGTGGGACAGAGTAAAAAAATATTTACCAAGGTTGTTGACTCGAGACGTCGAAATTTTGCTCTTAGTGAATATCAAAAATTTAACTATTCCGTAGTTGGACAAAATCCTGCTTTGTTTCAAGTCGTAAAAGAAGTTTCAGTTTGCTTTAGTAACCATGATTCCCTAACTTCTTGTCCTGGAATATTTCAGACTACAATAACCCCTCTAGATGTATCGAGGACTTTTAAGGTTTTTACACAGGTGATTTCAGAAGAACGCAATGCTGAATCCCGGGAATTGGAACTGGTGTTTTTTCCTCCACTCCAAATTGTGCCCTCTAAAATTCTACTAGCTGAGAAAAGTGTAAGAACAGTACAAATTAGAGGAGGCCCCCTATTTCTTACTTATGAGTCAACTGGAAACAAAAATGACCGTTCGGGATCTAATTTCGTGGAGTGTACCCCATCTGTAAATGCAAGAGAAAGCATTGACATTCTTCGACAAACGCTAAATTCTGTTACAATCTTGGCAAAAAGTTCTTTGAAAGGTTCCAATCCAGGAAGCTTAGCTGTTGAGTGCCTTGAAAAAGGTGGACTAAAACCACTAGCCAATGTGACTTCTGAACTTTTTATTCCAAGGTTGAATAACATCAAAATTATAAGTTTGACTGAGACTTCTCGATTGAAGTTTATTTACCGTGACCATCTTCACTTCAACCTAAAAGCTGTAACAGATTCTGGTTTAGAAGATTTGCTGTATTTTTCGGCTCCAAATCAAAATAGTGACTGGTATCTTGACGTGAAAACGAAGGGGTATAGTAAGAGGTATACAACTGGCCTCACAGTGGGAAACCATGCTGTGGCTATTAATGTAGCAGCTGCTCGTGAACTGTATGGGTTATCTGCCCAGGAGAAACTTGTTATCTCGCTCTGTGCCACTTTAGAGTTCAAAGGGAGAGCTTTCACCTCATGTGAAAATGTAGAAGTGTTTCCTGCAGTGAGAGTATCTCTTGGAAAAGATTTTAGTTCGAACGAGGTTTGTACCTATGAAGAGGTGGTTATACCAGTTGGTGAAGCTGCCTTTGTTTTAGACTCAAACTTACGCGATTCCGAAGATTTCTTTACTTCTTACGAGGTCACTGCGCTCGATAAAAGGAGTTCGTTGCCATTGAGTTTCAAGCATGGTTTAATAGAGTCAAATTTCTCATATGAAACAGAGTTCCTTGCAACATTGAGAATCACGCCAAAAGATTTGCACTCACAGGAAGATTTTCTAGTACAGGTGCAACATACGGTTGTTATAGTGCGCAAAGTTGCCGAGATAAATTTCGTACAGCAGATATCAAACAGGCTACCAGAAACTATAGATCAAAGTATTTTTGAACAAGTTCAGGTAGCGTTATATGACAAGGAGGGCAATCGAATGTTTACTGAGCTGATGCGAGGTCCTAGAATTGAAGTATTTGATAGTCTACTAGGAGACATAAAGGTTTCACATATAGGTGGATTTCACTACTCTTTTGGATTATCAGTTGGTTCTGAAGCAAACATCTCCCAATCTAGTGGGTTTACCGTTCTAGAGGCCCGACTCATAAGCCCTTTTGTGGACGAGTTCTTGCTTGACAAGTCAAACATCAAGAGATACGAACATGTCGATATTGTTGCATTCAAGGAACTTCTTGTTTCCCCTCAGCTCTTCCTAAAGGATCATAAGGAACAGAATATTGAAAACAAATCCAATGATTCTATAATAAACAAGGAAGATACATCTTCGCCATGGTTGTTGCTACAAGTTACGGTAGCGGTATTTTTTGCCCTTTTAGGAAGAAAATTTCTGCAACGTATGACACTTCAAATTAAGAAGGGGTTTTGAGACATTCTACAAAGAGACGAAAAACCGAAGGCTATATAAGATTTATAAGTTTTTTTGGATGCTTTACGCACTTAGGTAATAAAATATCTGCCCAAATTTTACTTTGATGCTAGAAGAATTGTTGAAACTCTCCAGATTTGTATGCTAACAAGCTGACGTAAACTTTGTTCTTTATGAAGGAAGGAAAAAAAATGCGTAAAAAGGACATGGTGGGAGGGAGTGACTTTAGATGAACCTTTCTTAAATTTGAAATTTGTTTGGTATACAGAGAAGTGTTGAGAATGATATGATAAACCAATGAGAGCAGTCACGATAAGGAAGAAATGTATTTAAGTTTCTACGGTCTTAGCTGGTCAAAAAGTTATGACCGACAACTATGGTAGAATATCTTAAACTATGAGCCTGAAGCTACCATATATAAGAGAGCATAGTAAGTCAAAAACTTGAATGCAAATTTTCAGTACGACTGTGTTTTTTTTTGCGTTTCGAAGGATCAAAATTCTTAATTTAAGGAAAACTATTTCTTGATCGTGGAATTTACTTGTGCACCTAAGGCTTTTGTCCTAAGCTTTTAAAGAATCAAGAAGGCTATATGTGGATTTGTTTTTGCTCTGTATTTGGATCGATAGAATTCCTAACTCGAACAGAGCTATCATCCTTTAAAAAAACCTATTTTTTTTCCAAGCCTTCAATTACAGGGCTTTAACTGTAGCGAAGATAAACTTCAGATGCATAGCTAACTCCGTAAATGCTTCTACTGCAATGATTAAGAGTATGCAAGTTTTGTAAAGCAATACTAGGTTGCTCGTAACTATAATTTTTTGTGAAGGATTGTGTTAGCTAAAAATGGGCAACCTTTCCTAACTTAAATTTCTCCCCAAGATGTTATGTATACACTTGAATAATTGATCTATTGAGACATGAGTTTCGAAAACTACTTCTTGAAATTAATCTACCAGTGCAGCTGCAATCAAGGGGTAAATGATGGGGTTAAGTTTAAAAATAATATTTCTTTCCCGCTAAATACGTTTTAGGTTGAAAAGTTAAATCAAGATTATTATAATTACTGTTCCATTAATTGTAATTAGCTAGTTCTTCTATTAATTCGCAAAAAAAAACAGCTTTTTGGCAGCTGGAATTCACTGCTACAACTATGTGGCACTTGTTTGAATAGGTTTCTTGACTACCACTGACAAATAATAAAAGAGTAATCTTACCTCTCAATTTGCATAAGGAATCCAAATTAGCTATAAACCCAGAGCCTAATTCATAAAGGCTTCTCTTCTGTTTTGGTGTAACTTCATTCTAACTGCAAATATGAATTAAAGCTCAACGTGATATACCAACCTCTTATAGCATAGAGAAGCAATTAGCGTACAAACCTACTTGTTCCAGTGTAGTTTACTTTGTTGCACTTCAACGGTGACTCTTATGAACTAATTTTCTTTGGTTTCCTTAGCATGCCCTCAATATATTACTCAAAAAAGAACTACTATCTAGAGATGTGAACTTTGTCTAACTTATTCTGTTACTTCTTTGCCATTATATTGTGATCAACTCTGAAAATTATGAAGGATACGATTTTCGAAGAGCTACTTAAAGCGTTAGAACTAGCAAATTATTGGTATGCTTATATGTAACAGCGCACAGGAACTTCCTTAATATAGTAAATCCTTACCCCTTAGTCCATGATGTAAAAGCTCTCCGACTACTCCCGTAACAAAGGACTTTATCAAATTATTGCTATACTTTGCTACTACTATATATCAAACGAAACTCTTAGCGTTTATTACCCAAATCATGAAAATCTTAAGTAGCTACCATCTAATGTATGAAATCCTAAAGTAACCCATTGTAACAAGTCATCTAATCCTTAGTATTATGTATGACAGTTTACGGTACTTATGTCTATTTTAACATAGATGGGATAGAAACAGTGTAAAATAGTCAATGAACAATTAGGCTCCTAATGTAAAGTTGATTTAGAGCTGCATTTTGGGTTACTAAGTATTAACAATAGAACAAGCAAAAACTCAAAAAAAATGGATTGAAGTCGTCGTCTTGAAAAAATTTTAAAACTGTTTATTCAAGCTACTGAATGCATCAATCAGCATTGGAGACTCACACTTAATAGTGAGCTATTCATGTTTAAGTTCATTCGGGCGTTAAATTTGTGGAACAGCTTGCTAAAACTAATCATAAGATTATTATAACTAGCAGTTACAGAAGCCACGTTGTACTATAAAATTCAGTACTTAACAGCTAAAAAACATTATCCCTAAGGAGTCAATAATTAATTTTATTCAGTACCGTATTTAGGTTCCACCTATATATGAACTTTTACTCTAAGAGTCCGCTTAAGTCAAAGTGAAATTTACATAAACTTCATTGGCTCTGAAACAGTGGATAAAGTCTATACTAGGAAAATCTGACAGCCCACCGATGGAACTTAACTATGCAAGAAAAATAAGAAGAATGAGAAAATATCTAGGATTTTGACATAGATAATTTTGCTAGTTCCTGGAAGAATAAATCCGGAGGACGAGACTTAAATTCAAGTAATAAAGAAAAGTTATATTATTGTCTCTCAATTTTGGTCAGTTTCTTAAAGGTTTTCCATTGTATTATTCATCTGTAAGAACCTGTAAAATTCTAAAAGAGAATAGTATCTGATAAATTTCTAGTAAATAGAGATATCAGTGTTGAAGCCTTTACCAGTATTCTATTTTTTTACTACATGCAGTTTTTCAAACATGAGTATAGCGGTTCGTGGCTTCTTGCTTATTATAACTTATTAGTTATTCATTACGTATTTTACGTGTGGTTTATTCGTATTCCACTGTTAGTTTGCACTTTTGTATCAGAATATTTGGATAAGAATAGACCCCCCATCTGATAAAGAAAACAGTTACATTTAATACATGGTGCCTCAATACACTTTGATAATTATATCTTTTTAAAGCTCTACAACCTATATGCAAACCATTACATGCTCTAAACTGAATGAGATTGTGAAAAAAAATTCGACAAGAATTAAAAATAAGAGCACGATTTTTGTTTACGTAGTTTTCTTTTGATGTTTTTACAGGGTTCAAGGAAAAAAAGAGTCTACATATAGTAATAAGAATCTTTTCCTAAATAATTTTTGATGCCATGTTAAGTTCTGCTAACTTTCAAGCATCAATCTAAGACAATGGAAAGAGCATATCTAGCATATCGTCCTAAGATGATAGCCGAAAACTATATAATGTCTGAAAACGTTTTTATTTTGTATTTGCATATAGTCAATATTGAACCTATGTTAGGGTTTTCTTGATTTACCTTAACGTAGGGTTGTATATATATGTTCAGTGGGTTTACTAAAATAAATATAAGCGCGACTTTAAGCAACAAAAATAGCAAAAATGGCTTTACATATATCCAAGTAAGAACAGCTTTGATAACCTAGATTTAATTCTCGAACTTGTTATATTGATAACTTATCAATAAAAATATCGGCCATATTTTTCTTATAGGTTCTTTCTGAAAACTTACCAACTATTTTGATTGATTATTGATAATGAATTGATAATCAGAATAAAGTCAGAATAATTTAATGAAAATCAAAATCCTAATTTTCTTATTAATAATCAGAATCAAAATGAATATCAAATGTTTATTCATAGTTTTTATCAAATCCCACTCCTTGATACAGATGAGTTAATTGGAACATATCGCACAAGCCCGGTGGATTAATTTGCTGTGGGACTCGTAGGACTGGTGTTCATTAATTCACTGTAAAATAATTTTTTGAAAGCTAATAAAACAAAACACGGAAGTGTTTGCCTCTGTCGATAGCTCTGCCCATGAAGTATAACCAACATTTAGAATCTGCAAGATAATATTATTTTTTCAGCTGATGAAAATGGGCATACTCTTAGCATTGGAGAAAATCTTTAAAGATATGCCAATTATATTCGCTAAAAAACTTGGACAGTTTTCCCTAAACAAGAAAGAAATATAAAGGATGAAATCATAGTTAGCATTCTTACTTGAATATTGTTTTACTTGATTGATATGACAGTGTTTTGAATTCTGTCTCAAAGGTTGTATTATACATTTGTATCAAAGGTCGAAATAAGTGGAAAATCAAGACGTACCTCTGTAAAGATCAAGGCCGGAACGCATGAATATAGGGGAGTTCCGACAGTACTCAGGCAAACACTATTTTCTGAAGCTGAAAACAATTCATAGCTTTTCTAGACAAATTTCAAGAATATACAATAAAGGAGAAATCAAGGTTAATGCTCTTTCATTAGATTGTGATTGTAGTAGGCTTAGACTATCGCCACAATAAATATAGCTTAGCCTTCATATAAAATATTAAATTTTGGAGAGAAAATATGCGAAGTTGCTGTATCTTATTCTTCATCTAAGTATTCATTTTGAAGTAACCACTACTTAAAATTTTATTGCATGCTCATTCAACTTATTTCGCTATGGACTGATTATAATATATAACGCTATGTAGCCAAGAATTCATGAGAATTTTGAATTGAAGGATCATAACTCTTCCTAATTGCAAATTTCCCCGTATTAAGCAATAATATATCTAAGGTATATCTTAGTAAAACTTTGAGTTCAAAAACTATTCATCATTTCTTTGAGAAGTTGCATGTAGATTCAATCTTTTAAAGAGCGGATCAGTACAATAAGGTTACTCTACCAAGAGAGAAGTTGGGAACATGTGCATATAACCGAACCTCAGAGCTTGAAAGGATTTATTTATTCTTTCTAGCTATCAGCGAAGGAAGCTTAATTCCAAACTTCAGGTGATTCTTTGTTGCTTAAGGCTAATGGGTGCAAGACAGAATGGGGAGTAAAAATCGCTATATATATGTATCATTCTTCCTATATTCTTGGAGATAGTATTAACATATTTCTAGGCTTCATATCATTACTTATCTATCATTCCCTTTTGAAAGAGGCAGTACTCAATACATAACCTGCTAAATCATAAGACATGTTGTAACAGCTAAACTTTTAATCTATCTTGGGTTAATTCTTCCAACTTCGAAGCCAATAATTTTAAATGTTGATGCTGGTTCTATATCCTTGAAGTGTTGCGAGAGCTTTACATCAGAAGAAAAGGCTTGAAATAATGAACCATTTTCCTTAGTCAGTTCTTCAAAAATCTGTCTAAGAGATGTGATAAGACGATGAGCAAAATTGTAATTTCAGACCCTAAGGTAAACTAAGAGCACCTCAATGTGCTTTGCAAAGAAATTAAACCATTAATTTAGCTTATAACATTAAAAAATGATTTCAAGAAAAATGAATATCGTCTCTGAATAGAGCACATGCTTTGTGCGAATGATTTTACAAAAAATTGACTCAATGGTCTAAGATCAACCTTTTCCCTGGGCAGTTAACTTGGTTGTGTCTATTTCATATACTATGGAATCTTGAATTTTCATTTTCTCATTTTGGTGTTTCTCAATAGAATATATTGGCGTATATATAACAATTTGTTCCAATAGCATATTTAACTCTGTGCCCCTCATATTTGTTGCCTTTATCACGATAAACTATTACCTAAGTTATAGGTGCGACTATTTTCTCTTCAAAAAAAAATAATATATATATGTCGCACTTTTTTTATTTGATTCAAATTTTAACAACCAAACAAGAGAAAGAAAATAGCTTGTTCCTGTGAAGTTTGTGTAAGGTACATAGCTAGTGCGAGTATATTTGATGATGTTAGTAGCTCATCCTAAGAATTTAAAAAATATATTCCGTAAATAATATATTTAGACATTTTTTACTAAGGGTCCTATCAAATACTAAAAATTTGCCAGTTAATTTGGTTAATTTGCCAAGCCTGGATATGGATCCTAAGAGTGCTGCTAGAGCTTTATGCTTGGTGGAGTTACTTCATTAACATAAGTACAATTTTAAATTGTAACATTATTCTTTATCAGGCGGTGTTTTGATTATTGTTGTTCACGTATTGCTGATGTCATATAAAAACACGAAAAATATTTACTTTCTAGAAAGTCTCATCCCATAGAAGAGAAGTAAAACTAAACCTGAGTTTTAGTGAGTCAAGTATGCTGTTTATGAGATGATTTCGAATAAAAAGTTTCCTATGGTAGCTGGTTGTCTACTATGAGAGAGGAGTTACTACGGGAGGAAGTCTGTTTTCTCTAGCGATGTTTTTACCATCTGAACTATCATAGATCGTAAAAATCAATTCTATGCTTTTCCGGCCCTGGAGCGTGAAAGAAAATAATAATTATTATTTGCCTATGCGACTAGGGAAGAAACATTTAAATCATAAGCTTGGAAGATTACTTAGATATGTAGATATATTTGTTATATTTTAGTAAATTTGATTATGAACTTAACTTTGTCCTAGGAAGGAAAGTAAACGCCTACTACACTATGTCTAGAGTCTTGATACTATTCTTGCGATTTCACCAAGACATAAATCGACATATCAAACTAGAACAGAGTTATTCTTTTGAGTTCATACTAAGAAATGAAAGAAATCAAAAAAATCGAAACTTATATTCATATTTTATTTATTTTTGGTTTTTAGTTCTCGAGTACAATTGAGAGGAAAACTGGATTTGTTTTGTTATTTCGTCTCTTTTGCCAGGAGGCGCTGAAGTTTTCTAGGTACTTAGAATTGATATGGTGTCGGGGATATTAAATCTTTATAATTAGAATAAGCTCTTTTTACAGTATGGAATGGGCTACAGTTAGGGGTATCGGTTGAAAGAAATGGCATCTACTAAGCACTGAATCCATGTATTACCTCTCTAATGGATCATTTCAAACTCATTTTGGTTCATGTACACCCTTATGATCCTTAAATTGATTTAATCCATGCTACCTATCTCTTTTTTATCTTCTTTATTTTTAGTTCTATGGCTTTTTTCAAGATCATGTTCTGCAACAATATACAAACGAAAAGCATATTCAAATGTAAATTTAAAATTATTATTATTATCTAGGGATATTCTGCTCCATTACTTGGAGTATAATATTGAATTGAAATAGGACTCTATTATTTTATGAAAACCTAGTATATGTCTCTTTAAACCCTTTACTCTTAAAAGAAACTGAAGCTATCAAAAAAAGGAAAATGTGGCAGTTTAACTCCAATTGAAAAAATTACCCAAAATCATATCATCTAGCAACGATCACATCACTAACCAACAAACCTCAGAAAAAGTAAATTGAATCCTTGAAATAAAAAAAGTAAATCCGATTTCTTCCATTTGTATTTATTCTTACCTACATCAATCATTGGCTTTTGCATTGCATTCACCAGACATAACTAATCTAGGTATTTGAGTAGACTAATTATCATTTTACTTTTTGTTTTGCTATCCCGATGTCGTCACGCTTTTCTTAGGTATGTTCAAACAGCTTTGCAGAACTGCTTCGCTTACAAAGAGAGGGTTAAGCACCGCAGCAGAAAGTGCTGCACCTGTGAAAGGAACCATCACACAAGTTATTGGAGCTGTTGTAGACGTTCAATTTCCAGATGGCCAAATTCCGCAGATCTTGAATGCTCTTGAAGTGGAACAACCTTCACCAGATGCACCTCGTCTAGTACTAGAAGTAGCTCAACATTTGGGAGGAAATACTGTAAGAACTATTGCTATGGATTCCACCGATGGACTTGTTCGTGGATTTGAAGTTAAAGATACCGGTGATCCAATTAAAGTTCCAGTAGGGAAAGAAACTTTGGGAAGAATTGTTAATGTTATTGGAGAACCAATTGACGGACGTGGGCCTATTGGAGAAAAAATGCAGCTTCCTATTCATGCAGAGGCACCATCATTGACTGAGCAGGGTAAAGGTCAAGAGATCCTTGTAACAGGAATCAAGGTTGTAGATCTTCTTGCGCCGTACTCGAAGGGAGGTAAAATTGGTTTGTTCGGAGGTGCTGGAGTAGGAAAGACGGTGGTTATTATGGAGCTTATTAATAACATCGCGACAAACCATGGTGGTTACTCCGTATTCGCAGGAGTGGGAGAGAGAACAAGAGAAGGAAACGAGTTGTACAACGAAATGCAAGAATCAGGAGTTATCAAGTTATCTGAAACCTCCACCGAAGGAAGTAAAGCTGCTCTTGTGTATGGGCAAATGAATGAGCCTCCTGGAGCAAGAGCTAGAGTTGCGTTAACTGGTTTGGCTATTGCTGAATACTTCAGAGACTACGAAAACCAAGATGTGCTTTTATTTGTGGATAATATCTTCAGATTTACGCAAGCATGTTCAGAGGTGAGTGCTCTTCTTGGTAGAATTCCTTCAGCTGTAGGGTACCAACCAACCTTGGCAACCGATCTTGGAGCTCTTCAAGAAAGAATTACCTCAACTGTAAATGGGTCAATTACATCAGTACAAGCTATTTACGTGCCTGCTGATGATCTTACTGATCCTGCTCCAGCTACTACTTTTGCGCATCTTGATGCTACAACTGTATTGTCACGTTCCATTGCAGAACTTGGTATTTACCCAGCTGTAGATCCTCTTGATTCCACTTCCAGAATTCTAGATGCTAGTGTCATTGGTGAGGAGCATTATAACGTTGCGAGAGGAGTGCAAAAGATCCTGCAAGATTACAAGGGTCTTCAAGATATCATTGCTATCCTTGGTATGGATGAACTTAGTGAAGAAGATAAGTTGGTTGTTGCTAGAGCTAGAAAGATTCAAAGGTTTATGTCACAGCCATTTACTGTTGCAGAAGTATTTACTGGTATGAAAGGAAAGTTTGTATCTTTGGAAACCACTATTGCTGACTTTAAGGCAGTTTTGGATGGACAATATGATCACTTGCCAGAAGGAGCTTTTTATATGGTTGGAGGAATCACTGATGTAGTTGAAAAAGCTAAGCAGATGAGCGAATCTGCATAAATACAGTTTTCTGACATCTAAGAGTAAACAAGAAGACTTTAAACCATATTTCCCTTCTTTAAGATTATGACTACATTTGAATGCTATATTCATCAATCTACTTGCAAATTAATAGTTACCTCTCTTAATATCCTCTCGAACATCAGTATGCTTGCTAGCTTCCATAACTTGACTTGAACCTTGTCCAATCAATGTGGCTCCTCCAGTTCCAGCACCACCAAGCTGGTTTCTTTTAATCTGCTCTCTAGCATCTACAAACTTAGTTTCCTCCATAGTCTTGCTAGATCCTTGCCCAATCAAAGTAGCTCCTGCACTACCAGCACCTCCCAACTGATTCCTCTTAATCTGCTCTCTAGCATCAACATGTTTAGAAGCTTCCATTGTCTGACTTGACCCCATTCCAATCAAAGTCGTTCCTCCACTTCCAGCACCTCCTAGCTGATTCCTCTTAATTTGCTCTCTAGCATCCACATGCTTTGTAGCTTCCATAGTCTTACTAGACCCCATTCCGATCAGAGTCTGGCCTGCTGATCCACCTGGTTTTACAGTCCATTTCTTAGTAGTTCGGTTTCCTCCTGTGTTCTTAGGTGCTGGTCCAAGGAAAGGTCCATTGTATTTTACACCTAGCTTATCTTTATTTCTCTGTACAGTTCCAGCAAACGCGTTAATGCAGGTGAGAACCTGGTTCACATCTTTTAATTGAGCTAGGCTTTCAGTAGGAAACAAAGAGGCTTCTGGAACACCAATCTGTCTGCACACTTTAATGAAGTTGGTAATATTCTCTTGGAACCTGAACAACCCCCCTGCTCTATTGATCTTCTTTATCTTACCAGGGATAAGAGCGTTAACTAGTTCACATAGAACAATTCCGTTTTGAAGCATTTCACCGAACGGTTTGTCGAAAGTTGCTCCAGTCACAGTTTCAATCCACACTTGGATCTTTTCCTCAAGTGCCTTGTCGTATTTACTTGCCATTCTAGCGGCAATTTCCTTATCCATACCATGTTCGTTGACTGCTTTGAATGACATTTTTCTTGAATTTTGTTTTGTTTTGTATGATAAGAATGTTATTTGAACTGAATTTCTATTGTGTTTGTGTATTCAGCGTTCTTGTGAGTTATTATGTCTGAATTGTTTATTTTTCTCTACACAGATTATTTCATTTCATTTTCAAATTGCCCAAAATATTTTAATTAGGGACATTTCACAATATCAAATTTTGGTTAAGTAATCTTCTCCTTATCTAGCTATGGATAAAAAAGCCAAAATAAGACAACAATACAAAACATATATTTCAAAATATGAATAGTTAAAGCTTGAAATAATTATATAAGAGGTTTATACAAACACACCATCAAAAACAACAAGGATATATAAATTACATAGTTTTAACTTTAAAATAACTTAAGTGCAACAAGTTTGCCTTGTCTAAATTCTTTGAATGTTTGTGCAATTACGTAGTCTTAGTTTAGTACTTTCTGCTACTACGGAGTTTTCCCTCTAGAAGTACAAAGCAATTTCTCTCACGGGTCTTCGCAGCTTATATTCAGAAAAATTCTTCTAACATAGTGTATAGTTTACTTAAGTAAATGTTGTGCAATTAAAAATATTCTTCTTGGTGGTACCTCTCGATAGTTTGATTTGACCACTTAACTCGCAGACGAATTCCCTGATCTAGAATCTAACTACAAAAGACATATTATCCTCATTATAATCTTTGGTACAGAAACTTAAACTTTGGCCAGTGAGACTAATACTAACTAATTTTCCAAGCAATAGCTTTCGCTCTTATCTTCAGCCCATTGATGTCGTTGGGGTTTGTGTGGGTTAACTCTGCTCTTGCGCATGAGAGAACTTAAGTGTAATCTTTAAAAAAGATTTTTCTGCCTATGGTATGAGCAATCTAAGGATGATCAATTGCGTAGCAAATAATCGCAGCAATCACAATTCTCATGCGTTTTTGCTTTAGATTTATTATCTCGTGCAGAAAAAATTTCTGGTATGGTCTGAGAAAGATTGTTACTTATCCAATTTCTAATTTACAGCTAATTGCTTGAATTAATCTAGAGAATCAAAACAATTGTACTAAGTAAATTGTAGATTTAAGAATAATATAATAATTCGAGGGCTTTCCCAAGTAATTAAGAATCACTTTGATTTAAAAACAATGATTTTGCGCGGAGTTCAATGATATTGTACATGGTTCATCATACCTTAGTAAGGAAAAACTGCACAGTTTTCTCTTAGCGTATGCAGAAAACAGGTAAAACTGTAGAGACAAGGCGGATTTAAAACTATTTTGAGATCCAGTAGTTGCCTGCCAACTCTAGATTATCATTGTTTTTTCACAGTCTGTTATGCCGGTTTTCTTAGGTTGCGTTTCTGTAGCAAGCTACATAATGGGTAGGTATCCCATAATAAATAAGATTATTGGCAGAATCTGACACCTAGTAAAACGAATTGACATCTCCAGATGAAACAACTTGGTGGAAAAATTTTAACCATATTCAGGAGACCTTAAAAAAGTCCGCTTCATCAACTTTCAATGTGTTCAAATCAAAGTTCTGAAATTGCTAATATCCACGTTCAGGGCAAATAAGAATACTATGAAATGCTAAGTAAGATATCTTTTAGATTAAAAAAGATCTCTAACTAGTTAAAGCGTCAGAAAATTAAACAGTTGTCCTAAAATATAGTTGCTTTTCACCATGGCTGCGACCTTAGAATTCATAGTATTCTGAAATGATTCCTTATTTTTCTTGTCATTCTCAACTTATATAGGAACTGAACAATACCAGTGTAACAGAACTTTCGATAAATATCTCATCTAGGTTGTATATATATTCGATAGTTAGATTTTGAGGTTAGGACGGGTTCTAATTCCCAATATTGAGGTCATAGATTCCTGCACAAGGCCACGCCTCAAAAAATTATAGTTTATTGCATTACTTTTAAAAACAAATTTATGGACTCTCTATTTCTCATAATGTAAGCCACCTCTACTAATAAAGCAGATAGGATTAATGTTAACCTTATTTAGACTGTGGACAACTAGGTAACTTTCAAAGACCTTGAATACTACATTTTGAGTTGCATTTCCGCATGCTTAATTAAGTACATCCCATAGTTCTGGCTTATGTTTTGATTTACATTTTTTTTCTCAGAAGAGCTAATTTTGTCGAGACTATGCCCATTTATAGTTACTAATTAGAGATGTAGAGGAGAATAACTGATCTTTTACATTTCTTCACATGGCATTTGTACATCTTATGGGTACAGCTAGAGGGAACGCTACTCATAAAAATGCAGACCATAGGAAGATGTCATCAATTTTTTTCTAACAATATTAAGTAATGAAGTTTAGGATACATTATTCTGGTAGCTACCTATCGACGAGGCATTGAAAAATGCGAACAATGAAGAATCTGTTGATAAGAGTTGTGAAAGTCACTGTTAGTATCAGCAAAAACTTACAGAGTGCTTGATATCATACACTAATGCTGCTGATATTAACGGTTAATCACCTATGAAACATACATCTATGCTCGCCGTTCATGGTCGTGGGAACTAGTTGAAGAAAAATCAACTCTGTTTTATTTTGCTCTTACTGAAAAGAACCAGTTTAGTTGTCATGGCTCAATGCCTTCAGTTTCCAACTAATTGCTTCTTGGTATATACTCATATTCTTCGTTGAAATTTGTGTCTATTGAATAGATCTTCTGAACCCCTTTTTCTTATGCCCATTTTTCACTAGCATGTATGAGATATATACTAGGAACAAGCGGGTATGATAGCCTTAAATTTTGCACAGGTCTTTTCCCTTTCGCAATTAACTATCAATTGAAAAACATTGTTGTTTTAGTCGTACCCTCAGGAGGTAGTCTTTCTTGCAGGGTAATTTCAGCACATTTCAGTGACCTTTGATTAATGCCTTAGTGACATCCATGGTTTGTATTAACATCACTAGACTCCAGCTTGTGATATTTCCTCTTCGCTGGTATTATATTAAAACCTCTCATTTTGCCTGCAAGCTCCACAACGTGTAAATAGATAAGAAAAATTTGTGTAGCAATCTCTCATTAAGCAGTGTTGTTATCAGGGCGCGTTTGTGTGACCAACTTTAAGCAAAGGTCTACTTACCAAGATTTTAAGCATTTCCAGAGATTTACTTGGAAATGAGCTGTCATCGGGTATGAAAAAGTTCAAAGAACATGAAAAGCAAATATATTAAAAGAAATGAAACATCTTAAATTGAAAGCTAATAATATAAGTCTAGTGTAGTTGTTTGAACCGATTATGGATTTTGAAAGTAAGAAAACATAATTTTTCCTACACTAGAGGTATTGTTGCTTTCATTGGTAAAAGCTGCCATCCATCCCATAAAAATCAAAACATTATGCTTTCATCCAATAATATTATCTAAGTTATAATACTAGCTTTGTATCTATTAATGAATATAATGAACAACAGGTAGAAACAATAAAACTACCATAACCTGCTGTTCTCCTTTTTCTTCTTGTTTTATTTGTACTATTGTTTTATTTTGTAATCTTTCAAACTTTATCAATGACCATATCGTCCATTATAATCTCCTGAAAAAAATTCAGCCGGAAAAGCAAAAGAAGAAAACACAAATCAAAGAGAAATAATGCCAGTTACTAAAAGAGGAGGAAAACAATGGTTTGTAGAAGACTACGGTAAACAAGGTGATAAACGTGCTCTTGAAGAAGTAGAGGTAAAAACCAGACTCAGTGAACCTGTTAACGCCTTCAATTGCTACTACACGAAAATCGTCGTTCCAGAGAAGTGTCTTTCCGTGTCACTAGTGGGATGCCATAACTGTACTCTCCTTGTATCAGATGTCGTCGCAAGTGTACAGGTGACTAACTGCAAAGATATTGTGGTTGAAATGCAAAAGACTGTTAACAGCGTACAGGTGGACAAAACCGATGGACTCCTTGTGGACGCATCAGGACCAAACGTTGATGCAACTGCCGTCACTGTTATAGCTGCAAAGAGCTCAGAGTTGAATATCTCCTACTCTCTGAATGGAACCAAGTTGGAGAAACCTCTTCCAGAGCAATTTACCTATAAGCTTGTACCAGATGGAGCAGATTTTAAAGTTCTTCCAGAAGTTTCGGAATTGTATTCTTCTTAAACTAACGGAAAGTTTAACGATTAAGGAATTAAGTTTATTCGTTAACTTAGAATCATAGAAAGAAAGCTAAAAAGAATTGAAAGCGAGTTGACGAAGATAAGGGGGACTCTCATTAAACGGCACATACGGAGAAATTCACTAACTTGAGATTTTACAGATCCATTGTTTATTCCTTCAATGTCTATGTTAGATAGACCATATTTTGAGAGAAAACGGCGTTCATCTAAGACAGCGCATGAGTTTATTAGCAAAAGACAACTTGTGAAGATCGTTCCTAAACTTATCATTTTCTTTACAATTGCCCAAAATATATTAAATAACTTGATATTGCATTACCATAAATAATTCATAAAATGAAAGTAGGAATAATAGGAAGCGGGATAAGTGGGTTAACTGCAGCACACTATCTTTCCAGATCCTCAAAAGTATCTTCTATAAAAATATTTGAAAAATCACAGCATATTGGTGGATGGTTCCAGTCTCACAATTTCAATAGTGCTGTTTTTGAAACTGGCCCACATAGTATAAGACCAAGAGGTGAAGCAGGACTCGCAGTACTGAACCTTTTAAGGTCCTTGGATCTCCTTGATACAGTTATAACTTCAAATGATCAATCTGCAATTAGATATATTTATCATTCGGGACAGAAGCATTCTCTTCCAAGTAAGCTCTCATCGCTTCCTCAACTTTTGACGAAAAAGACCCTTCGACCGCTTATATCTGCAATTCTCTTCGAACCTTTTCGTGTGAGAAAAAGTCAATTTGATGACGAAAGTATATATTCCTTCTTTGAACGACATTTTGGAAAATATTTTGCTGAAGTATTTGGTGATTCTATGGTTGCAGGAATTTATGCTGGTGATTCGAGACAACTCAGTGTTGCATCTTGCTTTCCTGCTTTTGCGGAGATGGAAAAAATACATCCTTCACTTATTCTATCAAATTTATTATCTATGAAAAATACAAAACAAAAAGTTATTTTTCCTGAGGATATTCTTCAATTAAGTAAAGCTACGGCCATTTCTTTCCCTGATGGAATCAAAACCCTTACAAAAACTATTATTGATAATATGCCTCCAGACAAAGTTGACCTAGTTACAAATTCTCCCATTTATGAAGCTCAACCACAAGATTCAAAGATTTCTTTATCTACCAAGAGTAGTTCTAATTCTTTTGACAAAGTGTATTCATGCATAGATGTTCCTGCATTAGCAGATCTTTTTCCTACTGTTGATTCTCTCCAAACCCTTTCCTCTAAACTAAAATTCTCATCTGTTGCTGTTATAAATCTATTGTTCTCTGAAGACTCTCCAGTTAAAAAGACTCTTCCCCCTGGGTTTGGTCACCTTGTTCCTTCTCTTTCAAGAAAGGATAATGTACTTGGAGTGTTATACGATTCCAATGTCTTTCCTGGACAGTTTCCAAGAAACTCTGCTGCCTTGACTGTAATGATAGGTGGACCTGATCATGAAAAACTTATGGAAGAAACCGATGAATATTTTATTGATATCTCCTTAAAGGCAATAAAGAAACAGGTGCTAGAAAGTAAAGTAGAAATAAATCCTGAAGCAACACTAGTTACAAGAAATATTAATGCTATTCCGCAGTATTTTGTTGGGTATGAAAAGCAAAAGAACAAAGTTGTGGAAGAAATGAATCAAAAGTATCCTCAAGTTGTTCTTCTTGGTAATAACTTTGATGGAGTTGGAATAGCAAGCTGTATAGAAAAAGCAACACTCAAAAGTTACTTATGAACTATTCTACCTCCTGCTTCAACTAACTTTGATCTTGGTTCAATATGAAATTGTTCAACTAGTCTCAACAAATTTCTTTCTAGCATTGATACTGTAACTTTACCTATTTGACCCACAACTCTAACACCCTTTGTTTCCTTTACCTGGGCTTCATCAAAATTTTTAAACTGAGAAACGTTTACAAATACACATCCCTCTTTAACCTTTCCTTTTGAACAATCTAAATTAAATTCCTTTGATGGAACTCCAGTAATCACAATATCAGAACACTTTACAGCTTCTTCAACTGTCTTTTCAGTCTTTAGCATCTTTCCTTCTCTCAACACAAAGATCGAATCAATATCAACACTATATACTTCTGCTTTATCATTAGCTAACATAGCACTTAGTGGTCTTCCAACAATATCACTTCTATTTATTATAGTAACTACTTTACCTTTTAAATTTGGTGTGTAGAGTCCAAGGTTATCTAAGGTTTTTACTATCGCCAGTGGTGTACACGGCAATAGACACTTCTTATTAGTATCAATACCATCTAAAGTTTTAAGAAAACGAATATTATGGTATAAGTTGTGTCTATAAGTATAGCATAAACCTTCTACATCTTTTTCAGGAGCTACCAAATCTCGAAGGTAGTCGTCCATTGTACCTCCAAAAAAGCTAGGATGAGACCCGAAACAAGGGTAGTAGATAATGATACCATGGACATTTGCGTCCTGGTTTGCTTGTTTGATGTTTTCTTCTAGCTCAAGAGGGGTAGTTGTTCGCAATTGAAAATCTATTCCATCAGCTACACAGCTTCTCTGGGTCCATAGAGCGTATTGCTTGGCACCAGAGTCATTGTTTGCTAGAAATCCTACTAAAGTTGGATTTAAATTGTGCTTAGTTTTAAACTCGGTTATTTTTAGCCGTAAATCCGTTTTAAACGTATCTGCGATGGCCTTGACGTTTACTTTCATTTGTGTGGATTTTGAATGTTAGAAGATTCTGTTTCAGAAACTATGGTAATGCACCCTGCAAGAGAATAGTCTATAATGAAATTGTTACCTGCTAGCAATAATAGGTTACTTAGTTGACCGTTAAGGAAGAAATAGAAAGTGAAATAGGAATGTTAAAAAATACATTGTGTACTTTTTTATGGTTATATCATTAATGATCTGTTTATGGATAATTGTTAGCAGAGATAAGAAAAAATATGAAGGTTGATCATAGTATATGAGTTGTAGTTCGTAGTTGTATCAATGAAATGAATAATAATGGCTATTAGATTTCAAATAATAATTTTATCTTTTCTAAGTTAGTATTTCCTTAACATAGTATACTATAAATTGTCTTCAATAGCGCATATTACGTTTATAATTCAAATGGTTTCGGGTGCACCTACCTTGGAGTTAAGATGCTTGTACATAGTCTTACAATAGTCCCCAAAGGACGATAAGAATAATTTAACATATATAAAAAAAAATACACGGTATTTTTTAGCTAGGATTTTAAATCACTGTGGAAAAGTCATAGGATTCAATTTTGACACTAGTAAAATTATGAGTACATCCAAACAGTTAAAAGTATATTCATTTCAGTGTCAAACACCTTTCAAATTTTGTGTACCAAAACCTCATAAAAAAACGATTATTTTTTTCTATATTCTGTTTCAATAGCAATAAAATCCATTACACACAATGAACCAAAAAATTCAATCTAGAATCTCAAGGTAATTCTGCAAACGAATAATGTTTCGATTTTTAATTTAACGCAATTATACGATAGCTGTTATTTCATACTAAAAAATTCTTGACTATTTGCTGTTATCATCCAATAATTTTAAATTAAACTTTGACACTGTAGTGAATTTCTGGAACAGTATATTTCTGAAAAAAATCCTAATAAATTCCTATATGAAACTGGAATTTATTAGGAGTTTTTTCAGAAACAATTGTGTGAAATGATAAATATAGAAAGCATGTAATTTTGAACTACATTCTAGCCCAACCAACAACATAAAAGAGGCAAGAATAAAGAGGAAAGTTATCCACGAGAAACGTGCTCGACCTTTCCATAGAGGGAGTTCTCGTATAGTATTTGTAGAACAGGACTTGGGCAAGAAAAACTAGTCAAGACATTGTTCTTGTAAAGCATTATGAAGTTGCTCACAATATATAACTATAAATATGAGGCCTCTGCAGCAACATATGGAATATTAATTTAAGCTGAAAACCATAAAGAATAAATAAGTAGTGCTTGCAAAAGGTATAGGAGATGCTCATCTCAGCAAAACTTCCTGCACTGATGTAACCCCAATACGAACAAACTGGAAATATCTCGATAATATTACGTATCCAGGAGCTTATTTTTTGTTAACATACTTGCAAACTTTACCTAATTTAAACTTCCCATAGTTTTAACTATTTCCTGAAGTATTATTTTTTTAAAAGCTTCAGTTAGAGTCATATTACCTTTTTATCTACTGCTTTAGTTCAACCTTCTTGATATCGATAATAGAGGTAAAATTTCGAATGATAGGATGTTCTAATGTTTCAACCATGATTGCTTCCTAGATGAAATAATATTTTTCGAGCAGATAAGGTACCATGTTTTTTGACCTTTACTTTGTTTTCCCAATAGTTTTATATATCGAAACACTATTTTACGGGTATCCATCTTTCATTCCCGAATACATCGGCACTTAGTTACATTAGTTCTAATCATTATAACTTATGCTCTGGTTTATTCAAATAATTTCAAAATACAAGCCGCACTTGAATAAGTCCCCTTAAAACTTAGTTGACAATATATCTATTCAGTGGAATTTTGAGCGAATTGGGTGTATGATAATTTAAATTAGCACAGGAGCAAAATTCGCGTAAGAGAGATGAAATATAAGCTTATATGAAATATTTCATTTTTAAACTTTATTTGTGACATCCTCGTACAAATTTATAGAAATTAGGGCTAAAACCAAAGTATCAGCAAGCATTATTTATGAAACTTTCACTTAGGCTCTAATCACAGCTTTCTCCCTCATTCTATTGCCATGGTAACTTGCATGAAAGAAAAAAAGTTGCGGAAGTGTTGGTGCAATTATTTTATACATGTCTTACTTAGAAAAAATAATTTTTTGTCTTGCTGTATATAGTGGACGCCAAATTAAATCAACGGGACATAAACTAGCAAGACAGTTTTATAACCAGATCCCTAAGTCCACAGGAAGATTGTTGAATGTCCAAACAAATTACATTGTGATTAATGAGATTCCCTTCTGCCTAGCAAACTTTGTACTTTGCCATTGAGGGTCCAAACAGAATTTTCATACTCGCATTTTTTTGTTGATGAATTGGGTAATGTGCAGGGTAACAATATATTTTTCATTTACATATCAAAGCCAGGGAGGAAGCTGCTGCATACAACTAAACATCGTAATTTCAAATGAAATCATAAAATAAAGATACTTAGGTTTGTGTGTTTCTTGTGGTTCTATGATACAATAAAGAGGAAAGTCAGAATCCAAAATATATCTACATCATAGATTGTCTTGCTTTAAGACTTAATTTCTTATTGAGTAGAACATCAAGGTAAAATATTAACCTACTCTAAGATAAACTATCTTTCGGCTGCCTCTACGTGTCACAAGAAATTAGCTAATGCAACTCTTGATAGTTTCTTCTATTAACGAAATATGATTTTAATATTTTCAATAGATTTGAAAAGGAACCTGTTCACTAGTCTCGATTTTTAACACAGATTTGTGGTAGCTAGTGAGTTTATACGCGGGTGTTACTAGGTACAAAGAGTTACCTCACCTTTTGTGACATTCTGGATAGTAGAGTGTATTCGTTTCTAGTCCAAAAATAAACTTCTTTCTACAAATTCTACGGACTTTCAAAAGGACGACTGTATCGGCTTGTTCTCAAAGTAGTTTGCTGTGTAAAAAGTAGAGTAAAACATAAAATTATAAGTTTTCTTTTTGTATTTTCTTAAACTCTTAATTCGCTTAAACCGCTTATATTACAAGCTACTCATATTTCAAGAGTATTTGAACAGCTAGTAATAAGAATTTATTTCAGTCCATATATTTCAAACTTGAACTAACACTGCCCCATTCTTGTTACTAGAGCTCGTTCCCCACAGCTAACCATCCTAAACGAAGATTATTTTTTCTGCTAAAGAGGTCCAGCTTTTTAGCTTGCTTTTCAAACCGCGCTTCAATAATTTCATAGAACTTCTCTGGTTTACAGCTGTTGCCTACCACTTCTGCGAAGACACATTCTTTACCAAAGTTCCTATTTTTCAAAGCATCTGGCAACTTCCCATGGACACCAATTAGCAGTTCTTCACTACACTTCTGAGTAAGCTTACCAAACGTGGATCGCAATTTCCATTTAGCAGAAAGTTTAATCCACAACAAGTGATCCATGTATTTAATATTATTTTTCTTGAAAATATCCATGGCTAAAGACTTCTTACTTGGAAAGGTCCAAAGAAAAACAATAGTATTTTTCATTAGTCTCGTAAAGTCCAACTTCATTAAATCATGGTCTGACATGGTATCGTAAAAATTAGCTGCCCCTCTAATTGGATTCTTTGCCATAAATCGATACGGCGGATCCAAATTCACAACTTCAAAAGCACCACCATCAAACTTTTTAATGAAATCATTTACATCGCCATGGAAGAACTTCACCTTAGGATGTATGATCCAATGCTGCATCATAAAATTCTCCTTTCTAAACTCATACAAATTTGTCAATTTAGTTCTTTTTACATCAAAACCACGTTTAGAATCAGGCATCAATTTATCACATTGCAAATCATCTCTTATTGCATCAACAGCCCTAAGAACTTCTATTTTCTTCTTAGCCATTGCTGCTTCGAATCTGCTAATTTCCCTGAATTTCTTTTTCCAACATTGCACTTCTTTATCAACATTTAACCAATTTACAAGAGGAAAGGATGCTACTTCACCTTTTTCTTCCATAAACTTTATAAACTGTGCAATACCATCAGCCGAACTGCAATTAAAATACTTCATTATATCAACTTTTTCAGCTCGTTCTGTATTCGATCTATGCATTTTCGCATAACGCATGGCAGTAAAGATTCTTAACTTGAATAAATGAGTTTCTCCATTAAACTCCTTCTCAATAAAATACTTGGCCCCATGAGATTTAACATTGTCTTTTCGTACTTCATCCACGTCAAGCCGTAAATTCGAGTAAACAGAAATGGCCTGTTTACCTACCAGGCGCTGCGATTGACTGTAAATCTGTCTTTTTGGCCTATTCTTGAGAAACTCAGCGTACTTCCCATACTTAGAAAATCCAAACTTCAAAATACATTGTTTCAAGATGTAAACTTCGATTTTGTTCCATCGTAAAAGCGAATTAAACATGGGAATCATAAACTGACTGACTGGTTCGAAACTCAAGAAACCATTTAATTCTTTGTCAGTAAGATGCAAATCACAAAGATCTACATTATACTCATCTGCACTCCATATTTCCGCTTCTGGATTTGCTAATCGTAATCGGGTTAGACATGCTTTCATTCCACTGAATTTATTCTTCAATAGAAAATCAACCACTAAACTCGGCAAATCCTCAAATAATTGTTGTACTGGTTCCCATGTCGACTCTTCTAATGGAAATCCTCTCCAATGAACTAACAGAAAATATTCATCATCCTTTTTCTTGATCTTAATCAACTTCTTAATCTCAAGCTTTTCTGAATCATTTAAATAGCAAATCTTTGTTTTTGCAGAAGGTAAAAAGTGTGATGGAGCATAAAACATCATTCTAGATGCATGTACTTCTTCTTCATCCCCAAATAAATTCTTCAATAAATATAAATATGACCCTAATTGTTGAATGATCTGAAATGGTCCTGTCCATTGAGGTTTAACCTTCGAACCACGTTTTGGTTTACTGACTAATACAAACTCTCCCACATGGAAATGTATCGGAGTTAGTTTGTATTTCTTATTGTACAAAGCATTAGCATATTGTCTTGATCGTTCAGCGAATGAAAAAGCCATTTCTTGGTACTCTCTTATTCTTCCTTCTAACTCCAGCGAAACTTCTTTAAGTTCACTCATTTGAATTGATGTCAATTTCAAATTTGGCTTTCGCCCCACTGGATCCCTTCTAGGTTTCTTACCCAGCAAAATCTGGAAGGGTGTAAGATTATTTCTACTTCTCAATGGCTTCGAATTAAGGTAATATTGTACCTGCACTAAAACCTCAGGCCAATCTTCAGCCTTCAAATTATATTCTGAAAGTAAGGTTCTCAAATTCTTCAAAATCTGCTTATTTTGTATTTCTGCGGCTCCATTAGTGTAGGGAGCATAAGCCACCGTGAACTCCTGACTTGCTCCGCTTTGCCTAACAAAAGCATCTACAATTGCATTAACGTAATGTGAACCCTTGTCAGATAGTAGAATAAAATCATCAGCTAAATCATAGTGAGAATGCCATTCCCATAAAATATTCACGACATTTATTGCATTGGCATTCTTACACTGCTTCAATAAAGTAACTCTTGATAACGCATCTATTAAAGTCAACACATAACCTTCCTCTGGTGAAATGTACAAATAATCTGACATTAGAACTGCTCTACATTCACTTGGTAATTCATTAATCGCTAAAGGTCTCCTTATTATTTTCGATGGACGTTGACAATGTAAACACTGACTTCTTAATTTTTCCGTAGCTTCCATAAATATTGTTTTTACTTCTTTAGAGTGCATCACATAATTAGCTGAAATCCATTTTTTTCCTGATCTGCTACCCCATGGTTGAAGCGCAGATGTGTATGAACAATCACTGGCAAAATCAAACTTTTTGTTACCACCAACTTATTTTTATATCTTCTCAAATTATTTTTTTTGAACTTTATATCTTTCCATTGTAAACTTAAACAAAAAGATTCATCCATTTCGGGCCGGGCGTCTCCATATTTCAATGTAAAATCTATGTTACGCAAACCAGCATGAAGTTCATCCACTTTTTCCCAGAAATGCTGCACGTTAAAGTGTTCTACAGTTGCAACTGCAACTAACACTTCATCAGCTTCCACCTTATCAAATTCAGGGTTAAGCCAAAGAGATAGAATATCGGCAGCTACATTCTGGTTTCCAGGAATATGATGTACTTCCAAACAAATATCTTGAAAAATCAAGCTCCAATGCGTCAGCCTTTCAGAATAAGACTTTCTAGACGCTTTTATTAGATTCAAAATATAATATAAGTTCTTGTGGTTCGTGAAGAGAATCTTCTTCTTCTCATTTGATTTCAAAAAATAAGAATGCTTCTGTGATGCAATCACCACTGGAAATAATTCCTTTGAAGAAATATGCCAGTTCAAGGAACTATCTATGAACGTACCTGAGGCCATAGCAACCACATCATAGTTAGCATCCATTGGAAATTCTAATTTAATTGCATCAGATGTTTGACAAATAAAATAACTCCAGTAAAATTCCGAAGCATCCACAAATAAAACCAGATCTAACTTCTGATCATAATAGCCTAATGTATTAGAGAAAGCCAATTTAACCTCCTTCATTAATTTTTCGCAAGCATGATTTATTTCCTCGCTCCATTCCAAGAGTACCTTTGTTCTTTCTAACTTCTTGAGTCTTCCGTAAATATTAAGCTCCCCGGTCATTCTTTTTCTTAACTCCGAAAAACCCGGTAACATCTTTGAGACCCAGTTCCCTAAATAAATCAGCTGTGCTAATTCATGCACATAGGTAGGTTTTGGTCTTTCCATTAACTTTTTTAAATAAGTGTCATCTAAACGATAACCATCCTTTGTCAACTTGTGCCCACAAAATACTGCACTCTGAGCAATCAGGTCACATTTTCCTATATTTAGCCTCAATCTCTTATCTATAATAGCCTTTAAAAAACTCCTTAATAAAGTCATGTATGCTCTTACATCCAATGCAAATAAAACTGTATCATCAATCCATTGTAAAGCATGATTAGGCCAAAGAGATGCAGGTGTCAAAACATGTGTAATTACCCTTTGAGAAAATAAAGACGGGGTATTACACCAACCTTGGGGGGCTCCTCTAAACGAGTAAGACACACCCCAAGGTGTTCCAAAGGTAAATAAATGTTGCGAGTTATGATGTGTTGGTAAATAATCAAACCCGCTTAACAGGTCGAATGATCAAAAAATAGTGTTTCCTTTTATCTTAGCGACCTGTAGATCAATATTCGGTAGGTTATTAACAACCTTTTGCGTAACTGCATTTAATGGCCTGAAATCAACTACCATTCGGTATTTTTTAGGCCCTTTTTTTGGAACAACAAAAGCTCTCATACATGTTGTTGGGTCATCATTAACCTCAACAATTTTATTTTTTATCATCTGGTCCACTCTTTTCTTCATGAACTCCTCTTTTTCGATACCAAGGGCGATCGCATTAAAAACTCCCACTGATGTTCCCTCCATTAAAGAACATCTTATAGGTTTTAGAAGAGATAATTGAGTTGGGGATAAATCATCGCCAAAAGCGGCTACATGGTGTAAAATCAAGTCATCAAATTCCATTTTTAACTTCTTATCTTCACCAAATATTTGAGCAGGTATTTCCTTTAATTTTCCTTTCAGCAAATCTTTCAATCTCATTAAATCTGCTTCTCTGGTAACCTCTAAATTTTCTCCGACACCAGTCAACTCCTCTAGCTCTGCATCATGTCTAGCATTAAATATCACTGGCTCGGGCCACGCACCTCCTTCTTCAAAACTTATTTTATTTTCTTCTGCTGCAAATGCCTCTACCATTCCTTTTTGTAACTCTAATGGATTCTCAATACCAGGCTCGCTAAAAACGTGTGGATTAATTGCCATTGTATTGACGACATCAAATTCAACGTCACCAAAAACCTTGCTCTTGAACCAGTTCGCTAAATAAGCTCCTTCCACTGTAATACACTCATTGACTTCACATGTTTCTTTGAAAGATTTCACTGATTTCTCAACCTTTTCAGTTAGTTTAGAAGATCTTCCATTTCCTGTGTTCCTTAATCGTCGAGCTAAAATCTGCGTAGGATCAAGACCATGGAGTTTTAGAACCTCTTTTCCTATTAAAAGTTTCGTCCAGTTATTCACTTGTTCAACTAGCAGCACTGCCACAGGTCCCAGCAAATAATCTCCAAATCCTGGAATCCTTACTGAAGGTAGTAAATGACCAATCTTAAAAACGGGATACAAATTCCCAGAGGCCACTCTCACAAATGTCTTTCTCTTGATATCCTCTATCTTCCAGCAGAACTTTTCAAATAAATTCCTTGCCCCCGAGGTTTTTCTAGCTCCAGAATCTAAAATACCGTCCACCACCATCGGACCTTTTCTGGTTTCTAAAACAAGTTCAGCTTCGACATGATTAATCTCATTTTCCGCTACATCCCACACTTCTGCATTTGCTACATCAGTACATTCACTTAAAAATATCTCATCGACCGATCCTGCAGGAACGACTTCAATAATGTCGGTCTCTACATCCTCAACTGCGCCTTCATTAGCCGGCGTCACTTCATTGGATGCAAACGTGGACTTCTCGACCGGTTTCTTAAAATTTCTCTTCCAGCCCTTCTTTTTATTCTCTTTCCACTTTAGCAATCTCTTCTTTAAAACCTCTCCATCTGGTTTGGGCTGCGAGGATGGATTCTTATTTCCATTCCTAATAAGTTTTAACCTCATCCAGCACTTAAAGCTTCTATGTCCATAAAACCAGCAATGATTACATAAGTCTGGTTCATCATTAGAAGATTGCTTCTTGAAATGAGAGTGTGGTTTCCTCTCTCCCTTGGTATTCACCTCGTTCACCTCAATAGGAGCACTTTCTTTGAACTTTCCTAACTGGATCTTCTTAAAATTGACTCGTTTTTTCATCTCGTTTCTTACACACAGCGGAGGCAGACACTCCACCACATATTGTTGTAATCGCACGTGGTCAACATCGGTTAAAGCAGGATTCAAACTAAGCCTGTTAGCCTCTACCCAGATGTATTTAGGCAATTTAGCGAAGATCGCTAACGCAATCTTTTTCTTATTGAGTTTTGCAGTGGATGGTTGCAACTTAATGATCTCCTGCACTTCACTAAAAAGGATTTTTATCGCATCTTCCTCTCTTAGTTTGAAGTTGTATTTCACATGTTTGGCGATCATCACTTCGGCTTCCTCCAAAGCTTGCTCTTTCATTTCTAACAATAGGATCTTTAAATAATCCACAAGATCTTCATTAGTTCTAGTAACATCTAGTCGTCGTAAGTGAATAAAAAGATCCAAATCTACGAATTGAGTCAAGTTAATATCTCTTTTCTGTTGTAAAGACAGCCTCTCATACTGATAGACAAACTTCTCTACATTCTTTCTTTCGAGAACTTTTAAATCATCGACCTTGAAATCCTGACAAATCATCGCACCATTCTGCGTAATGTTACTTAATTGCTTTTCATTAGAACTTAACTGCAAAGCTTCTATAGCTCTTCTTGTTGAATCCAAGGTCTTCTGCATACTTTCATAAAGAGTCAGCATCTGCTTCTGATTCAAAGGACGGGTAAGCTCGTTTTGATCTACTCCAGACATTCTCTAAATCTTTGAAAATATCAAGCCACAGGGAATATTGATCAATATTCGTTTATAGTCCAAAAATAAACTTCTTTCTACAAATTCTACGGACTTTCAAAAGGACGACTGTATCGGGTTGTTCTCAAAGTAGTTTGCTGTGTAAAAAGTAGAGTAAAATATAAAATTATAACTTTTCTTTTTGTATTTTCTTAAACTCTTAATTCGCTTAAACCGCTTATATTACAAGGTACTCATATTTCAAGAGTATTTGAACAGCTAGTAATAAGAATTTATTTCAGTCCATATATTTCAAACTTGAACTAACAAGCGTGAGAATAAGAACTATGAAACTTTAATTCCATTTTAATGCTGGTTAAAACCGTGAAACTTCTTCATGAAATATGTAGATATCTCTTTCAATAACCTAAAACGTACTACAAAGCGTACGTGTAGATTTTGGCTATGTGTTTTTTCTAATTTCAATATAGTCAAGAAACTTGTTTAGTAACAATATAGACATAGCACTTTACTTAGGGATGTGCTTAGTAAAACTAAAGTTAAAGACACTGCTAGTAATGATACAAGCTATGCAAATTTTCAAGTTACACCCTTTATGAGGCATGAGGTAGCTATAAGGAAAGGGAAACATTCTCTACTGTCAGTTTGGTTATTTGTGATGTATTCCTCACTTCACATTTCATGGTAATATTACTATGTGTGCGCTCTCCGGATCCAAGACTTATTGATGGTTTAGATTCAATGTGCTTTGAATCTATGAGTAAGCGGTTTAAAAATTATAAAAAAAGAATTTAAAAGACATGCTTCATATGTAACGCGGTTTCTGGAATATACAAACTGAATTTCGCACTAGATGAAATTTGGAACTATATTCGGAAGTTTGAGAATTATTTAATATATTCTTAAAAAACTATTCTATGAACTGCTAAGCTTTATACTTGGCTTGGAATTTCCCTGTTTTCTCTATATACAACCCATAAACAAGAAACTAGCAGCTGTATATATGACAGAGCCAACCTTCATTGATACCGGATTTAACCAATTGAACATTTATCAATAGGTTTTTGCCCACTTTTTGTGATTGATTGATTCTGATAATTCCTCAATAATTTTTGTTCATTGTTGATAATGAGAATAAAATCAGAATCGTTTCATAGGAATAAAAATCCCAATTCTGCAATCGATAATCAGAATTCAAACAATTACGAAAGAATTGTATGTGTATTGTACCAAATCTAATGCCTGACTTTCATGCAAGGTTCTCATCTGTAAAATTAAACCAAGTACCTATAGTGTTTATGTTTTAAGCAACTAAAATTTTCCTGTAATATGGTAGAACTTTAGTCGTTGAAACAAATACATTAGATTCGGGGATATGTCCCTGTGACTAGGCATTAGAAGGTAGTCTGATAGCAAGTTTTCTGAGTTCATAATCAATGGTACAGGTATAGGTTAAATACACCAAGTGGTGTGCGGGTCTCCTTGGAATCATACTAATATGGGTGGGATTTTATCCCTACATAGCTTCTAAATAATTATCAATAGAGTTTACACTGCATATCTTAAAGGAAAACTTCTTATCGTCATTTCACTTCTCCATTTGGGTATTTTCTTCTTCCTATGAACTTGGAAATACCCAGACCTCAAGATTTTATTCAACAAACTTCACACTGACGAGTGTTGAAGTCTAAGAAAGACCTAGTACTGGAACGATTCCGATGACTTCCAGTAGTTTTCTTAAGGAAATAAATGTTTTTTGAGCATCAGGTTGTAAAATCAAGACCTAGACTCATGGGAGCTACAAATAATATCGTTGTATATGCTATCACACATCTTCATTCTTAATTCAGGTCTCTTTTTATTTTTTCACGCTATTTCAAGATAATAACTTCTTTCTAAATAGTGGACTGAGATAGTTTCATTTCCTGAATTTAGGGCTATGCTTATTGAAAGACAGATGAGTATGTTGTGATTGATATATATATACGTAAGTTTGAGGAGAAGTTAAGCATCTATTGGTAATGCGTTACAGTTGTATCATTCGGCCGTAGAGGTTTATCTGTTTGCTGTGCTCACGCCGTCTTCTCTATACCTGTAAGATTGATATACACAATTTAATGGCTATAATAATCATTTATGAACTCAATCTCTGTTTTTAACACCACTATATTGAGGCTTTCATATAGTTTCATAGTGTGAGAAGTAGATGGAAGTCTAATGTATTAGCTATTAGATGAAACTATCTTGAGACCTCTGTTCATCAACCGGGCTCGAATGGTGGACTCCTGGTAGTTTCTGGTACGCCAAAAATAAAACTCTCCACGTATAGCGTATCTCTCAGAATATAGGCATGGTTTTTATGAAACAACTATGTCTTTAAGGGGAATTTATACACTATCTTAAGATGCAGCATCATTGCTTATTACAGATTTTCTTAAAATACATTACTAGATATAAACTATAGTAAGCTGTAGCCATAGCAGATGCTAATATAAGTAAGAATAATGTACCAGGTATGAAAAACTGACCATTAAAGAGATTCATATGTGCCTATATGAAGTTAGAGAAAAAAGGTTGCACAACCGTAGCCAAATACTATATTCTACAGGATCTGCAATAATTAGGACATGCATAAGTCAGCTGAAGGGAAACTCAGCAGTTATTGCTACTATATCCCGTTGAATTTTCTTCAACCTTATTCTTGACCTGGTGGTACTCATGTCACTGCTAATAGAGGTAGTATTACATGATTTATATTTCGCTTACTACTCTTTGCTATTCTAGCGAATTTGGTTAAGGATTAGCAGTTTGTCCAACATCTAAAGAGTCTAAATGGACAGTCTATTGAAAACTTGAAATTTGGTAAAGGCATAAATTCAATACATTGCAGTAATTAATTAAAGACAAGAGAGATCAAGTAAACTAGTATTCGAAGGAGAAAAAAACTTACTGACACAACAAAGCTTATAACATATATTAGTCTAATGAGTAGTAAACCAGGTAAATTACGTGGTTTAGCTGTCTCTCTGATGAATCTATTTATTTTCTATCTATTGTAATGGATCCAATAACTCACTTAAAGTTCATGCATCTAATATACTTCATAAATTCGACATTTATCGACAAATTTTGCAATAGAATAGAATACTAGTCTCAAATTTATATCCTTTGAAATGTAAATGAACCTTTTGCCTAGTTGACCAAGTTTGTGGAATGATTGAATAGGGCTACATTATTTTTTATGAATTAAAACTTTATAATAAATGACTTCTTTCTAAATGATAACTAAACTGTTTTACCTAACTCGATCATAATGCTCTTTATTTCACTAAATTTATATTGATGCACAAAATTCATAAAGTAACAGTAATTCACTAAACTTTGAAAAAAAAGATATTATAAAAATCTAGATCAATGCACGAATTCTCCACATTCTACTTTATAAATATACTTCAGCTAGTTTTTTTATGACCAAGACCTCTATTAGAATGAACTCAGATTCGACTTCCACCAATCACTTCATCTCGTTTCTTAATTCACCCTTAGTAAATATCAGTAAAATAAAAAAGTAGTTTAAATTATTTTCTATGAAAAAACCTAAAACTGAACATATGATTAAAGTAAACAAGATCTGTAAAAGAGTGCTCAAATCCCGTCTATGCAGATAGTTAAGAATAAACTGAGTTCCCAAAAACTATTCTGTGAATTTAAAAACTCAACATCTACACCTAAAACAAAACTATAAATATTGGTTGCTAGACACCCATAATATTGTATTCCAAGTATGCTGTCTTAAACTCTTCAAACGTTATTACTCCATCACCATTAACGTCCAATAACACCATAACATCTTCCATTTCATTTTCAGAAAGTTCCATACCTAGTTGGGAGAATAATTCTTGTAACATGCTTTTGTCAATATGGCCCTTTTTTTCTTTATCCACTGAGTCAAATACAAATTTAATCTCTGCTTCAGGATTGTCATCGTCTAAAATTCTAGTCATCATGTATACAAACTCCTCCAAATCAATACATCCATCTTTATCCAAGTCAACTTCCTCCATCATCCGCTTAACTGAGTCCGGTTCCTTATAACCAGGAGTTAGACTGGTTACCATTTTCTCCAAATCTGCCAAGTTGATCACTCCGTCTTTATCCGCGTCGTACACTTCAAACACTTTCTTAAACAGATCAAGTTGTTGCGGGGAATGAACAGTTCTTCGCGTCATCTTGTTCACATTTCGCAATGTTCTTCTATCTTGCTTCTTTCGAAGCAGTTCGGATTCTGATAACATTTTTTGTCTTGATTTTCCAGTTGGCTCTTTAAAACTATAAACGGCTATTTCGGTCAGAAATTCTCCTCGCTATCGTTATCTCTCGAGAGAAGCACCAGGGTAATGCCATATTGTTAGAAACATATTTCAAAGCAAAACCAAATAAATGACAGAGCAAACAGAAGAAATCACAAAATTGCTTGAAGAGATTTCATTGCAAGGAGAAACAGTTAGAAAACTTAAAGAAGAAAAAGCAGAGAAGAATGTTGTATCAGCTGCTGTGAAGAAGTTATTGGAATTGAAAAGCAAGCTACCAGAAGATATGCAGCCAAAGAAAAAAGCAAAAGAGAAAAAAGAAAAAAAAGCAGATCCCAGAGCAGCTAAGAAAGAAGCCAGAAGGTTAGCTAGACTAAAAGCTCAACAAGATTCAGAAAAGGCACCAATTATAAAACTATCCGAAGCGCTCACTTCTAGTTTTGGAGATTATGAGGTTATGAAGAGTAAAGCTGAAGACAAATTAGGAAGAAAGTTTGTTTCCCTGAAAGACATCAATGAGTTCATAGAAGAAAGTTTTTGGATAAGAGGTTATTTACATACATCAAGGGTTCAGGCAAAGTTGCTATTCTTTTTGATAAGAGAAGGATTAAGAACGATTCAAGTAGTTGTCAGTGGAAAAGACTTGGTCAAGTTTGGAAAGAAAATACCAAATGAGTCAGTAATTGATATATTTGGAAAATTGGTTAAAGTAGATGTTCAAACTAAGGCTACTGAAAGTCAAGTTGAAATCCAAGTTGAGAAAGTTTTTGTGGTAGGAAGAGCTGAAAGAACACTCCCATTTCAAGTGATCGATGCCGCACGATCTGAAGAGGAAATCAAGTTACTAAATGAACAAGCTAAAGAAGAATCCAAATTTGTATCTGTGGGTCTTGATACTCGTTTGGATACAAGAAATTTGGATCTTAGAACTCCTCTCTCGCAATCTATAGTAAGAATCAATACAACTATTTGTAGTGCGTTCAGAAATTTTCTAGTTGATAATGATTTCTTAGAGATTCAAACTCCAAAATTACTTTATGGTGCAAGTGAAGGTGGAGCTGAAGTTTTTAAGACAAGTTATTTTGGAAATGAAGCATTTTTGGCACAATCGCCTCAATTACATAAACAAATAAGTGCTGCTTGTAGTGGATTGGAAAGAGTTTTTGAGCTTGCCCCTGTATTTAGAGCTGAAAATTCCAATACAAATAGACATTTATGTGAATTTCAAGGTCTAGATTTGGAAATGTGCTTCAAAGAACACTATCATGAAGTACTAGATATGTTTTCTGACCTCTTCAATCATATTTTTACAGAATTAAATGCGAAAAGAAAAGACGAAATCAATACTGTAAGAAAATATTTTCTTTTTGAGGATTTGGTATTTAGAGCACCTGCTTCTATTCCTGATGAAAAGGTTTCTGGAACTACAGGAAGAACCCTACGAATAGAGTTTAAAGAAGCAATTGAGTTGCTACGAGAAGCTGGTTTCAGTGAAGAAGAGCAAGGAGAATATGATGATTTATCAACTCCATCAGAGAAGAAACTAGGAGAACTTGTCAAGCAAAAATATGGAGTAGACTTTTACTTTTTGGATAAGTTTCCTTTGACTCCAAGACCTTTTTATACTATGCCATGCCCTGAAAATCCAAATTTATCTAATTCATATGATTTTTTTATACGTGGACAAGAAATTATGTCTGGTGCACAAAGAGTTCATATTCCAGAATTATTAGAAGAAAGAATAAAGGCAAAAGATATTGATCCAGAATCTCTTAGATTTTATATTGATGCGTTCAAAGCAGGAGCTCGCCCACATGGAGGTGGAGGTGTTGGACTTGAAAGGGTTTGTATGTTATTTCTAGGTTTACCAAACATTCGTCTAGTTAGAATGTTTCCTAGAGATCCCACAAGGTTAATTCCGTAAGTGTAATCTTTCTGGTATAAAACTCAATCGTCTTGCTGTATATACTAGTCTCTTGGGAATACTTTTAATAAATCCTTTTTAGTTCTTTTGCAGTAACTAATATAGTATTACCATTTCACTTCAGTTACTCTTTCGACTCAGGATTATTAAATTTATCTGTCTTGATCTACACATATAATCTTTTAAGCAAGTTAGATTTCAGTAGTATAATTTATTGATGAAACCAAATGAAAAAACAACATAAAGAAGAAACTGTAAGTGATAAGTATATAAAAACATTGCTCTCAATATACATTGAATAAAATCAAATAGAGTTTTTGAAAAACGAAAGAAAATAGTTATATTTTAATTTTCCGTCGTTTCTGCTTAAGAAAGACAAAAGCAAGAAATGAGTTAAACCTTATAATTTATTTGAATTAAATTTGCAGAAAAAAGCCAATGTTTTTTTATTGTATGTTCTTCAATTACTACGAAAAAATAATTAAGTTGTTTCAATCCTTCAAGTTAATCTGTTAAGATCCATCAATCAACTCAATACTCACCATAACTATATCAAGTAAACTCTTGTAGAAAACATTGTAGTTTTCACCCCAGAGCTTCTACAAAGCATTACATGTTTCACTAGCTACAATGCTAATATTAATCAAATAGAGCAAATCTTTCCTGATTATTAAACATTTCATTTTAACTTATGGAAAAACTTGAAAATATTCGTTATAAAGAAGTATTGGAGAGAATCATTGACCAGGTTTTTGAAAACTGGACTCGCATGAATATACTTTTCATTTTTATATATCAAATGTTTCAGATTATCTAGATCATGAGATCACGTTTACTTCTTCTCAGATTCCTTTGGTCAGCTGAGTGATTTAATATATAAACTAATTGATAATTAAATAACATCTATTATCAATTGCCTGAAATTAAATTTTCTAAATCTCTTTGTTTGGTTACGATATTGTGTAAATTTATGATCCTGAACAACATATTCTCCTTTATTACTAAGTTTTAGAAGGTTAAGCTTTTGAGTATTTTACATAGAAATAAAGCATGAAAATGTCTTTCTGTAAAATAAAGATTTACATCCTCTCCATTAAATTCCAGCTAAGAAGATAATGACATTCATACTTTTGCTTTTTCCGTAAGATATGATGCGCTTGTTTAATGAGAGAATTTTTGATGAAGCTTTTAAGAAGAACTTAATGGTTAATCACTTTTAAGAAAGAGATATTCTGTCAAAATCATTTTCAAGAAATTTTATTTTCTTTTCTTAAACATACCTACCTTCTGATAGAAGTTTTCATAGTTTATTCCCTTTATCGATCTTCAACAAATTAAGATTGGTAGATATTTTAAAACAAAAGGAGAAACAGGATTCGTGGTATAAAAAGCTATCCCTAAGTATGATTAAATCACTTCTTGTGTTTGGTCAAATAATGTTAAAACAAGGGGCAGAACTTGTCAAACAATTTTCTTATTTTAGAACAAGAAAAGACCAAATGGATTAAATAATGTGATCATCTAAATGAAACAAAAGAAAAAAATTACCTTATAAAATAGTAGAGCTCTGTCTCCTTGGAGAAAACTGCTAAAAATTTATAAGAAACCATAATTTTGGCTTCTGATGCTGGTATCCTTACTGAGTACTAGTAAGAAATCATCATGAAAGCTGAGGGTCCAACGAACTAAATCAGTCTTTATACAAACTAACAGACCCTTGAAAACATAGAACAGTAAATTGAAATTCACCAATTGAATACAATATTCATTACTGGGTAAATTGGAATAGAGTGTTTAAGAATTTACATCTCATATTAGATAATCTTTATCAACTTTAACTTTCAATAACCACCTTGCATATCATTAAGGAATAAATTGAATTTAAATAACTTATATAATCTTTTAAGAGCAAAATTAGCTACATTCTAGGTTCATAAAGCAAATGTTGAACAAAACCTGCGGGTTTAAGGAAAATTGAGAGCAACATTATTGAGGACAAGATGAGAAATACATTAGTATCTTAACCTCCAAAGGTTTTTCTGCTTGAAATGAACTTTCGGAGAACCAGATACTCAAAAGTGAGGCGAAAATACTAATAACAACATTAGGCGTCTATTATAAAGTCAATAAGGCACTTAGGATGTTGATCCAAAGTCCAGATTTCACTTGCGGCACTTGGAAGTGCCAAAAACAGATTTTCCAAGCTCAATAGGTCCTTGAAGGTATGGATTTGCACTTTCCCAAGGCAATTTCTGAAACTGAGTCTTTTCTATTTTTAAAATCTAGTTTGCAGTTAGCGTTGCTCATTTGTTGTTGTTTTTTTCTTAGATAATATCTAAGGTTGGTTATACCTTAGTTTCCTAAATATGCATCTACTTTCATCACTCTACTATCTGATACTGTTATCATAATTGATGACTAATTAGTGCACACAGACATCCTGGTCAGTTGAATCACCTTAAACAAAGGGCATGAAAATAATGCCTGATTAACCAGAAAATCATTAATCTCACGGGCGAATGTTCTGGATAAATAGGTTTGAGTAAAATGCCGAAGCCTGGTTTAATGTAACACCTGTTTTTCCCAATTCATATAAATCATCATGAACCATGTACAAGTCCATATAGTAAGCTTGGAAATTACAAGAAAGAATAGCAGAACTCTCTTTCTCCCACAAAAACTCTTTTCCATATATAATTTGAAGCAGAACTAGCATATACTATGGCCCCAAATTGCGCTTGGATTAACCCGCTGAATCCCGTGTGTCTATACTCTTGCGTAGATGCCAAAGCTATATTGTCTTGCGCAACTTACAAATTCTTCATAATATATAACAAATAATTCAAGGTAAAATCGAAGAAATCAGGGACTAGCAAACTTCGGCGCTGAATGAATGATCATTCTAATCTGGCTGTCTCCTTTACATATGGGAAGAGTCTAAGCTGTTCAAATATTGAGGAGACCTTCTGTTTTCTCAAGTCCCTGATAAGAGTCCTAGATACAAGCATTATAGAATAAAACTACTATCTTAACCCGTTTCAAGGCAAAAATTCAGCTCTATAATGAAACTGAGAATTTGCTAGTTAGTCCTAACCCTGCAGTAGTCTATGTGGGGTTCAACATGTTTTTTCTTAGTATGAGGATTACATCATATGATTTACAAAGTGTATCCTCATTTTTGGTCTCCGTAGTTGTCTAACATTTCATGAATCACACTTACATGCTGATATACTCAAACTAGATGGACGTTGTAAACTGAAGAAGAAACTGGATACAAAGTAGCCTCAATATCCTAGTTAGAGCTACCATAACAGATTACAAACTTATTCTTTTAATTTATCCCAACTTGGACTGTGTAAACACCTGTTTAAGCTGGACCGCTACAAACTTAATCTTCTTGTTATTTGTGGCATCATATTAGTGAATTATAGAATACTAATAAAAGAGTTATATGCTTTGATAAGATATCACTTGTAGAAAATCTAGAAGTCGAAACTCCGAGTTTAAGAAGATTCTTGAGGGTTGTGCCAAAGCATTTACTAAGGCTTTTAATACAACATCACCTTTGCAAAATACTGAACTAGATTCAACATCCTCTGATACTCAGAATTATGTAGTCAAGGTTTACTAACCTGCATAACCATAGCCACTCTAACCGGCTTGCAAAATTCAACAATACCGGGGAGTAAATTAACTAAAACTCGTCTTTGTTTTAATGGTCCAACCAGATCGTTAATCACACCGACAAGAAACATTATTACAACAAGGTACAGAAAGACGCTAACTTGGCTAATTCCTCATTAGTTATTCTACTTCTTAGATGAATTTTGGACACAGATATTTGCATGTTGTAGCTAAAGGCAATTATGGAGTAAAATAACGAAATTAAGGAATTTCTTAAATGGCAAAGTTTGAAAATAGCAAGGAAATCGAGCAAGATGAGTTTATACATGAATTACGTAAGGAACGCTTTTTAACTATTCATTTAATGGAATCTTTTCTGCTGCAAACAATCAAATACCAGAGCTTTCACCTTTCTCATTCAAGCATTTTCATCAAAGGGTGTACAAAGGTTTTTCAGTTATGCTTCAATTTTAACATCAACACCTGTTTTTTTATATTGCCACAAAAACTATAGTAAATTATTAACTAACTTGCTAAAAAGACCGGTCAACTTAAATCTCTTTAGAGAAAGGCTCTTGGTTTATTAGAAGCATGGCAGGATGATCCAATAACCTCAACTCTCATTGACAACCCAGTGCTTCTTCACTCACCATTGAAGCGAAGAATACCTAAACCTTCCTGTAAAGGGCTAAGCTAAAATCTTCTAAATATTCTTAGCTTCTTTAGTTCTATTTTTCAATATAGGCTTCCTTCTAAGAGGCAATGGGCTCAAAATATTGAATCCAACTGGTTACGATTACGAACAAAGATGCCATAGTTCAACCCGCTCCACATGCATAAGCTTCCATTAATTTTCATCCATTACAGTGCGAATATAATTGTCAAAAATTAGAAGAATTCGCTATGAACTAGCGAATTTAGTGGCTTTCCGTATTATGATATAATTTTTTCTTCTCTTTCTTATGATAGATGGCCGATTAGAGTTATATACGAAAAACAAACCTTAGTTTAGTCGCTCACAGAGTACAGCTAAATCATGATTCACGTTGTATGAGAGCCAAATATATATATATTTTTTGAAGATTTTTCAAGATAAAGGAGCATAACAAATACTAACTTATTTTTCTAAGCAGTCATGATCTGTTGATCAGTTCTTCCTCCCGAGAATACAATTGGTCTTCAATCTGCTATTACTGTATTCAAGACAGTACCCATACTCAAAGGAAATTTCATAGGGAGCTTCAGCTAAAACTTGTATCCTTTTGAGTTTGTGAAAAAACTCGTTTCCAACTTAATTCCCCAATGCCATCCTTGTATGAAAAAGATGTGTGTCTAGAATAGAATCAAGGGACTTGCACAAAGAAGAGTGAATTCCAAAGCTAACACGCATAAGATGGCAATGAGGTGAATTGAAGATTTTATTGAGCACGTGACTGGTAGTAGAGCAGTGTATAACACACTAAGTTCTTGTTCTACAATTTAATCCAAAAGACAATACCAAATCAAGCTGAAAAATTACAAAGCCATTATTATTGTTAGGAAAAGATTTATATACTAAGTAGTACGTAGAATAAATATATACAGTTTAATCTAGCTCTGTTATGTGGTAGCAATCAGACCCGCTATATGAATAATATATATAGGAAAGATATTCCTTGCAAGTATGCTTCATTTCACGCTAGATTGCTAGGGCATATGTTTATTTGTGTTTCATGGTTACGGTCAGCTTAAAGTTGACAACGCTTAGGATAGCTAGCAACCAAAAGGTTAGAATAATTTTCGCTTAATATTAACCCAAAACCATTTCGTTCAACGCTTTTCCAGCAGGAACCATAGGATAGACATGCTCATCCTTCTCACATATTGCATCTAATACAACTGGTCCATCATTATATTCTATAAACTCTTTCATTACAGCTTCTATGTCAGTTTCTTTGCTTAACGATAAACCCTTAGCACCCATACTTTCTGCCAGCACAGCAAAATCAGGATTATGCATAATAGTTCCACTATATCTATTCTCATAAAAAAGGTCCTGCCACTGTTTCACCATCCCTTGAAAATTATTATTCAATATCAAAATCTTAACAGGTATATTAAACTCTACAGCTGTTAGTAACTCCATGCCTGTCATAGAGTAGCTCGCATCTCCATCAATATCAACTACAAGCTTTCCAGGCTGAGCAATTTTCGCTCCAATTGCTGAAGGCAACCCATATCCCATAGTACCAGCGCCTCCAGAACTAACCCAACTTCGAGGTTCTCTATACGTTAGGTATTGGGCGGCCCACATTTGATGCTGACCAACACCAGTAGTGATTATAAAATTATCTGGAGCATCAAGTAAATATTTGTTCAACTCTTGCAAAACTTGTTGAGGTTTAATAGCACCAGCAATTTTAGCTTTCTCAAAGGTGTATGGATATTTCTCTTTCCAAGACATAACTTGATTTAACCATTCATTCCTTGAGTCTTCATCAACTTTGATTGTTTCTTTAGCTGTCAAACTCTTTAAATGATCAACAAAGTTCCCAATTAACCCTTCTGTTGATGTAACGACCTTATCTAAATTCTTCGGACTGATTTCGAAGTGAACAATTCCTCCTCTTCTTTCGAAAGCCGCCTTTTTTGCTTCAGGTGCGAAGTGTGCTAAATTTCCTGTGACTCTATCATCGAACCGTGCTCCAATTGCGAGAATTAAGTCTGCTGTTTGCATAGCAAAGTTTGCTGTAGGACATCCGTGCATTCCAAGCATACCCATGGATAAGTCACTGGTTTCATCAAAAGCTCCAAGTCCTTGGAGAGTGGTAGTAACAGGAATCTTATACTTTTCAGCAAAAGCTCTTAAAACTTCACTAGCTTCAGCCTGAATAACACCTTGACCACAATAAATCACAGGCTTTTTTGCTGTGTTGAGCAGATGAACCACATTATCATATTGCTAATACATAAGTATAGAGTAAAAAATTACAGCTTGAAGGAGTGACTCGTTTTTTACCTTATCAAAAAATATATTTTGCTTCTGCAGAGATCTTTGATGGTATCTAGGAACAGTATCTGGTACAGTTTCTAATTTCACTGCAGTCACATCTTTAGGAAGATCAACCAGTACTGGTCCAGGCCTTCCACTTGTAGCAATTTCAAACGCTTCATTTATTTTTCTAGGAAGATCTTCAACATTTTTCACCAACACATTCCACTTTGTACAATGCCTTGTAATCCCTACAATGTCAGCCTCTTGAAATGCATCAGTCCCAATTGCACTAGTAGGAACCTAAGCGTGAAATACATAAACCAAATACCTGACCAGTAAATGCTATTAATGGAGTTCCATCCATCATCGCATCCATCAAAGGGGTAACTAAATTAGTTGCTCCTGGTCCAGATGTAACCAAACACACTCCTGGCTTTCCTGTGGCTCTGGCGTATCCTTCAGCCATGTGACCTCCACCTTGTTCATGTCGAGGTAAAATAAATTTAAAATGAGGCGAATCATGAATTGCATCAAACACTGGAAGTATCGCACCACCAGGATATCCAAAGATTGTGTCAACCTTATGCTCAACCATCATCATGTGAAATATTTCTGCTCCTGTTTTGCCTACAAATCGGTGTTCATTTAGGTTTTCAGGTAACTTTTGAGATTTATCTACATCTCCTGGAGCAATGATAGAGCTTAGTACACGGAATTTTAATGATGAAAGGCTTTTTGAGGGTGGAAACAATCGCCCTATTTTATGGGCTGTTTTTATTGAAAACATTTTCTCTGAACTTTTCAATTTGGTTAACTCAGTGGTGCATTACCGCCATGAGATACTATACAGAAATAATGAAACCGTTGAAGAAAAGTTCACGTTAATGAAAATCGATGAAATTGAATAAAAAAGAAGTTTTCAGGGTAATATCCGATGCTTTGAAAGGAAACCCGTTTAGAATAAAGCTATCCTTAGTAGGAGTATCTGACCTGAGCGTTCTGGAGCTACTGGGTCTTTGCCACGGTGTCCTAGAATATTTCGAAAAACCCGAAATGTTTGAGAAAGAAAAGCTTGCAGCAGTAACTCGAAAAGACGTACCATATAAGTTACGATACATCTGCCATTGGCTAGATTCTTTAAGAATACCAGTTCATGAATATACAAATTTTTCTCAGTCTGGTGGGTCAGAAGACATTGGACCTGCAGGATTACTTGATCTACATCTTATAAAAATATCTCAGGAGAATTCAAATAAAGATCAAAATAAAGAAGCACTTTATTTCTTGTTGTATCATCTTCTATTGAGAAGAGAGGAAAACGCGACAAGAATTTATCTAGCAAAGTTTCTTTCAGATCCCCAAATCGCTGACGAGTTTCTTTACGATCCCAACCTTGAAATATGGAGAAACAAGCTTCATGTACTACAACAAGGCTTCAAGGAGTTGCACAGAAAATATTTAGAAGTTAAATGCTCCTCGTCTTCTAGCGAAAATGAACTCGTCAAGAGCGAGAGTTTAACTGCAGAAAAGAATGAGTTGGTATCCAAGATTGAGAGAATAAAGAAATCAGAAGATACTGCATCTGAGGAATTTACAAACCTTGTAGAAGGAGCTAAGAGTATCAGAAGAACACAGAACCTCTGTTTAGGTCTGCAACGAAAGGAAAATCAGCAACATGTTAAATTCAATGATCTGTCTCAGGAAACCAGAGATATTGAATCACAAATTCATTCTATCGAAGTTCTGCTTGCTACTGGAAAATCTGCAAAAAGTATATTGGAACATTCAAGGTTAACTAAGGTGTCGCTCGATAAGAAGTTATCTGATTGCATTGGATTTTATGAAAAAGTCAAACGAGATTTAAAGAAGATCAGAGAGAAGTTAAATGCTCCAAGAAAAAGTGATAATGATATAGCTTTTATGGAAAAACAAATCGAGAAAGTTGATGAACTTAAATGCAGGTTGGAGAATAAAATCAATGATTTTACACAAGGTAATAATATTAAGAAAAGTCAGTTAAAGTTGTTTCGTCAGCAAAAAGTACTTACTGACAGGAGGATAGCGAGTCTAGAGTCTGTTCAGACTAAGGAAACTGAAGCTGTTCTTGAACTAGAAAAGGAAATTGTACAGGAAAGAAACAGGCAGGATAAGCAAACGGCAAATCTATTAGTTGGCCAGAAGCAGAGTGAGGAAAGCTTGCTCAAAGAAAAAAATATTGAGTATAAGTTGTACAAGCAGTTACAGTTAGATCTAGAGGCAGAGCTAGTTGTACTGAGTAGAACAGAACATGTTCTACAGGGTCAAGTTCCTGGGTTTGATGTTGAGATGTATCTGAACCGTCAGAAACAGAAAGAAATGTACGCTGAATCTGAATCACTCGAAGATATGAGTGAAGCAACCTTGAGAATAAAGCAACGTGAAGTTGAGTTGGAATTCAATAGGAAAAAACATGAAATAGAACCTGATGTAATGTCCCTCAAAGACACGAAAAATATATATGATGGGCTTTGTTCCAGACATTTTGAAGCCAAAACCCTCTTTAGTAGTGTTGCAAAGGGGATCAGATCTAAAAAACAAAGACTTTTGGAAGAAGCAGTTGAGATTGAGGAAAGATACGCAAGCCGCAATCACAGTTTTTTTCAGCTTGCAACCAAGTTGCAGTTGCTGTCTCTTAGGCAGGAACAATGTAACATGTGCAAGATTGAGGATCAAAAGGGACTCACAACACTGGAATTATTTGAAAACAAGTATATTGAACAACAACAGCGAGGCTCAGAGCTAAACAAGCAAGTAAGTGCCTTGTCGAAAAGAATGGAATATTCAACTAAGCAACTCAAGTATTTTCAACAAATGAAAACCCTTTTGAGCACACGACTCATACCGCAAGGGTCAGCTGAAGTTCACAACGAGATACAAATGTTTGACAGAGATACTGAAGTTTAAATATATGCCTTTAACACTTTGTAATACACAAATAAAACCAAAACTCAACTCTATAGCTCAGTGTCAGGTTGGTTAGTTGCCTCTTGCTCTAGCCATCGAGTCTTAGGAGCTGGAACAGAAACTGAAGCTGGTTCTGGACTTGGTGCGTTGATGAATACATGTTTACTGTTGACACTGATATCACTCCTCGTAGTACTGTATGTTTTCACCTTCCTCCTAGTGCGGTTTCCTAAATTTCGCTTGGATGTAAAAGCCTCTGTTGGAGCCAACATTTTAAGTAGCTCTTTCTCTTCCCGTTTTTTCTTCTTTTGGACAACTTTCTTGGCCAAAGTTTTTTTCTTTTCCTCTTCTTTTTGTTTATAATACTCTTCCAAATCGACATCACTGTCATCCGACTCTACAGGAAGAACTGGTCCAGGACCCAAATTTGATTTATTATCACTTACATAGGACTCCTTTGGTTCCTTCAAAACTTCACCAGATATTATTGTATTCTTTTTCTTTTGCTTAAACACACTTTCACTCATGATTCTCATCTTCTGCAACTTGTCCAACACTTCAGTCTGCTCCTGTTCAGTCAGAATTGAAAAAGTTTCTAATACTAAACTTACTCTATCCCCATCATAATACTTTGTAGCTGGTCTAGGTGGAACCTTCGGTAAAGATTCATCAACTTCAATCACACTTGGTTCATATTGGCTGTCCCTGTGCTTCCCTGTCCATGCCCAATCTCTCTGTGCACTCTTCGCCCTTAAATACCCAACCTTCTGCTTCACTACTTTGAGAGCACCAATAGAGCTCCTACGTAATTTTTTACCTTGTTCTCTAATTGTACTTCCTCTTGCAATATGCACCGGTTTCTTCTCCGGAATTTCAATTTCTCTATCTGTCTGCTTTGGTGGTCTGTTCAGTACATCCGTGCCCTGTATATTAGACACTTGAGAGGTTTTTCTTCCAAAAGTAAAACCGGTAGTTCCCTTTGGATTAAACACATTTTTATCTTTTTTCTCACTTTGAAAACTTGAATAACTTGTAACACTTGTTTTTTTCATACTCTTGTATTTTTCTTCTGGGCGTTCAATTCTATGTCTTTTTGGAACAATATTATTTTAACAACTTTCCCGAAATTAGAAAAGATTCCGTTGAGTGATTCTTCGGGGTGATATGTAAAAAGAGTATTATGATGACGATGATGAATTTAGTATAGGGTGATGCATATAGAGTTACTTAAATAGAATAACGTTAAAGAAGGATTTGTGACTGGTGTTCCAATGAATCCGGAATTGACTAGAAGAACATGAACTAGTTAAACATGAATTATTATAGACAAACAAATATATCAAGAAATCGAGAGTTTTCGTGTTTTTTCGGGAAGTTTAATTAAAAAAAAAAATAAAATAGAGACGAGAATAATTAAAGTTATTTGAATTTATATAATTGTTTTCTTCCTTTAATTATTCATGAAGTATTTGTTTGTTATATGAAGTAGAATATAATTTTGTTTAAGTTGATTTTAATAGGTTAAACTCTTCTCTTCAAACTTTATTTCAATAGTATTGTGTTATAAAATAGTTAAGTTAGTATGAAAAACTCTAACAACATTGAATATATAATATTTGAGTAACTTCTCTAAGCTATTTAAGTGAACACCATGTGAAGAGAATAATACCTCTCTGCTACAGGTTGACATTAACATATGATTATGTTTTGAGTGTCAGTAGCCACACTTCTCAAGCTATCCACTCTATTGCAGTTATCGCTTTGGGTAGCAAAGCAAATCCCCGTGAGAGAAGCTCAACTGCAACCTATCATTTCACAGTTAAGACAAAAAAAATAAAAAACCTTTTTCCACCATCAACAACGTTGACTGGTCTCTTCTCAATCGAAAAACTGAGCTCGTGCGACCCCTAGTGCATCCCCAAAAAAGTCATAATTGCAACAGCGGTTGCTTTGGGAGAAGAATACATCAAACTTCCTACGTATTTTCTACTTGCGACCTAACATTAGGCACAAAACTTAGTTTAAGACAATTCTTTCAAGTTGTTTTCCCCTTAGATTATTAATTTGAACATGATTTTTCAACTTTTCCATTCTAAGAAGAAACATATTTTCGAGATCGGGAAATTAAAGACTGTTTTGAGTAGATCTTTGGACTTGAACCCTCTGGTGGCCAAGCTTCAGCAAGTGCCATTTCCCTTATAAGTTGTAACTCCATGTAAAACTAACAAATATGTGTTATTATATATCAGGTTCAGTAAGAATTATTTGACATTGTTACGTACATAGTTTTACCGAAAATCAAAGACATACACTATGTCTTGTTTCTTTGTCACCAAAAAAGGAAACCTGTAAAATATCCCGAATATACATACCTGATTCACTTGAACTTCTATTAAAGTCCTAGGACACGCGAAGAAGCTATAAAGAGTACCCTGTATCTTGTTGAAGCTCAGAAAATCTTCCCGAAGAAAGTATTATAGTACAAAGCTAAGAAACCCCAATAGTTTTCAACACGAACACAAAAGGTTCCCAATCTTCATTACATTAGTGACAATCTAGTCCGTCACTAAGGCATACATGAACTTCGATGTCAAGTTACTAGCTAATGCACCAGAAGAAGCTTTACACCGGAAATGTATGTATTGGGGCAACTTGATCTTAGTGAATACATTCGCAAAGAACAAGAGCATGAAAATGAACCTGGAAGTGGTAAATATATTACTCTTTCGTAAATAAAAGTATAGAAAAGCAACATAAGCTAAATATATTGAAAGAACGATACTTCTACAACACCGTTTATTATCTTCGAAGGCTCTATTCTTTGGCTTTGAATCTTTAACCTGCCTACCACTTTTCACAACCAACACTTTAAGGTTTAACTCTGTTTCTTTCCACAAGCTCTTTGAATCGATGGTCTTCTGAAGTTACCCCAGTTCTGTGAGTTTCATCTCATCCATATTAAATCCAGAGACCCGCTTGTATTCCGTACTATCAGGCTCCCATGAGATTGGAACTCGCTTACCCAACAATTCCTCTGCCGCTACGAGCTTCGAGCTTTCTACTTACTGCTGTTACTTCACTATTATTTTCTTGATTCTCGAATATGGTTACTGCTTCATCTTATCTATAACCCCAATTAATCTTTTGCCATAACTTTCTGTGTTCCTTCCACGTAGAAAATTTTTCTTTTCTTTTTCTTCGTGAAGGTTTACTTTTCTGTTACATTCTACCTGGGTGTCATTTCGTTTCTTTGTGTTATACAACTTTCTCTCAGCGTAGTTGAACATCAGCAGTCTGTTTGTTAGAATAGTTTCTTTGTACATGCTGCATTGCTCTGTTAGAACTACAAAACCAGCGACCGGTTTAAGAACGAATCCAAGTTGAATAAAGTTAGTAGCCTTCCGTACATTTTTGTTAAATTGGTGTCTTCTCTAAATGAAATTGCAGTCATCGAAAGGAGTATTACCTTTCTTTTCACCATCTGCTTAAACATAGTTCAACTCGTGTTCCATCACACCGACATATCAAGGTATGGAAAACCTCTAATAGGTGAGCTAATTTGAAGACGGTTACACACTGTTTTCTATATTCTTTTCTTCTCAGGTCCATTTTTTAATAAATAATAAGACCTCTTGCTTGGTTTAAAAACTCTGTTGAAAACTCAAGGATTGTCTGTAGAGAATTGTCGAGGTTATGGGTTGGACAGGGCTGATACTAATTAGTTCGCACAACGGGCAAGTTTACTGCAGAGGTCTTTCGTCGTTTTTCTACTAATTTCTATCATAGTTGTTTTATACTCGCAATCATGTCAGATGCATTGTCAGAGGTTAAACCGAAAACACTCGACTTGCTGTTGAAGCATTCCACCATTTTCGGGAAAAGATCATTGTTGTTTGCTACATTCTTTTTCTCATAATATCTACGAAATACCAATAATATATAACTCAGCCACACCATACAAAGGTAGCGAATCCTCAAATTAAAGAACTGCTTGATAAAACGGACAGTTATTGACATGAAAGCTTCATCCCAAAAACTGTTCTACAAATCAATGTTTGAATGTTCTGAGTTAGCTCTAACATAGTTACAACTAACCAGAGTAGTGTACATTTGACCAATGGTTTATCAGTTGAGATATAGTAAACTAACAGGGTATTTAAGGCATCAGATCATCTACAGAGGTGTTCCTCATGCTGTTATGTTTGAATGTATGTTTTTTTTAGAGATCTGTAAGCTTAGCGAAAAGGACCCTTCAAATTAGCTTTCTTAGAGCTAATAATAGTCATCTTACTCAAATACTTTTGAAAAGCACATGGTTGGAACATGTTTTCAATGCAAGGTACTTAGTGGGTTGCAATATTGTATTTGAAGAATTTTTTTGAGAAGAACTGACAAATACTATAGGTGCTATTTTCAGCAACCATGTTTTCTTATACTTTATATAGTTTTAATACTACAAATTTTTATATGATTAAGTACTAGGCTCAGTTTGCAATATATTTTGAGCTTTGTAGAAGAGTTGAAAAAGTATTGTTGGCTATATGGCCATTATAATGCATTCTTGAAAAAAATGTTGATAAACTTCTCAACACCCCGTAATGAAAAAAAAACAAAAAATACTATTATTTACTAATAGGTCAAATTTAAACATAAGAACTAATCTTGATACTTTGCAGTGGCGGTGTAGCCTTCTCTTTATTGTTTTCTGGTCGCTATATAATGAATGAGCTATACTTTGGTGGTACTTTCTGCTCTACATAATTTTTTATTTAAAATCCTGTATTATCTTATATAGCTAGAAAAATATTTTAATGGAATTTCCAAGAGTGTATGTTGTTTTGCATAACTCAAGAAATCGGTCAGAAATCAACTCTACAATTATTTAGTAATTCCCCAAAGATACATGTTGAACTGAAAAGAACAGAATGGAAAAGTATCTTCCAGTGCCCAAATATGAAAAAATTAAAAACCAAAGGTTTGAAATAATTTTGAAGATAAGTTACATAAGCTGCAATAGTGTTTTATATAAAAATTAAGCAAGATATATAGAAAAGAAAAATATGACTTTAAATTGACCAATATTTTTCAAATATAAAAATGCTTAGTTTAACCATAGTATATCTCAATAAAAGAAAAGAAAAGAGCCGAAAATCTTGACAACTAAACTTTGTTGTAACTTGGAATTTATATGGCTTAAAAAGACAGAGCATATGCTCAGAAAGTTAGCTTTTTCTATGCCAGATATTGATATGAAAAATTTTGTTTTGATTTTCGGATATTTAAACGTGAATGACTCGCGAATAACTTTTTAAAAACTGAAATACTTCTTTTGAGTCAATAGGAAATAATAATTTCTTTTCAATGTTGTGATACAACTCTTTTGAAAATTAGTTTTAGCCAAGATGCAAATATTTCTATTTGAAGACTATGCAAAATTCTTGCTATCGTTAAGGTATTACCTCTATTTTGGCAGTTGCATTTTCTCTCAGAGAGTAGAATTAGTTCTTTGAAATTACTTACAAAGGACATTATGAGTATTTCTATACTATCTAGCAGATAATTTTGAGTTAAGATTGAGATATTTTTTGAGGTAAGGTTAGTGTTCATGTGAAGATTTTCATATAAATAACGTGCACATGATGTTGATTCTGTATTGCATTTACTTCTAAGTCGACCTTTGCTTCAATTTTATTCCGCTACAGGAATAATATAGCTATAATATATTGTGAAGGCATGATTTGGGAAACAATCTTAAAAAGCTAAATAATTTTGGAATCACCAAAATTTATCTTTAACTTTGCTAAGGTTAATTTTCCGCTAGTTAACGAGATATAACTGATTCCTTAGCGCTATTCACGTTAAGCAAAACTTGAATATTTCTTACCGTCAGTTAACGTTTGTCACGATAAGAAACTCTAATTGTAAATAACTAATTAATTTTCTAGCGAATAAGATTCTTTGACTCCAGAGTCAAATACTCCTAACTCTCTTTGACCGAATTTTTAATTGCCCAAAACTCTTTTTTGATGAGATCCAACCAACAAAATAAAGATAAAATATTACAAATCATGACAGTTGCATGATAAAATATAAGACAGGACAAACCTAGTACCTCGAAAAAACAAGAATTTACAATGTTTAACAAGATTTTACAGGACTTAATAATATTGAACAAAATTGAGAGTAAGAAGAGAGTCAGTAAAACCAAAAAGTAAATATTGGCTAAGATTTAATGCTGTTCAGCGGGTTAAAAATGCAGAATTTAATCAAGAAAAAAGTCAAAATTCAGGATTACTCAAATCAAAAGGGATGGGGTTCAACATTTATATTTCAACAAAAGAAGAAAGCAAGTTTGCATAAAAAAAAGTTGCAACTAGATTAGTTTACGAATCCATTTAATTTTTAAACTTTAATTTTAACAAAAGTCTAAATCTTCTGAATTTCAGTTTTCGAAATTATTTGTCTTAAACTTTTAATTATGCCACTAGACATATTTACTTATTAACATCTACACACATTTTCAAATTTCTGTATTCAAGCTTTCGAAAAAGATTTAAATCCATCCTCATCTTCATCGAGGGCAGAGTGGTAGTAAGGGCCGAGTCATGGGGGCTATTTCTAAAGATACGGGGAACATGAAAGGCTCCCCGCTACACTAGGGAAAGGTAACTTTACATTCTAATGTTTCTTTACTATTAATATGTATTTGGTATCTTCTAGTGCACTTCACTTTGTTCTCAGCCCCCTCTGTTTTTTGTCCAAGTATTGGAAATTATTGTTCTGCGCATCGATAATTCAGACGAAGTATAATGAATAAGAAATTTTGGGAAATCGATCTGACCAATGAGATTGCGAGAAGTATCTGATTCCGGAGTAAGAAAACAATCCGATTTTCCTGACTTTGAAAGTTTTGAATAAAAGCATTCAGTTTTAAATAATTTAATAAATCAGCAGTAAGATAACCAAATAAATATTTAGTATTATAAATAATATCTGATAATTAAATAAAGCCAACTTATTCTGAGAGTGGTATATTATTTTTCATTTTATATTTTCTTTCAGATAGGTATTCAAATCTTTACTTGAGAATAAAATTGAACATGATAAATGGTTCTTTAGAAAAAGAGTTTCAATTTTATATTTTAGAAATATCTTCTATTGTTGACCTGTCTGATGAAAAACATATAATATTTGGCAACGGAGAAAATGAACTTCAGCGGGAAGATTCCTCTAAAGTATCAGGACTACATTTTCATATAAGAAAACTAACTGCAAATGAATACTCTTTAAAAATTTTAAAACAACAAAGTAAAAGGCTGAAATTTAGATGGCTCAATATATATTTCGAAAAGGATTCAAATGAAATTAATATGAAAAAAGTAAAGGATTATTTTGATGCGACAATTGGTGCATGTGATCAGGTTTCTGTAACACTTGTTTGTAAAAGACCTTACGTAAATTGGATATTTAAACAGATTCAAGGATTTGAAAACATTACAAAGCTAAATCTAAAAGAGGTTCATCATAGAAAGATTTTCTTAACGAATTTTGTATTGTGGTTTCTAAAAGGTGACTCAAGAATAGAAACACTTAGTTTGTTTAATGCGAATGTTTTCCTTCCACTTTGTAAAACATTAAGAGATAAAGAAACTGTGAGGAACTTGAAAAAAATAAGAATATTTTGTTACGGAGAAAAAGACCAACTATCTCTCTTGAATGCGCTAAATATGATGAGATTTAGTTCCTTGAATGATATTGATCTGGAAGTTCATAATTTTAGGTACCAGATAGGTTCTTCTCTGCCTTTCTCATATCTGTTTCTATCGAGTTTATTCAAAGTAGTTGATTCAAAATGTATCAATGTTAATCTTGCCTGCCCATACGGTACAGCTTTGCAACATTTAGTTTCTGGAATTGTGTTTTCTCTAGATAAGATAAATAAAGGAAGTACAATATATATAAGACCAGACCTAATATCATTACATCCTGTACATATTAAAAGAAGATTGCAGAACTGGAAACCAGATTTAAACAAAACTTTTTCGCTCATTCAAAACCTACGTAGTGTCTCTTACAGAAGTTATGATTTGAAGTTTCATTTCTCATAATATATTGAGTAGTTCAGATAAAGTCTGGTTAAGTGTTAGTGTTAGTGTTCTAAGTAATAATGTAATAATATTACAACAACTTTTTTCAGTATATTCAACATAATATATTAGGGCACTCATAAGTTCTTCTTCTTATTATTTTATATAAAAAACTTTATTCAACTCATTGCTGCAAAAATAGTTTAATACATCAGTATGAAGCCAATATTGTTTAACTTTGCTTACTTTTAACTATTGAGCTTATTTCTGTCAACCTTTGACACGTAATACACTTAGTACACACCTGATACTCTATTTTTTCTCTGTGTTACAATCTTGATGCAGTTTTAAATTCTATAGTGTTGTAATATTGGACTGTTGACTCATGCCTTATAAATGAGGTAAACTAACTTTTCATAGCTTTTATTGAAAAACCCAATATTCATTAAAAACCATATACGCAAAGATATTGTTCGAAGAACGTGCTATTTTTTGAAATAGATTCAAGCAATACAAACTATGAAACAGGGATTCTGCAAACAACAACTGTCGAGGCAATGGAGCAAAGCTGTATTCTCGCAGGATATGAGGGCGAGACAGAATTAGACTTCCCAAAAAAAATATCTAAGGATTTAGCGCACACACAAAGCAAAAGCATGCAGTCACCTCTCAGCTCAGATGTTCCGGAGAACATGGATCAGACTATCAGAGAAAGAAAGAAGGTGGAAAAGCTTTGGGTAGAAATGGATTCCAGAAAAAAAAAGGTCTTCTAATGATTCAGGCGTCGATAACTGAAAAACTCAAAGCTTTGAAACAAGATCAACTCACTCCATATGAAGAATCAAAAAATATGAAGGGAGATAAAGATAACAAAGAAGAAACAGTCCCTGAGATAAAAGCCGAATATTCATAAAACAACAAAACATCCTGGACAAGCCAGCAGATCCGGAACCAGCAGCTTCAAACACGCCTACTCAAGAGCGCAAGTCTAGTAATATGAATGAAGAAGAGTCAATAACAGAGGGTGGAAATGAAAATACCGAGAAGACTACAGATAAGAGGCAGTCTATTGAGATAACTCCAGAGAATCCTAATACGTTTTCAGAAGTCGATGAAAAGCCCAGTTTGCACCTGCATCAACTTCAATATGCCATTACTACCAGTATTATAGCATTGAATCAGATTTTTTTTAGGGTGAGCCTACTTGGAGATTGGAAACCCTTCGGTCTTACAAGGCAGGCATAATTCACCCAAACCCCTTTCTTGCGTCGTGTGGATATTTCATTGATTCAATAGTTCTTTTTATTGGAACCTTCTTAAGCATTTACTTAAGAAGAAACTCACATGTCAAAGGATTTCTTCTAGTTAATGAAAAAATAAAACACACAGCTTCTTATTTCGACTTTGAGAGTTCAATTCTACAAAATAATAGTTTTTTTTCCTTTGGAAAATTCTGATAGTGATGAATTCACGGAAATGGAGAATATAAAAATATTGTTAACTCAATTATTAATATAAACTAAAAATCCAAATTTTGGATCTATCTTACCGTGAAATAGCAATTGATGTTTTCTTGCTTTTTGATTCCTGTAGAGAAGAAAAAATATATAAAATCATAAATTAGTTTCCAAGAAAAACTACTAGATTTTTTTTGTGGATTGGGAGCTCTAGCAGTTACTTGATGTCGGGTCATATGGTGGTTTACTTACCTAGTTTTCATATTTTGAGTTAGATGATACTCAAAACTTTATATTTTTGACGCCTTGTTATCTTGCTGAAACTATGGAAAAATTCATTCGTGATCCAAGTTTTTATCAACTGGATTCTGGACTTTCAAGCAATAATTTTTTATACAGAAAATATATAGACAGCGGAAACATTTAAAAAGAATTATTTAATGCTCTTCTCAAAAAGCTTAGAGATAAAGAAAAGATTTATGTCTGACACCTAGCGATATAAATCATTACTCTTATAAAAAAGGAACAAGAGGAAGTTATGTTTTTAATTCATGAACTACTTTCTGAAATAAGTAATTCAAAGGCTAAACTTTCCTTAACTGTGGATACACTTTTTCTGTCTGAAAATTACTTGAGGTTATACTGTTTGGTCGGTATAGTATTTTGTTTGATAAAAGCAGAAGAATTTCAAACGCGTTTACTCTATATAGGCCTTGCAAGGTTTATATTTACTTCATTCACCATTGTTAATCTTTCTGTCAATCAATAGGAAAGAATGATTTCAAGTTGGTTCAAGGAACTGATTTTGTTTGATATATAAGCAAACTGAAGAAAGTTGTGGAGTAAACGATCATGGGTTTGGATACAGAGTTAATACTTTTCAATAAGAATCCAGGCTTTGGATTAAGACTGTAAGCCCTTTGAAAAGACAATGAAGTAGCAAGTTTCTTTAAAGGGCTTTAAGAAGAAAGTGCAATGGATTCTTATTCTGAGAAGCAGGTTGAACGTAATATACTTCGTAGATTCCACGAATAAGTACATATGTATTCGTTATTTGGACGGTTCATTATATTATTAATCTTATGTCTCTCAGTTATTGCTATGAAAAGAGGCTATATGTATGTATAAGTGGATCAACTATATTAGATGTACAGGATGAAGAAAATAAAATCACAATGTTGAAACGAGGTTAACAAATTACATAATAATATGGTTCGCCATAAGTAATAGAAATGAAATAATCTAAAAGTCACTATACATAATACTTAGGTATAGCATAGTATTCAAATCCATATATAGAAAAACCAGTCTTTTCATCTTTGTTTTATTTCTTAATGAAAATATCCTCTAGTATTTTATAACCGATATACACGGTACCTTTTTTGACCAATCATACACTCTATATGCAAACTCAGCATATGATTGGCTAGGATGTATTTTCTAAATGGAGAACAATTTAACCAAGAATGAAGAACATATGCTGCTTGATTTCTTGGAAGTAATGGAAAACCAAGAGACTGAAAATATTTCTGAATTTACCTTGGAGTTGAACTCTTTCTCAAAAAAATATATGTCTCTAGCTTTACAAACAAAGAACCCTTACTCTATAGAGAGAATTTTAACATCTACTGTTGAAACACTACTAGGAGAAAGATATATCGAAAACAAGAACATTAAAGGAGGTATCAAACTGTATAAATCAGCAATAAATATATGGAAAGATAATTGTCTAGCAAAAAGTTATCTTGCTTTGCTTGACTATGAAGTTTGTCTTTTCCAAGAACTCAGCAGCTTTAAACTAAACAAACAAGATTACAAAAATACAAAACTTCCAGAACATTTATTCGAGGCATTTGTTGAAAATCCATATTTTGAAACCACGTTATCAGCTAAACATATTTTATCCCATCTATATTTGTTCTCTTGTAAATTCTCTGAAGCTGATAAAATACTTTCCACTTTCTCAATGAACATTAGAATTTCAAACCAAATTTTTCTCTCTGTTTCTTCACGTGAAAAAGATTCAAAACCAAAAACAAAATCACTCTCCAATATAAAATTCTATAGAAATTTAGTTTCTCCTAACTTTTTGACCAGGCTGCAAGATCTTTTTTCTCCTTCTGGAAGATTTTTTGATGCAGAAGTCACAGATTATGAAGATCGACCTTATATTTCATTCTGGTATGATATAAGTGAAAAACCTTGGAATCCAGTGGAAAGTTTTTGTCAGTATTTATTGCAAGAATTGGATTTCTTAAACAAAGAGAAAATAATAGGATGTGAATGGTGGGTTCATAAAAGAGAGGTTCAAAGAAATCTAGGTCATCAACTTCACTTTGATATGGATGAAGAATTTCAATCTCGCCGACATCCGAAATATTCTTCTGTTTTTTATTTAAGTGATGAGGACGTGATGGAACATACTGGTAAAACTGTAGTGTTTAATGTGAATCCAGATAATTTGACGCAGCTGCTGGGTGATTTAGGCGCGGAGAACAAAACAGAAGGGGCGGTTGTAACAGCTTCATCAGGATCTGGTTTATTTTTTCCTGGGAGTTTACTCCATGGTGTCATCCCAAAGAATGGGAGGAATCTTGAAAAAGGAAAGTTTAGAGTTACTTTAATGATTGGATTTTGGACGGAAGATGTGAATCAGGTTGAAAGAGATGGGAAGAGAATTAGAAAAACTTTTCCTGAATATAATAATGCAGCTCAAATTTACCAAGATGGAGAAGCTCAAGAATTAGTAAAGGTTCTCAAATCTTCTAATCAGGTGACAAGTTCGACAAGCAAAAAGCAAAAGACTTGTTACGAACTTGAAGACAACTCCATTAATTTTGTTTCTCCTGGTTTTCAACTTGTCAAATCGTGCACGAGCAAGAATGAGGTTTTAGAGTTTGATGAGTCAGAAAGTCGACGGTTTTTTACCCCAAGCGTTTCACATTTTCTTGAAGAATTAGGCATCACAAGAACAAACTAACTTTCTTCTAGCCCTTCTAAGTAAATGTCTACGAACTGACTAAACCCTTCTAGATTCAAAATTTTAAAATGTTTTTGTCTTGCTTGAAGTTCTTGTTCTTTTGTATTATAACCCCAATTTGCAAACCCAAATTCCCATCCACAATCATCACTCAAAATATTTCCGTGATTAGATGCTTTTAATAAAGTATTTAAACGATCCTCAAGAAAAAAGCATCTTTCTGAAACTCCTTTTTCGTTTTCTTCCCACAGTTTTTTCATCACCTCATGCTTTGGACCTGATCCTAATCCAAACACTCTCTCCTCTGGAAAATCTAATCCAGCGCTTTCAAGCAGTCTGAGTGCAAACTGCTTTTGCTTTGTTGTAATCACATATACTCTTTCTCTGGTTTTTTCATTTATTAAAAGCTTTTTTACTGCATCCACTGAAGGTTGAAAAAAACCATGAAGATCTAACCATCCTTCTAAATCTTCTATTATCCAATCTTCTCTCACCTGTGTAAAAATATTCTTAATCTCTTCCAAAGATTTTCCTGACTTTGAAATAAATTCTTCTCTTAAAAGATCAAGCTCTTCATAATTTTCCTCTAAATCCTTTCTTGCTGCAAACGATACTTGTTCAAGAGTTTCATCCAACATTTCTTCTCTCTTTAATAAGAGTTTGTACATTAACAAAGCAGCTTCATATCCAGTTTCCAGCATAGGTCTAATATTCACAAAAACTTTTCCTAATTCTTCTTCAGTCAACTTTAATCTTTCAAACTCTTCAGTATTAAAAACTTCTGGGAGAATTCTTTTACCTAATCTTAATCCAGATCTTCCTGTTTCATTTGCACTGTCACAAATTACTCCATCAAAATCAAACGCAAAGAAATATTTTTTCTTTGTTTGCTCTTCACTCCAACTTTTCAGCTGATGAACTATTTGTTTACACTCTTCTCGTGAAGAATGTATACTTGGAAATTTATGATCCTCCTTATGTTCTACAAGAACAGAATCAGATTTGTTTTTTGTTTCGAAAGAATACAAAAGTTTTGAAGTTTCATACATGAAATCTTTTTTTCCAAGAACATGAATACTTTTATAATTCTTCAAATATGTATTATCTGAAAATAGTTCTTTTGGAATATTATTTCCTCTAGGAAGAAAACTGGAAACATATACAGTATACTTCCACCGCAAATGAACTGGAAGAAGGGAAGGATTATGAGCAAGAGAAGCAAAAAGATAAGAAACAATAGATCCACCTTGCTAAAATATATACAATAGAAAAATATACGGAAAAACCTAACAGGCAATCAAACTTTCCATTTTCTTGGATATAGTCAAGAACATAATTTCTTGAATCTTCAAGTCCAACGTATGTAGTAATCTTATTATTTGTCTCTGAATTGAACCAGTAGTAAAAAAATTCTTCTCCATTGATGTTTTTGTTGAGTTCTATAAGTTTTTCATCTGCAACTCCTTTTGCTTCTTTACTGTTTAAGTTCAAGCTAAATGGGGCGTTAAGGTATGTAAGTGAAATATGAGCAAACTTGGATGACTTAAGAGCTTGACCAAGACCTGTTGTTATTTGGAACTTTATTATATCTTTGTTTGTACGGAAACCGTGCAGACACAAGATTCGCATCAAGCTTCTTTCTTTTTTTCTAATTTTCAATTGATGTAGTAACAACATGGTAATGTCATATTGCAATCATAATAGATTACATCTTCTGTTTGAATTTTCCTATCAATTACCAGCGAGAATTTTCACCAACTATAAATTTAGACAGGATCAAATATTAAGTAATTATTATTAGTTGAACAAGAGTTCAATTGATTTGAAGCCTACAAACCTCTAAATTCTACTGAGCAAGTGTGATGTAGAGTACTTTGGGGTCCTTTCAGTAAATTTTGGTTGTATTTCTGCAGCAATGGTCTACCTGATTTCCCAAATCACACATTCTGAAGTAAATTTTTTTGGCACATTGATAATACAGGATATTAACATTACTGCCTAGTGAATATTCTTTGATTGACACTTTAATCTGTGGGAAACCCCTTTTTCTCACAAGAATCATCTTGGATTGCTGGAAGTAGATGTTGAAGTTTAGGAACGATGTCAATACATAATTAATAATTGTCTTGATTCTGATGTTCAATAAGAAATTTGGGATTCTAAATTTTATCAAATGAACCTGACACTATTCTCAGAATAAATTGATTATAATCCATCAATCTAAATATTTTTGTCAGTATTTATGATCAATAACGAGAAAATGTGTGGACGAATACTTTGTTTCGAAATCAAAACTAAAACATACCCTATCCATAGATACTGTGAAACAAATGAATCTACTGAGTATTCTGCAGTAAAAGGATAATTGTATTAACTAAAATATTTTTATTCATGATCTTTTTAGAAGCTGACAGAATTCCAATAATATTATATTTATACAGTTGTAAAAACAATAATTTATTTTTATATTGAGCACATAACAAAAAACACAATGTTATATCACTGAAGAATCTAGAGTTATTTGATTAATGATTATCTGCAGAGTTCTAGAAAATGAATCGTAGAAAAATATCAAAATCTTCTCCCTGATTCACCATTTGAATAATTAAACCATAGTTTGTGTTGTTCATGATTTCTGCATGAGCAATGTATGTTTGGAAAAGTTTCCCCGTGTGAAAATGAAAGCCATTGCCAAAATGCGAACAAAAGTTCAGTTCTTTTTCGGTAAGAACACTTACACCGTAATTTATCCAAAAAACATAAAATAAAATCAACCAGGGGAAGTTTCAAAAAAAATCATAAAAAATGATAATGGATGAAATAAAGATTGAGAAATATGATGAAACAGAAGATGCAGTTCAGGCAGAAAAGGTGCAAAGAAGATACTGGTTAGTTGGACTTTGTTCTCTCTTCATCATGGTTATGATCTGCACTGTCTAAATGGTTCAAACTTCTTTGTTTGAAGACAAGTTTGTTGGTTTTAGTTGTGCTAACTTATGTAATAATGAAAGCAGAAGTGAACTTGATCTCCTAATTGAAAAGCTTGTATTATCCGACGAAGATACTTTTTATTTAAATACTTCCGGAATCAGTTATCTCCCAGAATTTGCTTTTCAGTGTAACTTGAACCTAAATCAAACAGAAATTACTAATTTTTTACAAATTCACCTATTTGAAGATTTGGAGCTTCATAAAGATGCTTTTCGAGCCTGTGATGGTGATAAGAAAACAACCTGGATGATAAATAATTTTGTGATATCCTTTTTTACAAATGGAAATAAACTTAAATTTGGAAGTAATACTTTTGACGATGATGTATTTCTTGAAGATGTCTATATTAAATTTTATGTTTCAACAGAAGATGATTTGGATATTGAACCTACTTCAAAAAATAGTATCACTCAAGTTTATGTTACCAGTTATAATGTTGAACATGGAGCTATAGATTCTGGAAGAATTATTGACAAATTTAGTAGCTGGAGTATTTTCTCTTTAACTTTGTATGACTTGGATACATTTGGGAATCCAAGAAACTCTGGAGATTTATATTATACTTTGAAAGAACTTGAAGTACGACCTAAGAAACCTGTAGATCTGTCTCTTGTTTTTTTTGACACATACAAAAATTTAAGTAAGACTATAGTTGGACCAATTAAATCTATCCCAGAATTTGACAATTCAACAGTTTTTCCTTTATTGTAATATCTCAGTATGTATGCAACTTATCTCTTTTATATTCCAGATCAGTTCTTAAAATAATTTCCAAATATTATGGTAGCTAGGTTTTATGATTTGGAATATAATGAGTGCATAGATTCCTTCCGTAATAGAATGGGTCTTGAGAATGATTATGGTTTCACTTTAAAACCAAGTTATTTTTTATTGTACTAATTTAGATGGTTCAGTAAATTGTACAAAAGAGGAAAATGATTTTTGTCCACTTCCATATACTTATCACGCTGTAAAAGAAAATCAAGTTCATTTAGGATGGCGTATTGTAGCTGAATCAACTTGTATACCCCCCTACGTGTATGAAGACTCTGGAGTAGATTTTTCATTCTGGGAAGGCCTTTTTCTTTACATACACAAAATGAAAGAGATGTCTCAAGATACCTTAAAAACTAGGAATGGTTTTCCTTTATTTCCTTTAGTTGAACGTTTCACTGTTTATTATCTCATGAATTATCACTTCTACTCAGGATTCTTTAGCTCTGAGATGTTGCCCAGTCTTAATTCAATTAAATTGATAGATTGTATAAATAATACGATGTCTCCTGATGTATTTAAAGGCAATGAAAACCAAATTACTTATGCTGAAATTGTCCTCAGTGAGTTGGATTTAAAACAGTTGTTTGGAAATGGTCTTTCTTCATTAAAAGACTTAGAAACTCTAGAATTCAGGGGTGGTTTAGTTCACTATATTCATCCTGTTGTTGCTGCACTCTCTGAATTAAAATATTTTCATCTCTTGTGGACATATACGGAGTACATTGCTGCAGATTCTCTCTGTGCTCCTGATAGAAGTTCCAAGCTTGAGAGATTCAGGTTTAGGGATAGCCCATCAACTGTGTTTGAGGATAGAGTTTTTACTAACTGTCATAATTTGATTTATATTGAAATTACTCAGAATTTGTTCAATGAGACTAAACAGGAGTTCATGGAAAGAACTGGGGCTTGTAGTAGAGAGGATTGTGTGTTATATATATCCTGAATAAGCGTTTATTTGCTGGTTTAAACTTTTATGGTTTATTATTGCCGTGTATTGTGTTAACATTGTGTTCTAGAACATTTCCTAGTTACTTATAAGCACGATTTTATTAATATCCCAACTTTCCAGAATGTATTCTTTACAGCTCTGTTGAATATCTGCTTGATTACCAGTTTTGTGAAAATATCAGCCTCGCTCTAACTAAGTTTAAATAGCAGCAGTTTCCATTTTCTCTTTCTTATAATTATGTTGGAATAGAAGTATTTAGCCGCCATGTGTCTTGTTCTAAAACTAATGGTCTTGCCTTCCGCCAAACTACTTGCATGATAAGGTTTTGCGTGAATATTTCTACTTTTCTCCGTTTTACATTCATAAAACTACATAGCATGTTTATACATTCCATGCTGCTTAGGGCTAAGTGCTCTTACAACTCCAACCCCTTCAGCATCAGCAGTACAAAACGCACTGGTTTTGTGTTTACTGGTTCTCGAGGATTCAGTGAATCAACTAATAAACATGATAATTGAGTCGATTGGTGAATAAACACCAGTTATGTCTTGAAAAGAAGCACTAGTTTTAATGTTAAAATTCCATTTCGCTTCGTCTTTTCTTATTAGTTAACCTTTGGATCTCACATTGTAATATCACTCCAAAACTCTTTTTGGTGTTTTTAAATGCTTTGTAGCTGCGTTGTTCTTAAATGACTAGAATAGGTTTAAATTATATGCGTCATAGGATCTGCATATTTCGGAAAATAAGATCAAATGTCTAACTTTCTGCTGGTACAATATAAGATAAATCTTTTCAACCTCTTAGTTTTAGTATTCTCTGGAAAATTTCAACGTTATGGCCTCGTTTTTTCCGGAGGTCTCAAAAAGACTTCTCAAAGTTTCGATGTATTTCTCCGAGTTAATAAGCGTACATTTTTCGATATTGTGAATTTCAAAACCTACAAAAATAATAGCTTCATCATACTGCTTGCTATCTTAGAACGACTTTAGTTTTTGAATATTGCATGACCAATCTTCGTGTCTTTTTAGCAAATAAAAAAATCATTGAAAAAAATGAAGAGTTATGCGAGTACCTCTGATTCGGCCTGCAGACTGTGAAAGGTTATTTCTAGGATAAAGCATTCAAATCCTATAGCCCTTAGTGTCATATCTAGGTCAAAATACCATGCTCTGGACGACTGCTGCACGCAGTAGATCAACTTTCGTGTAGATCAAATAAAATCTTTTTTCTTATCCTTATCCTTAAGTGGAAGTGAAAAGTAGCTAGTTTTGTCTGCATATGCATTCAGGAAAGTATTTAAAATATCGAGCTGCTTTGTTGCAAGTTTACTTGGTATTAAAAAATATATGCAAAAACGAATGAATTCTATGTTTGATACTGGTAAATAAGGTGATGAGTTGACTATGGATCTTTTTCCACCCGCTGCGTATCTAACCTTGCATATATTCTTGCAATTCGCGTTGTTTATTTCTATCAGTCTGAAATTTTTAATATCAGGTGGAATAATCTTCCTTGAGATCTACTTTCACTCACCGATGAATATCATTTTCAAATCTTTGTCGTAAGCGCATACCAACCCACTCAGTTGGCGATACGTTTGATATGGCTTAATTTCTCCACTTTGATTTTATTTTTATCTTTTAAGTAAGTTAGATGTTCTCAGGTTGTATATTGAATTTGCACACTCTTGCCGCTAAAGTACTTAAATAGGTCTTTGTAAAATGTGCATCTAGTTTCTTCTGAGCTCGATGATAATTTTTTCATGAAGAACACTGAATTTTCTTTTGTTCTCCTATTTCTGGTCCATTCAAGAGCTTTTCTTTTTTACATTAGCTCTTTTTGACATTAGATGCTTTGTGAGTAGTTTTCCCATTTCTTTATCATTTTATATGGGTCCACATATTTGCTTCTGTTTTTTTATGACTTCATTTTGAGTTTTATCCTTTATGTTTCATGAAAGAATGATTTTTTGATGAAAAAACTAAAAAGGTCAGTCTCAAGTGTGTCTTCGTTTTCTCAAAGATATGTTGTTTCTTAGGTGCTCGATGTATTTTGGGAGAAATTTTTTGTTTATATAGTAAAACTCCTGTCCAAAGAGAAATTAATATTGAATATCTTTTTTGTCATACATAATTTCATATGATAAAACCCTGATCTTAAATATCGGTAGAGTGTCGAGATGGCAGAGAGAGTTCATTTGGCGGTATGGTTTCAATATTTTTTCAGAAGTTTTTAGTTTTCTAATAATGCTTTTATCATTGTTAACACTATTCTATTATCACATTCCATGGATCCATCTAGTTTCGCAGTGTTTGTTTTGCGGAATTATGTTCGAAATTTACTGCTGGAGCTGGAGTCCTATACTATTTCATATGCAAATCCAATACTCTTGTCCACATATGTATGGTCTTTACTCTAAACTACAAAGCTGAAGAATATTTTTTCCGTTTTATGAATATTTCGGGTATATTATTTTCATTTTATAGTTAGCTAGAACTTTGTATTTATAGTAGCTGCCAGTAAATAGAGTAGATCACTTCTAGTTATTGGATTTGGATTTTGAAATGACCACTGTGTTGTAGTAGATCATTTTAAAAAATGTATTTGGCAGCGTCTGTCTATTTTTTAAATTATTTTTTTTGCTTCAGAAAAGCATTCACAGTATATCGGGTGTTCTAGTTGTGTCTTTCTGATGGTGTAGTACTTTAAGATATTTTTGAGTGTTTGATTATTTGAATAAATGAAGAATTTGCTCCAAGGGAAAAATTACTAGTGCTTCAAGAAATTTAGCCTACTCTTCGTATGAAATATTAATTTAAGAAGACTGCTATCAGGTATAGTTTCCGTTACCTTTAATTTAATTTTGTCGAAGATGTTAACTTTTCCCCTCAGAGTAAGATTTGATCTCCCCCCCTTGTATGAGTTTATGTATAGAAATGGCACCAAATTTCCTCGTTTCTTGTGAACTTATGCCGTCTTTCAAGATCAAAGGGTTGAAAATATCGATTTTTAAAACAATATCACTCATTAATATTAGTTTTGTAGATCCAGAAACAGCATTTATTCATATTTTTGTATATTTCTTATTCCAACTAAATATTAGGTCAGACACTTGTCAAATATAATGCATGAAGCACTATAATCAGCGTAAAATATATGCCATTTTGGTTATGTTTTGGACAAAGTATTATGATGTTTGAAAAACTATGTGTTCATGTTGCTATGTTTTCTGTTTTTACCTGCTAGTAGTGTTTCCTTTAATAAAGCAGTTATGTTCGAAACTTTCTCATGGCAGTAAGTTTTGATATCCTCTTCTTCTTTCTCGTTATTAGTGCAATGAATTTTGTTTTTTATAATGGTCTTGATAAGGCCCATTGCAAGTTGAAATATTGGATCTTTCCTTTTTGATAAAATCTTCCACTCTATATCCATATTCTTGTAGTTTTCTTTGCTGTGCTCATTTGTATCTTTATTACCATGCTTACTGCAGGTTTTTCTATGTTTTTTATTGTGACCAATCTTATTATTATCTATAGATATACTTTTATAGGAAGGTTTAGTCGCTATCCATTTAATTGTTTGTATTTTCTCAGCTTCAGATACCTCAATTTCTTATGAAACCAGGAAAGCTTGAGAACTAATTTTGCAAAAGACCTATTTTTTCTTCTAATATGTACTAAGATATTAAAAAGCTGCAATTTTCCATATTCTACGACTATTCAATACTTTTAAATTCAATCTCATAAATCAGCTGAATACATGAGATTATCTACTATTATTGTAAATTCTCTGTAACACTCAAATTTTTGACATCATGTATCTGACTTTAACTTGTCAAGTTTCTGCCTTCGGATAATTTATGCTGTCTCTTAGTAATAGTGAACAATTTTAGAAGCTCTGCTGTACTGTATATGTTATAATGATACCTTCAATTTTAATATAGACTCCGGGGGGAATCTTGCTTATGATGACGTCAATTATCTTGACATTGGATTAATTTTATGTGGCTTTTATTTATATTTCTATCTTCCATGCAAGATACTTTTTTCTGTTATTTTTGCGAATCAAGATGATTCTCAAAGTATTTTTCTATTATATAGACATTGATTCAAGTTTTCCACAAGGTGTAATCTACTCTTCCTTCTAAAGAACGGATATTGTTCTTACAATCTGTTATTGCTACTGAAGAAAAGGTAATTAATCTTTTAACGTTATTCCTTAAATAAGTATTCATTTAATGTTATTGGCATTTACGACTTGTGATTGCTCTACAATGGAGTAAAATTATTGTCCAAAACTATCCCTGATCACTTGGAAAATCTATTTTATAATTGTTTTATTTATGCTGACTAGCTGTTTTTCCTTACATGCTTCATAAATTATGAAACATGGTAAAATATTGTACTATTTAACCCTGTGTAAATATATATTTAAAATCTTTTAAGCAGAAAGATACCCATATTTCTCTCTTCCATGAGTTTCTATTTTATATTTGAACTAGACACTCGTCATGAAACAAGAAAATAACCCTCATCTTTGCCGAGAACTAACCAAAGGACATCTTCTTACATTATCTATCACATTTACTCTAATTTTCCCTAAAAAGAAACAGGTTCCTGTTCTGTTTGAAATGTAAATATGGCAAAAATATTTTATATATCTAAGCATCTAATTTTTTAGAATGCTTTTCAACCCAGAACGATTATAAAGTCATTTCTCTACTCTGGTATGAAATAAGGAATATGATACTTTCTCTTTCTCTCTCTCTCAAAGATATTAAATTCGAAAACTAAGATCCCTTATAAAATAAACAGGCATGAATACTTTCTATAGGCTAACACAAAATTTTGTGGAAACTGGTTTGCTTATATAAACCATCTACTTTTATGTAATGAAAGAATTCTAGATGTTTTGGTTCTAAGTAAAGAGATAAATACTTCTTCTGATTCAACCACAAATATATTTGCAATAATCTATAGAAGCATAATTTTAAGAGAAGATTGCTATATTAAAAAGAGAAGGATAGTAAAGTAAGATACCAAATTCAACGAGCTAAAGCAAATTCATCTACATAATACCATATAGGATAATATTATCAAAGTAGATTATATATGTCCCTGGATAGTCAAATCTAAACATCTAGGTTTAATGAACACTCGAGGTCAAGTCCCAGTAAGGTCCCAATATCTCAACACATATTTTCAAACACGAGAAATTATTCTTTAAATGAAAGCTTCCGAACAGACCAAGGATGTAGCAATCCATATTAAACCATTTTCTGAATGAAATGTACATTCCTGGAAGCCAACTTAAAACATCTTGGCAAGTTACTGTGTTTCAATTCTACCACTAAACATTATTTAAAGTATGAAAATTTTGACTACTGCTCTCTAAAAATGCCCATAATCTACGGTAAACTAATTTTCTCATTAGAACATATGTCGGCCTCTTATACCCTTATTCTTAAGCTAGAACCATAGTAAAACAATTTCCATGCAACGAGCAAGTTCCGTGGAGATTCCTTCACTTTGTCAAGCCCAATCTTTTCCCACGAAATAGATTACTCTTATGCGACTTTTAAGCAATAAACCAATCATTCTTTTTTCGGTCTTTCTATCTAAATTACCTGGAATATAATATATGCTCTTACGGGTCAAACCTATATGGCTCTCATTAAGAGACACCAATAACCTGTGGTTCTTCTAATTCACAATATAAAACTAGAATATTTAAGAAGTTCGCAAAAGTTTCATGTTCTTTGTATTGCCTTCGAGAAAGTTGGCCCTGAATTCTCATACCTCGCAATTAAACTGGACACTGTACTTTCTATACTCATTGACCCAGAAAAGACACATGTTCTCTAGATAAAGCGAGTAGACCTATCTTCAAATTCATAGTAAACAATAATTTCTTAGCAATAAGATACTTGTTACTCTTGAGAAGTACCTTTAGCAATATATTGTGCAGAGAATGATACCAACTTGAGATTCAAAGTAGTATTAGGATGTGGTACCTACATCTTATTTATTCTAGTGACTTTCCTTGACAATGTCAACAATACACAAAACACCCTGAATGTCATGTTATCACAGTTGTTTCTCGTTGAATAAAAATATAACAATGTGAAAGTTACACCATGCCAATAAATTTAAGATGCAAAATTTCACGAAGCGGATATTCTAGCAAAATCATAAAGTACTTCTTTTCTACTCAACTGGGAGTCTTAACTTTGAACTATGCTATAATCTCTGTACCTTGAAGAAGTTGTTTAATTTTATGATGCGAAGCCCTAAATATATTTCCTGAAGTTGACCACTAAATAAACAATACCTGTACAAGATTTGCATAAATTGAATTCTTAACCAACTAAGTCTTGTATTACCATGAAAGCAAACTCATATAATTGAATAAAAACTAGTTAATTCCTGTTTGATCTACCTCAGGAACAACAAAAAAACGCAACTATTAAATAGAACACCAACCCTAGGCCCAGTAACAACAATGTGTACTGAAGCTCAAAATCATCGGTCGATATCATGACCTCAACTGTGTCCATTCCTTTGCTTCATTCTTCCTTTCAATGACACAAGTAAAAGTTTTTTGAAGTTTAAGATGTAGTTTAAACTATCTTCTCTTCGCATGCACAAGACATATATTACGTGATGTTATTATTGTCTTACTAGTGAGTATGTTAAACTTACTTATCTACTCTCAGTTGAATACAGCTCTGTCAATAAGGATTGACATATTCACTAGTAAGAAATAGATTGAACTATAACTCACCCATAGCTCAAGCCTCAATGATCTCAATCCAATAAGAACCATAAACTCCATGTTAAAAACCTTTTTCAGTTCCTTAGGAAACTAGAATTAGGCATTATACTTCCTACCGACTTTATCTCTCATAAAAAACAAAAATGAACAATCACAGACTGTGCCAAAACTCTGAGTTTTGATGTTATGCCAATTATACTTAAAAAAAAGGAATAATCTCATAAACATAAGATTCTCAATGAGAACATATATCACAGTAGAGAAGCTGTGTATAATTGACCAATGAAATGTAAGCGCCCCTTTTAATGACATCTTTAAACAACACGTTTCTTTGAAAATGTAGAATACTAATCTCGATATAGCTTCTACATTTTATGTTCCAAAGTATGAAGGCGCATAATAACTCCAATGGGGAAGAAAATTAAAAGAATAAAAAATCCGGAGAAAGTTGACAGCCAAGTGCATACTAATTTTCAATTTTCATTTCGTTTCTCAGAACAAATAGTTTACATCCACAAACAAACATATATAACTTCTAGCAAAGCCGAGGACTAGTATAAAAAAAGTAAGGTGCATGACAGCTTTTATATAGAGAGGATAAAATTTTTGATCCTTGTTACAAAAGACTTGCATTAAACTCATCAAAAATATTTTTTAAGGAAACTTTTATTTCAAAGGCTTGAACTAGACCTGAACCGAGCGTAGATTAAACTTGACAAATAAGATGATATTGTTTTCTTCATTTTCTTTCTGGGTAGAAAACCCAATATTCAAAAATAGCTCTATGCTTAAGTTATTTGAAAAATCTTATTCTACTGCGTCATCAAAATACAAAGCAACTTTTGCTTTTGAACTCAAGTTATTAATCCACTTCAATGTTTTTTCTGGCCATGAAATGTTCTTCACACATGTCAAGCTTCTTAAATCAGGAAAAAGCAAAATATCATCCATCGAAATACCCCAACTATTCACACTTTGCTCACTGAAAAGCATCACATCCAATTCCTTCAACATCTCTTCTACAGACTTAATTGCTGATTCAGTATTTTTTTCCGCATCTTCAAAACTAAATCCTTGTGACTCATATTTACTCTTCATATATCTATAATAACTTAATAAGAAAATTTTACGTGATATCCCTTTCTTCTTCCCAATCTTTCAAAGGCATTTGGATAATTCTTGGTCTTGTCAAGATCCGCCTAGGTTCACCGTACTTCTTCAACCAAGAAGAAAATCTTCCAGTACTTGGAGCCAGCAAACATTTTTGGTCTCCATCTAATCCATCTACAAATTTCAAAATATCCAAACTTTCTCGAAGTATTTGTTTTTCTCCTTTTTCTTCATACTCTAAGACAGGCAAGACTTTCTTTTCAAACTTACTTTTCACGCCTTCAACATCTCCATATCCATAAACCACTCGTTTATAAGGAATTGATCTTAGATTTAAAAGTAATTCAACACGAATGCAGAAAGGGCAGTGGTCGTATAGATGCAAGACAAAGTTTTTATTTCCATGATGAGCAAGAGATAAAAAGTTCATTGTTTTAGTTACTAGTTTTAATTTCCTATATGACGTGGCATGATGTAATATTTTGCTTAACTATCAGTTAAATTATCGAAAACTGAAACAAAATGAAGAAAAACGACAAAGAGAAGTATGCTCCAAAGTCCATGTACTTAGATACAATAAAGAACCCGTATTATACTATCATAATTTATTTATAGTGTGTACGTAGTACCACCTTTGCTTAGAAAAGTAAACCTTCGGATCTGTAAATGTCTAGACAAACTTTCTGGAAGACATTTGGGGTGCTGCACCAAGGAAGATAAAACAGCGAGTAGTTAATGGAGAGAAAAACTTTTGGTTTCATGAAACACATGATATATATTTATCAGGTAGCTTTCATTTCATATTATGTTTCAGCACCTAGAAATAGATACAAGTTGATAAACCGACCCAATTCATTCCAGGTGCATGATATTAATAATAAGAAGAAGATGAAAAGAGCCAGAACATGTACAGAAGGTTTGAGAACAAGAAGAGTAGTCAACCCATTAGAACCAGTATATGATCTTCCTAGTTTCCAAGCTCCTTCGCTACCATCAACAAAATTCGTAAGAGACTCGTTTTGTTGCAAGGATATCAATGGAAAACCAAAGAAAAAGTTCGCTTTCCCAGAAAGGACAAACTATGTTCTTCCACAGGTAAAAAAGGTTTATATAAGGGCAAACAATCCTACTTTTGTTGTTAAGAAACAAGCTTTCCATTCCAGGCGATGTGTTGATCCACTGGTGCCAGAATATCAATGTCATTTTATGCAACATGGAAAAATAGAAAAGAGTGTACCGCGTAGAATTAAAAGTTTGTGAAGTGCTCATATATGCCTCTGTTAAAATCTATAGTTTAAATGGATAATGTACCAACATTTTGATAATTTTTTGAGTGTTCAAGGAAATAGTTAGCATCTACACACACAGCGTTCCTTTCTATTATTTACAGCACTGTGTGAATCCTTCCCTTCTAGGCAAAGAATTTAAACTGTGCAGAGTTAAAGGTAAGTCCATGTGTCAATTCCTTGCAAAGTCTTGGTTTCCAATTTTTCTATAGTACACAAAGAGGCGGAACGGTATAGATGAGAAGGCTAGTTCCATCTCTCCGCCGCTACTTTCATTGCTCTTAATTGCTTTACATTGACTAGGCCTGAGCTGAAGTTTTCGAAGACTATTGTGATAACAGTGTCAATTTCTTATAATCTATTTATATGACCCTTTTAATTCTGTATTTCATGGTACAGTATATGGATAATCTCTTGCTACATAGTATAATGAGTCTCCTTTGGCTGACTCCACGTACGTAATAGCTAATTTTAACCAGGAAGTTAAAGTCTTCTACTCGCTAAAATTAAAAACGCAATGAAGATATGTCATTGTGCCCCTATGTAATTTATTCATTTTAACTCCGAAAAGATGAATCTGACGCCGTATCATATAATTCAATGTTTTTATTCTAGACGCTTCTAATTGCTATAGGGTAACTAAAGTTTCAAATTCAACTCACACATTTCAGTCTTAAGTTTTCCGATATGAAGTGGTGATTTTGTTTTTAGGTAACATTAAAATGAATAGCCATTTCCCACTAATATTACTGTATCAAGCCGCTTTCCTGAACCTAGCAGTCGAACTAGAGCAAGAAAAAACTGCACCTACTTAAGAATAGTTTTTTTTATATATCCGTGGTTGAGGACTTCCAAAGCTTCTGCTGAGGTCAGTCCTGAGAAAACCATTTATGCTTGTTTTAAATTAAGCTTCAATCTTACTCTAGTGCGTAACAGCTTCGGTTTCAACCATGCAGAAAAGGAGCGAGTAATATGCAACAGAAATCTGTCTCAGCCGTTGCGAAATTCTTGGCTATAATAAGGATTTGAAACATAATCCATGAAACCTGCTGAACGGTTTCTTCGCCTTAGAATTTGGTACCGTAACTACAGTTAATAGAATAATAAAAGAGAGAAACCCTGGTAAACAAGATTGGAATTCGAATACTATTCACATTTCCTGAAGAAATGTCCGTCTCTACTACTCTTGAATATATGTTGCTCTACTCCATTAATTCATAGAAAATCGTTTTCTTCACTATCGCCACATATAATACCAAAGCTCCAATATTTCTAAGTGAAGAAAAAATGTTAAAACGTTTCTTCAACGCGGATTAGTACTTTTTTGGAAGCTTCACAATCATAAATTTCCACGTGGGTAGTTTTGTGTAGCACACTAGGTCAAATATATATTGTGGTGGGGATCGTAGGTGGACTTAGTTCGAACCAAGACTTAAGCAATTGTCAATATAGGAAGATGCCCTGGAACTATTCTGCTCTTGCTACAGGTATAAGGCTTTGAAAGGATCTAGATTTTGCCGGATGACCTTAGGTATTGAGGGTTGATGTTAGCACATTGTTAGGGTTAACACGGATAAGTGAAGAATACATTTGTTAACTAAACCAAAACTTAGCTCTTAGGCGCGAACAAACCAAACATTACATTTCATATATTTTTCTACAAGTCTTCTAAAACATGTCTCCCAAGCCGCTAAAGAAGCCACCAATAGCCCCTACAGCGTCACCTGCGGCATCACCTACATCATCCGCGACATCTCCAATACCACCATCCTGAACCCAGTCTACCGCGTCTCCTCCTGCATCTCCTACGGTGTTAACCGCACCTGTACCCCAATCACCAACAGCTCCTGCGGCATCACCTATTCCTCCCCCTTGAACCCAATCAACGGCGTCTCCTCCTGCATCTCCTACGGTGTTAACAGCACCTGTACCCCAATCACCAACAGCTCCTGCGGCATCACCTATTCCGCCGCCTTGAACCCAGTCCACCGCCCCAGCACCAGCTTCTCCTACGGCTCCCGCTAAGCCAGCTCCAGCTGCAAGTAAAGAAGGGGCTACTAACACACCAATACCTGCAGCAAGAAGCATAGGACCAAGAGGACTTGTTCCAAAGTTTGGTTTTTGTGGCTTAAAGTGTTGATTAACTTGTCTTCCAATTTGTGAATTTGTATTAGGATAGTTCGGTCCATTAAGATCCAGTTGCCTTTGATTCGGATCCCACGATTGTGATGAGGATAGCTGCGGAATCTGATCAAAACCCCTGGATTTAATGTCAGCTCGTAATCTCGACATAAACTGTGTAAAAATTGGGTGTTGGCCACCGCTTTCCCTCTTCATTTGCTCGTACACAGAGATGAATGACGTAGTCATAGCGCCAGCAGGCTGACTCTTGACTTTATTGTACGCATCAGCAGAGGTTTGGTGATCCGCGCAACCAGAGAATAACATAACATCACCCTCAGCAAAGCTTGGGTTCGGTTCTTCTTCCCAGGAGCCCCTGTTTTCTGCCCAGTTAAATGATAAATCAAATCCAGTTCCACTATGACAAGCATCCATTAACCCAATAAGCTTAACGCCAGCAGGAACTTGACTTACCATCAGTCTCCAAACTTCATCATCTGTAATCTGTCCACTCTTTTGAAAATCCATGGGTAATAATGTCTCATTAACACCGTCTCTTTCGTGACCTGTATTGTCAGTTTCCATACCACCATGTCCACTATAAGAGAACCACAAAGTATCTCCAGGCTGGGTATTATGTACAAGCCATTGAATGCCTTTCAAAATATTGGCTTTGGTCGGCAAGAACGCTGGGTTAGTCTGCCCATTCTGTTCGTCAATAAGAGCCACCATAGTTTGTGGAGTATTTGTGAAACCATGATCCTGAAGAAAGTCTTGCAACGAAAACACATCATTAATACATCCTCTCAAAGCAGCTTGTGTTCCAGGATAATTTATTCCAATCAACAAAGCTTTGTGTCTTCCGGTAGGTTGAACAACAGAAGAAGAGGAAACTGACGAAGCAGGTCTAAGCTGAGTATTAATATTTGCATAGCCAGGCTGAAATGTGAACCAGCTTTCAAACGGAGGTAGATTAGCTTGCATAGCCTCTGGGTTCTGTTGAGCGTAAGCCAAATTCTGCTGAAACTGGCCATAATCAATGTTATAGCTTTGTACTGGAACAAAATGAGGCTGATACGGCTGGGTCTGAACCACTTGTGGTTGTTGTTGTTGCATTCCAAGCATAGGTTGTCCTGTTGTCCCATCAACTGGTAATACCTGCCCAGGGTAAAAACCAGGTGGAATAGTAACATTCGCTAACTGACCTGAAGGAAGCTGGATTCTTATCATCTGTCCAGGTTGGGTATTGGGTGGGATGGTGATTTGCAAAGGAGGTGCTGCTGGAGCAGCCATGGGTATATTCTGCTGTGGCATATAACCGCCTTGCATTCCATAGTTCATCTGCGGTTGCATTTGCTGTTGGTACATACCATTGTTATACATTGGCTGCTGTCCATAACCCATCGGTTGTTGTTGATAATTCATTGGAGGTTGCTGATAGGCCCTTTGTCCTCCAGATACTCTTGTCGCCCCTGTCGCCGAGTTTATCGTCAACTTTTCCCCACCGTTGATGCCAGCTGGAAGAGTGATGTCAAACAGCTGTCCACTTGGAGTCTGAACTCTTAGCTTCATTCCCGTTCTCATACCCTGAGGCACTGTAACCATAAATTCCGTCATATTTGGAAACCTAAAGTACACTACTTTATTTTATAGATTGTCTTTATTTTCTCGGACTTGCGTTTCGGTTTTCTTTTCTTTTATGAAATAGATTCGATATGTTCTAATTTTGGGAAATTGTACCGAAATGTGCTATATGCAGTTTTATTGAGAAACTGCAGAAAAAGATTTCTAATCAAGCCAGATTAATTAGTAAGCATAAGAAAAAGGTATATATGGGTATATATCCGTTAATGAAGATAGACAGAAATAGTGACACATAAAGTTGTATTAGGAGTTCTCAAAACGCTTCTGTGCTTAATAATAAGTATTGAAGAGTTTTTAGAATAAATGTAAGTTTCTTGTAACTTGCCTTGAGTTTTTGTCCATCCAGTTGCCGCTCAGAGAAGAAGAGCGAATAAGTTAAAGTGTTTTACTTGTAGATGAGTTAAACTGGATGTTTGGATATTTTTGACACTATAAAAAACAAAATTTGGTGTAGAACCTGTCCTTCTGTTATATATATAAACATGTAAGTGATATGTCCTTTCTGCGCTGGTTCCATCGCGATAAATAGGTTCTTTCATATTACATTCAAAAATTGATAAGAATAATGTCGTTATTTTGTTCTAAGCCATTTCCCAGTAAAGAACGACACTTTGACCAATCTCAAGAAAGGAATGGCATCCTAAGTTAGCGTCTAAAGCAATTATCCCTATGCTCTTCCTGGGATCGACATTAGAGAGATCTCACCTCTTCAATCTTTTCTAACATTCCGAACCTAGTAAGATATTATTCATATTTTGGGAAGCAATATGATGTCCTCTTCTAGTGCCAGGGTTGTGCAAAAAACAGTTTTATAAAGCCCAGGAGGAACGTGCACAGCTAAGGAAACAGCCCCACGGGGTAAGTGATATTTAATGGAGTTCTTAAAGAATGTAGAACCGATTTAATCTGTTACACAATTTGCAACAGTTCCCATAAGTACGCTCTAATAGTCACGAAGCATTGCTAATCTGTTTCACATTTCCTTAAAACGGTTTCAGACCTCACACCTTATTTATTTGATACATATTCAATGTCAAGTTCAACGTGAGGTAACCCCACGACGGCAAGAAAACTAATACTCATATGCTAAGGAGCCGAGACAGGCATATTAATTCCAAATTGCGACTCTTTTTTATTAATTTTGTAATGGTTAAAATCTAGTTGACTATGTTATAATGTCATATTATGCTCTGGTTCTTGTAAGAAGTATTCTTGGTCAGGTGTGTATGGTGTTAATTTTCTAAAGGTATACCATATAGAAACTCATGACATCGGAAGAGGAACTAAACAATAAACCTTTTAACAGCTCTTAATCTACTGTTGCCCTATCAAAGCCGTTTTCTAGATTGGAAGTGCCTACTTCTTATCTAAGACGTGCTCTGTCGTTGGAAAGCTCACTGCCGGCAGTAGCTGATCACTTGCCTACTAAGGGAAGGTTAAGATTTAGCTAGTCGAAGCTACATGTACTACATTTAATGATATTTCATCAAGAATAGAAGAAGGAATTAGCAACTATGTTTTGAATCAAGGCAAAGTCATAAGATTTTTCCTTGACCATTATTCTTTACTGTTCTCAAATTGAAATCCTTTCCTTCAGCACTTAGTACTTTCTTGTGTAAGAATTCATAATTTCATACGTGCTATATAGAGCAAGACTTAACAAACTCTTTCCAAAACGCTTAAATACAACCAATGGATTTCACCCAACCACTAAGAGTTGTTTAATGTCAATCATATTATCACAATACTTCATACTAGAGCCAATAATCTGACATTAATAACGAAAAAATCTTGTAGGGATTGTTCATCCTGAAATAACGTTTTAAGAGATTTGTGCGCAGATACTTGTTTGCGGAAATCCTACAAAATCTTGCTCCTATGCTCTGTGATCGACTATTTTGAAATATTATTAGCTTTGTGATTGATTGATATTCACTTTGATAGAAAATGTGTTGGATTAACATGTGAGGGCTAGTTTGGAACAACATATAAGGAAGCATATCCGAATGAAGCACCTGAATGTTGGCAATTAATCCATAAGATGATTAGATTACACAACGACACCCCCTGGTTGTGTTGCCTTGGCTCTGTAAAATATAGGAATTTTTTCAAAGTTAAGGTAAGGTGAAGAATTGTAAAATTTCTTTACTTGATGTTTAACCAAGAAAAGATTAACACTAGAATTTAATAAGAATGCTAATGTTGAAGACTATGGACAGATTTTTCTCCATTCTCTCACTTTGGATGATTAAGGTTTAACACTGTATTCTAAGAGAATGGACGTGATATAGTTTGATTCTAACAATATATTTGGTTTTATCTAAACTGGAAGAGTTCTTCTGATTTTCTACCTAATTTATCATTTTAACTAGGTTTTGGAATAACCTCTCATGACCCCAATCTCTATGTATTGGTGCAGCGAGCGCTTATCACTGGGGTTATCTATCAAGAATTAGGGACATCAAGGCTCTAACATAACTAGAAATCTTCTTAGATTACGAGAGGAAGATATTATATTATTCATGTATGCTACAAAAAAAACCTTTTCTTTCCATACTAGACAAAAGTTTTCTTCAAAAGAGTAAATAACGATGAATTTAAAATATCGATATTCTTATGACTTTTCTATATTCCCATGGACATCCCTAGTTGTCTCCTATGTATGGAGTCATAAGTACCTTCCATATAAGTTTGCCTATGCTGGGTTTTCTAATCTTGTACTTTCAACTTCACGTGATTAAGTTTGAAAACCGGACACCAGTGCTACATATCTAATTCTCCTCAAAGAGAATGTTTAATAAGAATCAAGTAGAGGAAAAACCTCTAAAATGTGATCTCACTCTCAGAAAAATTATTTATTGAGATAGCTTTATGGATGAATATTCACCGATTAGTTGGACTTTAACTGGATTTAAAATAAACCTTTGAAGTTCTGGCGTTAGTTACACTTTTTCTTCTTTCTGACAAGAACTAGGATTGAAGTCTTAATCAGAAAAACAAAACATTGTATAGGATTTTGTGTAAATCATATTTATAAATTGATTGTCCATTTTCAATTTTTATATATAACTGTGTAGCTTTGAGATTCCAATGGCCCAAGTAAGAGTTAATCCTTTAAATTTCTTCAGATGTGAAGGGAGTTCTGTACATGAAGCCAAGATATTCAATGTAAGTAAATATGCAAAAAAGAGTAGGATAGCAACATGCTATGAAAAAACATTGTTTTTCCCATAATTTTTTACCCTGTCTTGTTGTGATGCTTTTTCTAGAAAGCTCTTATTCGCCAACATATCTTTTCTCAAGTACTGCAGAGACTTCGTCTGTTGGAACCATGCCTTAACTTCCTCACCAACTTGACGAACTTGTATTTTTTCACCTTTATACTTGAAGTCATACATATCCGCATTGAATATATTTCTTTTCACATTATATCCGACGAATTTTTCTTTTAGCACTTCTCTTTTCTCCATCGTTTTTCAATTAGTTTAACGAATAAAACTAGAAATGGGCCACTTGGCCTTTTGCATTTCAACAAGATTAATGATTAATAAAGACAATCTTTTAACGGATGTAAAATCATTTTGCACAAGTGATGTTGATGGTAAAATTGAGCCGTTTAATAAGATAATCATCCTTTTCAGCTTGAATAAAGAGGAAATAAATTTATCATTATTGATAAAAGAATATCTTGGACCTTATTTGACGAATGGAGACAGTGAAATTAGAGCAAGTTCTGTTCAGTTGGTTGCTCAGTTGTTGGAAAGACTTCCAGATATCGAACTGCATAAATCTCAAGCTAAGAGTCTCTTAATCTTTTTTATTGAACGATATGAAAGTGATTTTGAATCAGCTGCCAGTTGTCTGAGAGGGATCCAAGTGCTATTGATGAAGAAAAGTGTTACTTTCGAGGACGAGGACTTCTTGAAAGTTGTGAATAAAGTTTTGCAAAGTCACCATGTTCCTCAGCTCACGGTTTCTCTGCGTTTGTCTATCTATTCCGTCGTTGATTCTATTTTTGAGAACAAAGTTTATACCAAAGCTCTTGTGGATGAAGGGTTCTTTGGTTCATTTATTGCTTTATGGACTGTAGCTAGTGAAGAAGAAAAGGATCCACGTGGTTTACTGGTATGCATGAAAATAAACAAGATCATTCTGCACAGTTTGAAACCTTACTTAGTCGCATCAGCTGAAACCCAGGAGTTCGAAGATTCTTGGTCGCTTAAAGCTTTAGACAACGTGTTTAACAATTGCTCCGTGTATTTTCCTGTGCTATTCAAGCCTCCAAAACATGATCCGTATAATATTAGCCCAAAGCAGGTTGAAGATGCACTATATAGTGTCTTTGCCTCTAGTGAATATCTTGCTCCTTTTATCTTTCCCTTGGTTTTTGGTAAGTTCACTGAGGAATATGAAGAGTTTGATCTTGGCATTGCATCTAAAGTCCAAGCTGTCAAATGTTTGATGCACCTTGTAAGAAATTACGATCTTGCTGTTTTATTTGACCCTGATGACAACTATTTTTCAGATATTCAAAGTATTGCGGTGGTCCAAGTTATAGACTCTCGATCGACAACACTAGTCGATGAGAGTTTATCTCTTATTGGTCTCATTGCGGAAAAAGTTGCATCGTCAGTTATCAAATTGGGCTCTCGAGCTAAAGGCCCTTTAAGTACTTTCTTAAGAACTCAAATTGTCAGCTACGAACACGAGATCTTAGAAAAGCGAGCTAACTCAAAAGCAAAGGCTTTTTTAAAGATCATGGAGGCAGTCACAAAATCCTCGTCCTTAGCAGCGATTATGTGCCTTGAAGAATTCCTTCCTAATTCCATAAACCGTAAGAATGAGAGCAAGGAATTAAGTGCAATCGCGCATCGCGAAGAAATCCTGTTAACGTCAGAGGCGCTTTCGATAATAATTCACAGTTTGAACCGAGCCTCTGTGAGCTTAGATGCTACCAGCAAAGAAGAGCTGGTACCACGTTTGTTAGAGCTCATGCAACTATTTTCATCTTGGGTTTATTTTGTTGAAAGTATTGAGACACTAGTTGTTGATTCAAAGCTTTTTAAAATCAATACTATTGCTGTAAAAGGGTTTGGGTCTGTCTTAGAGATATTACATAGTTTTGAAGTTTTCTCTTTGATTGAAAAATCGAAGTCCAACTGGGATAGTGTAAGAAAGGTGTTTCAGGCAGTGTCAGAGGTTCCTGAGAATTTTCTCTCTAAGCTTAAAGATACCAATGAGATGAAATTGGTTGGTGAACACAAGCAAGATATTCTGGCTTTTAAGCAGGCTTTTAGCTCCTTGTATGCGTCTCTCATTCACATTGAAGCCATACGTAAGATAGTTCAATCTAATGTGGTCCCATTACTTGTGCAAGGTGTTACATCTAGAGACCAAAACTCTAGGGAAGTTCCCGAACTAAACACTTCTGTCACTTTGTTTAATTTGGCTACATTAGTGTCGCTTGGTCAGCATGATGCTTTGCTTTTCTCAACAGTATTTGATACACTGTTGGCACAAATACGAAATCCCATAAATAGAAATGTCATGAATAACCCACACCTTGTGATCGATACTCTAGCTGAACTTTGTACAGTGAGCCCAATATTAAACCACACTCAGTTGACTGCAAATCTTGTATCGGAAAAAATCGTAGAGGCTGAGCTACTCCAGTTCATAATCAACCTATCTATTGACTCTTCCTATTCAGTAGTTGAAGTGGAGTCTCTCTATTCTCTCTTTCAGTCTTGCTTGGCAATTTTTCAGGAAGAACAGCAGCGGTCTTTATTGTTAGAACTCTCTCTTGAAAAGTCTTGTTCTTTAACTCTACGTTCATTGCTTCTTGGATATTTGGGGGCAAATGTGTTGTGCGAAGCAAAAGCTATTGCCCTCTTTGATTCTGTTCTTGAAGATGTACGTATTGCCTTAAATCAGGCACCAGCAACGGAGATAAACATTGCAGTCAGGGCCATCGCCTCAACAGTGAATAAGGCTCAAGGTTCTCGTTTTGATGTAGTTATGGATAAGCTAAAGAAAATTGATCTGTCTCTTGACATAGAGACACTGACGGAGAACAAGATACTTGCCGCCGAATGTGTCTTCAAGGCAGAGGCAATGCGCGGAAGTTTTGAATTCTTGAATATATTGTTACCAGTCTTCAAAGCTTCTAATATACAGAAGCTTGATCTCCAGATTGTGGTGAAGTTATGCAAAGTGATTAGATTCGTTTACACTGACAGCAACTTACTGTTAAATGAAGAAGCAGGCTGTCAAACGACATTTTTATTCAAACAACGTTTTCTTCAAATAGCGTTGAAAGCATTGTCTGAAGATTATAACGATGTTATTAAACTTGCAAGGTATTATTTGCTTGGTGCTCTTTCTCAGAAAGATGCGACAAAGGTTTTTGAAAAGTCCCTGTCTTTCCAGGATATGTTGAAGAGTATGGAATCAGAAGGCTTGCTTTCGTCCACCATAGTTGAAGAAGCTGTAATGCTAACTGAAACATATTTACAGGCATATTTTGATAGATCAACAACTGTAAAGGACCAAGTAAAACAAAATCTAACGAGGCTAATAAACGCTGTGATCCATGGAGGCCTGGGAAGTGTTCGTGCTGAGGTCAAGCTGTCAAGCTTAGAAATATTAGCGTTCTTAATTCTGCGTGTAGAGTATACTAAAATTCACCCCCATAGAAGGCGAATAGTCAATGGTTTGAAACTAGTGCTTGATGACCCTGATAAAAATGTGAGGAAGCAAGCAGTGGAGTACAGAAATCTTTACATAACTTTAGATGGCTCAGTTAACTGAATTTTGATTGAAAAACATTAGAAGTAGCCAAACAGAGAAAGTGCCCGACCAAGAGAGTTGATATCATATGGCATCCTATGCAGACCCCCGTGGATACAATTTAACAAAAGTTCACTTCTAACATTCCTTTCCTCTGTGCTTTTCTCTCTAAACAATAACATCTCATGAAGCAGCAGAGCCGAGCTCACCTTCTTTGCCAAGAAGTTATCAATAAAGGAAAACGGAGGAAACCTGGCTTTCAGACCTTGCCAGGAAACATAATTTGATGTTAACTTCTTATTATTTTCCACTAGATGAGGACCCATAGTGCAGAAGAAGGTTGGTCTATTTTGATGGATACAGGTTACACTTCTCCAAACTGGGAGGACTTTGGCAAATCCAGCTAAGTGCCCTTCAAATTGTACAAACCCCGTGCTTATATAGCTTGGCTCTTTTGGATCTTCACAATCCTCAGTTTGAACAGAAGGAAAATGTTTTGCTTTAAAGGGGCCAAACACTTTTGAAAGAAACCTATCATTCCAGGCCTTTGATAGAAAACTTGATTCCGCAAAATCAACGGCGGAGGTGGTAAGTGGCAAAGGAACTGTTGCTGCTGATAGTGTGAAAAACCCGTTTTCATTATCCAGGTCAAGTAGAGACTTTGAAATCACGTCAGCTGCTACGACTTGCCGAAACGAGTTGGGATCTTTTACATTCCCCGGATGTTGTTGACATATAAATAACTTTTTGCCTTGGCTTTCGCCTAACTTTTTGACCCAAGATATAAACTCTTTGTATTGTGTGAGAAGGTTGATCCCCATAGCGTATGTTGAACTAGGAGCCTTGGGAAGAAACAAACTGCCAGAAAGCCTTTGTGCTTCATCTGACAGCTGAATGAAATACTCTGGATCTTCAGGAAAGCACATAGCCACATCAAATCCAAAAGAAAGAAGAGAGTGTAAAGGAGAAATACTGCGATCAAACTCCATCAGAACAAAAAGATATTTGGCCCTTAGGTCATCAATGGCGTTCGACTCACTTCGTAAGTTTTCTAAGAGGTGTTCATAACTGGATATTATATCATCTTCAGCTAAATTATTATTTACAAGAGTTTCCAAAGAATCACTTTCAATCTGGTTTTGCAGGTTATTTGCTATTTCTTCTGAGGAAGGTAGATCGTGTCTTCCTTTGATTGTCACAGTTTCAAACTCAAAATCAGTTTCTAATTGATAACTATTTGCTGCAAAATTCACAAGGATATCTTTTAAACATAATGTTTCTCCACTTGGATTGATTTCAACAAATGTTTCATGGAGTACTTCTAGTCCCTTGTCTGCTATTCGCGACAGTTGATGGTCACTCTTATACATCTCTACAGAATACTCTTCAAGTGCATTTATATAATTTTTACTCCAATTCTTTGTCTCTAAGATAGACTTTGAAATATTTAAATCAATGTTTTTCATAGAAAGGGCCCAAATCTTCTTGCAGGTTTCTTCGACACCTTTCATCTTTCGCCTAGTTTTTTTCGCACTCTCTTTTGAAAGAGTAGGCCAATTGATTCCAACTTCGTTCATTTAAGAATAAACCAGATTGTTTATATTAATTTCTATTAAGATTTGTGTTACTTTATAATTCTGGTTTTGTTAAACCAGTACGAAATATGAAGAAATAATTGTTCTATCTTTGTTAAAAGTTCCAATGCTGAAAATCCAAACGGACTGCAAAAAAATATGCTCAGTTCAAATTTTGCTGGGATAGTTAATTGCCCAAAATTTTATATTTCTGGATACAGAAGTCTTTACGCGTTCTAAACACTCCAAAAGAAAAAGAAGCTGTTGTGTAGGTAGATTTTTCTTATGAGTATTCACCAACTTTTCAGGTAGGTTATGCTCGAAAAATGGTTTTTAATGCTTAAGTTAGTTAGCTTCGTGCATAATGCCTGTGCGCATATTTAAATGATAACCATTCTAATTTCATTTATTGGAGTACTAGGTTGACGGTTAAGTTGTAATCTTGATTGCGTTGAGCAAGGTTCACCTGTATAATCTCACCATATAACCACTCAGGTTAACTTTCTTTGCGAATTATACGCTTGCTCTAGGGTCCCAATTTCAAGTTTTTGTAAAGAACCAAGCATGAAACATCGCAACAGCACATTTTGAACTTGCCGCTTGCCTCTTTATGAATATCTGTGCAGTGAAAAGAGCTTTACTCACAATAATGCTAAGGGAAAGAAGTTCAGCTGGAATCTTATTGATTTAGTTGTTTGAACCCAAGAAGGCGGCGACAAGAATATAAAGAGTAAGAGATATGGCACCCGTAAAACTAAATACTACATGTAAACTAAAGACAACAAAAATTAAGCCGCTACTACTTCAAGAGAAAATCTTGGTTTCAAGACAAAACGTCAAATTTATTTGAAGCAGTTTCCTAGGTTATGAGCTGCAAAAATAATCTTGAAAATAACATGCGAATTGAGGAAGAATTGTTTCAAACTATCGCTACGCCAAGAAGCATTAAAAGGGAAAGATTATGAACCAAATCATTGGACATAAGAGCGTTCCTTTTTTCAGGTCAGTAATGAGGGCTAGAAAAAATTTATCTTAATGAAAGATTGAAAGAAGGTAGCCTGATCATGTTTAATATCCTTCCATAAAAGATTAGTAAAGTCATGAGCTTAGATCTTTCAAATACTCATTCTCTATATTTTGTATATGAAATTTCTAAGGTCAAATTTTCATTGCATAAAGTTCTAGCATTGAAAGACAGAATACTCTCAGCAATCTTTCAAATATTTTGGCATGATAAATGAAGTGCTTTGAGCTACGGAAGAATATTCAAGCTAGTTCTATTCTTGTAATATGGAAAATACTCTATATTCGCCCCAATTGCTACAATATTATTGTACTAGAACAAACGTTCATGCAAATCAGTAATATTATAAGACTATGTCCTTATGACATGCTGCAATTGTTGCTACAAAAGTTAAGTTAGGTTGCTGAAAACTATATACTAGAATACCGCCTAGATAGTACCAAGAGAAAAGTTATGTAAGCTTTTCTAGAAATTATTTTGAACTTCAATCTTCTCCGTGAAAACTCATGGGATCATACTTAGCAGGTCTCTTATGTAGCGGAATTCGTTCATTCTTAACTTCTGAGATAGATTACAACATGTACTTTAAAACAAGAGTGAATAAAATTATAAGAAGTTCTAAAGGTGTTTGCAGTACCTAATATTTATTTGATAAAGTAAGCTCGATGCTCTAATATTATTGCCACCATTTATACATATGCTTCATAACGCAAAGGGAGCTAATCACAAGTGACTACTATCGACTTTAACCATTAGAACCTATTAGAACTGGCACAATGTCAACTAACGAGTGATCAAGAAGAAGTTAATATATATATATAGTAAGGGAGACTATGAATATATGCTCATCAATGCCAAAACTGTCAGCTGAGAAACTAAAGCGTAGAATTAGTTTTTGAAAACGAAGATAAGAACACTAAACTAATTTTGTAATTGCATCGTCGAAATGCTTTAAGTTTGATTAATGTAACCATTCGTCGGTGCAGCAGGATTGGTCATGAAAAGAAGTAAAGCTCTGCTATGAAAGTTCATATAGGAATTTCAAGTTCATATAGTTTCCAATCATTTGTTTGTTTTGCTTTGAGCTGTTTAATATTTGATGCAATTTTCTGATGAGGCTGAGATACTATCTTTGTTTATCCGATGCAATCGAGGTACTTTACTAGGAAACTACTAGAGAATGACTGCCACCGATAGTATCATTCTCCCTAGGAGAGATGTCTAGTGGGAACCTTGGAAGATTTTCATGGCACATCTTAAAGAACAAATAGGCATGAGTACAACCATAATTAATGCCCTTAGGCATGCGTTTTTGGTGAAACTTGCTGTCGTTTAAGCATATTGAGCTACTTTGTGCGGAGCAAGTTTTCGAACTCCAGCTCTTGTTGGTTTAAGTGTGCTTAAAGGTCATTTACATAATCTCAAGATAATTCTTTTGACTTATCCAGTTCCCACCTAACAACGGCATAGGTTATTACTTACTTCACTGTGCACTAGTTCCTTTGTTCTTTGTGGGTTACTTTTTCTTCTGTTTTTTTTCAACTCGACTAACAGTTTGACTTCACCTCTGACCTAAACGGTGTGAATGGTTAACTCAGTGTAATGGGATTCGCCATATATTAGTTAAGGCCTTATGTGACACTATACAGTGAGTTACATTGCGTTACAGCACTAAAAAAGTAAGCTACAACAATAGTAATTGCTGATCCAATTAACTACTTAGCATTTTGCTAAGTCTTCATTGTTTAGTGAGTCTATCGATACCACGAAGCTACGCTCCAGTTCAGACTCTCATACCCGACTACGCTTCTCTGAAGAATGTTAACTTAGGGTTTCCGTGGCTTCACCCGTAACTTGAAGCTTTTATATTACTACTAGAGAATAGCTTAGTTGACGCGACAGTACTAGGCTAGATTTATCAAACACTGCCTTATAATATACAATATGCAGTAGAACTACCCAGGGTAATGTCATCTGATGATATTTATGGAATTTTAAACAATCAAAATTTCTTTGTTGAATAAAATTTAGAATATTCATTAAAGAAATTTCTGAGAATATTCTATTTGTGTAAAATAAACTGTATTAATTTATTTATTCAGTCTGAATATTAAATAATTAATTATTTTATATGAATATATTATTATATAAAAATAATAATTATTAAAATAAATATAATATAAATCAAAACTAAAAAAGAAAAGAGAATGGTTGTTGAAGTTGCTGGAAACCTTCTAAAAGTATTTGGACTAAAACCAAGTAAAAAGAAAAGCGACTACCTTCTTGCTAAGAAAGTCCTTCCTGCTGGAAATGAAAGAAAAGTTGGTCTTAGAAATAGACTCAGAGAAAAGCTACACAGAAGAAGAAGCAGTGTTTCTTCAACAGAAGGACTTATTTCTGAAGATGAAAGCAGTATTTTATATGAAGTGGAGACAAGAATACTTGGAAGGATGTCTGTGTGCGCTAAAGTGAACTCGATTACACCGGACGATGGTCTTTCTCAACTAAGATCCATTCCTAGAGTAGAGCTGCTGTTCGAAGAAGAAAGTTTCTTTAGAGAGATGAGAGCGCTTGGAACCATAGTCATAGAAAACTCCTTGCTCACAGACTGTATGAAAGCTAGAGTTCAGGTTGATGTCATGGAACATAAGCAGTTGAAGTTAGAGGATCTTGTATTAGTAGTTGATCCGTATCAGAACAAGATCTGTCGCGAGATTGAACCAAGAGAAGAGTCACTGATCCTAAGACAAGAATCTCCTCTTTTACTCACTATTGAACCATGGGCTGTACTTCAAGCTAGAAAGAAGAGGTCTCCAAAAAGAAAGAAAGGAAGGTTTAAGCTTGTATGTGAGTTCGGCTTCAACTTGATGTATGCAAGACGTACTTAGCTTGTTGTTTTGTTCTATTGTTCAAATGTTGTGTTCAAATGTAGTTTTCTCATTTCACTTCCAAAATCCACGCACACTGTTAAGAAAACCTATATTATTACCCATTAAATATTTCAAAGAGACTTCAAAGCTAAACAGATGAGCAACGAAAATTTTCCTGCCTACTTTTGACCTATTGAAACATTCCATATAAAAATGCAGCTTTTCCCAGACTTGAAGTTGCATACGGTCCTCTAAAAAATCCTCCGTGCACAGAGTTTCTCCACCACAAAGTACGAGAGCTCCTTTTTTCATTAGGATCTTCCAGGACGTCAAACATCATCATCACCGCTAGCAGAGTTTTTGCAAACTGTGGTTGCAGATAGGTAAATGGCGGAAATCTATACTTCATTCCTCTTAGAGCAGTAGCAACTTGTTTTACATGAAATACACTCTCTGTTTCACAGGTGGCCATTACTGGGCAACTAACTATTCTGCCTTCTTGAGCAGCAACAATCATCCTCCAATTTTGTAAGGTCTTCGCTAGAGCATAACTTGGTCCTTGTACATTACTTAGACCATTATACACATACTCAATCTCCGTCGGCTTTGAAGATTTAACATGCAAGACAGGAGCGGGTTTAAAGGGCCCAAGTAGAGCAGAAAGAGCTTTGTCAGAATAACCTCTGTTTTGAAACTTTTCCTGGGATGCTGCGACAATTTCAGATTGTATTGGCAGAACTGTTCCAGGTGAGGTAAGATACATAATTCCTGCATCAGCAAATTCTTCCATTACCAATTTACAAATAACGTCCATTGCAAGGCAGGCTTGTACATTCTTCGCGCCATCAAGGTATATATAACTTCCAATTAAAACTCTTTTTTTCGTTTCCTTGGCTAGTTTGCTAATCCAAGCAGCAATAGAGAGAAAATCTGTCATTACATCAGCTCCTGTGGTTTCATTCTGAGCAAATTTTGGCAGATATAATGTTCCAGCACTATTCTCACCTAAAGCCTTCAGTTTCTGTTGGTTTGCTACTTTAGGTCGTGAGACCCCTGCTACGGAAAATCCCCAATCCAAAAGGTTCTTGAGTGGACAAAGCTCAGAGGAAGCACCAAGTATAACAAACAAGGTTTTTTCCTGAAGATTTTGGATTATTTCACTCTTATTCACTGCAATTTCATGAACATAATCAAAAGAGGTCAACACATCAGCCTCACATCCTTCCTCTTTCAACAACTTCTCAATTGCCTCCTTAGTCACATCTTCCTTTACTTTATCCATCATATTTCCAGCGTCAGTACTTCCTTCAACCTTTACAGTGTCTAATTCCTTCCCTTCTTCAAGTTTCTTCCCATTTTTCACAAATTCATCTAGATGATCTTGAAGAATCTCATCATCCTTTCCCTCATCAGCAACAGTGAAGGTTTTATATATTTCTTCTATTCCCTTCGCAGCAACTTTAACACAGTTTTCCTCTGAACTAAATTGTACAGCTCCGAACTCTCCTAATATTTCATCATAAGACTTTCTCCAGTTCTTACACGTTTCTATGGATTCACTAGTCTTAGTATCAACGTCTTTTATAGCGGCAATCCATATGGATTTATTTGTTGCAGTCGTTGATCGTTTTCCTTTTTTGTCAATTGGCCAAGATATCATTTTAATCCACTCTCTTCAATTGCCCAAAATATTTTCTGTCCGTATTAGCCATTATGCGCAAACTATTCCAGTTAATATTTTCTTTTCATATATCTTGACCTCTTTGTTTTCAAGTTCATCTTCACTGTATCTTATGTTAACTTGTTTAAGAGCCTCTAAAAACTCATCTATCTCAAAAAAGACCTCGAAAACTTCGAATTGATCTTTTAGTGCTTTCTTTTTCTTGTTGAGGAATCTGTCTTGTATCAATGTGTAGAAACTAGGATAAAAGGAGCGAAACACTTTAAAGTATGTAACCATACTCTTTGAAAGATATTGAAATTCTAAATACCTCTTTTGTTTTATCAGACTGAAAATGTCTATAGGGCTAAACTTTTCTTCTGTAGTAACTCTGACAAACTCCAAAATCCCAAGAACAGTTAACTTTGATCCAAGGTCCATTCTTTCAAACACTGCAAGCATTGAAATCCTTGAGTTCTGAAAAAAACTTATCTTGCTACTTTGCATTTCACATATTTTGTTACTTAGTATAGATTTGACCCGTGCGGAGAACATTCCAGGGGTCATTGCTTTAATGGCTGCTTCAGTGCACAAATGACTTTTCAATAGTTCTTCGTACATAGAACATTTTTCTATTCCTTTTAACCATAAGCGAAGCATATTTTCGTAATCTTTTTCTTTTGCTTTGTTAATGAAGTGAATGATATTTCCAACAAATCTTGATTGAGTAGGAAGAGATAACCCATACTTGAACTGCAAAGACCGGGTTCTAATAATAATAATCAACTGATTCTGTTTTATATGAATATCTTCGTCTGCATTATATAGATTCCCATTGATTATATTAAATAAACTGTACAAAGCTTTTGAGATGGGTTTGTTTTCTGCAAACGTATCTCTTGAATACAAAACAATCGTTGTGTCTTCTCTTCGCTTGCAAAAATTTTCTAAAATTCCAATGCCTTCCACAAAATCATCTATTTTTTTATTGAAACATTTTAAACAAACTCTTTCAAAAAGCTTTTCATCGTCGACTTCGTCCAAGTAGAGTTTCTTCACTGTTCGGGAGGGAAAAGCTTCAGCGTATTTGAGTAATGCTAAGTCTGTGGCTGTATTACATCCAATCCCTTCTGTACCACATAATATATTTGCCTGGTTATTCCTCTGGGAAAACAACTTTAATAGTTTATTCACGTTTTCTTCTTTTCCAACTAAGAAAGACTCTAATAACGAGAGCCTGCGTTTAAGCAAGAGGTTCGGGTTAGAAGAAGAATTAATTATTGGTTGATAGATATAGAAAAAAGGTAAAGCTATACACATGTTTTGGATACATTTGATATATTCAATAATTTGATCTTTTCCTTGAACAATGTCTTCCCCTTTCATAACGGTAAAAAAAACTAATTATAGAATCTAGATAACTGGTAAAGCAATATTGATTTTTCTCGTGTTATTGAATAGTTTCTGACAGAAACAAAACAATACTTATAGAAATAATTTACTCTCAAACTAAAAGTTTGACTTAAAAGTATTTCAGAAAGTATTGTAGATAAAATGAAAGAAAGTAAATAGCTTTTCTATTTTATTTTGCTATTTAGCTCAGAAAAGGTATTTCTTCGCCGCTGGGTAAGGACCAGTCACTGGGCGTGTATCATTTGGCGGATCGGGTACGGAAAAGCTAAATTCGGGGGTTTATGTTACCCAATCCTGTTTGCTGTTAAAAGCGCGATATTATGTATAAGTACAATCTATTTATCTTACACAGAGACAATTGTCATATAGTCATGTTTAGGAGCGCTTCCTGGGCGCTGATATATATGTTATGGGCCTTGACATATCTGGAAGTATTCTAGAACCGTTAATTTTGTAATAGAGAATTGTTAACTTAATTGCTAAAAATAATTATACAGTTATATCCCTTAGGAGAATACTTAAACATGAGTCCTATGAATGGACAAGTCGCAGGTAACCACCTTAATGGCGTCGTAAATGGACTTATTACAAATAAAATGATACTGATAGATAGATTTTGTATCAGATGTAACTCCCCTGGATGTAAGAAAAAATTAAATTAACATGTTTTAGTTTACAAGAGCAAATTAAACCTCAACATCAGCAAACTATAATAAGAATATGAGGAAAAATTTTATTTCTAAAGAATGCCCAGAAAAATCTATTACCTTTAAGCCTAAGAGCGCAAGGGAACTCATAAAGAATTTTCGCTTTAGTCTATGGATAAATAGACGCAGTAATGTAGTTTTTGGAACCCAAAGCTGAAATTATGATTATTCCTGAATAAGCAGTATCAAGATAAGAATGAAAAAGTAGGTCATGACACAGCTCTTAGAACAACCAAAGATTTAGTATCTTTCATCACTCCAAGTTAATTTTTTAGATGGTTCTATATTAGATATTTTTATTGGGTGCCTACTCAGAGATTGGAAACTGTTATGGTATTTATATGCAGCTGGATAGTATTTGGTTCTTTTGAGTGAAGTGCTGTTTGAGAATGGTTTCTTGAGGGTAGTGTTCTGGTTTTTATGAAGTCTTAAAAAGGAAGGTTGTCTAGGGATGGTATATGAAAGTGACTAAAGAAGGAAGGCATTAAAAAAAGCAAAAACAAGAAGCAAAAAGTAAAAGTACAAAGAAAGAGAAAAAGGTTATATCGTTTCAAAACCCTAAATTACTTTGCTAAAAATTAAGTATTTATAAACAGGGTTTTTACTTACCATCAAAAGAACTTAACAGAAACCCTTCAGTCTTGCAAGGAGGACATAACACACCCAAAGCCCTTTCTTGCATCGTGTTGGACACCGACACAGGAAGCCATCCTCCCCTACATGTTTTCTTGCTATGGCACTAAAGACTTGAACTACTCGTACTCCATGGAATCAATCATTCAAAGCTAAGTACCTTGCCCATAAGACCTTGACGACTTGTGGAATCTATGGGGCATTAGCTGCCGCACTAACGCGCTGCGGAGAGTTCAATATTAGATATTGAATGAACGGTTGAGCTAGTGACTTTACTACAATGATTTTACTGATATCTTATGTTTCAATTCTATCAGCACATCGTTATTTTTTCAGTGGTTAAATATTAATCTGTTAAGTTACATGCAGAAAATATGCTCAGAACATGTTTTGAAACTTTTAAATTTAACCTATGGAAGGTTTGTATAGAATGGTATATGTCTAAGCCTCAAATAGCTTCAACAAACACAAAGTCTCTTTTTATAGAGCACAAGCCATTATCTAAAAGAAAAGTTAATAATAATGTTGAATTACGAGTACATACTTAAAATGTTTAAATCACTTTATTTCAATTTTGAAAGCATATCAATATATATATATATTTATATATACAAAAAAATCAAATAAGTCAAAAGTTTAAAATATTAAAGATTTAAAAGTCAAGGTTTGGATGGATGTGATGAAAAATGTTTTCTCTTTTGAGCATGTAAAAATCAAAGTGAAGTTCCTTGAGAATATATATAAGCAAGATAAATGGTTTATCAAGAGAGAGAGAGAGAGGTTGAACGCAAAGATCAGAGTTTTCCATCATTTTCAGGAATTTTTAAACAAAATAATATTAAACTATAAGGTCTAAAGAATCAAAATGTATTTTCAAATGGTTAGCGAAAACAATAACGAAGAGGATGAGAACTAGTGTTTGAAAGCTTGAAAGTATGCATTATTTTAACTTTGGGAGTATCGAAATGTTTCGTATTGATATGGATTTTTTGTTTGGAGGATGTGTTTCAGAACATTCTGGATGGTATTTTTTAATTACCAGGTTGGGTGGTCTGCCATCTATGTTGAAGATAATCAAAGCTATGAACTTAACAGAAAAAAATATATATTCAACTCTCAAATTTCAATTCAAAAATATATTTTGAAAAACTCATGGGTTGTTTGTAGCTTGTATTCAAGATATATATACCCAAATGAGGGGTTGTGGTTAGAGTCTGAGGCTTATAGTTAAAAGCTCCTAGTCATAGATAAGGTTTCAAGATTAAAAAAACTTCCGACAAGGCAGATTAAGAAAATAAGGATTTGGGTCAAGGAAAAGTTTTAAAGAATAGAAATTTCAAAGTTGAAGATAAAAACTTTGCTAGGGATAAGGAATTGGAACTTGGACACGAAGAATGTGGCTCATCCTCTCCTTGGAGCTTTTTTTCCTGACAATTAATTTTCTATTCAGTGCTACCTGTTGTTCATGATTAGAAACCTTTCCAAATACAACATCTGGATTCTCTCTTAATTACTTTCACGTCATTTGCACCGCAGCAAATTTCGTCCTCCATTCTTACTCTGGACGTGAAGCCTCGCTCCACAGCAGCCTATATTTCTACACCAGATTTGAATATTCTGAAGAAGAATTATCTTGAGCTTTCAGGTTTGTCAAGCTTGGAACATGAACCATGAGCTCCATCATGTTTGACACTGACACAGGAAGCCAACCAAGATTTCTTAAACCTTTTTCATACAAAGGATGATCTTGAAACTTACATCGTCCAGGAGGCAAAGATTTCTCAAATATAGATCACTGTTTCTTGATGCATATTTTGTCAAAGTGTTTGTAGGACAGATGCATGTTCATCCAATCAGAGCACGAGCATGTAGGAACAATATTTTCACTTTTCTCAAAAGGTTTCACGATGTACGCTGCTTCATCTTTCTGGCTAAAGCTTTATATACAGCTTCATATTACTCTACTTGGATGTGGCAATTATAACTTTGCGATTTTGATCATGATGGTGTTGAAGTATCTCATCTACAATGACTGCGTCTTTACGAATCAACCCATTTAATTTACACAAGATTTTTAGCTCATGGTTGCCATCTAGATCAACATGTTAGGCTGCCAATTCATCTAGAATACAGTTTCTTTGACATTTTTTCAGGTCTCCTTTAGCTTTAACCTTAGTGTGCATAGACACTACTCATTGAGTGGCTTTGCTTTGAAAGGTCAAACTTTTCAGAGTAAATATGTAGCACAGAGTATCCTTCTCTTTTGTACATTTCTTAAAGATACGTGGATTGATCTTACTGGAAAGTTTCTTCAACATATCTCAGTAAGAGGAGCCTGATTTGAGAGAGGTAAAAAGGCTTCAAAAATCGCTATATATACGCTACTGCAAAAATTGGTTAAATCTTCCCAGATAACAACTTGCAAAAAGGTCCAAGGAATGGTAGAAAATGCTCAATGCACTGCAAGTGCCTCCCATAAAATTTTTACCCACGTGAAATAAAGCCCGGAATCTATTGCTCATGTTAGGTCTTGTATTTCCCAAGCTAAGTTCCCTGAGGCCCTTGATAACAACTGGAGTGTTCTTGGGCTCCATAAAACTATAACGAACAAATATATATTCATAAAACAATCAAAACTCTTAATATCCATAGAAAACATTTTGAAAAACAAAATACCGCGTGCTGTATTTATTTGAATACAATGGGAATGGACATCAACAAGGTGTTTCTGAATAATTTCTTGTAGTGGTCAATCCAGTTTATTGTGTTTGACAAATTGTAATTTTGTTGAAATAGACCTTAGAAATTCCATCTTTGGCCATACATCTTTCCTCACATTGTATTAAGGTTTCCATACTGGTATCTCCTATATCTTCTTCTACACTTTTACCCTTCTTCATCTCTTTATAATCAATTCTTTGTCAAATAAAATGCCAAGAAAAACTTTTGAAAAAGTCATATCTACGTGATTGGCAGCCGCCTTTGCAGTTCCGAGCATGTTGATAAACTTAATTTGTTTGTAAGTGAGCTCTGAAACATATTTTTCCATATTTAAGTCGGTTTTGAAATCTTCTCGGAGGTGTCTTAGGCTAATCACAACGAAGATGCAGACTTTTCTTGCCAAAACAAGCTAACTTTTTACTTCAAGACGGTAATTTTTTCTACTTTTACATCTAGTATTACATCTCTGGAGCTTTGTACCATCTGAACCAAATCTTTTGTGTGCATCAGCCATCCAAGTGTTGTGAGAACTCTTCTTAGACACCGAAAATCGTCCTGCAGCTTTTTGTTTTGTCTCCATCAGTTGATGAACTGAAACAGAGCTTTGCAGGGTATAACTGCCATTTAAACTCATTATTTGCTTTCTGTTAGGTGTTTTTTCATGTTTTTGTGTAATTTGTTTGAATGTTTTGTATACTTGTGTTCTAAATTTCGTTATAGTACTATTGTGATACTTAATTGCCCAAAATGTGATTCAACCAATCATATTATCTGGCTTGAAGAATCACCGGAGTGAAAAACCAATCACATCCCTGTTTGAAACTCGGGACGGGATTCCAAAGTCGAGAGATCTAGTTTCATCAAAAGTCTCGAAAAATCGAGATGGAAACGAGAGCACTTTTGTGGCTTTGATCTGTATCGAGAAAAAACTTGAGAATATATTTAAACATCGGGAACTCTCGTATTTCTCGATTATTTGAAATTCCAAAGAAAAATTGGAATTTCGCGAACTAAACAACAAGTTTTGACAAAAAACATGTTCAGAAACGACAAAAAATGAAGAGAAACTTGCAGAATTATAAAAAGGAAGGTTTCTGCTCTTGTTTTGCTGTGGTAATTGAATTTTGCTATAGAAGTCATGAAACCGTTTAAAAGAAAAGATGAGAACTCAAATTAACTGTCTTGTTGTAGAAAACTGAATCTATATTTGTAGTGAATTAGAGATGGATCTTAAGCTATTGAGTTTTCGAATCGCTAATTTGGAAAGGAAGATTAATGAAGAAAATTCTTGCATTATAAACTTGGAGGAGAGTAAAGGACATAAAAGGAACTTATCACCTTTGTCAAGTAGAAAGGTTAATCTCAGTCATTTTGAAGAAAAGTTATTAATAGAAGATAAGTTGTTTCTTCATAACTATGTCAAAACAGAAAACTTGGAACTTTGTACATTTACAATTCAGAGCTGGTATAGGAAGCAAAAAAGGAAAGCAAAGTTTAGAAAATATTTACGAGGAAAAAAGAAGAAAATCAAGGAAATTCTGCAAAAAAACTTCACAGGCTTAAAGCAGATAACGTTTAGAAACTGCTCACTAAGAAAGAAATATTTCAAGGCTTGGTTGAAGTATCTTCGTCATGAATTTGCCACATTTCAGCTGGGTTTATGGATGATAAAATATTGTACTTCAGTTGTTCATGAACTTGAAGATTCTCAATATTTATTTAACTCAAGGTTATTAAATCAAATGTATAAAAGAGAACATCAAACTAAGCATAGAGTTTCATGTGTCAGGTCAAAAGTAGATCTTCTACAGAAACTAAGAAAAGTTTTACATGACAGGAATTCTAGTCTACCCAGGCACCAAGTTATAAGAAAGATTAAAAGAAGATCCCTGCTAAAAGTTGGATTTAAAGCTTTTTTTCAGAATCATTTGAAATCGCGTTGTATGTCACGCAGGGTAAGAAATTCTATGAGCCATCTTCCAGCTGCTCAAGGATTTCCATTTCAATTCAAACGAAGTTGTTTTACTGCTTGGTATAGTTTTAAAATATTTGAACGACTTCGAATATCTGGAAGAATGAAGCTTATTAAAGAAAAAAAGTTTGTGCAGACTTTGAGGTTTAAAGAATCCGAAAAGATTTTACTTCAGTTGCTATCGAATCATAAAATGGAAAAGTTGGTACAGAATCTTGGAACAGAAAATACACTTCATAGGTTTTTTTTGAAATGGAGAAACATGGTTTTATATGTGCAAGAGCAGAAGAAAAAGTGGAATATGAGCTCTTCTATTTTCACAGGGAATATTCTTTGGAAACACTTGAGTAGATGGAGAAAATATTCGCGTGAGAGAAATAAGAGATTTAAAGTAAAACGAAAGTATTGGACAGCTCTTCGCTGTCATGTACAAGACGAATTGGATCATAAAGATTCTAGATTGTATGTGTCAAGTTTAGTGCAAATAGCCAAGCTTAATGACTTATCTCTTATTTTGAACGAAGTCAGTGAACAAGAAGAGAAGAAAACTTATCTTCCCTTTCTTAAGTTTACTGACCATAGTCTTAGACTAGTTTGTATGAAATCCTTGCTACAATGGAGAAGTTTATCTCTCTTTTCGGTGATAGGAAAGTATGATCTGGAACGAGTTGCACTCTACTGTTTTGAGGGTTGGCGAATCTATAACCGAAGAAGACAGAAGTTCTATAGTTTTCTATTAACCCAACAGTATTCAATCTTGCGATCATGGTTCCATATTTGGAGGAAAACTATATCAGAAAGATATGTCATACTGAACACGAAAAACTTAAGCTTAGAAGAAAATAGAATTATTTCGCAGTTTCTCAGCGCTGCTAATCCTGCCGAGCCTCCTGACATTATTACTTGTGATGAAGAATACTTAGAAGAAATATTTCAATCTATTCTATTGGGTGATATAGTCACTTTCTATGAGAAAAGCGTCGTCGAAGATAAATATTTAGAGAAGAAGAAGTTAATGGCATTGTTTGAACCTGGGACTATCCTTTCTTGTGGAACAAACCTTACTTTAGCTAATACTATATTTGGTCAAATAAACTTCACATATTTTCCATTTATCCTCCTTTGTTTAAATCTCAATGCAACAAAATTAGGAGGGTTCAATAGGTGGGAGAATTTAATTGAGAAATGTTCTTCACCAGTTGTAAAATCTCTTGTTCTAGAAGCTGGAAAACAACTTCCAACTATAAGATTAATACTCGAAATAAAGCGAAATAGATTGGCCAGATATACTCATTGTTCCTCAAATTATGTATCGCGAATGTTATGGAATATTTCAGTGCAGCTGAAGACAGGTATCAAATCCCTTGATGAGGAGAAAGCTTCTGAAACCGAGTATGACCTTATTATTGGGTGTTCTTTTTCTTCTGATAAATATTTTTCTTCAAACGAAAAGCAACACTTAGCTTTTCTTGCTAATGACAATCGTGCAAAATTAAATGAAGTTAAAGAGCAATTTCTCTATGCGAAACATAATAAGAAACTATTTTCATTACGAGTATTTAACTCTCTTGCTCGATGGAATATATATCACATCATAAAAGAACTTTCAAGACAGCTTTCTTATACTTGGAATAATGAAGACTTTTTGGACAAGTCCTATTTATTGCCTAAACTTGAAAAAGTCTTAAATCAACTGCACGCTTTTAATCTTGGTATAAACACGAAATTTTTCTATACTTTGCTCAAAACTGTTTGGTTACAGAGTAAGCGCAAACTAAACCTAATTACGCGATCGGCTAAGATAAAAAGCAAAGGTTATCAAAAACATAACCAACATATTTTTTTAGAAATATGTCGTATCATAGAATATAAAGAAGCCCATAAGAATATTATACTGATGCCAATGATACGTCTTCTATCAAAACCTTTTACTCCTGGAGAAACAACACTAAGAGAAGAAAATGATAATTTTTACTTGCTCAATCGTTACAATGTCACATTTGAAGCTGATTGTTGTTCTCCCTTTATTTCACACTACTCTCTCCTTGAAGCTACAAGTATTGCTTACAGGCGAACAAAGCAGTTTTTTTCTGATATTGAAGCAGTGACAAATGAACTTGAAAATTTGAGGGATGAATTGAAATTGGGAAATTACAAAGATCACATATATAGAACGTTAGTTTCAATATTCAAGGATCATTTTTATTATTTATCTCCATCTGACGCTCAAGATATGTCTTTACACCGTCTTGCAGTAATTCTTGCAAAAGAGACTGAAGCACTTTCAAAAGGGATTCAGGAAGCCTCGGAAGTTAATAGGCTACAAAGAGCTTTTATGGATAAACAGGAAGGCAGATTAAAGCGACGCCTTAGAAGTTTAGCTCGGAAACTTAAGGATTATGAATCAGCTCTTTCAACAAAAACTACATTCTTAAGAGGTGAATTAACTCTGCTAAAGAGAATACAAAGGCATGAACAGAAAATTTTATCTCAAGAAGAGAGGGCTATGTCCAAAACTGAAGATGTTGCAATAGAAAACATAAAGCAAACTAATTTCGAACTCCCGCAAACTGGAGCGAATGCCCAGGAATACATGAGTTCGTTACGAGATGAGAAATGCAGCTTAGTTAGCGACCTTCAGATGGTGGATCTTAAGTATAGTCACAGTTTTCAAAGAGAAATTGAAGCATTTTTTCTACTTATGAAGGATATTGCTGAGATCAAGGCAGTGAAAAAGGTTCTAGAAGAAAAGCATCACGTCCAACTAGCTCATTTCGAAAAACTAAAACTCCTGCAGATTGAGCTTAAAAAGTTTGCTGAGTTATATGACTCTTTTCTACAGGGGTTAAAGAATATTGATATCCTATCTAGCACTGCGGATGCAGTACCTGAAAGTGTTTTTTCAGATGAAGTACAGAAGGCTGCGCAAATGAAGGACGCAGTGTTGCCTATTGAAAGTAAACTTTCCTTGTCAAGCAGAACATGCCCATCTTCATCATCTAAAAAACCTCACGTAGATCTTCATGGTAGTACTAATACACAAAGGGTCTCTACCGTCCCTGACCGAAATAAAAAGATGATGGAAGGAGTCAGGAAATCGTTTCGTAAAAACCTCTTAGGTGAGGTCTCTTTGTCAAGCTGGGGATATCTTGATTCCAGTAAACAAGATGGAAAAGATGCGCCTAGTTCTGCCTTTGTTGATGTAGAGCAGATTTCTACTAGAAAAAACGAGAAAAATATTTTGCAGAGAATAGCTGATCGTAAATTCACACGCCGTGGAAAAAATGGGGTTGAAACTCAATTACGAAGGGAACGCGAGATAAGAAAATCTTTACTTCGCAAATCATTGCTATCGAATGAGTTAGAGGATATATTAAGACAGAGTGCACACAAAAATATGGAAGCAAGGGTCAAAGCCGGAGAGGAAAACTTATTCAATGGGATGTTGAAGCAAATCCTAAAGTGCTCTGCAGATGATGAGAAACATTCTATTTCGCACGTTCAACAGGATGAGAATGTTTCGTTGAACACATCTAAAGAAATACTGCCAGATGTTTGTCCAGAAGCAATTGTAGATTTCTCCGTGACATCAAGATCTAAAATTTCAGTGAACTCTACCTCAACTAACGAAAGTTACTACGAAATTGTTGATAGCAGTACCAAGGTTGCTCCCCAAGGTGTCATTATATCTTCAAGTAAGAAGAACCTGCAAGGTAGGATGTCGCAGGACAGGCAAAATTTGAAGATGGCGGAAATGATCAAAGTGCCAAGTGAATGTGAAAGATCAATTGAGGACTCCCCTCCTTTATCAATAAGAGATACCATTAAGAAAGGAAAGATGCAACTAAAAAACCACACTGCTTTAGTTGATGGAGGTTTACAAATTGATTTTGGTATGTACTTGGTTAACATAGATGGAGAAGGTAAAATTAAACAACAAATTTACAAGAACGAAGTAGTTGGAAAATCGGTTAAACTCACAGCAGAAGTTACAGTCAATAACCCCAAACCTGCCAAATTATTGCTGAAATTACCATCAGAAGTATGTGAAGAGACAAGACAGTTCTTCCATTCATGGTTATTAACTCAGAGTAGCCCTACGAGAAAAGATCTTGTATCAAAGAAATGCGAATACAACTCACCATAAAAACAAGTACACAGAGAAAATAATATTCTTATAACTAAATAAATTATAACTAATTAATAATGAGCAAAAGTAATATTCAAATTGAAGTTGGAGGTTTCTTAGCAAGAAAGGAATCCTTTGAGCTCCCAAAACTTTTTATCTTTGTTAATGTAAAGCGCGATGTCTTGTTGTATCCTTTTGTAAGTTTGAATGTTGATGTCAATACCGGTGTACTACGTTTTTTTGCCTTTGATGCAACTATCCCATTCAATAACGCACCAATCATTGAAACTAATATCATCACTAAGAAGAAATAATTAAAAAGACGAAGGGCAATTGGACTAAGTATAGGTAGTATGAATAAAACAGCATCAGTTGAGTATACAAAAACACTCTGTATTTCAGTTTGTCGGAGATTTTTCTTAACTTTGAAGAACAACCCTTCGCTTGGTCCGCCATCATTTGCTCTGCAAGCTATTTTTACATCATATATGAGCTCTTCGACTAAAAACATAAAAGATCCTCCAAAGAGAAAGGTTTGGATAAAACCTAAGGTTAAACCAGTTTTAAATAATACTTCTTTGGTTTCTTGGGATTCAAAAGCTAAAGTAAGTATAAATATTAAACCCATTATGCCTCCTAGAATGCTAAGAGAATTCAGCATCAATCTTTGCTTCTGCAGCCGTGATGAAAACTTCTTATCTTTTATGGCTAAATTCTTGTATTGTACAGCAAGATATTTTTCTACAAAAGCATGATATGACCACATAGAAAAAGAAAGAGAAAAAGCAAAGAAAAGAGTTTTCGCAACACCTTGTGTAATTACGCTGTCCGGGCCATCTGCTGTAAAATGAGCGATAGAAAATCCGGAAAAACATATACAAGCACCTTGAAACGGAATAAGTCTTTTGAATCTTGAGAATTTGGTTGCTTTAGAAAGATAGAATAACAAAGCTACGATATTGATAATGAGAACTAATCCATACATAATGTTCAAAATTGTCACGTTCGTAAAACAAGCATGTTGATTTGTTCTTAGTTGATCAAAAGAAAAATCAGGTGAGTTATTCCATCCAACTTCACAGATACAAGTTGAATTAATACAAGACCCATATACTCCACAATTTTTCACGAATGTTTCACACATACTTTTTATTTTACTCTTCTTTTTTTTTCTTTCTCTTTAGTTTTTGTAATATTTAAGACGTATACAAGTTATTTTATTGGGGGTAATATAGAGAGTGAAATATAATAGGCTTTAGTAACTGTCTGTATCATCATAATGGTAACATAACGGTATAAGATTCAACTCAAGTTTATCTACATTTGATATATCTAATTTAGAATTAACGTTACTCTATTGGTACGTTCTTTGAAAATACAGAGTTTGGCTTAAGCAATGTTTTAATACACGCAAATAAATTATATTAAACTGTAAACATTTTTTTCCGGTCAGACCCAGCTATTGGATATCTGTAACTATGGTTTCTTAACGTAACGTTGAATACGATTGTTCACGTTATTCATTCCACTAAGTTTTCTTTTAGGTTATATTAGTTGGTAAAATTTGGGTATTTATTATCGTTAGTTAACGTTTGTCACGTTAAGAAGTGCTATCTGTAACTATTGAATAGACTTGAATTATTTGCTCTCAGTTTTTTTATTGTTGAAAAATAAAAGAAGAAATAAAATAGATAGAAGAAGTAAAATAGGATAAACAACTTATCTAAAGTGACAAGTGATTGATGTAGGTTTCTGGAGGATACTTAGTAGTAGAGCTGCGCGCAGAGGAAGGATCTTCTTTGAGTATACTTAAAATTAGACTCCCTCACACAATTTTTTGGAAGTTTTAAAGAGTCGCTAGAAATTCTTGAGGAGAACCATTTATAATTTGTCTACACACTAGTACAAAATGTATTCTTCGCTCTTATATCAGTTATTCGTAAATTTTCCAATTAACGCAACTGAGCCCTTAATGAAGTTTTACTCTCCATCCTTAACCAATAGTTGGTGCATCGTATTCAGTACTTATACATGGTACTATCCTGAAGAACTCCTAGAAATCCTTCGCTATAACAGACGGGTTCTATTCATTGCTATAACCTGTGCCGCAAAATGAAAGTATCTATTACTAGGGACCATCTTCTCATCTTATTTCCGTCCACAATTTGCATTTCGCTACAATTAAGTCTTCAGGCGTCCCATAAACTGTAGCAATGGAACTCTGTTCTATGTGTCCTTACTTGTACCACAAGGACATATGAGCTCAATGACATAAACCATAAACAACATTTCTAAAGAAAACAAGAACTTAGTTTTTTTCCTCAATTCATGTTTTCGTGATATAATGAAAATTTAAGCTGATAAAAAATATTAAACATTCATAGTATGTTTGTCGAAGGCCAGGTTTCATACCCTGAAGCTATAGTCATTGATCAAGAGTTGAAGCTTATAGTTCCAGTTGTCTGCACGCTAATTGGAAGAGCTCCATCTAAATCTATCCTCAATTGAGAACTAGAACAGTAAAATTAAATAGAAGTTGATTATTCACCACCGTTTCTTTATACCTTATACACGTGCTAGCATGAGAGGTAAAAGAACTATATGGAAGAAATTGTTAGTAGCTCCTTATAGGCATTATCAGAGAAACTACCAGAAGTATCTTTGTCTGCCTTAAAATTTCTTATGTTTTTTTGCTGCTGGGATTTAAAAACGAAAAAGATTAATGACGGAGCAGAAATAGTATGAGTGTTTGACTACAGTTTGCAGAAAGAGCACTGCAAAGAAAAACTTGTTCTGTGACTCTCATACTAGTTAGCACCCGAAGAAATTTGAAGCAGTGCACTTACACCTTCTTGCATTATAAATTTAAATAGAGGTTTCACAAGAGTCTTATTCATTTCAAAGGAGGGGCCAATTACAGACCTAACCATCACAAGAGTTTTCGTTGAGACAAACTGTTTATTGTGTAGAAATTTGATTACTACCATACAATTTAATCATCCATCTTACTGAGATGAGCCTCAAGCTAAACCATGTCACATCTTAATGCAGTTTTTTAGAAAAAGAGCTTAACTAGAATTACATAGAATGCTATTTCAGAAAAGACTTAGGTAATGTCATAACACCTGCTCAATCAATAACTAGTAATAGCTCTAAGTGCTCTTTCCTTTCTTAGTTTTCTGCATCTAGAGCAGACAGGTAGTTAACAGTGTTGCAGATGCCGATTTCTGCGGTTAGATTGAGTAGAGTCCTTTCCCAGGGATATTTTCAAAAACAGTTTAGAACTAAGAAAGCAATCTTCTTTTTTTATGAAGATTCCTGTGCCAACTTAACCATCATAAGATACTAGTGTTTCATGGAAAGGCCATAAATAGTCTGCACTATTAGAGTGCCAAAATGTCTTTGGACAACGGAATTGCTGTATTGTGGTATTTAAGACATCATACAAAAAAAACAAACAGAGTTGTTCTGTTCTGTTCTGTTTACTTAGCATTTGGATGGGTAACCTGGCCAAACCAATCACGAATATCAATGATACCATTATTCTAACTGTCTATGTAAGAGATAGGTCCTAGGTTACTGTTCTACTTATAATATTGGGCCTACAAACAGTTTCACTGAAGGGTCAGTCACTAGGACGCGAGGTTTTAAAACTATCCAAAACTAATTTTGGTACCTCACAAGACAGAAAGAAAATCCAATCTTCTGCAAGAATGAAAAGATTGATCCAAAAGATTCCAATTGATTTGATGCACGATTTTGAGAGCAATAACTGGTGGTCCAAGTTCATTTTTCAAGTTAATATGTCATCTTCAAGCTCGTTTTGTGAATTCTCGTTCACTTATTCTCATTTGCTGACTTTGCTAGCTTGATTGGAGGTGGAGGTATGTGATTTTCCGCATTAAGAGGCTGCCTGCTATTGGCATAGTGAGGAGGTGGCACGATGGGGCAATAAGTCAGGTTGACCTGAGGTTGGAGGGATGGCAAGCCTAGGTGAGGATAGTGTTTTTTATTTGCTGGCGGACTGACTTTTTTTCCTAGTTTTATATGTTTACTGTATCATCTTGTTCTAGACATATGTGTTCGGTAAATTTCTCCAGTAGTTTCGCATTAATGAAGTCTGTCCAGTCTTTTCCTTGATTTTCCTACCTTTTTAGTCGACCCCACTTATTCCTAGCTTCTAGGCTTCCCTAGCATTTATGAATCGCAGTGTTCCAAAGTTAGAGGGGGAGAGTCTTGGAAAATCCATGGTTCGTGGTATTATATTTGGCGTCATTCTTCTTGTAATTCTTTTAATGGTATAATTTCTGGGGAGTAGCTTTGCTCTGTTGTAGGTAAGGGGTAGCAGGGCTGGGGAGGATGGTGGGTCTTTTGGAAATGATTGTTTTCCACTTCTACGCAAGCTTTTAAATCCTGTTTTCTATCCAGGGCAACCAGAAAACCTTGTTGATCATGCCGGCCAACTTCTTAACAAGTTTCTGTTTTATTCCTACCCCATAACCTTTATGTGATACATAACAGTTAACCATAATAAAATTACGTTTCCCTCCTAGTTTAACTGGAAGTTCCAGGGTGCTGTCGCATTGTCCCTTGACTTCGGAGACTTGCTCAACTAGTTCTTCGACCAAGAACCCCACTGCGCCTTCATCTTTGGTCAGTAGTATTGAGATAAATCATTTACCCTTAGCTGGAGTAATTCTCACCCATTGGTTTATCTTTTCACACCCACCTGCGTGTACTTGTAACATTAAGAAACTACCTGTTTGAGAAAGAGAAGTAGTTAACCTTAATCTAAACCAGATCAACAACATTGATGCACATTCATGTCATTCTGTGTTGTTCCTGGCTCTTGACGTCTAGAACTCCTTCTGGAGGTGTAGAAAGTACTCTACGCTCAAAACTCGACAATTTCCTTTCATTCTATTGTCATTCTAAATTGCCCAAAATTTTCATAAAGAGATAAAACAAAAATGGAAATGACCAAAAAAGACATTCTGAATCTTTTCTAAAGTCCACTTGGCAGTAACAAAAATAGATGTTATTTCAAATAAACTTGCTGAGTATTTTCTTCATATGCTGCATACAAAGCTCCTTATTTCTTACTCTCACATTTGCTCAAGCAAAAGAAGAGGAGCTATGTGACTTACCGTATTTTTTTTGTTCTTATGTTTATTTTTCAGTGCAAAGGAGTTAAAGTCCATGGCAGACAAATTAATCATGAAGAAAGATCACGCTGAAGTTATTCCTATATTTTCGGCGCTTATTAATGATCATGATGAGTCTAAATATCTTGTGAATCGTGCCACATCTTATCTAAAACTCTCCAAGAGTGCGTTGGCATTAAAGGATTTAAACACCTTTTTGGGATCTTCAAGTTCTAGCCCGTCGCAAAGGGAAAAAGTAAAAGCTTTGAATTTAAGAGCTAAAACTTATTTCTCACTTGGAAATTGTGCAAGTTCATATACTGATTTTCAACAAGTTTTGAGTTTAAAACCTTCTCATGGAGATGCGAAGAAATTTATAAAGAAAGCTGAATTCTGTAACCAAGTTTTTTCACAGTATTATGATTTACAAAATAAAAAAAGGTATGAAGAGGCAGAAAAAATATTGGACCAAATGTATAATGAAAAGTTAGTTGAAATAAACTCTGGCTTGGATAAGTTGTTAAAAGCTAAAACAGCAGAAGCTGTGTTTATGCAAAAAAGATATTTTGAAGCTTTTAAGATGGTTAAAAAGAACGAAGATGTTGAATCTATGAGACTCACTGTTAAGAGTCTGTACTATGCAGCTGATTACCCTGCAGCAAAACAGGCTTTGAGACGGTTGAATCAAAAGTATCAAGGTGATGAAATAGCTTCAGAGTTGAATAAGCTGTTCAAGAAACGGGATAAATTCCTTGATGTGGATTCTCATGGGTGCAGTTTAGACGAAGCTTTTGCTTTTGAAACGATGGCTAGAAAGCAGAATCCAGTGCATGAAGAGCAAATGAAGGAATCTAAAGAGCTTATCTGTCGTTGTTCTGCTAAGCATAAGAATTTTGGAACATTGAAACAGTATTGTAACCCACAAGATCAAGGTCAATGTGACTTAGTTGCTGATGAGTTTGAGAAATTAGGAGATTATGATGAGCTTATTCAGTGGTTGAATAAATGTGAAAGAAACCAAAAGAATATGAATCGGATACAAATGGCTCAAAAGCAACAGAAGAGGTTGAAAGAAAAAGATTATTATAAGATACTTGGTGTAACACGAGATGCTTCAAGTAAGGATATAAAGAAACAATATAGGAAGTTAGCTAAGGATATGCATCCTGATAGATTTTCTTCTCAAGATTTAACTGATGAAGAGAAGGAGAAAGTTGAGAAAGAGTTTATGGACGTTGCTGAGGCCTACGAAGTTCTTAGTGATGATGATTTGCGAGGAAAATATGATAGGGGTGAGGAAGTGTTTGAAAACCAAGGACATGACGGTCAACAGCGCAGAGGTCATGGGTTTCCCTTCTTTTTTCAACAAGGATTTAGTGGCGGGGGAGGTGGACAACATTTCCGCTTCCATTTCTAGTGTCTTTTTAATGCGTCTTTTAGCTCTAGTTAGTAAGAATAGTTTAAAGATTTGCATAAACTTTACTGTATTATTATTTTCTAGCTCTCACAAAGTAATAAAATATTTCCTCCAAGTTTTGTACAACTGAGGTTTACTACCATAACGAGAACGAGACGATAGTTTAGCTGTTGTTGTCTTGTCTCGTTTTATTAGGAAATCTACCGGGAAAAAAACCCGGGAAAAAAGGATAAATTATCCCGGTTTTGCAGTTTTGGTTTTGAAACTGCAAATAAAAACAAGAGGAAACAGTTTAAGGTTTAAGAAATACAAAAACAAGGTGAGAATGAGAAATGGAACAAAAATTGAGCTATTCTTTAGTTGTAAGAATCTTCCCAATGCTGATTTATTGAGTAAAAGTGACCCATACTTTAAGCTTTTTACCGGAACTTCTATAAATGGAAATGAAGTGGTTTACAAAGAATTTCTTGTCTCGAAACCAATTTCAAATGATAATGATCCTATTTGGAAAACTCCTGTGAAGTTTGATTACTTTTTTGAGGAGAAACAATACTTGAAAGTGGAGGTTTTTGACAAGGAAAATCTAATGAAAGACTCCAAACTTGCTGAAGTGGAGTTCGTGCTAGCAGATGTTGTTGGATCTCGAGGTAGGAAGATGGAAAAGGTAATGAACTCATCTAAAAAAAACTGCACACTTATTGTACAAGCGTATTTGAATTTTTGTTCTTAACACGTAGAGTTGAACTTCCAAAGGATGCAAGAGAGTTTTCTTTGGAATTAGAAATAACTGGAGTTCCAAAACCAAAAGTATTTTGTTGATTTGATTTTATTTCTAGAACTTTCGATTATTTTCTTATACCCCAAATCTTTACTATAGAATTGTATCCATTGAAGAAAATAATGAAGAAAAGGTTGTTTGTGAAAGTGAAAGTGTAAAAGGAGTAAGCTGTAAGTTTGCAAGACAACAGCTGAATTTTGTTCGGATAGAAGATAAGAAACTTAGAATATATTTGTATGATACGAAAAAGAAAGTTGAAATGGGTGTTGCTGAGTTGGATTCAGCTGATCTAAAGGAAAGCCAAATGTTTGGCTTTAAAAACGCTAATGGAAAACAACTAAAGGTAAGATTAACTTTTTCTTGTTGATCTTAGGATTGCAAGGCGAATATATTAAAAGCAGAGTTGAAAGAAATACATTCAATAACAGAATTTTTCAATGTTGGTTTGGAAGTTAACTGCATGATAGCAGTTGATTTTACAGGAAGTAACAGTCGACATAATTTGCACTCTCCTGATAACAATAATCCTACTAAACCTGGTTCAACACCTTATGAACGAGCAATGTATATTCTTTTTTTCATAAAGTATAGATCTTCTGTTGGTAGTATTCTTCTTGATTATGATACGGATAAACTGATCCCTTTCTATGGATTTGGGGCTGTTTCAAACTATCCATTACCAGCTATTAAGCGAGAATGCTTTCCTTGTAACTTTAATGAAGATGATCCGAATGTGCTTGATCTGGAAGGCTTACACGAAGCTTACTTAAATGCCTTGGATAAGATTTCTTTTTCAGGACCAACTCATTTTGCTCCTATTATTCGTCAAGCAATTCGTTTGGCAAAAGAGGATCCACAAGTTTATACAGTGCTTCTCTTACTTACTGATGGACAAAATGATGATATGGATGAAACTATTGATGCAATATTTGAGGCAAATGATGCACCATTAAGTATTGTGATTGTTGGTATAGGTCCAGAAGATTTTACAAGAATGCATATTCTTGATGGAGACGAAGATGGAGAGTATGGAAGTTTAACAAATAATGCTGGAGAAGTTTTGAAACGTGATTTGGTCCAGTTTGTTTCGTTTTCTGATTTTGATGGACCTGGATCAAGTCTTGAGGACCTAGCAAAAGAAGTTTTGGAAGAAGTTCCTGAGCAATTGAGTCAGTATTATGCTGATCAAGGTATTAAACCTGAAGATTTAGCAGGAGGTGTTTCAAAAACTGCAATACAGCATCAAGATCTTCCTGTTGCAGTTGAAGCTGGGGATGAACTTGTTGAAGACATGACAAAAGCAGCGTATGTTTGAAGGACTAAAGTGGCTGATAAACCAAATCAAAAAATTTGGTTCACTTGAACATATTCTTTATCAAGCTTTTTAAATTTATTCTTTAATTATACTTTTACTACAAAATTTTTTCTATTAGTGAACTAAGATCAAAATGTTTAACCAATAAATTATATCATCTATGTGTTTGTTCTAAATTTGTTTTGCACAACTCATTTAAGAGAACAGTGCCAAAAGCAACTACTTATAATTCTTTTATTCAATGATACAGAGGATAAGAAGCAAATAAATCTATCATAAAACACAGTACTTCTTTGTTTATCATTAAACTTTATTCAATTCTAAGATTTCGATATTTTCTCTTCATTTCATTGGTCGGAATAAGCAAATGAATCGTCTCTATTTCTTACCGGACAAATTCTAGGCACAAGGATAATTCGCAAAAGATAAAAAAAGATAAGGAAATGGTTAAATTCTCCGTGGATCAAATACCCGCTTTAGCAGGAAAGAACTTTGTGGTTACTGGTGCTAATGTAGGGCTTGGATATGAAACTTGTTATCAGATAGCAAAGAAGGGAGGCAACATATTCATGTGTTTCAGAAACAAAGAAAAAAGTCAAAAAGCAGCTGATACAATTTCGCAGCTTGTAAAAGAAAATGGAGGAACATTTTATGAAGTTATTTTGGATCTTGCTTCTTTGAAGTCTGTGAAAGAAGCTGCTGAAGATATTTTGTCAAAGAATGTTGAGATTGATTGTTTGATCAACAATGCAGGAGTGATGATGTGTCCAAAAGGAGAAACAGAGGATGGTTTTGAAACTCAATTTGGAACTAATCATCTTGGACACTTTGCTTTTACTTCATATTTATATCAGAATATTGCGGAAGCAGCAAAAAAGAATCCAGAAAAGGATTATAGAATAGTTAATTTAACAAGTAGTTTGCACAAAGGAGGTCCTAAAGAAGGAATTTTGTTTGATGACTTGAAGTGGGAGAAGAATAAATATACACCAACTTTAGCCTATGGTCATAGTAAATTTGCAAACGTTGTTTTCACTCAAGAGTTATGCGACAGAGTTGGTGAAAATGAGGCTTTGAAAAACTTATACGTGAATTGTGTTCATCCTGGATTTGTAGATACAGATTTAACTAGACATGTGAGAAAGCAGTATATTATGGGTGGCGTGATTCTTTTTATTTTCAAAAAACTAAAAGGTGCAATTAATGTTCATGATGGAGCTTTAACTCAACTTGTATGTTTTCTAGTTTGTTCTTATTTTTAGTATTGCGCAACTTCTCCAGAAATTGTAAAAGAAGGATATAAAGGAAAATATTTTATTCCTATTGCTAAGTTATCTCCATTGGATCCTACTGCCCCTAAGATAACAAAAGAGATGCAGAAAAAGTTGTGGGAAATAAGCGAGAAATTGACACAGACTACTTTCCAAATATAACTTGTAGTAAAAATTTTCAAATGTATTAATATTTAAAATCTCTAATATTAAAAATCAAAAGAAAGGTTTTCTAAATACCAACCTAAATGTCAAACTTTGTATTCGTCATTTCTTCACTAACTTCCCATAATTTAACCTGCATATCTTTTGTTATTCTTGGTGCTTGTTTATCTAATGGAGATAATTCTGCAATAGGAATGAAATATTTTCCTTTATATTCTTCTTTTACAATTTCTGGAGAAGTTGCGCAATACTAAAAATAAGAACAAACTAGAAAACATACAAGTTGAGTTAAAGCTCCATCATGAACATTCATAGAGCCTCTTAGCTTACGAAAAATTGCAACTAAATATTTTCCCATAAAATATTGTTTCTCAACATGTCTTACAAGATCTGTTACTACAATTCCAGGATGAACACAATTCACGTATAAGTTTTTCAAAGCCTCATTTTCACCAACTCTGTCGCATAATTCTTGAGTGAAAACAACGTTTGCGAACTTACTGTGACCATACGCCAAAGTTGGTGTATATTTATTCTTCTCCCACTTCAAGTCATCAAACAAAATTCCTTCTTTAGGACCTCCTTTGTGCAAACTACTTGTTAAATTAACTATTCTGTAATCCTTTTCTGGATTCTTTTTTGCTGCTTCCGCAATATTCGGATATAAATATGAAGTAAAAGCAAAGTGTCCAAGATGATTAGTTCCAAATTGAGTTTCAAAACCATCCTCTGTTTCTCCTTTTGGACACATCATCACTCCTGCATTGTTGATCAAACAATCAATCTCAACATTCTTTGACAAAATATCTTCAGCAGCTTCTTTCACAGACTCCAAAGAACCAAGATCCAAAATAACTTCATAAAATGCTCCTCCATTTTCTTTCACAAGTTGCGAAATGGTTTCAGCTGCTTTTTTACTTTTTTCTTTATTTCTGAAACACATGAATATGTTGCCTCCCTTCTTTGCTATCTGATAACAAGTTTCATATCCAAGCCCTACATTAGCACCGGTAACCACAAAGTTAATTCCTGCTAAAGCGGGTATTTGATCCACGGAGAATTTAACCATTGGATAAGATTTCTCGTTCACTTGCTCTGTAAAGAATGACGGGTTATTCTTGCTAGGATGCAGGGTAATGTCATATTGAGATAGCTTTATCATTGGTCTTATAACCGATTATTCTTGTATTATTTGGTTAATTGTCGAATGTAAATGACTTTGGACATTGGGATATAATAAAATAGGAAACAAAACAAAATGAAACAGAGACTTAACAAAAAACATAGTTATCATTGGATTCAACTAAGTTGGGTTCTTTTTTAGAACCAAGGGAAATGTTCTGAGTTGTTTCAAAGCTATCAGCTATTATCTTGTTCATATAAGGTAGAACCCCTAAATACTCATCGTTTTCATAGATATTTCGGGAAATGGAATGATATATTATTTTAAAAACACAGAATTCATCACCCAACCGGTTACTTTTAAAATAGTACACAGATCTGAATGATTTTGCTACCTTTGATGCTATAATCAATAACTTTTTACTGAGCTAAGTAAGTCTCATAGTACAGGTGATCTACCATCCATTACACAGTTAGTTTTACTGGATTTGATCAATGCTCCAGAATTTTACCTAATATTAGGATTTTGTAGAAGAAGAAGTAATTTTTGTATGTATTGAAAAGAAAGATGAGTTGGTATACAAAGGTTGGTAGATTCAGGAGTGGTCGAATATATATATGGCATCTAACTGAAGAAAATATGAATTTAGTACATCTTATTCCATAACAATAAGATTGCTTTACTAGAAAATGGAGCTTAAAGGGGTTTGCTTACTTAAATGATAAACTAATTAAAAAGTTCTCGTAAACAGTGTAGGTGGACTTTCTTAAGAGAATAAGCAGAGTCAATGGGCTCAAAATTCCATTTTCGCTACGAGACCAATGAGCCGAATCAGGTTATACTTTGTAATAATGGCATAATTCATTAAACACTCTTTCTTTTTGAATTGCTACTTACTATAAACCCACACGGTTAAATACCATAGAGCTACTTAAAGTTCATGGTTCAGTCAAACTGTCTAATCCAAGCTGTTTCGTTTTATTTAATTCGCTTTTGGTTGACAGTGTGCAAAAAAAAGCGGACCCTAGAGGCATAATAGAATACGTGAGATTTATATTGTTTTTCAATGAGTGTTAACATCTTTTTCGTATACTCTATTTATATGTGTGTTGTTGCATGATATACATTTTCTGGACGTTCTATTCTAGCTTTTGCAACAAAAGAATAAAAGTAAGATATAGGGATCCCAAGATTTTGGTTTGAGTCTTTAATCGTCAATATAAGGCAGATTACTTTCTTCTTACTCAAAATATAACAATTTAAGTTTGAAGGTGAAAAGCTGAAAGAACAAATGTTATGGGAAACAAAAGAAACCTGCAAATGACACCCTCGGTCTAACGTAGTTCATGCGATTACCTTGTGGCAATTTTAAAGGTATTTTTCTCAGTTAGAACATTTGTCAATCTGAAAACAAGTTCTCAAACGAACGAGATCAAGGGAAAGAGACCTTTGTAGAAAGTATTAACAATAACTGTTTCCCAGCCATAAAATGAATTCAACGTTCCACGGGAACAACCTAAAAGGTCAATGCTCTTTATGGAGCATTGCGAAATGAGCTCATTGAAGTTAAGGGCTGATCAATTTGTAATGGTTCGTGCTATTAAAGAACATAAAAAAAATCTCAAAGGATATGGTAGTTAGGTTTTTAGGTTGCCTCCTTTGTTTTTTCGTTAATGACCTATTAGTGCCTCTTTTGGGTTTAGCCTAAAAGAGTCACAAGGAGACTCTGGGTGAAAACTATTTTTTTGCAGAAAACTGTTCAAGACTGAGTACACTTGGGTTCTCATTACAGAAAACAAAACATTTTTCATGACACCTCTTCTTTTCAGGAGTTTGAAACCCATACTAGCAATATCTTTGAAAATTTCTTCTCATTCATACCTACCAATTTCCCCTCAAACCTGTGTTGATATCGTATTGATCTTAGACAAAAGATATTCCTTTCAAAAGAATTCTTTTTTTCTTTTTATTTGTAGAAATTTCTCCTATTTTTCCATACATATTATTCTGAAAACAATACTTTTCTCTTATTCCCAGAAATTTCTAGTAAACTTCTGACGGGTATTTTCTACTATATATCTATTAAAGTAGACACTGTCCAAAAGGTACATAAAACTTCCCGAAGTTATTATTTAACGAGACATCTCTCGAAAAACAATTTAAGATTCTTGTCTCAATAAAACAAAAAACTCTCCCTTATCTCAGCCAAAATACAAAAAATCTTCGAGACAAGAATAGAATTGTTCTTCTTTTCTTATAAAAAATGTTTTGCATCTATAAAGTTTTACCATATATATTACTAGCAATCAACCAGTCAAACAAAGCGGGTTTTCTTTATATTGCTTGAGTGATTATTTCACTCTTAACACTAGAATGGCGTACCACCTTTGAGTTAACATTATTCAACAATCGTACTTTAACTCTATGTTTACTACTGTACATTGATTGTATATTTATGCAACATTTCATTAACTAGTTTCTCCGCTTGTTGAATATTTCGCCGACTTTAGCCCGGCAAAACGGAGCTGCCGGAAAATTACAAAACAAAACAACGCTTATTATCCGTTTACAAACAATAAAAGAATGCAAATTGAAAGAAAAATAGAAAATAGTTTAAATTTTGGAAGAAAACGAGCGGAAGCTTTGAAGATTGAAGAAGAGTTGGAAGGTCTACCACCTTGGAGACGGAGGTTGCTTCAAAAGAATGTTTTCAACTGGGAGCAGTCGGGACAAGTGGCAAAGAGTACATTGAAAAGAGAAGTTTTGGAAAATCTTCACCAGGGGATGAAAGTTAAAGAAACTTTGCATGAGATGCGAGCCTTGCTTGAAGGTGTTGGGCTTGAAGAAGAGGTTGCGGGTTTGATGAAGCAGAAGGAGGATTCAAGACTGCAGGTCGGGAACAATCCAAACGAAACCGGGAGGTTTACCTCAAAGACAAGAAAACTTCTCACCTGTTTACCTGCATTGCGCTTTCAAGGGATTCGGATATCTCCTTCGAGTAGGAACGGGTCTGTATCAAAGAAGATGGGCACGTTAAAGAAGTTAACATCACGGTTTTCTTCGACATCGACAACTGCGTGAAGAAAAGAAAAAATTCTGATGTACTATTAAAATGTGTCGTTCAAACTGTTCATAAGTAGCTCTATTGCCTGAAGTTGTGTAACACCTTGTTTATTACCTATGCAAATATCATGTTTCAGGAGCTGGGAAACTTTCAAGTAACCAGGGATACAATTTGTATTTCTTTAAATATAATATTCTCCAATTTTCTTTCAGTTTTGGTTCTTGCTTAATAAATTCTGTCTCTCTATTCGATATCAATTTGACATTAATCCCAAGTTTTTTCTGTACAAGTAATTTTGCATTAGATAAATCAAAAAGAAGTTCATGATCAGTAGAGTTATAAAATTCATGATACTTTTCCAGAATAAAACAAGATTTAAACATTGCACGAAATAAACTCAGCTTAAATTCCTCCGTAGAAAAACTTTCCAAAGTTTCCAATTGAGATAAAGAGGAGGATAAGAAATGTATACAAATCTTATATTCGAACGCAGAGAGTATCTTGGTTTCTAAATTAATGTTTTTAGATACAATCCCAAATGAAAGAAGTTCAATAGCAAGAATAAGACTTTGAAAAATAGTTGAAATACTTTCTTCATCTTTTTGTTTTGTTTTGAGAACAGCATTGAAATACCATAAATGACTAGGAACTTTTTCTGGACTCGATTGAGCAGCTTCAAATAGTTCAACACAAAGATAATCCACATCCTCTCTAAAACGACTTGAAACTTTCCAATGAACCAAAAAATATAAAAGGTTTATTAAATTCGCATATGGTATACTAGAGCTTATTTTTCCTTGATTCAGAGTATTCAAGTAAACTAACAAACTTAACTGAATTCCTTCATCAACTTCTTCCTTTTTCAAAATCGAAAATAAAGAAAAATAATTTGAAACATAGAAATTATCTTTGTTCTCTGAAAAACTTTTCATCGCATTTTCATGCCCTTTGTTAAATTCACCTGATATCAAATTTTGGGAACAATGATCTAACTCATACTCTAATCCATCTTCATGACCTGGTATTTGAAGAGGATCCACAAGCCATGAAAATCTCCATTCACTTTGTTTCTTTAACTTTTCTCCAAGTCTGAATGCAGAAGGATAATTTCCCAAATTTTGGTTTGATTTGATACAAGAGTAAATCAAGTGCGCTTTATTATTCAACACTGTTGGATGATTAAATCCTTGCGAAATCAGCGAAAACCATGAAAGCGCTGTTGAGTATTTTCCAAGGGTTACATTAGTTCTTGCTAATCTGTATTTTGCGTAATTTTCTTCTATTTGCTTAAGAGGCAAATTTAATAACTTCTCAAAGGTTTTTGCAGCAGATTCGTATTTTTGATTCAAAACATAGACATCTGCAAGTGTCAACAGGTTTGAAATATTTAAATGTTCGTCCGTCTTAAATCCACCTATATTTTGTTGCAGTATATTTTCAGCATCTTCCATATTATTCATACTTTTTATCCCATTTAGAAGAGCTAATCTTCCTAGAATCAAAAGACATAGAGGATAGATTCTACCTAGAACAACAGAGTCAAAGATTGTTTCTTTCTTGTTATATTGTTGAAGATTTTTTACTCTTCCTAAAACATTCTCAAAGCAATTTTTGATTTTCTTGCTTTCAAATTCTTCCTCATTTTCCAGAATAAGAGAAAGGATTTCATAGTTTAGTGGATACGAAAGAGCAGATTCCATAATTTCTCTTGAGCTAAATACCTTGGGATTAAGTTTATACAATAACAACCAACTGTTTCCATCTTCAACATACCTCTTCAGATCCTGGGTTTCATGGAGAGCAAGTTCAGCATAATTTCCTTCTTTAATTTTTAGTAACAGCAAAAGTTTTCCAACTCCAGATATTTCTAAATATTTTTCTGATAGATTAAGTTTCTTAATTAGACAAAGTTCAGATTCTGTAGATGAGAAACCACAAACTTCAGCGAGAGATAAAATAAGTTGAACTTTTTCCAAACCAAGTAAATTTTCAAAAGAATTATTTTTGAAGATTACTTGTAGTTCTGAGCTAGTTTTGTCTAGTATATATCTAAATGTTTTCGTTTTTGTCAAAGCCAATTTTCTCTTCGCTTCATTGGCAAAGTCTGAATGAAAGTTCTTGTAAGCAAACCAAAATTTTGTAGAATATATAAGAGAATCAATAAAGAGAAGTGAAGAAAGTTCTTCATCAAGCTCTGGTGGTTCAAATGTAGATGTCTTAAAATATAGTACATCAATAAATTTCACAGTTTGAAAAATGAAGTTTTATTGTGCAAAGAGATCCTTTAATAAGCTTAATGTTCGTTCTTGTTTTTTTTGCGTGTGCAAAACACTTGCACCTAGAACTTTTGAAACTTTTTTCTTCTTTGTTTTATTTGCAGCCTCATTAAAATTTTCAAGTTCACTCATCCAAACAATATTTTGCGAACCTATTTCTTCTAAACTTTTTCTTGCTTTGGAAAAATGAAGTAATAAATTATCCAAAGAAGTTGAGGAGAGTGATTTTAGTGCTTCATGACAGTGAACTAATGTTAAAGTAAAAGAATTCTCGCTTAAAACAGTACCAAATTTTTGGAGTAGATTTTTAACTTTGGAAGAATAATTTTCTGCGGAGTTGAAATAACTCAAGAATAGGATTAGAGATATTAAAAGAGTAATCCAGATGTTTGGAAAAGAATTAAAATCTTCATTTTCAAATACTTCGAGTAAAAATGCAATTGATTTTGATGGATTAAAACATTTCATAGATATAAAACAATTTTTTTCAAATACTTTAAGGAAATTGAAAAGAAGTTCATTAACAGCAAACTCAGGAAAAGTGCTTACAAATTCAATCACAGTTGTTAAGAAATCTTCGAGAACACTAGCAGGTTCACCATCTGGAGAAAATGTGATAAGAATATGTTTTGACTGTTGCAGAATACCTTTGTTTATACTTTTTCTATACAGAAATAAAACTTCAAAAACTTTTTTGTGAAAGGAAGATTTTTTTTTTACATATTCAAATAATGAGTTAAGTTCTTCGGTCAACCTCTTATAGTTTTTTTTCTTATTTAAAATAGAAAGTTGCATAGAAACTAATGGAAGGAGACCTTTTGTATTATTAGAAATTTTGTAGACAGATATTAGAAGTGTTATTGAAGGCATATGTTCAGGTTTTTCTTTGAGGATACTCTTGAGCGTTGATTCTCCATTTGTATAGTCTTTTAGCTCTATATAGCATTTCGATAACAGAATAGTTAAGAAAATAGAATCAGATGAAGATAGCTTACGAGAACTTATTGCAAAGTTTGCTAGTTGGATGCATTCTTCATAGGATTTTTCTTCAAATGCTGATTTGGCCTTTCGTGCAATGGATATTGGATCCATTCTCTTCTGCTCGGTAAAGCACCACTGTGATACTTTGACGAGACTTTCTGCTGGCGGATACTAGGAGTTAAATTTAATATTATTATGATATATCTGACCAAATTTGGTACTTCAATATATGTTATGATAATTCTGGTAAACTTAAATTTGTTTTTAACTAGTTTTTATTAGTGAATATTGTTTTAATTTTTAGTTTTGTAGCTCATCACTTTCCTCTTTTTTAAAATTCGTTTGATTTCCGCCATTTCTTAAGTTTTCCTTTTCTTTTCCTGTAATGATATTGTTGACTGTAAGTTAAGCCACTTATGCTTTAGTTTATTTGCTTCTATTTCATATGTCCTTTTCTGTTTAGTGACATTTCGCAGACTGAGCAATGTGAAATAATTACACTACGCGTACTATATTAAGAGACAAGATTGATATCAATAGCTCCACCAACACTTATTATCAATAATTTGATGAAGTAACTAAAACAGTATTTTTTAAGTTTAGGATAAGAGGTTACAGATCAATTTTATGTCCAACTAGTTCCTAGGAAAGAGGTGCTGCTTCCTCAAGCTTTCTATATAGTGCCGAAAAGGCTAAGCTGCGTGTGCAAGTACGTCAGTAAGTCATTTGGCCTAATATTTCATCATCATCATCTATCACAACAATTTTAAAATAATAAAAATTAGTTAAGGAGTATCATAATAGAAAGACTAAACCTTTTAAGACTCGAAATTATTCGCAATACCCTTTGAGTTCTAATGTGTTTCCCCAAACGAGACCTCTATATAGATCTAAAATAAAAAGTTGATAATAGTACAACCCCACGTAGCATTAAGGTACGTTTTTTTGCGTAATAAAAAAATATATCTAACTTGACCTATTTCATTTTCTTAAAAAGAAAACTTAAGTGCTGGTACTATTTCCGTGATTGCTTAACTAGTTTTTTTTTAATGATTCTTTGAGTTGACCCTACCAGCTTGTTTTTAATTTCAACATTCTTATTCTAAACCAGCTACTTTAATGGAATAATATTTAGTACTTGTAAAACTATAATTGTTTATTTAATAAGTTGCACATAGTTAAGGTATGTAGCGGCTCAACAATGTCTTCTTGCAATTAAAATTTGTTTACAATATGCTAATATTAAAAAGAAAAAAAATTACTTAGTTTTCACATTTGATATCAATAAGTAATCAACTGTATGTAAATTGCTCAAGTGAATTATTGATTAGACGGGATTTCATTTTGGAGATACAATTTCAAAGAATTGACCGTCCACAAATGAGTAAAAAATATATATAATCTTATTGTATTGAGATACTTACTAAATACCTTACTTGCATTTTTTGGTTAATATTATTGCAGCAAATACCTCAATGACATAGAATAACCATAGTTAGTTGACTTTAGGATTCCATACCAAATTGCATGACCAATTCCTATTGGTACCATATAATACCCTGTCCTTGTGCTGCTGGTATGCTTTATAGTACTATCCAGCTACTAATCCTCACTAAGAAATAGTTCAATTTAAAAACATATTGGTATTTATTACTGAAAAGTATCATGTTGATATATTTTAAAAAATTGTGTAGAAATAGAATTCGGTGAAATTCCATATTTTCTAAATGCTAAGAAAAAAACCACATTAATTAAAAAATGAAACTTTTCATGGGTGTTGAAATCGTTATATATTTTCATTATTCTATCACTGCTCTAAGATACAATATAGCTGTTGCTTATACGGCTTGTAGACTTCAAAACTCCTGTCTATTGAATTGGTTGTCTTCCGTAATGCTTATCGGTGATATTTTAATACCTCAGAAGCCTGGTAATTAATTATAACTCGTCACCTTGGGCTTCCATCAAACATGCACCGGAAACTTTCAGATATCTATCTATTTAGCTTTAGTACGGGTTTTACATTGTTAAGGAGGTTTTTTTTTTGACTTTCCAGATCTTACAAACATTTAATGAGGGCCACATTCGGAATATTGACGAATAGTTCAGGTTAACTGTATAGTGCCAAGTTGCCAATATATTCTAGTAACAATAAATAAGTAGACATTCTTAAGTTTGTAAATATATTAAAATAATGTACGTAGGATTCTGGGGGGGGGGGTTAGAGGGATCGTGAGGGGAGTTCAGGCTACTGGTCTATGTGGTAGATCACTAGGGATACAAATTGTGGGAGTGACTGCTGAGGATAATAGGTACACTCTTATGTTTCTGTTTGCAACTGTATTCTAGTGTTACAGTTTAATGTTTGTTGTTGTGAAAAAGGTTTATTACAGGGTCCATGGTATGGGTCTGATTTATACAGGGAAGATGATATCTGCTGCGATTGAAGTTTTCAGTTAGATTAGTTGGAAGAAGGCTGGGTTTCTTTGACTAAAGGTTATTTTATGGATTGATATCTGTTTGGGGGATATATTATATATAGAATTTTACTGACAGAGAGAACCCTTCTGCTATGAGAAGGATGTTTGCTCTCCTTTCAAGTTTTGTAGCTGAACTGTATTGTCTTAACTACATGGACTATATGCAGACTCTGTGCAGTTAGATTAAAACTATTTCCAGGTTCTTTTGAAGATTTTCACTCATAATTGTCGAGGAGGTATGAAGTTTTTTTTGCATAGTTTATTGCCATTTCTAAATGTCTCTATATTTTGTAGCACATGTAAAAATATGAACAAAACATGAGCTATCTCTTGAAATTCCTCTTTATAAATAAATTTTTTCGGAGGGTTTGGAATATACAGAATATTTTTAATGCTTGAGTGATCTTGATTAGAATGACTTCTCTATTGATTTTAGTTGGATTAATACAGGTTTCATGATATCTGGAGATCTTTACCCATATAATAATTTCTCTGGCGGTTTGTCATTCTGATATTTGGATATTGGAGGCTCTTTTTTCCTGCAACATTTATAAGAACGCTGCGTAGATATTTAGCTTGATTTCTTATATTTTCATAGATATTGAGTGCTTCTGTGTGATTAGAGAGACAGTTGTTTGAATTGATACTCGTCCGGGCCACAATGATGAGTACTATTCTTGCTAGACAGTATTTTCTGGAACTTTTTCCTTGAACTCAAAGCCCTTGTGTATTTAAATAACTTTTGTTTTAGCCTTACTTCTTATTTTCCCGGAAATAGGTTCAAGTTTATTTATTCGAATCAAGTCTTCGACTATCTATCTATGTTTTCCAACAGAAGCTATAAGACTCTCTATAAATAACCAAGAAGTTTTACCATAAGCTGCATATATTGTACTCAAAGTATTCACGGGGTCCTTTGGTATGTATTGTTTAGTACAATATTAAAATTCAAATAGTGACAGAGTACCACATTGAAAAGGTCCTTTCATGAACTTCGTTGATTAAAGAAATGTATCTAGAAAACTGTATCTGCATCTTCGCGGGAAAGTTCTTTATTAGCTTTCTTAGTTCTCTAGGTACATCGGGTTGAATCAGAAATAAGATAATCAAAGATTGGATTAGTTATACAAATCACCTGATTGCAGTTCATGAAAAGCAATGTTAAAGAGCTGTATGCAACCTCAGTTCAAAGTATATGATATTTTATGGAATCTATTTCCTACACCGTGTGTTTACTATGTTAAACCCAGGTTGACCTTTATGGATATCCTTGACTACGGCTTAAATTCCTTTGCAATAGTCTTGGTAGGGGGTTTGGATGTATTATTTAGGAATGTGTTGAACAAGTTCCCGAAAAAAACTTTTCAACGTATAGAAACTTATTTGCTAACACTTAAAGACCTTTTTCCTGAGCCGATTGTCGATCTTGTTCTTAAAACATTTTCTTTATATCTCCTAGACAGTTGGAGTTCATGGGTGAAGTATTGATTAACTGTTTGTGTAGTTTTCTAGAGTCGCAGCACTGTTATTCTATAATCTAGCTATACAGCAACGGGGTTTAGCGATAGTTGGACAAGTTTGTCTGCTGTGGTTGCGCTTTGTATAACACTTTAGTGAGTGAAGTATTGCTCCATTTTACTCTCATGGGCACTCTGAGTTGGTTTAGGGGTAACTTATACACCTTTGACACTACTCGTTAGGGTCTCAACGCTATTCTAGACATCTAGAATGTCTTCCCCTTCATCTTTTGTTATTTTAAGTCCTTTATTGAATGATAAAGCCCCGTTGCGAATGACTCTCTAGATCATACATGTGCTATTGTTCTGGAAACGCTGCAGAATCTGCATAAATAGTTCTTGAAGAAATATTCGCTTGTCTTCTTGACAGTTTTCGTCAACATATTAATTAGCAGTTATATTCCTTCAGCAAATACTTACCCCAAACATCTGTTGTCATTCTTATTGAATTATTTTATTTGAGCATTGGTATGGTTTTCTTCGTGACTGTTGTTGCATTTCCTCTACAACTTTTCTGGATATTTTGTATGCTTAGCGATATTATTTTCCGTTCGTGGTTGGCCTTTCAGTTTGTTTTGGTGTTTTGTAGCCTAGTTGCTGCACGATTTGACTACTTGGTGCTGGCACTTTGAGAGATACCTTCCCCATGGAGTTGCTACTTCTTTTCATGAAAGTTGATATCGTGTAGGTAAGTAACCTATAATGATCATGCTTGCCTCCTCGTGGACCTCTTAGGCTATTTTCATTCTTATTTTGAGCTTTCACATTATGCCTGGCTTATTGCTTGAATTGGGTTTATCTCTAAAAGGATGAAATTGTTGTATTAGGGTAGTATGTAGCATGTCTGGTAGATGCTGATTTGCCTGAGATAAACGCGTAATCAACAACTTTAAGCTCAATCTTAAGGGAAAACTTTTTTAAAAGGATCACATTCCAAGTTAAGCTTTCTGCGAGTCTCTATTTATTACTTTTGCAGTTTGTTTCTTTGTATTGGCCTCAGCATTGAAGTTGTCTACAAGGATGAAAGCTATTTCTTTTTAATGTTTTGGACCTCATTCATATTTGTTCTAGATACTTTTGAATTCTTTTGGTGATTTTTCAACATGTGTAGCATACGAACTAGGGAATTATATGCGCCCTCTTCTTTTCTCTAGGCTGTGCACTATCTCTTGCACCCTGTCATCACTGTTTGCCGTAAACTTTAAGCTCATGAGAAATTCTATCCTGCCAAGAGTGGTAGTTCAAGCGGATCCAGGTGATGCCCGCTATTAAAATAGTTTTCCACTAGATTAGGATATCGAGGGGCGTAAACTAGTTATCCTCTTGAGCTATTGATTGGGATATATTGTAAATATGATTCATTCGATAGAGTTTTGCTAGAGTTAGCAAGTTATACGGGTAGGTTAACCTACGCACAGAAAGCTCACGGACGTTCATTGAGCGTAATTGCTATATTGCTAGATATATATTTGTCTCAACACTTAACTTTAAATTAAGTTCCTTTCATTGAGCGAAACTTTATCTTTGCTTTTGTTTTGCAAAACTAGCTCATAATCGTGCTCATCTGACTCTCAAGCCCGGAACTATGAATACACTCATCAAACCAAATATACGTATATAATACATCTCAGCTTTCTTCTTAACAACAATCCAAGTAGTGTTACTTCATGTTTATTCACTAACTTTGTTAGACTTGCACATTCCAACTATATTAATCCCTGGTTTGATAAAGGGCGTCTAATCATTTGATCTCTCTTAAGTAAATTGTAAGATAATCATAATTTTCTACGAGTTAGATTTCCCATATCATCCACCAAAGTAGGAAAAACGAAGTTTCTTTATCTTACTCGGCAGTCTTGAAGAATTTTCACATATTGTTCTCTCTTTGCATTGGATGTTATTCCGCTTTTAACAAACAATCTAAATATCTCTTCCATATCATACCAAAGTCCAACTCTGCCAGTAACTAACGTTAAGCCGATATTATAACCGGAACTCGATAAGAAGAACATATGTTGTAAAACAATAAAAAGTGTTCCAAATTATGAAATACTATTGTGTAAACTGGAATAATCACCTATAAAAATGAGAAGTTAAGGCTTGCCAACAAAATTATCCTTGTTGTATATTTTTCCTATACCCATATGACCAAATAAGAATAAGTAAAATAAATCTTCAACATTGTGTCAGAAGAAACCAAATGAGACCACCTGCTGCAACAAGAAAAGCATCGGACTATGCAATTGATTTTGTACAGGGAAAGAACACCAATGAGAAACCTATCTTTATCAAACTGCTTTTTGTTAACTTAGCTATTATTTTTGCAATGGCTGCAACAGCTTATCTGAGAATGAAACCAGAAGAAAATAGAGACCCCGAAGAAATCCAAAACCCCTCTCAAGAATATGAATCTTCTCTTCCTTCAGAAGAATATGAATATTTTTCTGAAGAATATGAACATCCACCTGAAGAATATGAACCACCAATTGTCCACCCAGTACATGATCTTACAGAAGAAGAATTGAGACAACTGTGCGGAGAAAACAATGGACTTGGACCAACGTTAGATTTCTCACAAAGAGACGAAGCAGCTGTTGGATGGTGTTTCAAATGGACAGAAGATTGGTCAAGTCCTTGTCAAGAAACCCCATCTTCACCCATGATTCTCGATGACTTTGAATTCTACCACTGCTACAGTAGCACAATAAGAACATGTGCTCGATGCTGCGAAAATTTAGAAACACTTCCAGAAGAAGAATATAGACGCTGCACTCTCTCTAACTTACCACTTGCTCTCAAGTAGATTTATAATCCTAACAAAGGAGAGTGAGTTTTTCTATGTTCATCTATTTTCTCCCACCAAACATCTTTAGCTGGAGGTCCAGGTGGATCACTCATAAGTAAACTTGTTAATAAGAATCTACTTCCAACTATATCATCTTCTTCTCCTTGGATTTGATCAAAGCTCTGTGGATGAACATTAGTATATTGCTTCTTCTTTGCATCAGCTCTTTCCATAACAACCATCTGAGAGTTCTGTAAATTATGTAGTCTATTCAAAGTTTGCACATCCCAGTGATAATATCTTGCTAGAAACATTCGAATGGTTATTCCATGACTAATTAGAACCTAAACTCTTACGGTTTGGGAAAAAAAAAATACGTAATTTGTGGGCTTTGCACGTCGGGAATCTCGGATTAAAGTCTCCATGAAACTTGATACTCGATCAAAGACATCTGCACCACTTTCTCCTTCTGAAAATCTATAGTAGAAAACACCAAATCGTCGTCTTTCTTTGTTTTGCCATGCCATATGCTCCTTGTCTTGAAAATTTCCCCAATCCTGTTCACGTAATCTAGGATCTTCTACGCAGGAGAAAGAATCTTTGGGTAAGCTTCTTGAAATTAGTTCATATGTTTGATGTGAACGCACGTAAGGAGAAATGAAGAACCTGCAATCGCGATTCTTGCTTTTGGAAATGGTATTTAACAAGGTTCTTCCCGCACGGAGGCTTTGTGATCTACCCCATTCGGTTAGTGGTTGCTTATTATCTGGTAATCGGGAATAAGCCGTCGGATCTATGTTTCCAACTGATTCACCGTGTCGGCAGAGGATTATCCTTTTCACATTCCTGTGCATATTTTGTTTTTTGTTTAATTATCCACAGTAATGTACTCATGTGTTTATTGAGCCTTGAAGTAGCAATAATATAATAAGAGAAGCAAAATAACCTACAAAGTGCTGCAAAAACAAAAAAAAGAACACGGAATAAGGAAAACGCGAGAAAAGGAACAAATCATTACAAATTAAATGTAACAATGTTTTCCCTTTGTCATTTAGAACTATAAGTTTAGAAGCAATCTTGAAGGGTCCTCGACTTTCTCCTTAATGCTCTTCAAGAAAGTGACGCTTTCCCTTCCATCAATGATTCTGTGGTCATAAGTGAGTGCGACGTACATGATAGGTCGTACTTCAACTTTTCCATCAACTACCACAGCTCTTTCTTTTACAGCATGCATACCCAAAATAGCGCTTTGCGGTAGGTTAATCATAGGAGTGGACATCATAGAGCCAAAAACACCACCATTCGTTACTGTGAAGGTGCCTCCACTCATGTCCTCAAGGGTAAGTGCGTTGTTTCGTGCCTTTCCAGCTAATACACCAATTTCCTTCTCTATGTCCAAGAAACTCATGGATTCTACATTTCTCAATACTGGAACAACTAAGCCTCTTGGTGAAGAAACTGCAATGGAAATATCAACATAATCGTGAAAAACATTAACTCCATTTTCATAGTCCATCCGTGCGTTTACGACTGGAATTTCCTGCAGAGTTCTAGCCGCTGCAGCTACAAATGCAGACATGAACCCTAATTTAACATCATGCTTTTTCAAAAAATCATCCTTGTACTTGTTTCTGAGAGCGAATAAATTTGTCATGTCAATTTCGTTGAAAGTAGTCAAAGACGCCGCAGTGTTTTGAGCCTCTTTTAATCTTTCCGCTGTTTTCTTTCTTATTGGTGTAAGTTTTACAGTATGTGTCGATCGAGTTCCTACAGGAGGTGGTGTAAATGTAGCAGCAGGAGGACTTTGTTTAGGAAGTGCTGGTGGTTTTGGTGTATCTTGTTTCGGCGGCGTAGCTGTTGCTAAGGATAAAAGAAATAAAACAGATACGAGTTGGTTGTGGTGCAGATTCAGTCTTTGCTGGCTTCTCTTGCTTTGGCGTGTCCTCTGGGGCCTTTGCTGGAGCTTCTCCTGGGACCATCTGCGCAATTAAATCACCAACTTTAATCTCATCATCCACCTCAACTAGTGTCTTAGATAACTCTCCCGAAACAGGAGCCTTAATGTCAACTGTTACTTTATCTGTGTCTACTGTAGCAAGAACATCATCAAGCTCGACAAACTCCCCAACCTCCTTTTCCCAGGAAGCTAACGTACCGCTATCTATGGAATCTGCAAGAGGTGGGAGATTAACATCTACAATATCCGAACTAAAACATCTTAGCTGAGAAAATCCGTAGCTTGTTGGTTTTGCCTTAAATAACCCATTATTTGCTAGTTTTCGCGTGGTGATCTTCACGGAACTTGAGAAACGAAGGGTTGATAATAGTCTAGTACTCATAGTATGTACTTTCATCCTCAATTATAAGTGTTTTGCGGTTGTTTAAAGTAGTTCTACTGGTTTGGATTGATCTTGATTATGATAGTTTTGATTTCTTCTTTTATATTTCCTTAACAGCTAGTTTTTGAAAATATGGCGTTTTGTTGACGATAGATACGATAATATGTACTTGTGAATTATCAATCAAGGGTTTAATAGAAATAAACGCATAGCTTTTAGTTATATCATAATTGCCCAAAATTATTATTGTACTTAAATAAAGACATATAATAAAAAACCAAAGGAAGAATAGAAACTTGTGAAATTCCAGTGAATTATGTGTTGTTTCATAAGAGAGAATGATTTTTTTAGAGTTTTTACTGAACTTTTGAACTAGAATAGGGATAATAGAGTGTTTGAAAATCAAAATGATCGTCTTTTATTCTGAATAGGGTTTTGCAATCGAGAAATCAACTGACCTCTAGCTGTGAGATGAATTTATAGAAATGATGTTGTTAGTTAGGCAATTCTTTTATTTCATTAGGAAAACGCTACACTTTGCGTTACAGATTTTGTACATGATATCTAGTTGATATCATCTACGAAAGCTTACAAGAAAGGGTCTAAAGACTAGGATAATATGAAGTTAAGACATGAAAGAAAGTGCCTAAAAAAATTTGGTTCAACAAAATAATATTTCTCATAGTTTTAGTATGATAGGTTGCAATGTCAAAAGAGCTCGGTAGTTGTAACCCTATTTGGCGACTAGTCCTATAAAATCAGCAATCAAAATAGCTAATAAAGTTCTTAGCAGTGGACTTAAAATATTCTTGTTTCAACAGTATGTTTATTTATAGTCATATTCTAGGTTTTAGTAAGCATCAATTGCAGTGAAATTGGTTATTATATTATGCTAATGTATATTGACTTTGCTCTGGGGCTGTACCCAGAATATACTAAAAATTAAGCTTATGACAGATTCGAACTATAAACAAATAATTGAACATTTTTAAGAGTCTATTTAACAGTCACAAGTCTTTAGAACTGATTTTCTGATCAGTTTGAATCAAAGACTTATTTTCTTCAAAGGCTGCCTATGTTGAACAAGTTCATCTTTTTTGCGGAAAATGCAAACAAAATTAGCAAGAATATTAATATTCTTTGACCCATATTAGTTCATTTAGAAAACTTAATATGGGAAATTGAAAGGATAAACTGCGGAAATTAGTTGTTCATCATTCGTCAATTACCCAAACTTGTACAGTAGTTTGAAGTTAAAATTTTACTACCTCAGCAACTCGCCGATACATTACACCACCAAAAAACCACCTGTAATAGTTAATATCAACATAAAGGCACTATCCATTATATCATTCCTAATCACAATAGGATTTTTTCTATTCACCATCTCTTCATGCATGTTACTCTCTTCTTGAAATATGACCCGATATATATAATTCCATTTTTGTTGTTTCTTTGAATGTTTTGACAGCTGTTTAAGATTCTGTACCTTTTACAGTAAAATTCAAAGAAACTGTTCCAAGGATTATGGGTTTTATACCATGGAGCATCTTACTCCAATTTCTCAAAAAAAATTACATTTCACAAGATACAGATTTCCCAAACATAATAATCTATAACAATTAAATTTCAAATTGAACTACAATAAGAGCGAAAGATATTAGGAGGTCAATGGTCACGGCATGGCCGAATGATGGATGCAGATAGTTATGAATTGAAGTGAAAAATAACATAAAATAAACATAAACAGATATATTCAAACCTCATGAACTATATTGTAGAACCTTCTTATGAATTAAACTCGAATTTTGAGCGAAATATAGAGAACCTGCACGTGAAGCAGGGGATGATGTTCATATATGCGAAGGGGATATACATAGGAAGATAAAAAATACAATAAGGGGATATGTAGTATGCGAGCCCCTTCTCTGAACTGAGCATTCAAGCTTGAAAAGAAAGCCTTTCGAAAAAATGTTTGAAACTGAAACTGTTACAAGAGATACAAAACAGCGAAAAAAAGATATAGAAGCGCTATTTCAAAACATAAATTTTCGTAACCCCTTACACACAAATAAGATTGAAAGAAGGGGGTTCAAGTGAAAACTTCAAGGTATTTACTCGAGCAAAAGTATTTTAATGAAACGGGTGCCATGAATTAATGTTGCTGCAATGCGTGTGAGTTGAAAGATTACATATGGAAAGTTCGAATGGTGAATATGCTTTTTGGAATGAATCTTTAGGCCAAAAGTCATGTTGGTTTGAACTTCAATGGTGCGGGCAAATAAAAAAGTACAAACTATAAGACTTTGCTGAATACGAGTTTATCCTACTATCTGACTTTCATTCACATGTTTTGCATCTTGGTTTTCTCTTCCGAGGCGAGTCCAAGTTTGTTGATGATCCCTGTGACAAGCATAAATTGACATCTGCAAACTTTACTAATGAAGTGTTTTCAGAGCACCCCACACATTCGCAACGGTTAATAATACTCGCTCCCCCCCCTGCTTCCACTAATTCCCTGCGAATCGAGATCATTTTAGAGTACTTTGAAAATGGTTTATCTGAGACCCTAAATATGCTAAAAGATGGAACATTTACTTAGAAACATAAAGAACCGTTCTTAAAATTCTATTCTTCCTAGTAATTTCAAAACTAATAAATTATTAAGGGATGTATATAAACACCCCTTTTGAAAGTATATTAGCCTCTCAGACCCCGTACTACTATTTGTAGTTAGTACGCACACACTGTTCGAGAGGAAAGTTCAAACTAACCGAAATTATTAAGAATAATTTGAAAATGGAACTTCATCCGTAAATAACTCTTGTGGATTGAATAGAACCGTCCGTAAATTAACCTATTCTGCAGCAACGTAGTCGTAGTTTTCTGTTTCCTTTGTTATATAGCATCCGTACATCTTTTCCAATTTCTGACTCATTAGAGTTGTTGTTTTTTTACACATATTTATTCTCTTCCCGAATAGTTATTTGATTTTTGACGTGGTCTCATGCTGACATCTCCTCACGGTTTGATAGTGATATTCCAGAAGTTGGTCAAGAGATATAGTTTTCAGCGATTGTTTTAGTACCTCCCCTCGTTAAACATTGAATGGAGCAGCACCACTCTTCAGTTTGATCTATGAGAAAACGTTAAGACTATTCTAATATGAACCCAGCATAGCGTTTCTTTGTTGTTAATTAAAGTTTTCTGGAAATTCTGCTGATACTCCTTTTGATGATTATGTTATAAGTCTTCAAGGTGGGTTTGAAGAGCTTCTTCTATCTAAGAATACCTTTCCATTTTTATCTTAAAGTGAAAAAGTTATGCAACTAAAAAACCTTTAAAATGGAACCCAGGGTAGCCATAAAGTATTTGATACAATTGGTGTGGGTAGCTTGTAACTCCGTTGCAGCCTTAGCGAGAGGAAAAGTTACATAGCTGATTACTAAAGAATGTGAGTTATGCCAATCTCCCTGATATCATAAATCATTTCCAAAAAAATCAGTAAGAGCACAGTCAAAATTAAAAACGTATAAAAACCAATAAATTTGTAAAGAGAACACCACCAGCAGTTAATATTTTTGGAAGTTCATCAGTCGTTTCTATCTGTGCCAATTCCTGACAAATTTTGCAAATTCTATCTGTAGAGGTTCTTGAGATTTTGTGGTCTTTGTTGTGAAGTTACCTACTGTTATTTTACTAAAATAAAATTCAAATGTATCTTCTGTACTGAGGAAACTTGATTTACATTTCACCAACCTACTCATATTGATATATTCATATGACTTTCCTTCATTTCCAGTGTTTCTCGTGATTCTTATGACAAGTATTTCTCAAAGTTAAAATACATCGACATTTCATGAAGTTAAAAAATGGTAATAATAATTTAAGTGTAAGTACGAACAAGTATTTCAGTGAAATTTAATTTATCATCAGTTAAGTCATCTTGGAATTTCTTAGCATCGGGCTAAGCTTGGCATCATGGACCTCATAATTAGAGCTATTAACCTGAAAAGTGAGGTTCGATATTTTCGAAGAGAATTTGACCCCAAAATCCAGATAACAAGTATCACTCTCGATATATTGAAGTTTAAATTTATAAATATTTTAGTTCTTGCATCAGAGTATTGATCGTTTTCATTCAATTTAAAGTATTGGAAGGGATTACCCATGTTAATTTATATTTTAGAAATTTGGCAAAGATCTCAAGAATCTCAGATGAGGTAATACTTTTAGTTTGATTTCATTGGATTAATTGCTTGTTAATTAACTCGTATAATTATATTGTTTAAGTTGCCTTTGCATCATACTTGAGGATTTTTCTATATTTATATTATTGATTATTGTCAAATTATGATTTCCTTATATGTTCCAATTACGATGCAACCAATCAAACTAGATAAAGTACAATATTCGGAAGTGTAAGAATGGTGTACCTACATCTCATATATGTTACTTAGTAAGTAAGGAAGAAATTGAATTATGAATCAAATAAATTGCCGAGTATTGTAATAACAAGCAACATAGTAAATACCTGGATCAATTTGTGTTTTTCTAGAACCACAAACCATTTACATTTCATAAACTTAGAGAGATAAAAAATAAAGATATCTGTCAAGAGAAGTTTTACTGTTTGTGAGCAAACTCTCTCCAAACTTTTAACAGAATAAATGAACTCTTGTAAAAATCTTTGTCCACAGACTTTATTTTAAACTAAAAAGGCGACTAAGAAATGTTGCAAGGATCAAAATGCCTCCATATCGATGGTATGTCATCTCTCTTCAAACAAATTCAAAAATATCACTGCCAACAGGTGATATATCTATCTCAGTCTAGGCTCTTATCAAAGCAGTTTTATTCAACAGAAACCGTGGTACTAATGAGAAAATTACACTATAGATTTACAGAATAATAAAAGATAATAAGATTTGACAATAAACCCATAAAACATGTCTGCAAAAATACTAAAAAATACAAAGAAGTGAAACCAGTTTTGTTGAGAAAAATATCTTAAATTAAAAGACCTAGAAATAATTTCAGATAGAATGAAGAGATTTGCTCTGGCTTTTTTAAATAAAATTTGGATAGGAATTTGCTAACATCTTGGGGGAAATAATATGATATACATCACTATACTAACAACTTAAGTAGCTAGTACTTAAGGGCAGAGAGCTCCTGCAATTAATAAATAACCAAAATAATAACACCGGAGTTAAAGTTAATATTATTGGTCCTACTAATCTTGCTTCAAAATTGAAGTTAAATCAAATTTCAGCAAAAATACTAGCATTATTTTTAACTTGTAGCCAACATCATAGTGGAATCTCATACAGGTAATGCCGGAAAGGATATAACAAACCAAAGTATACAACAAAACCCAGCTTTTTTTTGAGCAAACAATGAGATCAAAATAAAAATACTGCAAACATAATTAATAGTTATTTAATTTTATTTGTTTTATGTAAAACCAAACTACTGTTAATAATGTTAAACCCCTTAAATACCTCCACCGCAATGATCTCTAAGTTCATCCACTCTATAAGTAGATAATCTGAATAAAACTCAGAAAATGCGGAGATGGGAAAATTCACAAGAAAATTTTTATTTATATTTTTAAATAAAACAACTTTAGTATTAACACCTAGTGAAAAAACGTAAATGTTCACATAGATTTTGGAAAGACAACACATTCTAAACTACATGGACTGAATAAGCCCCTTATTTTCGCCAAAAAGGGTAGTTGTAATAATTATAGCACAGGAGCATAAATCTAGAATACATGAAATTTCATTAATTGATATCATTTTTATAGCACCAACCTCTGCTTAAAGTATTGCAATATTTTTCATTGTCATTGCAAATGTCATTATGTACCGAGAATAACAATTTTCCAAATAATGCAATGTTCATTTTTTGAAGTGGTATACCCGTAGTCTTTATAACATGCCTGTTATTTGGTATCTCAAAAAAAATAAATCACAAGATCAAATTCAAAATGTATGAGGTGTTGTACGTGCATATTTGCACTTTGCAACAAGAATTATGTATTAGAAAGCAGGTATGTATAGGGCTACATCTTGGCAGATACATAGTAACATAGCGCAAAATGAAAACTATATATTTATCAAATAAACAGAAGACACTTGACTTCTTCATTAAAGATTTTGATAGATGGATCTTTGTTTTTAATACCCTTTATTTGGTTTTAATTTTTTATTATAAATATAATATTTTATTAGCTTAATTATACCTATTCAAGGTTTTAATTAGCTCATAAACAAGTGATTTTTTAAAGTCGGGGTTTGTTTCTCCTAAGATTTAATAAATATTTTAATAATAACATTTCTCGCAGAGGCAAACACTGAGAATATACATGATACAGAGGTTAGTTTAAAACGTAGCATAAGGGCATAGCCATGAGAAGTATTAACAAAAGATTATCATCTTAATCTTTATCCTTTGCTTATGAAAATATGTTTACAGATCCCTAATATTCTTAGCCTTTCTTTTATAGAAGTTATCTGTCTTTACTAAGCTTTTTAGGTTTTAGAAGGAAGCTAGAAAAAATTTTTTTGGTGTCACAAAAAATTTTCTTCTAAGAGGCAACTTAAACATGCCATAATTTTCTATTACATCAATGAATTTAACTGTTTGATATATTGAATCTGACATCAGAATTAGTTTCTCTCAAAAAAAGGGGCGTTATCAGTATAAGCTGATACACACAATGGTCGCACATAAAATAGTTAAGAATTTTGAGAACAAGATACTTCTATGATCATACATTCTGGAGAAAACTAGAGGTGCCATTATAAGGATCCAGTTTTTTCCTAAAACACTTAATTTATTTATTTCTTCAAAAATTATATGAGTCATTCTGGCACTTATTCCTTTATGAGCCCGGAAATTTAATATTGATATTACATATGGTCCTTATCTATATAGTCAATATTTTACTAGCCAATAAACTATGGCAAAAAACCGAAAGTATAGATCTTACCCGTTTCTTATATATGTGTATATATATATATCATTTCTGCCTTTATCTTTGTATAACTCGGGTTGTTTATTTGCAATTTAGCACCTAATGGGCAAAAACAAAAATTTAGCTTTCCCTTTCTTCTTTTCTGAAATTTTCTTTCTCTGAGACAATACTCAATTACACCTAGCATATTACCTACTTTATTTTGCGGAATTAATAATTTTAACGAATATAATTGGGTTTGAAGATTTTATGAATATTACTATATTAAATATTTTCAGCCTAGGAAATGCTACGTTATATACTATAACTTATTTTGCATTTTATTTGAGTATCTCTTATCTACAGATGAGATTAAACGATCATGATTATATCTAATTTGCAAACCGCTAGAAGCTATCCAAAAGGAAAGCATTAATAATATATTTCCGTAGAATTTTAATAAAAAAGTTGCAATTTTCTCGGGTTTTAGATCTTCTTAAGATTAAAATTTTCTAATCACCCCTCCTTAAGTATTTCATAACGTTGAATAATCGTAATAGAAAAATAAATGAAAATATGTTCATAAGGTTTTGGAGAATAAAATTCAAAGTACATAAAAAATTATTTATTTTTCTTTCAATATATAGCTCAGATGGTTAGATTTGTTCATAAAAAGCAGCTAATATGATATATTGCCTTTCATTCTACTTAAAACCTGGTAGCAACCGTTTGCTTCACGCCGATATAGATTATCACTCAACCAAATAACAATATAATCTATTCATCAAATTTCTCCTTTATTAATTGGAAAACTTAATAATTGTATGCTTGAATTCTTACAAAACTAGGTCTACTTTAAATTCTATAAGAGTTAGAGTTTGGATGTATTTAGGAAATTCTAATTTTCAATATGGCTTAAGAATAGATTTTACTCAATAACTTCTAGTATCTCGAAGCAACTTCTAATTTGATCTTTTTATAACTTTAGTATCATAAATATAGTAATTATCTATAAAATAAAAATATTTGATAACTCAAATAGTAAAAGAGTTACCATTAAAAGTAAATATTACTTTCTGTCATAAATTTTGCTGCACCATACAAATAATACAAAATATTTCATGAAATATAAAAAATATGCTCTTAAAAAATGGATATCAGTTCTTAATCCATTCATTTTATATAGGTATACCATATCAGGAGTAATAACTGACAAACTTTAGTCTTATTTAGGATCTATGATGATACGATAGAAGTTTATTTCATAATAACCAATAAAAAACTTGTCGGTTGTTTTCCCTATGTTTTGACTTATAAGCAAGAGCTCTTTGACACAATTAAACTTAGTTTTATAGGCTTCTACATAACAGACACGCTGTTTTTGCACTATTAGAGTTGAAACCTAAACTATTTTAGGCCAAGTTAAGTATAGTTACATAGCTCTGGTTATCTGAGAAATTCTAATAATTCGCTCAAGCAAAACCCAACGGAGCTCTTGATTATTCACAACTTGAATCTATTATCATTAGTAAAATTATTTTATTGATTTTTATACCTACTCGTAAATATTTGAAACTTAGAAGTACCCATTTTTCTACATTTCTGAGATGTCGGTAAGTGGATACTTTGTTAGAAAGTCTATAAATAATACTTCAATTCTATAACAAAACTGTTTCCAGACCTAAATTCATCCGATCTTTCAACTGGTAAAGTCTGTTTGGGCTCTAGACGAGTATTTTTTGAGGTATTACACGGATTTAAGTTTAGAAAAACAGCATTTTAGCCCAATATCGACTTTTCTTTAAAAAAATTAAAAATATCCTAAAACATAGAATTAAAGGTTAAAGGTCGTGTTTTTTTCGTTTTTTTTGTGGCTACCTAGTACAAAAACTTAGGGGATTATATCAAAACTCACTGATTTCGTATTTTCAGAGGCGCAAATTTTCAACATTTGACTTTTTTGAGTGAAGTCAAGCTCAGTTAGAGTTTAATAGAGAAAAAATATCCTGATAAATGGCTTCATAAGTCAGGTATAGCGAATCCTTAGGGCATGAGAGGAACCAGAGTATTCATAGAGTTGTTCTTTGTGATGTTACGTTTCAATGAATGTTTTTTTAGAGCTCTGTAAACTTAGTGAAAAGGACCCTTAAAATTAGCCTTTTTTAGGGTTTAAAGTACTCATCCTTATCAAATACCTTGATAAAATACATAGTTGAAAGTTTTTTTTTCAATGTGAAGCACATTGTGGGTGGTAGTATTATATTTGAGGAAGATTTCGTGACAAAAACTAAGAAATACTATATACGTTGTTCTCATTAATCGTGGTTTTCTTATGCTTTATATTATTTTAACCTTATAAATTTTTATGTGATTAAGTGCTAGACTCAGTTAGAAATATATTTTGAGCTTTGTAGAAGAGTTGAAAAGGCATTCTTGATTATATGGCCAATATACTGCATTTTTAAAAAAATCATCGATAAAATTTTCAACAACCCTTAATGAAAAAAACTATTATTTGATACTAGGCTCAGGTTGAGTATAAAAGTTAGCTTGAAAAGTTTACAGAGGTGATACAACCTTTTTCTTCATTGTTTTCTGGTCAATATAAAATGGATGTCCCATATTTTGATTGTATTTGGTATTCTACATAAGTTTAATCATTTTAAATCCTATGTTATCATGTATAAGTGGCGACATATTTAAAAACCTTTAAAAACCTTAATTTATTTTTTGTAAAATTAAAAATTTACCAAGAAACAATTTTTTAATTCGAAATCTTTCACCGAAAGCTTAGTTGGACCTGAAGAAGAGGTATTAAATTTTGCCTTAAACTTTTCGAATACTTAATATTCAAATAAATACTGTTTCGAATATTTGTGTCCTTGAGGTCAAATGAATTTAATATAAGAATCAAACGGAGTACACTGGGACATATGAACAACTTTAACTAAGCTTTTTTTTTCGAAATTAAGAAATATGAAGTATAGGTTGAATAAGAATTTAAACGCAAAAATAAAACTGTAGTTTGATATATTCATTGATTTGGTTTAACCTTGGAAGTGTCTTGGATGTTTTATACAAAATACCCATAATGAGAAATTAGTTCTAGTGAAGCAAATGTTGTTTGACAAATAAGTTATGTTTTTTTTCTTATTAGAAGTTACATAGCTAAAGCTTGAATTAATAATAAGTCGTAATATCTTTTTTGAGATCATACAATATGAAAGCATCTTTCGAATTTTTGGTCTTAGGTTCTGGCAAATAAATTTTGAGCCGCAATACAATAATTTTTGCATGGTATTTCTGTAGACCTTTCGCTACCACTAATTATTATATTTTGTTTTATGAAACTTGAGCTTTTTTCTAGTCATTGGACTAATGTTTTCGGGAGAGAGCTCGAATAGATCCTTTCAACCATAGTTTTGCCTTTCTGAAGCAACACCTAACCTCAGTTAAGGAATTTTACTATTCACGAACATGTAGCATTATGCTAACAAGAGCTGTTTTATCTTCCTCTCTCTCTTTTATTTTTAGACCGAAATATAGGTAAAATATTAAGAATTGAAAAAGCCATAGCCCACAAAGTGCTATAATTACATGATAGATAAATATGAGGCGTAAAATTCAATTCATGTAAATAAATGTAACTAAATGCTTAGCTAAAAAATAGTGGAAGAGGGGGAGAGTTTTGTAATGAGATTTCGATGAATAGATAATATAAGAAAAAAAGCAGGTTAATAGAGGTAAACTCAATACAGCACCAAACCCAAACTTCATGGTATTCATTGTCTGGTGAATCAAGTAGACCAGGAAAAATATGATATGTAAGACACGGGATATCAGATGTCATGAGAGGCCAATTATGCATTCTTATTAAAAATTTAAGTACCAATAAAAATACTGTAAAGTGGATGTATTTGGTATCTTGCAGCCTCAAACAGATAGGTATCACGTGAACGTTAGTCTTTTTCTTCTGGATCGTTTCTAGTCTTGATTGTATGTCTTTTCTTCTTAATTCTTAATTCTTATTCTTAATCTTATCTTTATTTTTTATTCTTTTTTTTTCGTTGGATTCTCACTATAACTCTTATGGTCATAGTGTTCATCCAATCACTTTATTCTATTAAACCAATCACATGTATCTAACTATTTTACCAATAATCAATAATCCAAATCTCACATCGATACAAAAGTTAAAATTCTATTTCCTGACACAGTGTTGCATTACTACAGCCTCCATTATACTGGCGAAGACGGAAATCAATCATAAAAAATGTCATTTAAGGCCCCATCAATCAAACAACAATTTTATAATAGAAATAAAAGCGGAGAGTTCATCATTCAATGGTTAAACTGTATTGTCTCTAATTCATAGGTATTATGATGAGAATGTTAACGTCATTGAAGGCGAAAGGTTTAGAAAAGAAGTAGAAGAGCTTTTTAAAGTAATGAATGTGCACAAAAAGATTGAATATTTGATGTATTCATATATCATATTTTATTCCTTAGCTTTTACGGCTGTCCTTTAGATTTTGTTGGAAATAGACTTTCTGTTTGGTTTGAAAAGTTTCCAAAGGTCGAACAACTTCAGTATTTTATTGTTTTGTTTTTATCTTAGGTTTTTATATTGTCATTTAAACACCTTGAATTTTATTGGAATGGAAAAAATAAAACAAAGACTGAATATTCAGTCAATAGTGTATATTTTTTGTTATTCTTATGTTTTAGTTTTATGAATTGCAATATTCCAAAAAATAGTTCTCTTTCTAAGTTTTTGAAAGGACAAAAAATAAAGTCAATAACGTAAAATTTTTATTGTTTTTTAAATATTAGACTTAAAAAGAACAATATCAAAGAAGAAAAACTTGTTAAAGTAATGAAAGAAGTTTCAAGAATGAACACTTTGATAAGTGTTTTGTATTCTCTCTTCTTTTCTTTATTTCTAGTATTGAAGAAGATAATTTGAGCTTTCAAAACCCAGAAATTACCAATTTAACAAAACAGTGTTTGGAAAATTTGCCTGTTTTGTTGAAGTTTATGTGTATTTTTGTTTTCTTTTGAGTTTTAGTTTGCGAGTTGCTGAAACAAATATTGAAGAAAACAAGAATGAAGTTCAAAATTTACTAGATAATCATTCTTCACTTTTGTTATTTGAACTTGGAAAAAATAAATTCAATAGTAAAAAATTAGAAGAAAGAATGAAAAGTTATGTTTCATTAAAGCTAAAAGATAAATACAATAACCGAACTATTTTAAATGAATGTCAAGTTTTTTTTATGGGTGATGGAAGAGTTGGAAAAACTTCTACCATAAGAAGTTTATTTGACAAGAGTTTTTTATTTGATAATAACTCAACTTTACTTTTGAATGATATTGATATATTTTCAATAAACCCAAACAGTTATAACTGGAAACCAATATCTAAATCTGAACTAAGCGTTCAAAGAGTTAGAAATAGTCTTCCTAGTTTTGTTTATCTAAATTTTGACCCTACCCAAGAAGTTGAAACTAACTATAAACTTGATTTTGAAAAAGAACTTCTTTCAAGGACAGTTTCTGATGACAAGTTTATTGAGAATATGAAAACAAATAGTTTCGTTTTTGCTACAGATGATGTTTATTTTCGTGTTTATGATTTTGGTGGACAAGAAATATTTTCTTCTGTTCATCATATTTTTATGAATTCAAATTCTCTTTATTTTCTAGTTTTTAATATGACTAAAATATCTGAAAATGATTTATTTAGATCAAAATTTTGGTGTGAAAGTATTTTAAGAAATACAGAAAAAGCACCAGTTATTTTTATTGGTACACATTTAAAAAGATATAAAAGAAAGAATGCTGAAGATAGAAATCTAGAAAAAATACAAAATAAACTTCAAGACTTTGTTGAAAATCTTTCTTCTGAGTTAAATATAATGAAAAATGATATGAATATATTTTTTCCTATCGAAAACTCAAAGCTAGATTCTCAAGAGAAAAAAAATATAAAAGATAAAATAAAAAGTATTGTTTCTGGAGCAGCTGGAATAAATAAAGAAAATTTTCTTAACTTTAGAATAGGAACTGCTTGCATTCTTTTTCTTGATAATTGTCGAGAACAAACAAATATTATGACTTTGAAGGAATTTGAACATAAATCTTATTCTTGTGGTTTTGAAGATTGGGAAGTTGAACAGATGCTTGAAATATATTCAAGAGCTGGTTTAATTTGTTATTTTCCTTATTTAGATTTGGAAGCAAATGAAAACTTTGTATTTTTGGCACCTTCTTATCTTGCTCAAGCTTTAGGAAGCTTTATTCGTGATCCAACTTTTCATGAACTTGCGTTTAGAATTCCAATTAATAAATTTTCTTTATATAGAACTTATGTTGATTCTGGAAAATTAAATAAGGAATTATTTAATATTTTGTTAAAAGATTATTCTCGAAAAGAAAGAAAATATATTTTAAGTTTAGCTTTGAAAAGTTTGGTTTTGATACCTGTAGAAAAAGAAAATGATGTTTTTGTTCTTCCTGAATTACTTCCTGAGCTAAAGAGATCAAAAATAAAACCTTCTTTTAAGAGTGATATTAAACTTGTTTTTGGAAGGTTTCTTCTTTTATCTACTTTTGTTATTCTTGTAGACTTGTGTAAATCACAAGAAGAAATTACTCAAAGTTTTATGTATAAAGGTTTTGCACGTATGATTTTTGGAACAGAATATGTTATTGATATTTTTATATCAAGTGAAAAATCTATAGCTTTCACTTTTGTTCAAAGTAATCATAAAGAATATTTGAATAACTTACTTAAAATTATAATACCAAAGTTTAGAAATAGAATTGTTGAGGATTTCGAAGTTCTTGATGCAAAAAAAGAAGTTGTTCTTAAACCTACTAAAAAGAGAAATAACTTCTTTAAAAGGTTATTTAATAAGTTTCGTTAGTTCTGATGATGAATGGAGTTTGGTTTGTAAAAACCGTTGTTGGTTTACTTTGAGTTATGATTCTTTGTTCAACAATACACTTACTTTATTATACAAAATGTATTTTCGTTAAGCTCTTAACAAAAGGATTAAATATATATTTCTAACTAAAATGTACTTTTTTCTGTAACTGATTTTTCAACCTATTAGCAAAGAGATAATAAAAACATCAAACACTTCGCTCTCAAACTATTACCGGGAACAAAGTTTATTAGTTAAACTCAACTTAACACTTATTAACCCTGGAGGCTTAATTGAAGACTTTGAGTACTCTGAAGATAGATCTGTTGAAGAATTGGCTCAGGATCATGAACTGGTAAAAAGTCCTCTGAATGGAATATGATATCGAGACGTTGGAACAAGGGATGAGTGCAACAGAATGATAGGGATGGAAGTTTACGGGTTGGGTTCAAGTAGTAGCACATTTCTCAGGAAATTGGAATAAATCCAGAATTGAAGAACAGAATAAGAAAAAGCAATGAAAAGCATGTTCGAGAAGTGGAAACCGAATTAGGGATGTTGGTTATCAACCAGAAAAGGGTTCACAAAAGGCGGACTCAATCAAATAAGCACAGCAATAGCAAAGCAGCCATTAAGTTAAGTAGAATCCTTTAGTTATACTGAGAATAAAACACCCGAATATCCAAAGACAGCCATAAACATAAGTGGCATGTGTTGGAGAAAGAACAATCCCGCTAACACAAATATCAGTAAAAGGTTATACATTATATATGAACTCAAACAGCTCTTGGCACCTGCATGTAAGAAAACAATAACAATGTCTTGAAGACAAGAAGAAAATAGAAAGCCATCAGAAATTTTGAAATACTAAAAAACTTTAAATTGCCTAAAGGAGTGATAAGTTGAGATAGATTGCAAAAAAAGTCTAATTGAATAAATTCTTTTCCAGGGAAGGCAAACAGATAGTTCTAAAGTAATTCTTATTCTTGACTCTGGAGCAAGTACTCATGAAATAGAGACATGGTATTTAAAACATGCATTCAAAGTAGATCAAGCTGAATAGGCCAGACTAATTTTATGGTTGATATCCTCCTTGTAACAACAAGATCATCGTGTAACATAAAAAAATAATCATATTCTATTCTTTAAGCTGCTCTAACGCTAGATAGCGACTAATTCTTAGAAAACTTCGGAAGACTATTAGAAGCCAAACGTGAAACAATGGTAAATAACAATATGAGAATATTTCCAAATGCCAAATTTTTCTTCGAGCGTAAAGAAGCCCATGAATTAAGTATTTATAGCATCTACAGAGTTCCCTTAAAGTGAAATCATATGGACAATTCATGAAATTAAACACAATCATAGAATGTTTCAATATTATTAAAAAACTATTCTAATATTAATTTACACCGTCCTTACATTTATTTCAAAGTCTTAGAAATCATAAGCTGCGATGTTCCTGCACGACTAAAGCCATAGCTGAACCCTATTCACAAAAAAATGATATTTTCATACTCGGAACCTCTAAAAAGGTTATATTGTACCATAATCAAGTAAACACTTCTCACCAAAACTGTTTAAGAATAGTATTGTAGTAATTGATGGCTTCTCAGAATATGGATAGGCAGAAAATTATAGAACAATGATTCTGATTTTCAAGTTATTGAAGACATATATCCTGGAAATCCATACTCATCCGACATAAACGAAGTTTAAATAAAAACGAGGAACCGACTTATATAACACTTTTTTAAAATATTTTTTTGCTTAAAAAAGTGATCAAGTGTCATTTGAGCTGAGTATATATTTATTAAATGTAAACGAAACTGAAGAGCGTGCTTGTGAGAGAGTTTCATAACTTGAACAAATATTCATTTAGGGCCAAAAAAATTCCATAAAAATATTGAATGCACACAGAAAAATGTTTCTACCTCAAATAACAAAGTTGTTTAATAAACACTATACCCAGTATAAATCTTGAATTTAACCATCTCTTCGAATTTAACCAGAAAATGAACAAAAACTGAAAAATAATATACCAGATCAAAGAACATATCCTACTTAGGAATATGAGAGGAAAATATTAAGCTAGTAAATATATTCGGTAGAGCAAAAGAGATATGGTCATCAGGAATGCTCATGCATTGACAAATAATCCACAAAGAAACTAGAAATATGAAAATACACGAGATTCTCAAGCTCGGTTTCACAGCTTAAGAAATAAAGGCAACAACAAAATCTAAATTAACTGGGTATTTAAAAGAAATAGGATCACCAAAATGGTTGATACATATATGACAAAGAAGACTCGGAAAATATTAATAGTAGAAAGGATGTATTATGTTATACAATGTTCATTAAATATTCTCTACTTGACCCAAAAGAAAAAACTATCGATGCCTAGACTTTAATTTTATCTAAGAAGTTTAGCACTGAATAATCCTAATCCCAGACTTCAAATGAAACAAAATGCAAGTTGGAAAACATATGCTTCTTTTCAAATTTAATTATTGAACAACCAATAAGAATTGGTGGGGTTTTATATCTTGTAGGCATTTATGCAAGGATATAGGAATGCATAAAAAACAGTATATATATGAAGCTCACATAACAGCGAACAACAAATTCAATAAACTTCTTCAGCCAAATTACAATCTGGTTATAGATTGGTTGTGTATCACATTATTTTCAAAGTGAAAAAACGTAATTTGAATAAATTTCAAATAAACCTCTTAGTAGCATATCTAGATGTTAAGTTAAAATGGCAAAGATACTATTTTTTTGGGGCTCTCGCTTTTTCTCAATTTTATAAAACTTCTCATAATTTACTTGATTTCTTGTTCAACTACTCACTTTCAGAAAACTAGTTTGTTATATTGCTGATATAAAATATATTTTTTTCTTATGTACACAAATATAAATTACTTCAAGAAAATGTTGTAATATAGGTATATCCGACGAGGACCATTGAAATGCGAAAAAAAGATATGTCGGTTTTAGAAAGTAACAGTACCATATCAGAGAATATACAAAAAGAAATTGCTATCCCCATGAGTACAATATTCACTGATTCACTGGAAAACTTAGAGCAATATTCCCAAACCACTTCTTGAATTCTCACTGAAGCTTAATTGGTTGGGAATTTTGTATATTAAAATAATACATCATACCACGTCACCATTAATACCGACAAATGACACTATGACATTTCCTTGATTCCATATATCTTTGTCAAAGAAAATCATTTTTAAAATTGAGGTACTTCAAGTATAGAAAACTTCCAACAACTAATTCTATCACTCATCACTAACCACTTTTTGGTTAACATAGAAACATATCATCTTCTTGAGCAACCCATGTCATATTTATTTGCCCATCCATAATGATATACATCCTAACTCAGAATTTATCGCCACTAGACGAAAGAAAAATATTCTTTAATTTACAAAAAAAATACATGAAATAACTTTTAAGAAATACTATATTTTTAAATTTTGTTTAAATACAGCTGATATCTATACAATATGTCAAAAATAGAATATAAAACCATATGAATATGTTGGTAACAGTTAAAACCTGATGTTTATCCAGGATTTCTCGTCTTGTCTCCTTTTACTTTCGACATATGCAATCAAAATAAATTGAACATAAATAGCATTGATAGCGGTTTCACTGTTATAGCTTTTGATTAATTTTTTAAAAGTGTAACGTTTCATATTTCAAAGCTCCCGAAATAAAGCTGCAATACAAGCCAAGAACCAAAAAGTGTTCATTATCTTACCAAAAAACCCTGAAATAATGCATTTTTCCATTACACATATTACAACTAAGTAGAGAAATAAAATGGATTCATCTTTGAAATTATTTCAATGAGAAAAGGTAATGTGCATAAAAAATGTAGAGACATGAAAGTTGTAAGCAAAGCGGAGAAGTTTAAAGATTAAGTTGAAACCTTTAAATTGGAATAAGTATTATCTTCTAATTCGCAGTAATTGCTGGGAAACGAGTAAATGAATAATTTTAAAGTTTGATTATTTAATTACTAGATCAATTTTCAGATGATATTTACAGTAATGTTATCCTGTATTATAATAGTATGTGTATATCAAAGGGAACCTTTGAGTGTTTCAATCTATAACAAATATAGAATCACAATCTTGCATTACTATAGACTAGAATTCCAAATAAATCGAAATCCAAAGTGAAATGTCTTTTAGAGCCCCATTAATAAAACAACAGTTCTCAACCAGAGAACTTAATTATATGTTTACCCTTCAATGGTATCGGTTATTATTCATATAAAGTTTAGGTCTTATGATGAGGAAGGTAATATTGAAGAGGTAGCTCGGTTTAAACGAGAAGTTAAAGCTTTTCACAAACATTTTGAGACAGCAGAAGAAATAACAATACTTAAGTAAGAACTTTGATTAAATATAAATTTTCAGATTTGTTTATTGCCCTTTTTATGCAGTAAGAAAAGCTTTATATTTCTTTAGAAAAAAATTCCCAAAAGTAAATCAGCTAATGTATATTTCCTATATTATTAAATTTAGATTCTTCTTTTGCAGTTTTAGTAAGGAAAATTTTTCAGATGTATTGCCTTTGAAGAATAAATGGAATATAAACTATACTTCGTATTTTTTTTATTTCTTTACTTTAGATATATTGGTTGTGTTCTTCCAAGAGGGAAAAGCTTTACAAACTTTCTAAGAGAACAAAATATTCATTCTTTAATGTATTTTTTTTCTACTAACTAATAATAGATTGGAATATAATAATTTAGAAGAAAATAGTTTATTCAATATTTTAGAATTTATTTCAACAAGGAATATTTTGAGAACCTTATAGTACTTTTCTTATATTTGCCTTAGTTTTCTAGTGTACAAGAAGAAAGTATTTCTATGAACTCCAAAAAAATATTTTCCCTTGTAAAAAGATTATTAAAAACCCAGCCTTTCTTATTGAATTTTATGTATTCATATTTCTGTTTTTATTATTAGCTTACGTATTAAACCAATGAAGTTTTCCAAAGATGAAGAAAGAGATGCACAAGGTTTAATTAATTCACACTTTAATCTAGTTGTATTTGAAGTATCAGGATTTGTTTTTGATTTAAAAAAACTTCAAGATAAACTGAAAAAATATGTTCAAGCACAGCTAAGAGATCAGTATGAATATCCAACTATTCTAAACGAAGTTTCTGTATTTTTTATTGGAGATGGAAGAACAGGAAAAACTTCTACAATAAGAAGTTTGTTCAATAGGAAATTTGTTTTAAATTTTGAGTCAACTCTTTTATTAAATGATATTGATGTTTTCAGTATAAATCCACATAGTTACGACTGGAACCCAATATCAAAATATGAGTTGAGTATACAGCGAGTTAAGAACTGCATTCCATACACCTCTTTTGAAGAGTTTAATTTGGAAGATATTCCAAAATCTAAATACAAACTTGATTTTGAAGAAGAACTTGTTTCTAAAACTGTTTTGGATGAAAGTTTTGTAACTGGATTTAAAGATGCTTCCGCAGTATTTAATTCAGAAGATGTTTATTTTCGTGTTTATGATTTTGGTGGACAAGAAATATTTTCTTCTGTTCATCATATTTTTATGAATTCAAATTATCTTTATTTTATAGTTTTTAATATGACAAAAATATCTCAAAATGATTTATTTAGATTAAAATTTTGGTGTGAAAGTATTTTAAGAAATACAGAAAAAGCACCAGTTATTTTTATTGGTACACATTTAAAAAGATATAAAAGAAAGAATACTGAAGATAGAAATCTAGAAAAAATACAAAATAAACTTCAAGACTTTGTTGAAAATCTTTCTTCTGAGTTAAATATAATGAAAAATGATATGAATATATTTTTTCCTATCGAAAACTCAAAGCTAGATTCTCAAGAGAAAAAAAATATAAAAGATAAAATAAAAAGTATTGTTTCTGGAGCAGCTGGAATAAATAAAGAAAATTTTCTTAACTTTAGAATAGGAACTGCTTGCATTCTTTTTCTTGATAATTGTCGAGAACAAACAAATATTATGACTTTGAAGGAATTTGAAGATAAATCTTATTCTTGTGGTTTTGAAGATTGGGAAGTTGAAGCTATGCTTAGAATATATTCAAAAGTTGGTTTAATTTGTTATTTTTCTTATTTAGATTTGGAAGTAGATGAAAACTTTATATTTTTTGCACCTTCTTATCTTGCTCAAGCTTTAGGTAAGTTTATCAGAGATCCAAATTTTCATGAACTTGCGTTTAGAATTCCAAGTAATAAATTTTCTTTATATAGAATTTATGTTGATAAAGGAAAACTAAATAAAGAACTTTTTAATATTTTATTAAAAGAATATTCTGATAAAGAAAAGAAATATATTTTAAGTTTGGCTTTGAAAAGTTTGGTTTTGATACCTGTAGAAAAAGAAAATGATGTTTTTGTTCTTCCTGAATTACTTCCTGAGCTAAAGAGATCAAAAATAAAACCTTCTTACAGAACTGATATTCAATTTATTTTTGGAAGGTTTCTTCTTTTATCTACTTTTGTTATTCTTGTAGACTTGTGTAAATCACAAGAAGAAATTACTCAAAGTTTTATTTATAAAGGTTTTGCACGTATGATTTTTGGAACAGAATATGTTATTGATATTTTTATATCAAGTGAAAAATCTATAGCTTTCACTTTTGTTCAAAGTAATCATAAAGAATATTTGAATAACTTACTTAAAATTATAATACCAAAGTTTAGAAATAGAATTGTTGAGGATTTCGAAGTTCTTGATGCAAAAAAAGAAGTTGTTCTTAAACCTACTAAAAAGAGAAATAACTTCTTTAAAAGGTTATTTAATAAGTTTCGTTAGTTCTGATGATGAATGGAGTTTGGTTTGTAAAAACCGTTGTTGGTTTACTTTGAGTTATGATTCTTTGTTCAACAATACACTTACTTTATTATACAAAATGTATTTTCGTTAAGCTCTTAACAAAAGGATTAAATATATATTTCTAACTAAAATGTACTTTTTTCTGTAACTGATTTTTCAACCTATTAGCAAAGAGATAATAAAAACATCAAACACTTCGCTCTCAAACTATTACCGGGAACAAAGTTTATTAGTTAAACTCAACTTAACACTTATTAACCCTGGAGGCTTAATTGAAGACTTTGAGTACTCTGAAGATAGATCTGTTGAAGAATTGGCTCAGGATCATGAACTGGTAAAAAGTCCTCTGAATGGAATATGATATCGAGACGTTGGAACAAGGGATGAGTGCAACAGAATGATAGGGATGGAAGTTTACGGGTTGGGTTCAAGTAGTAGCACATTTCTCAGGAAATTGGAATAAATCCAGAATTGAAGAACAGAATAAGAAAAAGCAATGAAAAGCATGTTCGAGAAGTGGAAACCGAATTAGGGATGTTGGTTATCAACCAGAAAAGGGTTCACAAAAGGCGGACTCAATCAAATAAGCACAGCAATAGCAAAGCAGCCATTAAGTTAAGTAGAATCCTTTAGTTATACTGAGAATAAAACACCCGAATATCCAAAGACAGCCATAAACATAAGTGGCATGTGTTGGAGAAAGAACAATCCCGCTAACACAAATATCAGTAAAAGGTTATACATTATATATGAACTCAAACAGCTCTTGGCACCTGCATGTAAGAAAACAATAACAATGTCTTGAAGACAAGAAGAAAATAGAAAGCCATCAGAAATTTTGAAATACTAAAAAACTTTAAATTGCCTAAAGGAGTGATAAGTTGAGATAGATTGCAAAAAAAGTCTAATTGAATAAATTCTTTTCCAGGGAAGGCAAACAGATAGTTCTAAAGTAATTCTTATTCTTGACTCTGGAGCAAGTACTCATGAAATAGAGACATGGTATTTAAAACATGCATTCAAAGTAGATCAAGCTGAATAGGCCAGACTAATTTTATGGTTGATATCCTCCTTGTAACAACAAGATCATCGTGTAACATAAAAAAATAATCATATTCTATTCTTTAAGCTGCTCTAACGCTAGATAGCGACTAATTCTTAGAAAACTTCGGAAGACTATTAGAAGCCAAACGTGAAACAATGGTAAATAACAATATGAGAATATTTCCAAATGCCAAATTTTTCTTCGAGCGTAAAGAAGCCCATGAATTAAGTATTTATAGCATCTACAGAGTTCCCTTAAAGTGAAATCATATGGACAATTCATGAAATTAAACACAATCATAGAATGTTTCAATATTATTAAAAAACTATTCTAATATTAATTTACACCGTCCTTACATTTATTTCAAAGTCTTAGAAATCATAAGCTGCGATGTTCCTGCACGACTAAAGCCATAGCTGAACCCTATTCACAAAAAAATGATATTTTCATACTCGGAACCTCTAAAAAGGTTATATTGTACCATAATCAAGTAAACACTTCTCACCAAAACTGTTTAAGAATAGTATTGTAGTAATTGATGGCTTCTCAGAATATGGATAGGCAGAAAATTATAGAACAATGATTCTGATTTTCAAGTTATTGAAGACATATATCCTGGAAATCCATACTCATCCGACATAAACGAAGTTTAAATAAAAACGAGGAACCGACTTATATAACACTTTTTTAAAATATTTTTTTGCTTAAAAAAGTGATCAAGTGTCATTTGAGCTCAGTATATATTTATTAAATGTAAACGAAACTGAAGAGCGTGCTTGTGAGAGAGTTTCATAACTTGAACAAATATTCATTTAGGGCCAAAAAAATTCCATAAAAATATTGAATGCACACAGAAAAATGTTTCTACCTCAAATAACAAAGTTGTTTAATAAACACTATACCCAGTATAAATCTTGAATTTAACCATCTCTTCGAATTTAACCAGAAAATGAACAAAAACTGAAAAATAATATACCAGATCAAAGAACATATCCTACTTAGGAATATGAGAGGAAAATATTAAGCTAGTAAATATATTCGGTAGAGCAAAAGAGATATGGTCATCAGGAATGCTCATGCATTGACAAATAATCCACAAAGAAACTAGAAATATGAAAATACACGAGATTCTCAAGCTCGGTTTCACAGCTTAAGAAATAAAGGCAACAACAAAATCTAAATTAACTGGGTATTTAAAAGAAATAGGATCACCAAAATGGTTGATACATATATGACAAAGAAGACTCGGAAAATATTAATAGTAGAAAGGATGTATTATGTTATACAATGTTCATTAAATATTCTCTACTTGACCCAAAAGAAAAAACTATCGATGCCTAGACTTTAATTTTATCTAAGAAGTTTAGCACTGAATAATCCTAATCCCAGACTTCAAATGAAACAAAATGCAAGTTGGAAAACATATGCTTCTTTTCAAATTTAATTATTGAACAACCAATAAGAATTGGTGGGGTTTTATATCTTGTAGGCATTTATGCAAAGATATAGGAATGCATAAAAAACAGTATATATATGAAGCTCACATAACAGCGAACAACAAATTAAATAAACTTCTTCAGCCAAATTACAATCTGGTTATAGATTGGTTGTGTATCACATTATTTTCAAAGTGAAAAAACGTAATTTGAATAAATTTCAAATAAACCTCTTAGTAGCATATCTAGATGTTAAGTTAAAATGGCAAAGATACTATTTTTTTGGGGCTCTCGCTTTTTCTCAATTTTATAAAACTTCTCATAATTTACTTGATTTCTTGTTCAACTACTCACTTTCAGAAAACTAGTTTGTTATATTGCTGATATAAAATATATTTTTTTCTTATGTACACAAATATAAATTACTTCAAGAAAATGTTGTAATATAGGTATATCCGACGAGGACCATTGAAATGCAAAAAAAAGATATGTCGGTTTTAGAAAGTAACAGTACCATATCAGAGAATATACAAAAAGAAATTGCTATCCCCATGAGTACAATATTCACTGATTCACTGGAAAACTTAGAGCAATATTCCCAAACCACTTCTTGAATTCTCACTGAAGCTTAATTGGTTGGGAATTTTGTATATTAAAATAATACATCATACCACGTCACCATTAATACCGACAAATGACACTATGACATTTCCTTGATTCCATATATCTTTGTCAAAGAAAATCATTTTTAAAATTGAGGTACTTCAAGTATAGAAAACTTCCAACAACTAATTCTATCACTCATCACTAACCACTTTTTGGTTAACATAGAAACATATCATCTTCTTGAGCAACCCATGTCATATTTATTTGCCCATCCATAATGATATACATCCTAACTCAGAATTTATCGCCACTAGACGAAAGAAAAATATTCTTTAATTTACAAAAAAAATACATGAAATAACTTTTAAGAAATACTATATTTTTAAATTTTGTTTAAATACAGCTGATATCTATACAATATGTCAAAAATAGAATATAAAACCATATGAATATGTTGGTAACAGTTAAAACCTGATGTTTATCCAGGATTTCTCGTCTTGTCTCCTTTTACTTTCGACATATGCAATCAAAATAAATTGAACATAAATAGCATTGATAGCGGTTTCACTGTTATAGCTTTTGATTAATTTTTTAAAAGTGTAACGTTTCATATTTCAAAGCTCCCGAAATAAAGCTGCAATACAAGCCAAGAACCAAAAAGTGTTCATTATCTTACCAAAAAACCCTGAAATAATGCATTTTTCCATTACACATATTACAACTAAGTAGAGAAATAAAATGGATTCATCTTTGAAATTATTTCAATGAGAAAAGGTAATGTGCATAAAAAATGTAGAGACATGAAAGTTGTAAGCAAAGCGGAGAAGTTTAAAGATTAAGTTGAAACCTTTAAATTGGAATAAGTATCATCTTCTAATTCACAGTAATTGCTGGGAAACGAGTAAATGAATAATTTTGAAGTCGATTATTTTATTGGTAAATCAATTTTTAGGTGCTATTTACAGTAATGTTATCCTGTAATGTGATAGTATGTGTCTATCAAAGGGAACCTTTGAGTGTTTCAATCTGTAACAAATCTAAAACCACAATCTTTCGTTACTGTAGACTAGAGATCCAAATAAATATAAATCCAAAGTGAAATTTCTTTAAGAGCCCCATCACTAAAACAAAAGTTCTCGAGCAGAAAAAGTAATTATATACTTACCCTTCAAAGGTATAGATTATTATTCTTATATAGCTTAGGTCGTCAAATGAGGGTGGCAATATTGCGGAGTATTCAGGGGAAATTGGCCTAAAAACTTATTCCTGAAGTATACTTAAGAATATGATATTTGAAAATGGCTTTAGTGTCAAAAAGCTATGTGTGTTGTTTTACTGCGCAGTTTGTAACATAGGTTTCTCTTTTTGAGAACCATATTAGTGGCATACCGATAGGTGCTGCTAACAAAAGTTGAAAACAGTGAACCGTTTAATAGTCAATTGTGAACAGAAAAAGAAAAAGATAAACTTCGTTTGAGCTCTTTACTATTGTTTATAGTGTTTACTGAAACTATTTTGCTTACTTTGTTTACACCGTTATATATATATGCTTTACCAAGCTGTTATCAAGTGCGCACGTCCTCATCTTGAAAAATCTACGGGACGAAAAAGCTCAATAAACTAGAAAAGCTTTTGAAATCAAGCCTGGGGGAAATTTCGATTATTGTTTCAAGTGCTGTAATGATGCTATAGCTAAAATCTTTGACTTTGCACTCTCTTCATCCGAAAAAGAATGTGAACTAAATGGGCATAAACAACTGTGCGATAACGATTTCGGGTGTAAAGTTGGTGTTCAATTTTATAGTAGTTTGTATAACTCATTTTTTAAAGGAAATCAATTATTAAATTGTTTTCAGGATGAGAATGTAGGTTTACTTTCCGAGGATTTGAATTTTAATGAGTTGATTTTTCAGATGGAGAATGAAAGAGAATTAGAAGATGAACAACATGAAGCAGCAACTATAATATTAGGCGCTTTCTTTTTGATATTTTGTGTTTATTATATTAAAATAAGTTGCGACAAATTTTGTAGGAAGTCAAATGAGAGCCCTGAAAACAAAGAAGCAGTAAATGCAATATCCTCAGTCTAAGACGTCTTTATTTAACTGTGTAAACTTTATATTATTTATGCTTATTATAATTATTTGTTCTTTTTATTTTCTTTTATACCCTTTGAATATTCTAATTTCATTTATAAGAGTAAGTCTTGAATTAACATCTAATATGTAGACTTCTTAAAATATAATTTAGATTACATTTAGTGCTAAGACTGAAACTTTTGCTCTTTAAAATAATAAATACTATTTTAAAACTACCATATATATATTTCTTTTCTTGTTATATTTATTCTATGAAAAATAAATATCCTCTTCGGAAACTACTCTAGTTAAAAACTTCACTTGCTCTTTTTACTGGCATCTTAGATAAATCATTACTTAAATCAACATAACCTTTTTTCCCACTAGCAATGGAACTTCTTAGATTTCCTTTATCTAGTGAAACAACAGCAGAAACAGAAAAATTATCTGCTTGGTTAAAATCTACTTCATAACCCAAATCTTCAAGTGATCCAATAGTAAGACGACTCAAAGGATGTTCTGCATCATTTGCATCTATAGCAAAAACCATAAGCTCATTATCAAAGTTATCTATATCCCAATGTCCATCAATAGAACCTCTACCATTATTAGCATCTAATACTCTTTGTCCATTAATAATCCCATCTTCTACAGGCACTCCATTTCTATTATTACCTCCTAAATCTTCAAATTCAGAAACTCCGGAGGCTCCAACAAATCTAGGTTGTGCATTAGCGTTAAAATTTCCAGCTGCGTCAAAAACTGGATCTTGTAGAAGATTTCTATTAAAATTCCAAAGAGTTCCTAATCCAGTTACATGAAGCATTTCGTGCATAACAACGTCATCTAGTGTTCCATCTTCTGCAAGAGCGAAAACATCTACATTATCAAAAGTCATTAAACCAAGAATAGGTAAATCTTCTTCAGAAACTGCACATGGACCAGCCTAAAAAAATAAATAAACACATTAAAAAAAACCTGGGCTAAAATTCCTCCCTGTCCATCTATATCCACAGTATTCACAATAATAACAAGACTGTCAAAAGTAAATCCAGCTGGAAAGATAACGTCATCTTCTAGTGGATTACCACATACATCATTAAAAGAAGCATCAGCTCCAAGAGTAATTTGTGTAAGTTCAGTTTGATTAATAATTGCTGAAATTCTTGTAGCAGCTTCTGTAAATGAGTTTAATCCAAATTTAAACGGGCAAGCAGAGAAAATAAGCTGCACATAGTCATTTGGATTAATCACTTCTCCTATCTTAACAACAGAACAAATTTCTTCTTCTATTTCATTAGAATCTTCTTCATCTCTATTATTAGAGTCTCCCACGGTATAATCAGTATGGAATAGTAAGAGGTAAAATCGAACAATTAATAAGACAAAACCAATTCCAAGTATAAAGACAGCTGCTTCTGTTTTATCTATGCGTTGGCATTGTTTTGGGTTACATATTTTCTTCAAACAATTTACTTTAGTTTTTGGTGATAGTTCTTCATCTTCTTCTTGTACTGGATTTACTGCAGAAAGGGAAGTGATTTTTGGTATAGTTTTGTTAGTTGAGGTTTCACGTACGGCATATACAACAGGTGGCTAAGAAATAAACTATAGTTTAAAACATACAACTTTGTTATTTTCTCCTATATTCTTAAATTGCTCTACACTTTTCATTATTTTTCTTGTATTTTGTTTTTTTTGATATTATAGATTATATTTTAAATATATGTTTTTGAACATAAAAATTATTTATGTCCAATATAAGAAAATATTGAGAACCGTATTTTTTGGGGGGATCAAATATTTGTTTATTCCCATAAGAAAAAAGAAATACTTTAAGAATATTTTATTTGATGAAATATAGTTAAAAAATGATTTGAAAAAGAAACTTAAAGTATATATTTTAATAGAATTTTATAATATAGAGTTACATGAAAAGTTGTTAACTTAAATGAAGTAGAGTTAGGGAAGCAAGGGGGTGCTCAATAGAAAAAGGAGTGCAGTTTTAGTTGCAACTGCAAGAAGAAAGTATCACCCTATTGGTTTGGTCACTCTTATGTATTACTTCTTTATAAGGAGAAAGAATGAAATATCATAAATAATCGATACTAATTAATTCCAGGTTATTTGATAAGATATAGGGAAATGAGATGTACTTTGCCATATGATGCATAAGGTTATTTTTTTTGCAATTGCCCTATATTGAACAATTAGAAAGAGTTTAAATATTAAAAAGGGGAAAGTAAAGAGTGCGAATTGCTGTAATTATTCTTCTAGTATATTGGTTTTCCTGAATACCATTCTTCTTATACTCGGGCAAAGCTTTTGTTCTAGTATATAAGGATATTAATCTTGAACCCTATCTTGAACCAGTATTAATCAGAGCTAGAATATAACAATAACTTATGCTTTTATTTTATCTTTCTTACTTGAAGTTTCTTGAAGCGCAAGACTTATTATGACACTAACTTGTTTGAATATGAAACGTTGACAATTTGCCTAGAAGAAGACATGTATTCATATGCTGAACAGAAGATATTAAATGTATGCCCCCATTCTATATTACCTTTAGATCACGATCTCAAGCTTCATTTGAGAAGTCGTATCTCTTAAGAATGGGTTCAATTTGTTCATCGAGTCTGCTTCATTCTACGCCGGCAAAAAACTAATCAGCTGAATACACAAGTTCAACAACAAGCCCCGTAGATTATATTAAAAGTTTTGCTTTTGCCTATATTCCTGTTTTTGCAATCATTCGATGTCTTAATTTATCATCTTGTCCTTCTGGAAATTTGCATAATGGACAGTTCCTAAGTGGATATGAAACTATGAATGAACTAAATGTAGATAGTTTACTTATGCCTTGAGAAAATATACTAAATATCTATTTGCCCCGCTTAAAAGAAAGATTCAATGAGTCGGGAAGCACCTCTTAATAGATCTTATTTTGCATTTTTCAATTTCAGATTTGGCTTGACGTGAAATGGAGACAAGTTATTGCACATATATATTCAGTTCCATCAGCTGAAAATATGATATTGCATAAATGATTTTATATGATTTATGTGGCTATTAGACTTATTACCAATTTGAGGTCAAAACTGAATTAGTCAATTTCTACTTGTTGCTACAAATAATTTGTTGATGGTGATCTTTGTGATAACTTGATAGTTTATTATGTTTAAGTCAACATTCTTCACAGTTAAGAATGTATTCTTTATGTTATGACTGGGAGTTCTTATTTGCTTGGAGTAAAGCAACAATATAATATTATACCATTTCAATTCTGCTCATTTCTTGAATAAGTTCTTTGTATTCTTCTTTTTTTGGTTTTCAACTGCAGTTTCTGGAGTAGATAACTTATCATAAATAGAACAATAAATAGAATGGTAAAGACATATTAGTAGCAGTTAAATGAACCCTATAAGTAAAATATTGGAATATTAGGTACTGCGCATACATATATTGCATCCACATTCATGCATTGCTACTAACACACATCTTTAGCTGAATTGATTCTTGGTTAAGTGAAAGAAACTCTGTATCATGAATTTTACAAGGTTCTTATATACCTCCGTGAAAAAAACATTATAAGCTCACACTCATGATATAAACTATACGTGCTATATTTGGAAACCCATGCATCAATCCTTTCAGGGTTACCCATTTGACCTAAAAACAGGATGTTAAAGTTCTCGAACGTCAATTCTACATAGAGAAGACCACATGTTATATAATTATAGAGAACGAGGGGAAAACTACGCTCGTTATAAGGACATATGCTGAAATATTCCTTTTCTTTAGGTAGAAACTGTTAGATGATGGGATGGAATGGACTTTTTTGTATCACCATGTTATTGTAGAGCAACAATATAAATGAAACTGCAAAATTATTATTGAATTAATCTTCAGGTGAATGATTTTTCAAAATATATTCGATAAGGAGAATTGCAATTTGTTAGATGGTTTTTTCTCTAGCTGTGAAGTTAATAGTTCGATATATAGGAAGAGAAATTTGTGTTGAAGTTTCCTTAAAGAATATCAACAAGAAGTAATCCTAACATATGTAGAATTTAATGAATTGACGCACACACACAGAAGAAGTCTCAATAATCATTGTATATTGAGCTTATTAGACTTAACGATACTAGTAAACCACCAAGAATATACTGCTAAAGAAGTCGGTTATTTTAATTCCAACAGAAGTAGATAGTGGTAGTTGAGCTAAGGTTCGCCAAATCTACCCACAGAAGTATGTGTCTCAATAGTGTTTCAAGACTCAACCCAACTCCAAAAAGTAGATTTTAATTAAGGAAAATGTAAAAACACAAGTTATAAATGGAATATTAATATTGAAACCATTAAATGCAGTAGTAGAATCAGAAGTTTCAACTGAAATAAGGAACAAATAGCATTGTTTTACAGGGGGAGTTCAAATAAAGTATAAATAGCTCGGCCCTCTTCAGACTTGGATTGGACAATCTGAATCTACTAGGCTTTGTGTCTTACTACTTAGTCGGATATTAAAACATTAATTTGATCTGAACAAGACGACCACAAGTATTCGTAAAATGATACGTTATAGCAAAAACTCCAGTAGTACAGGGGCAGGAATGGGAATCCACCACAATTCCATTCTGCTGAAATGCAGAAATGAACAAAATCTCAATAAAGAATGTATATATGAAAAAATCAACCATAGCCAATCTTGATGCTTCAATAATTTCTAAGTTTTAATTGGTTTTGGAAATATAAAAATACATCATGACTATTAAAGGGGTTATGTACTAGCAGTGATGAAGATTATACGCACCTCAAAACATTTAAGGAAATAATGAAAAAATGTAAATTGAAGAAACTAAATTTACTTGAAGCCAATGGACAAGTAGAAATTTTATGGAGACTAAAAAATGCAGTAGTCCAGCATTTTCTCATTGTATATACTAAATTCTAAGCGGTAAAGAATTTTTGCCAAATGGAAAATTCATGAAATTGACTTGATTTTGGTGTTTAGCCGATAAGGATGTCCATCCAATTACTGGTATCTTTCTTTGATGCTGATTTTTTAAAATTATTGTTATAAAAAATTGAATATTTTAATGGCCATAAGTTTTTAAAGTGTTTCATTAGTGGTCAAAAGTATGTTTAAACGGTACCTTTTGAATATTACAGAGGTGGAGATTAGAAATGCAATCATATTAACCCCCTCTCTCTAAATATATATCAAGTTTGAGGTAAAATAATTGTCCTGGAAGGCCTACCAAGAAGATAGGAATATTCCCCACACACACACACGATTTCCTCACACAAAGAAAAATAGTTGAAAATAGATATTAACAACCGGATCTTGACTTGAAGAAACTACATTCTTGGCCAGGAGTGAGAGATAGTAATAGGGAGGAAAATAACAGATAATCTAAAAAAATGGTCTTGTTATGGTAGGAATAGTTGAAAATAATATACGGAAGTAGATATTAGACCCAGAAGTTACATCCTTCATAGGTAGTCTTAATCTTAAGGGCTTTTCTAAGAATAAAACAAAATGGATATTGATTTCTTTCAGAGAGCTAGAAAAGATTCAAGACTTAGAAAAATTCAAAAATTAATTTCTCATCCAGGGAAATGAACAGTGCATCGCTTTAAACAAAATAAATTCTATGAACATTTGCATACAATTGGTAATCTTAGATTATAATAGCAAGAAGTTGAACATTGGAAAAACAATAAAATAAATTAAGAAATACCATCTTTGCAATGGCAATGCAAGAACTCATTTTGGTAATTGGAATATGTGAAATCAACAAGAGGGTAATAACAAGAATGATTATATCAGATGTTACGGTTTGGGAAACTGGGATTCTATCCTTAATAATAAACATATCGTTTGAAAACACGGTGTCAGATAGTTGGACATGCAAATAAGTTTATTCAAAATACAATATATTCCCCTTTCAAAGGTTTGAAAATAAAGTAATTAGCTTTTAAGAATTAGATTGATTCTTAAATAGGTTGTTCAGGAGATGATATTTCTATAATTATGGTTACGTATACAATGGAATCTGAAAAAGAAGAATCTTAAATAAAAAATAAATTATCTTAAATAGAAGCAAATTCTGTTAAAAGACAAAATGTAAGTGTTTAGAGCTGTGAGAGAACTAACTGAAATAAATTGAAGATACAGGATAAACCTAGACTCTTTTATTTATATTTGAAGCGAGGTAATTCTATTTGGATCCAAAGAAGGAACGGTAGAGTATGAAAAACTATAAGACTCCTGAGTGAGAAATAGATATTAAGGGATGTTATTCTTGGATTTAGTTGGTTATATATTTCTTTGAAATGTGTTTTAATTATTGGAGAGTTCGAAACATTTAATAAAAGATAATGGATGTTCTACAAAATATGGGTCGCTCAATGAGGCTTTAGGGAACCCTTCAAAGACCATTGAATACATACATGAAGATCTATTATTTTGATCGAAAGAATGAGAAGTCAAGACATCTAATACAAAGATTATATTATTACCAAGAAGAAACTGGACTCTTATATTAACTGGATGATATATTGTGGGTGTTTTTCGTTTATTCCCTAAATTTGATTTGTATCAAGTGATAAAAATGAAAAACTCAACCACTTGCATCCAAATGAAGAAATTTAGCAAAATATTACTAAGTAGTTAAAGTTAGATATTATGAAACGGGAAAGTATTTTGAATGAAAGGGAATCATTTAAGAACATAGTAAAAGATTGGATTTGGGAGTTAGCGAAAAAGGTCATATAGAGCTAAGTTAGAATTAACCGATGAGAATTTAATACTCCAATATGGAATTAGAGTTGAGATATCCAGGTTTGGCATCTGTAAATAAGGTACAAAATAACTGGCCTTACATGTTGTATTATGCTATTAAGAGGTACGTTATAAGGAGAAATATCTCAAACTCAGCGGCAAGTAATTTTTTGAAGCAAAATAGATTCGGAGCATTTGGCATCAACATACCTTGACGAGTGGGAAGAGATAGTTCCAAGTAGCAATTGCATAATACTTTTCCAACTATATCTGAAAATGATTAGTTAAATATGGGATTACATCCACCAAGAACAAGGTTTTGGTTTTGTATGGTTACTAAGCTCTAAAGATCAACAAATATATTAATAGATCAAGTTGGAAAATATGAAAATTATGGAAACAATAATATGGACAAAAATCAATGAAAAGAATTCTAGTACTATTGGGTCATTATTTGAAGCATGGTAAAGAACTATGTCTGATAGTGAATTATGGGGATTGCAATGACTAATGGTGGAAACAGAGGGTCGCAGTTGTCATTACCGCTTTTGTGAGTAGTAGTATTGCTATACTTGAATAATCTTAAGAGTTTGTTGACAGATGAATTCCACAAAAAACTCTATTTTGATTTATTTGGTAGAGTCTCCAATATTAGGAAAGGTTGGGTTACAATTGTGATTAAATTGCCTCAACTACAACATTAAGAATATTTCTTAGGGAACCGATTATATAGTTTTAATCCTATTACAGATGGAAGGCATTATAAAGAGGTTGTATTATCCTGAACATCAAGTTTGCAAAAAAATTGATTGAATTAATTTTATTTTGAATAAAAAGTATTAATGTTGATAGCTTGCAATGGAAAAATGAAGTATATTAAGTAGAAATGCACCCATATGAGTATTTTCCGAACATTTGAGTACTGAGAACCAACTCTAGTATTATAAAGTGTATTTACGTAAACAGTTACAAAAGAAAAACAAGAAAAGAGTTAGGAGTGATTTCTACATTATTAAGAGACATCAGAATAACGTATTTAAAAATAGTTTTCTCTAGCAAGCGTTTCAAGGAAAATGTTGTCATTTTCGAAAACAACACATATATTTTAGAACACTAATCATCTTGATGAAGGTATTTAAGACTACAATTCTTATATTCCATTAATAGTATTTTTGGGAGATAATTGATTACAGATATGATATAAAATAAACGGTAAATTTGTTGAAATCGGGAAATTTCTCAATTCTTGTCCCAAAAAATAACAACATTAGAAACATACAAAGAACGAATAGGATATTATGACTCCGAAGTCAAATACTCCTAAATCTCATTGGACCAATTTTTAATTGCACAATTTTTGTTGAAAAAAACAAACCAACAAAATCAAGAAAAAAATTGAAATCATGACAGTTGCATGATAGAATATGGGACAGGACAAAACTAAGACCCCGAGAACACAATAATTTGCAAGATTGAACAAGATTATACAAGATCGAACAAGATTTTACAAGATTTAGTACTGTTCAGAGGGTTGAAAATGGAGGAATTATTCAAGGTAAGAGTCAGGGTTCAGGATTATTGGAAAGAAAGCGATGAGGTTGAAGGATTTATATTTCAAGAAAAAAAGAAAGCTGGTTTGGATAAAAAGAATTGAACCTAGACTAGATTACCAATCCACTTAATTTTTACATTTTAATTTTAACAAAAATCTAAATCTTCTAAATTTCAGTTTTCAAAATTATTTGTCTTAAACGTTTAATCATGTAATTTCACAAACATATTTATAAACGTTCAGTTAAATTTTCAAGTTTCTGAATTCAACCCATGGAAAAAGATTTAAATCCATCCTCATCTTCATCGAGGGCCGAGTCATGGGGGCCATTTTTAAAGACACAGGGAGCATTAAAGACTGCCCGCTACACTAGAGCCAGGCAGCTTCGCATTTTTTTGTTTCTTAACTATTAATATTTATTTGTTATCTTCTAGTACACCTCACTTTGTTCTCAGCCCCCTCTGTTTTTTGTCAAAGTATTGGAAATTATTGTTCTGCGCATCGATTATTCAGACGAAGTATAATGAATAAAAAATTTTGGGAAATCGATTTGACCAATGAGATCGAGAGAAATATTTGACTCCTAAGTTAAAAAACCAGCACCTGATTATTTCTCATTTTAATGTACGAATGCGATAAATAGCTTGATCGGAAAAAGATACACTCGATAAGTAAATTTTTTATATCGATATCGAGTTCGTTCGTATCGATATTTTGAAAGATATAATATCAATAAATTTTAGATTTGATTTATTAATAATTTATTTGTAAAAATATTTTTTAAACGGGATTTTCATTAATTCCCGAAAAAAATATATTTCTCGAATCTCAAATAAAAAAACTAAATTAAACAAAAAACGTAAGAAATGTCATCTAAAACCCCATCAATTAAACAACAATTTGAGAATAGAAATGAAAGCATAGAGTTCATCATTCAATGGTTTATTTATTTCCCCTTCTAATTCATAGGTCTTATGATGAGAATATTAACCCAACTGAAGGTCGAAGGTTTAAAAAAGAAGCAGAAGAGTTTGTTGAAGGAGTGAATGTACACGAAGAGATTCAATATTTGACGTATTCATATATCTTGTTTTATTCTTTAGTTTTCTCTTCTGTCCTTTTAATTTTATTGGAGATGCGCTTTCTGTTTGGTTTGAAAAGTTTCCAAAGATTGAAATACTTCAGTGTTTTCTTGTTTTGTTTTTATTTTAGGTTTGATTTTTGCCATTTAAACACCTTGAATTTTATTGGGATAGAAAAAATAAAAAAAAGACTGAATATTCAGTCAATTGTGTATATTTATTGTTGTTTTTATGTTTTAGTATTACTTATTGCAATATTCCAAAAAATAGTTCTCTTGCTCAGTTTTTAAAAGGACAAAAAATAAAGTCAATAACGTAAAGTTTTTATTTATGTTAATAATAGTTTCGACAAAAATAACATCAAAGAAAAAGCACTTGTTCAAATATTGAAAGAAGTTTCGAAAATGGATACTTTGATAGATATTTTGTATTGTTTTTTTCTTTTCTTTATTTCTAGTATTCAAGAAGATAACTTGAGGATTGATAACGCAGAAATTACAGCTTTAACAAAACAATGTTTGGAAAATTTGCCTTCTTTATTGAAGTTTATGTTTATTCTTGTTTTGTTTTGACTTTTAGTTTGCGAATTGGTGAAATAAATATTGAAGAAAACAAAGATGAAGTTCAAAATTCACTTGATAAGCATTCTTCTCTTTTATTATTTGAACTTGGAAAGACTATTTTCAATACTAAAAATTTAGAAGAAAGAATGAAATATTATGTTTCAAAAAAGCTGAAAGATAACTACAATAGACTAACTCTTTTAAATGAATGTCAAGTACTTTTTATGGGTGATGGAAGAGTCGGAAAAACTTCTACCATCAGAAGTTTATTTGACAAGAGTTTTTTACTTGATAATAACTCAACTTTAGTTTTGAATGATATTGATATATTTTCAATACATCCAAATGTTTATAACTGGAATTCAATATCTAAATATGAACTAAGTGTTCAACGAGTAAAAAATAGTCTTCCTTATGTTATTTATGCTGATTTTGATCCTAATCAAGAAGTTGAAACAAAATATAAACTTGATTTTGAAAAAGAACTTCTTTCAAGAACAGTTTCTGATGAAAAGTTAATCGAGCAAATGAAAACGAACAGTTATGGTTTTGCTACAAGTGATGTTTATTTTCGCGTATATGATTTTGGTGGACAAGAAATATTTTCTTCTGTTCATCATATTTTTATGAACTCAAATTCTCTTTATTTTATAGTTTTCAATATGACAAAAATATCTCAAAATGATTTATTTAGGTTAAAATTTTGGTGTGAAAGTATTTTAAGAAATACAGAAAAAGCACCAGTTATTTTTATTGGTACTTATTTAAAAAGATATAAAAGAAAGAATGTTCAAGATAGAAATCTAGAAAGAATACAAAAAAAACTTCAAGACTTTGTTGAAAATCTTTCTTCTGAGTTAAATATATTGAAAAATGATATGAATATTTTCTTTCCTATAGAGAATTCAAAATTAGAATCTCTAGAGAAAAAAGATATAAAAGATAAAATAATAAGTCTTGTTTCTGGAGCAGCTGGAATAAAAAAAGAAAACTTTTTGAATTTTGAAATAGGAACCGCAAAAATTCTTTTCCTTGATAATTGTCGAGAACAAACAAACATTATGAGTTTGAAAGAGTTTGAAGATAAATCATATTCTTGTGGTTTTGAAGATTGGCAAGTTGAACAGATGCTTGAAATATATTCAAAGGCTGGTTTAATTTGTTACTTTCCTGATTTAGATTTGGAAGCAGATGAAAACTTTATATTTTTTGCACCTTCTTATCTTGCTCAAGCTTTAGGAAGATTTATTCGTGATCCAACTTTTCATCAACTTGCCTTTCGGATTCCAAGTGATATTTTTCGTCTTTATAGAGATTATGTTGATTCAGGAAAAATTAGTATTGAAATCTTTAATGTTCTTTTGAAAGAATATTCTGACAAAGAAAAGAAATATATTTTAAGCTTGACATTGTATAGTTTGGTTTTGATACCTGTAGAAAAAGAAAATGATGTTTTTATTCTTCCTGAATTACTTCCTGAGCTAAAGAGAACAAAAATAAAACCTTCTTTTAAGGCTGATATTAAAATAGTTTTCAAAAGTCTTGTTCGTTTGGCTGTTTTTGTAAAAGTTTTCTTTTTATTTTTAAAGGATGTAGATATTCATGAGTCACTATTATTTAAAGGATTTGCAAGAATTATTTTCCAAAGCAAGAGAATAGTTGATATTTTTTTAAACACTGAAATTGAAATTAGTTTTACTCTTGTTCAAGGAAATAATTTAGAATGGTTAAAACAAAATGTTGAACTGATTTCAGAAGAACTACAAGAAGTTAAAGAAAATGAAGTAGTTTTCGAGTGAAGTTAATATCAGATTATATAACCTTGCTTTCTTCCTAAATTAAATTGCATAGAAAGTGAGTTTATTTTACTAAATAGTTTAACTTTTTTAAACAATATGTTTTCTATTTATTCTGTTGCTATTTTTGCATCTTTTATCAAATAATTGTAAAATTGAAAATAAAGTAAATAAAATAGTTTAGCTCTGTCAATCATTAATACATAAAATAAAGAAGAAATAAAGAATATCATTTGTCAAAAGTTTAACAACTGCTTAGATAATAAAGAATCTGAAAATAGTTAAACTTCTTCAAACTCATCTTTTTCCACTAGTACAAGAAACGGTTCATATTAAGAATAGGTTTTATGAGGCAAGAAGGAATCTGGGAGAATATTATTCATAATTGCAATGAGCAATAAGTTGTCTTTGGAAATAACTAAAGGTCACAACAAATGAAATAACACGACCACAACTAGTATTTTATATTAACACAGGTCGAAGAAGGTTGTTGAAGCAATGTGGGACTTAGTAGATTAGTACACCTCATGCAGGGAAGATTAATATACTATATTCTGTAGATAAAGAGTCAAAGATAGATAAAATCAAAAGATACTTTCATAGTATTCCAGCTTGTGGGCAATCTGAAAGAGTATGTAATTTTGATGTAAATCAGCTAAGTTCCATAAAATTGTCTAGTTAATTAAATGAAGCAGGTAGAGTTAGAGTGATTCACAGAACAATTATGCGTCCACTGGTATTGTTTTAATGGAGCAAGTTCTTGTCTTTGGTCCAGGTTTAGTGAATATGTATGTTGCTAATGATGTGATACAATTATAGACATAAATAGGCTGAGTTGACAAATAAAGCGTCTTGTTTCTTGGCAAACCAAAAGCTGATTAATATCCAGTGTTCATATTGGCAGTAATCAGAATATAGTTCTTTCTTTAAATGTATGAGGTAATTGTGTTAATTATTAATTCTGTATTTAATCATATTGTCTTTCAATACTGTAAAAGATAGGATACTAATATCAAACACTATTTCTGTTCTTCTGCCCGGATAGAGCCATATGACCTTTACTTATCTAACATTCCCCCAGTTTTTGACTTCTTAGGGTAAGCTTGTCATATTGATACCTTCCTATTCTAAACAATTTACATTTTAGGGAAGAAACCTGTTACGGTGACAAACCCTGTTACTCCTACCTCAAGTGTTAATTCACTGCCATGGGTATTAGCCTCTTTTACACACCTGGAGAACACGCGCTGGTCATTATATCTTCAGCGTTATCAGCACGCTGCACATAGCTCACTCATGTAAGTCCACAATTGACCATATCTGTTGTGTTCATCAAACCTACGTCTAATTATTTGGTCCCTTGAATAGATCCTCTATCCAAAATTAATCAAAGGGTTGTTTGATTCTATATTTGAACCTCAATCGGGATCTGGATATCTGCTTGGATATATTTGAATAGCTTGTATATTTGACGCACCTTTTTCAAACACTCGCTGAGTGCAACATATTTCGCTTACGGTGTAGAAAGTGCAGTGAAGATTTGTTTCTTGGATTGATATACCATAGGTCCACCATTCACGAAAATTGTCAAGCCAGTTATTGATCTTCGATTGTCAACCTCTGATGCCCAATCGCTATCGCTCTGCACAACTAGAGTCAGCTTTCTTCTTTCGCCCTTGTTATATACTAATCCTTCATCCCTGGAATCGTAGAGATACTTGTCCACTTCCTTTGCCGTCTGGTACAACATAGTATTGCTTCTACTGATCAGCCTTGCTAAGAAATTAGTTATGTAGTATATACCAGGCTTCGTATTTATTGCTGCACGTGAGAGCGAGTCTACCAAGCTCTGGTACTTCCGTATATCTTTCAGCTTATCGTTCTCTTACCATTGATCACGTGTGGTGTTAAGTTGATAAGGTTGTTTCTTGCTATCAGTTACTCTAAAACGTTCAGCCATCGCTCTAATATAGTCGTGCTGGCATATCTTCAGCTTGAAGCTGCGTTCCTAATGTTCTAGGCTTACGAACTTGTCAATCTTCTCCGAATCCTTGATTATAAACTGTTTTTTCAATACTTTTGTGAACTTGTTTTCTTCCGTGGCCTTTCCGACTACTATTATGTCATCGCCATAGAGTATCAAAAACGTCTTCGGATCGGTTGGTTCTTTATGATCATGGGTTGTCTTGAGTCGTACTCGGTTTGATGAGGTCACTTGATTCGATGTACTTAAAAATTGTCTCATTTCAGGAAAGATATCTTTTTGGCTAATTCCCCAGATTTTTAAATACGAAAATCAAGCAAAAATGAAGGAAAACCAAACCAGATCATGATGTTGTTGATTCTCTAGTTCCAGAGCATTGGACTATCTCGTAACCCGTTTATGCTGTTTTCTGACCTCCCTAGATACGAATTACCTGGTTTTTTAACCTAGCCGTGCGGCAGTTCAAGATACATGAAGTCATCTATATTGGTATACAAAATGCCGTTTTTATATCTAACTGGATTGCAGCAAAATCTGGTAGCGCGAGTTTCAACCGTAAACTAGTTTGAGGGAGCAATTATAACTAGCTATACTATTCTCTTGCTACTGTTCCTGATATTCGCTATTGACTTGGGTAGCATGATTTCTTCATATTGAAGAAAAATTCAATGCATGTCTGACATTTGCTATCAAAACTCATACTTTCAGAGATTAACGTCCCATAACTTAGCTCATTTTTCTTTATGTTCTTAACTTATTCTTAAAAAAGATTAATTAGAACTTTCTAAATATTAATTAACTGTTTCTCGACATCCAGTCTAAATCATAACTATTAAGAAAACAAATGAAGTTAAAACATACCAAGTGCAGAGCCCTAAATTCTTAAAATTAACTATCTCTTAACTCTGAAAATTACATTTTCGAATAAATGCAACCTTGATCCTGTTTCTGAAAAGTATAAATCTCAGCCAACATTGAAAGAACACTTATTTTCAAGGTAGAAAACCCCAGCTTTGTTTAGCTGCCGTATCTTTTACCTTTGGGCTAATGAACAAATGATATTCTCATACCCCCCCCCCCATCAACATCTTCAGAGAGTATTCAGACAAACATTCTTTGCTGCAAGATTTCTACTTTAGCATTACTAAATATATAACGCTAAAGATAATATCTAGAGCAAAAGACACATAATAAGTGAACACTACAACCTTCTGGAGAAAACAAGTCATGTATTCTTTTTTATTTGTATTTTTCAGCTCTCACTAAAATTATTTTCGAGAGTTCTCGATTTCATTCAATATTCAAGAATAATCTCAGTACTGGTTTTGATCTCACGAGAATCTCGGAATGCATTCAAACTACAGAACAAAAATAGATCGCAAACCAGTCACATGATTTTTTTCTCTTTCTCGGAGTTTTCTTAAGAGTGCTCAATCTAAAATATCCGCAAAAAATAAAACTATAAACAAAGAAAAAAATGCCAAAGCTAAAATTAACATACTTTGATTATAATTTTTGGAAAGGAGAACTTCCTCGTATTCTTCTTTCTCTTGGAGATATTGATTATGAAGATAATAGAATAAAAAGTGAAAACTGGGCAGAGTTGAAGCCCACAACACCTTTTGGATATATGCCGATTTTGGAAGTAGATGGAAAATGGTTGACACAAGGAAGTGTAATTATTAAGTATGTGGCTAGACTTGCGGGTTTAATCCCAGAAGATGAGTTTGATGTTGCCAAAATTGACGAGTTAATTCGTATTGCTGAGGAGCACAGCGTTAACTTTTCCAGAATGATTTTTCGACCTGAGAATGAGGAGAAGAAAAAAACTTTAAGAGAAGAATTTGCTGCTGATGGAATGTATAAGATGTATGATGAGTTAAACAAGGTATTTGAATCTACTGGAAAGAACGGTAGATTCATGTTTGGAGAGAAACTAACTGCTGGGGATCTATTTGTGTGGAGATTTGTAGGCTGGTTGTCAGATAGCAATATTGAATATTTTCCAGATAAAGAAACCCAACTTGCAAAGTATCCTTCGCTGAAAAAATGCGTCGAGGCGGTTGAAAAGCATGATGGAGTTATAGCATACAAAGCCCAGTTTCCAAAGTTCTATAAATAGGTGGTACTCTTAAGCAACAAAATATAGCTTATATTAAAACCCTCGTGAACGTAGAGAAACTTTTGTATACGAATAGTGTCTATTGATTTAAATTCAGTTTATGCACTCAAAAAGTTGTTCTTTCTGATGAATGCTAATCTCTAGATAAGCATTAAGAGCTTTGGTTCTGGTCAGACCAAAATTTCTTTAATATAACAGGATGGCAATAAATTTCGGTTAGATGATGAAATATAGCCTCATATATTTGAATCTCTTTATTACATCTTTTTTTTCTCATCTGAAACCTGTTCTTTTAAGACAACAAATAAGCATTTAGAATATATATTGAAACAACTATGGAAGTGAAAAACAAAAACTATAGAGAATAGCCCTTTGTTTGTATACATCCATATCTATTATGTTTTCTATAGTTTACCAATATTCATCTGATTGCAAAATTATGGTTCCTATAAACTGTATTTTCTTGAATAAGTGGGTTTTAAACGTTGTTAGTATATTTATTATCAACGAAAGTTTGTGCTCAACTTGAAACTAAAAATGTTGACCATGAAGTATTCAACCGTATAAGTCTTCTTTAAAAAGAAGAACCCAATAGTTAATCTCATACTAGAAGTGTTTGTTTCCAAGTTCATTATGAATTCAGTTTCTGTAGTTTGCCCCTGGAAATTTAATAAAATTGCGTTTACATTAAGAAGACTTTGAAAATGCTTTTAGCATAAACTATGTTATAGCATGTCTTTATTTCTTTTTTTACAACATTTATTTTCTGCTTAGCTGCTTATCTCTCTAACGGCTAGAAAATTGAATGCCATCACTTTCTTATTGGTAAAACTTAACGGTAACAAGTTTGAGTAAAGAGTACATTATAAATTTTACAATACCGTTAACGTTTTGGAATAGTTTTATGAAAAGCGATTCTTTGGTAATTCACTATTATATAATTATTATCCAACTTGAAGACAAAACCAAACTAAGCTGAAAAGTGGAAAATATCAGCAAAACTAAAAAGAGATGAAAAAGAGTTTACAACGAAAGTAAATAAAGTTTTGCCTTTTCAAAGTTAATAAATGGTTGTTTGCTGCTCTTGTTGAATATACTTGACTAAACCACTGAGTTAAGATGGTATTAGAAGAGGTGTTTTCTCTTCAAGTCAAGTATTTCCAGGGTTATGAGATTAAAAGAATTAATAATTTATAGTTGATTTAGTTAGAATAAGAGTTCAAACTATGAAAAAAAAACAATTCTCATTCGTTGAGAAACAGAGAAGCTTGAGACAACAGGTAACAAAAGAAGCTTTAGAATAGTCTATTCTTTTGTTTGAAGAACGTTGAAGTAACAGCATTAACTGCAACCTTAGTTGTTATAAATGGTAGCTATATTTAAGTCATTTATCTTGTCATCAGTTTCCATTTCTATCGGAAAGAAAAATAACTAAGACGACATAGCCTGCATATATTGTAATATTTAGAATGATGTCACTTGGGAATTTTTTTATCGCAATCATGAGTTTTTACATAAGGAATAGAACATAAGGAGGTTCCAATAGATTGCTTTCTAATGAGTGGAACAGCACGGTGATTCATCCTTAGAAGTCACAAAAGTTAGTTAATTTAAACAACTTTCTTTTCTTTAAGTTTATTTTCCTGCCATCCACCAATCTTTACTCTCATAATTAACATGAGACTGAGTAAAAATTTGCACTACATATTACATTGAAAGTTGGTTCACTGATAACTGATGTTATTGAAAAAATATAACATGGTGCAATAGATCGACAAGTCTATATAGATAGAATTACCTCTTTCATGCGGCACTGCAAAAAATAATTTTACACTATTTGTGCCATTACATTGAACAAGTTTGGTTAGAATAGTTGGCCTATTTAGGCCACTACCAATATTGTCTCTGGAAGATACCAAATTTGTAATATGCCAAAACTATTATACTGGATAGATGATAAGTCACCTCTCTGCAAGTATTCAACGTTAATCACTGTTAAAGTTTTCTGGGAGTTGTCAAAGTTGGAGACAGCCTGATCAATTTCTTGAAAGATTTTATTAATGAGATGTACTATTAATGAATATTAATTGATCTGAATCAACGATAATAGATTTTTTGAATATAATGATCACGAAATCTCAGATTCTTAAAAAGATATGCAACTATCAAGTGATTTTTCTCTCTGGCAACGAAACTGTAATAGAATGAAGTGTATTTTGTTTTTGATTTGCCCTTCGAGTTTCAAATCATATAGTTATTTGAGGAAACGATCCTTACAAATCCATTTATGTTTTTCTTCTCAAACTAATATATCGAAGTAGGTTATATTTCTGGATTAGAATTTTTTTCTGGATGAGCTCTGATAGTTTCTTTACAATCCTTAAACCTGGATTGATGTGCAATGTAGCTAAATAAGGTTCTGTTTATGCGGTGTATATTTCTAAAGATAATAAGTATCCCTGAGAATATTAAGAATATTTCGCTTAGCTTTCAAGAAGATTGCCTATTAGGTTGACCTAGTTGGGTAACTAAGCTTCAAATGCGCTTCATTACATCTGTCGAAGACTTGACTCAAAGAGCTTTTTTGGTGTTCAAATTTTTAACTATGGGTGCTGTTTTAGGGGAAGATATCAAACTTAAACAACTTCATCATAATATTTGAGTTTTGATATTTTTGGTACTTTTTGATAATCCTCAAATGATGCTTCAGTTTTTTTTTGTTTTATCAAGATTAATCAAATGGTATTTGGGTAACGTGGCTAAGCTCCAAATCGACCAGATATTTTTCTTATTCAATTTTTGCGCTTTATAAAAATCATTGCAAGTAAACCATATGCCCCGAAAACATCTTGTGAACAGATCGGAGCAGAACCATATTTCCCGGGAAGGGGTATTGGCTACGATGTTCTCATTGAAAAAATGTACTGACACGAACAGCCCTGTGTGCAACAGGGCCAAAATATCAAATGATACCAATGATATTAGCAAAACTCACTCAAAGTGTATGCTAAAATACACAAACCCACTCGAGGTAAAACCAAATCCCAAAAACTCGTTTGATATATCATGTTCATATCAATCTGCACCCGTAATCTTAACGCTATTGGCAACACAGTACTGTATTACTGTAATTTTTCAAGTAATGAACTATCATCTGGTCACAAAAAAAGTGCTTCCAAAAATTAAAATCTATTTCTCGTTTCGATCTATTTCTAGGTTCACAAAATATTTAGTTTCATTTCAAATCTTCAAACACAGGCTACACAGGGGGAAAAACGTCAATGTATGTGAGCGTGTCCACTTACTGAAACGGAAAGTACGACTGCATTCACAAAAACCACCAGGAAAGAATACTTGAAGAACCTGGTTTACAACTCCAAATAGTGTATGAATATTCTTAAGAGTACTTTCTAAAGTAGGGATTCGTGCTTGTGTTAAGATTAGATCCCACTTCATATTCACATCCGGTACGGATAAGATTAAAAATCAAGACGTATAATTTTCTTTTAAGGTCGAGTTTGAAGTAAATATTTATTAAAATTGTATAAAAATATTAGAATAGAGTGCTAAAACAATAATTCTTTTTGTTTCTATATCTTTCATTTATTGCATATATACCAAATTTAGCACCTACTAAAACTCCCTATTCTATAAATGTTATACTAAAGTATTGCAATAAAACCTGTTTATCGCATTATATTTAATGGAATTCTCTGTTTTCTCTTAACAGTGAAATACAAGAATAACTTAATAAAATATATTAACGTTAACGTGTTACCTAAAGTAATTGATGTTTCCCTCACGTCAGTGCTACAGTGATATTCTGTATAGTTTCTATCGTTATATTACAGCAGAGTAGTTTTTTTGTATAATACCTAATTAACAATGGGAAATACTCGTTCAACCTTAGTTCCGTTAGGTATCGTTAAGCAAGATAATACATACTTGATATGGCAACAGGTTACTCTTTCTATTTTTTTGGTACCACAGGAACTTTCCTTCAAATGTCTATGTTGGACTTCTACGACTTAAGGCTTTTGTTGATGAGTCAATTTTCTGTACAAAAGTTCTATGATTGAGCTACATTAAACTGGAGTAATTCAACATTTTTTCTTTTCTTCATAGTGCTTTGGACTATAAGTTCAATAAATTGGTGCCAAGAGATTATGTGCAAAAAACCTTTTCTCCAGCAAATGTTTAACTTATATATTTCAAATTCGTAATAAATATATCTAAAAGAATGTAATAAAATGGGAATCAAATAGATTGCTTAAAATATTAGTATTTATTATGAAACTGTGCAGAATGTTAAACTAAAAACTGTTTTCTTATGAATATATTTTCTATTTTTTTGCAAAAGAAAATAAAGAGAAAACTAAATAATAAGTTAAATTTAAAAAGTTATATTTATAAATTACTTGCTACTTCAACATCTTTCATAAGACTTCCTTTGCTCTCAAAAGATATTCTTGGATTTGTTTCATCAAGTGTGTCTAATAAATTAGGTGTTCGTTCAATAGAAACCCTTTCAGATACAAATATATTTTTTCTATTATTTTCTTCATCAACAGCTAAAGCAAGTGGAATATTTTTAAACTCTTTACTTTTTTTTCTTTCTTTACTACCACATAAAAACCAAAATCCAAAACCAAAAAATAAAATAACTGCACAAGATAAAGCACCAATAATTATTAAAAGAAAATCATCTTCTTCAACTTTAGCTTTTGTTGGAGATAAAGTAGGACTACTGGATGGAGAATGAGAAGGAGAGAATGTTGGATTAGAAGAAGGAGATGCAGTTGGAGAAAAAGAAGGAGTGAATGAAGGTAAAAAAGTTGGTTCGAATGTTGTGATTTCTATAATACATGAATCTCCAGAAGAAAATCCAGTTGAATCTAAACAACAAGACAGTTCGTTATTGCGAAGAAAAGGTTGGTTTTCAAATGTTGTAAAGTTTTGTCCTAGTAAACAGTCTTCTGAAGAACAAGTGTTTAATCTACATCCACTTAAGCAATCAGAAATAAAAGTTAGATTATCTTGTATATCAATACAACAATTTGTACAACAACTTTGTTCATTACAAAAAGACATTTTATTTAATTTTTTATTTGGTTTTTAAACTGGAAAGCTAGACTGAATAATCTAGCTAGGAAAATATTTGTCTTACTATTTCTGTCCAGCTATTCTTTAGTTCTTAAACATGTTAACTATATTTAACATTTTTCTTTGATCTAATTATAGGTATAGAATAACTGTTAAACAAAAGTAAACTTGGGTATGTTGTAATAAGAAGGATGCTATTTAAATATCCGGGAATAAACGAAAGTTAGTTTATTTTGACGTAAAAGCTGATGAAAAAGAGCATCTTTCGGAAAAGATTGTTGATGGCTATATAAAAGAAGCAATGCTGAAGAATTAAGGGAAAAAATTAAATTTAATGTTTCATTTGATAAAATGTGAAGAAATATGAATTTTCTGAATTGAAGAGGAACAAATTATCTTTTCTCACGGAGGAAAAGAGATATGGAAAAACAATTATGCAGTATTAAGGCAGAGAGTTCTTTCAGAATAATAATGTTAAATTCTTACAGAAAAAGAGAATAAATTAAAGAAGCATAAGAACATAGTCTATGGAAAGCCTGGTTTAGGTATATGTTCATGAATTTGTTCAGGTTTTTTGTTTGTTGCTGTTAGTCTATACTCAACTGTTGAGAAAGATAAAGTTAATTGAAAAGTTTTTTCAGCGCCTCCTTTTTATTATTGTTTTAGGTTATTTATGTCTACAAATTTCTTTCCTTTCTTATTATTTTTTCTATGTTTAAGTACTTGCACTTTTATTATGATATGACTAAGCTGCAGCATGTTATCAATAGCTTGTGGAGTTTAAAACTCAAATTATCAAATTAAAAACTTCTTATTAAAGTTCTCTATTTAAATACAAAATATCATAACATGCTTTTAGTTTGTACTTGAAAATATTTTCTTATCTATTCTGTAATAAAAATAAACCCAACTCATGTGTATAAGGAGTCTTATTTAATTAGCAACAAAAAATACTGATTATTTGAATATGGTTATTTGCATTCGAGTATTGGTAAAAAAACTTCTTCTTTTTACTTTCCAAGTTCTGGTTGAAAGTTATGAAATAAGTTGTAGAAACAAAAGGTGTTTACGATTTAATTAGCAAAGAAATAAACTATATATTTATATTTTATTATGTAAAACCAGGTTTAAATATTGTAAGAATAAAAATGGTTCCTTTGTACATATTTTTTTCAAATTGGTTTCTTGCGCTTTATTTAGTTATGCTCTTATATTATGTTGAGCTCTATGAAGAAGTGGGATAAATTCTAAGTAAAGAATATTAATCTTTTCTCTTGATGAACAGTTTGAACAAAAAGTATGAAAGATTAAATTTTGTAGACTAGTCTTGTTTGGAAATTTGAATTAAAGCTTATTGTATTCAGTTTGAAATATTTCCGACAGCATACAAATAAATTTCATTTTTTTAATTTAAAAGACGATAAACCAATTCAACAATAATATTTCAAGTTGTATTTATTTACTAAATAACAAAACCAATATCAAACATTATTCACTTGAACAAGAATAAAACTATTATCCAAAAGTATCAAATCCATAGAAACACGTCCAACTATTTCTTTCAACCATTCAAAACTTCCACTTTGAACTAAAGTAAAACCAATACTCTCTTCAGTCTTAACAAAAATATCAACTATTCTATTATTGTTGAAAATAAATCGGCTAAAATATTTAAAAATAAAACAATCAGATATATTATCTTCTTTTTCAAGAAAAGTCACTACTTTAACAAATATGGATAATCTTAAAGTAGAGTTAAAACTAAACTCTATATCACTTCTGTAAGTAGGTTTTATTTTATCATCAACAGGTGGAAGTAATTCAGGAAGAATATATTTATCAGCTTCATTCTCAACTCTTACTAGAATAAGATTTTTTAGAGATAGTTCAAATATATATTTCTTTTCTTTTTCTGTATATTCTTTCAAAAGAACATTAAAGATTTCAATACTAATTTTTCCTGAATCAACATAATTTCTATATAAAGAAAATTTATTACTTGGAATACGAAAAGCAAGTTGATGAAAAGTTGGATCACGAATAAAGGCTCCTAAAGCTTGAGCAAGATAAGAAGGTGCAAAAAATATAAAGTTTTCATCTGCTTCCAAATCTAAATAAGAAAAATAACAAATTAAACCAACTTTCGAATATATTTTAAGCATATCTTCAACTTCCCAATCTTCAAAACCACAAGAATAAGATTTATCTTCAAATTCCTTCAAAGTCATAATATTTGTTTGTTCTCGACAATTATCAAGGAAAAGAATTTGTGCAGTTCTCATTTTAAAATTAAGAAAATTTTCTTTATTTATTCCAGCTGCTCCAGAAACAAGACTTTTTATTTTATCTTTTATATCCTTTTTCTCTTGAGAATCTAATTTTGAATTCTCAATAGGAAAGAAAATATTCATATCATTTTCCAATATATTTAACTCAGAAGAAAGACTTTTGACAACGTCTTGAAGCTTATTTTGTATTATTTCTAAATTTGTGTCTTTAATATTTTTTCTATTATATCTTTTTAAATATGTACCAATAAAAATAACTGGTGCTTTTTCTGTATTTCTTAAAATACTTTCACACCAAAATTTTAATCTAAATAAATCATTTTGAGATATTTTTGTCATATTAAAAACTAGAAAATAAAGAGAATTTGAATTCATAAAAATATGATGAACAGAAGAAAATATTTCTTGTCCACCAAAATCATAAACACGAAAATAAACATCACGTTTAGCAAAACCAGGAGAACTTGTTTTCATTTGCTTGATAAACTTGTCATCAGAAACTGTTCTTGAAAGAAGTTCTTTTTCAAAATCAAGTTTATATTTTATTTCAACTTCTTGAATAGGATCAAAATCATAATAAACAATAGCAGGAAGACTATTCTTAACTCGTTGAACACTTAGTTCATATTTAGATATTGAATTCCAGATATAATCTGTTGGGTTTATTGAAAAAATATCAATATCATTCAAAACTAAGGTTGAATTGTTTTCAAGTAAAAACCTTTTGTCAAATATACTTCTTATGGTAGAAGTTTTTCCAACTCTTCCATCACCCATAAAAAAAACTTGACATTCATTTAAAAGAGTATATTTATTGTAGTTATCTTTCAGCTTTTTTGAAACATAATTTTTGAATCTTTCTTCTAAATTTTTAGTATTGAATTTATTCTTTTTAAGTTCAAACAAAAACAGAGAAGAATGATTATCAAGTAAATCTTGAACTTCATCTTTGTTTTCTTCAATATTAATTTCAGCAACTCGCAAACTAAGAGTCAAAAGAAAACAAGAATAAACATAAATTTTAATAAAGAAGGTAAGTTTTCCAAACATTGTCTTATTATGTTAGTGATTTTTGCATTTTGGAAGTATAAGCTATTTTGTTTAATACTAGAAATAAATAAAACAAAAGAGAATACAAAACACTTCTTACGCTTTCCATTTTGGAAACTTCTTTCAATACATTAACAAGTGCTTTTTCTTTGATGTTATTTTTATAAAGTCTAATATTTGAATAAATAAAAACTTTACGTTATTGACTTTATTTTTTGTCCTTTCAAAAACTTAGAAAGAGAATTATCTTTTGGAATATTGCAATTCATAAAACTAAAACATAAAAACAACAATAAATATACACAATTGACTGAATATTCAGTCTTTTTTTTATTTTTTCCATTCCAATAAAATTCAAAGTGTTTAAATGACAATATAAAAATCTAAAATAAAAACAAAACAATAAAATACTGAAGTATTTCAACCTTTGGAAACTTTTCAAACCAAAAAGAAAGCCCATCTCCAATAAAATTAAAAGGACAGCAGTCAAAACTAAAAAATAAAACAATATATATGACTACGTCAATAATCTAATCTCTTTGTGTACATTCACTTCTTTAACAAACACTTCTGTTTCTTTTCTAAAGCTTTCCCCTTCAATTGGGTTGAAATTCTCATCATATGACCTAAGAATTAGAAGCAAATATAATTTACCATTGAACGATGAACTTATTACTTTGACTTCTATTATAAAATTGTTGTTTGATTGATGGTGCTTTAAATGACATTTTCTTTTTGTTTGTTATTTCGAGACGAGACCTCTACAATATCTCGTTCTCGTATTGTCTCTCGTTTATTTTTTGTTCTACCCTAACTTTTTTTCTTTCCTCTTTTTCACAGGATTTCATTCTAGCTTTCAAATACCAAAAAAATAGTTTATTATAAATCTGGATTTAATCCTTCATTTATTCAAATTGATTTATTTCTAATTTGAAAGAAAAGATAAAAAGAAATTAGTTAAGAAAACGCAAAGATTGATTCTTATACTGTAGCAGACTGAAGATATTTTAATAGAATACTGATATCTTTGAAGCCCATCGAAATATTTAAATTAAAATGTTAAACATGTGAAAGGAACATGAATTTTTCTGAAATAGTACAGTTAGAGAACGTAATAGAATTGCTGACTTTTGGGTTCAGAGTTAGACGTAGGATGTTGCTTCATGAGTTCTTTCTGCGTTCAAAACAATATATTATGAGTCAAGTTAAGATCAAAAAGGTAAATTTTTGAGAAATTAAGACTGTGTAACTTAGGTACATACTTCAAACAAAAGCAATTGTCAGTCTGTGTCATGAATGTACGCTACCTTGTTTCCTGTTTTGAGGCACTCCCATGGATAGGGCACAAGTGCTACAGAGAAAGCAAAATACGGACAACAATATATAAGTCTCTTATGCCACCACAACCATCTTTGGTTAGATGCAAGTAACCAGGGCAAGTAAAGGGCTTTAGTCATACATAATCATAACTGCAACAAAATAAAGCCATGTGAATCAGCATGGTGACATTGGACGCTTTGTAGTTGAATTTTCTCAGTTTTTCATAAGTTTGGATCAAGGTACTAACATAAATATTCATGGACTAATGGAAACTATGAATTGTTCCACATTTATTTTTCATTTAGCATCTGGAGAACCAAAAAAAAATTATAGCACAGTTTTTCGGAATCCTTCCGAATTCGACCCATTGAAGTAACTCGGTTTTGTCACATCTTAGCCATACGGAACGTGCATTATTAACTATACTTATTTTTTCCATGATTGATTTACTTCTAACTTTGAGATGAATACCAAGAGAATATAAGTTGTATTTTTCTACTATTCTGAGCTTTGTTGGCAATGGCTTGTCACTATTTTTAATTTTATTCCTTTCTATTTTTTTAATATAACGTAAGACTGTTTCAACAGCTTTGCTTTTATCTTTGAGATATTTAATGCAGTTATCTTAGTTTTTTTCTGTGAGGTGCTGGTTCCAATTTTGGACTCCATAGATGTCGTTCAGAAGCGCGACACGAAGTGAAATTATCAATGTGCCTTCTTTATCTGCTGTCGAAAGAGTGTCCATACTTGTAAAATGCTAATAGATATGTTGTGTGGCTCTCTTGTCTTAGATGGTCCGAAGCTTATTTTATAATATGACCATAAATGTCAACGAAAACATATATTGATCAAAGAAGCATTATTTTACTTGGTATTATAAGAGTCGTCGCTAAGGAACTTAGTAACCTGTTGCCTTTATCTTGCGAAAAATGGTTTCTTCATTAATTTTTCAAGCATTAATTTATCAACTTGACAATTCATGAAAATTTAATATATGGTCTCTTCAAATTAGTCCCTAAGCAACTGAGTTCTATTTTCATTTATTTCAGTTTTTAAGATTTTAGATTTCTTCTACAGTTTTTCATTATCCAAAGTATATACATACTATCTCCATAAGATGTAGTATTTTTTTGTAAGTAGTGACGTATTCACAAACAGTTTTCTTTATTGCTAAGATAATTAATTATCAACTATTTTTTATTTTTGTACATCCACATAAGATTCACATCATGTCATTGTGTCACTACCAGTTTCCACAACTAACTAGATTAATTCACCAGCAAAGCTACAGTATATGTACCATAGTATTATTATATATACCAATAATACTACGTTTTGTAAAATGGGCTACTTTTGGGCGTTGACATAGTCCTGTTACAATAACATATATTAAGCGTTAATACGATCAATCACGAATACAGACGAACGACACATAAGGCTTATATATAAAGAGAAATATAGATATACTGGCCAGAAGAAGGTTATTCTACACCGGAGAATAACGACTAAAATTCGAAACGATAGTAGCAGCACATTACTCTATCCCTGCAGTTGCTTAAGTAATAAATGATAACCTAATAACAAGCTAACTCTTCCCAAATGATAAACTAATCTTCTTCATCGATCAATTGATCAATTCACAACCTTCGTGCCATTAAGAACCTCCAAAAACAGGTTATACAGCCAAAGCAGCATCAACGTGTGTGAAGGTGTCCACATACTGAAGCAGAAAGAATGACTAATTGAACTTTTATATTTTTTATTGGAGCTATTTCATATAAGTATTATTCTAAAATTGTTTCTGGAATATAAATAATATCTATTTTTTTCTCTTTTCTTTTTGTTTAAATATTATTTGGCCAAATGGCCATATTTTTTTTTCTGGATTCGGAGTTTTTTGGTAAGAAGTATTGCCAAAAATATCCGTTAAAAATCAAAACCATAAGAAAAAGATAAAATGCCGAAGATCTCGTTGACTTATTTCGACTTTCCTTTCTGGAAAGCAGAGGTTCCGCGTATCTGTCTTAACCTAGGAGGTATCGAATTTGAAGATATTCGAATAAAACGAGAGAACTGGCCAGAGTTAAAGCCTACAACTCCTTTTGGATACCTGCCAATTTTGGAAGTAGATGGTAAATGGTTGACGCAAGGAAGTGTAATTACAAAATATGTTGCGAGGCTTTCGAAACTAGTTCCAGAAGATGAGTTTGATATTGCAAAGACTGACGAACTGATTCATATTGCTGAAGAGCATTCCCAGGTACTCTCGAAGTTGATGAGGCCTAAGGACGAGGAGGAGAAGAAGAAAGTAAGAGAAGAATTTGTTGCTGATGGGTTGTATAAGATGTACGATGAGTTAAACAAAGTTTTTGAATCTACTGGAAAGAATGGGAAATTCATGTTTGGGGATAAACTAACTGTGGGAGATATTTTTGTGTGGAAATTTGTTGGATGGTTGACAGGTGGAGTTATTGATTATTTTCCAGATAGGGAAACGCAGCTTGCAAAATATCCTTTACTGAAGAAATGTATTGAAGCTGTGGATGAGCATGAAGGAGTTAAAGCATACAAAGCAAAGTTTCCGGAAATTTATAAGTAGCAGTTTTTGTTAACTGAATAACAAGGAAAAGGTTTCCAAAAAGAACATGTTCAATAAGAGAGAATATTGTCATCGTTTGAATTATTAGCAAGAAAACACTTCTGTTCCCACAGTGTTGATTTTTTTAATCTGAAAACAAGATAACATAAAAATCCTTCTGATCAAACTTCGTGATAAGATAAAACATAATATAAAATTTGAAAGAAACTATATTGAAAGAGCAGCAACTTGTTTCAAAACATGTACAAAACTCCAGTAAAATGCCATATTACAAGAAAAATAGAGATGGAAAGCACAGAAGCAAAAATTGTACCTAATACCTTTATATATGGGTCATCTGCTACATCGTATTCCCTCAAAGGTTCTGCCCTTGGTATTTGTCTTTTCCTTCTTGGAGCACCTAATCTCTGTGGTTTAACTACAGCCAACTCCGCACGTTCCCCTCCATATTCCATTTGGGAGAATGTAAATGTAGAGTAAAAGTTTGTTCCAGCTTCTGTTTATGCCCAGTTAAGGCGTTTTCTGTACTATAGAACCTTTTCTAAGATGGATTCATTTTAGTTTTGGAACACTATTTCGGCTTAAAAATGGGAACAATTGTATTTTCACCTTGCTGATATTTTGGGTAATATCTTATACTAATCATGTTGGTCAGCATACTTTATTTTAAGATATAATATCTTTTGAAGAATAAAGTTGAAAAGGTTCTCAAAGAATATAAAGCGAAAGGCAAATATTAGGAGTTAATCCTCTACATCTGAGGAGGTGGTGGGTTTGCTGGAATGCCATAACCTTGGTCTGGTGGTCCTCCCATTTGCTCCATCTGCTTTTCCTGTTGACGTCTAGCTGCTTCTTCTCTTTCTTTTCTGAGGTTTCTTGGCACAGGAGGTTCCTTTGGTTCTTTAATCTCAACGTGATCACTTAGTAATTTCTTAGGACCTCTCTTTCCAGATGGATCTTGTGGAAGCATAATCGCAACTTTGATACCAAGTACCCCTTGTCTCATTAAAATGTGTCTTACAGCCTTAGTAACATATTCTTGAGCTGCTTGTCCGGATTTAATCATGTATCCATCACGAAACTTCATAGCTTTAGCTCTTTGAGCACGTAATTTTCCAGATACAATAACTTCGCATCCTTTTGCTCCGTTTTCCATTACATATCTAAACAATAAAAAACAATCAGATAGGAGCGAAAGACTAAAAACGCTATTTCTTCATAATCTCAGATGAGCTATGCTTACATCGTCACTTTGAACACAGAAAGGAATATACCTCATAACTCCATAACATGCTCTTCTTACTGCAAGACCTCCAGTAAGTTTGTACTTCAAACTTTCTGCTTGTGCTTGTGCACTTAATCCTCTTTCTTGAACCTTCTCAGCAAATAACATAAGTTTGTCTGAGTCAAATCCAAATCTCTTTTGAACAACGGAGGTAAGCTCTTGAATACGTCTTCCTTTTTGTCCAAGAACATCTTGTGTTCTAGTAGCTCTGATGATAATTTCTAATCTAGCTGGTGTTTGTCTAACTTCAACTCCAGAATAACCTTCTTGAGCAAGTTCACGAGTAAAAAACTAGACAATAAGAAAATATTAAACCAGTCAAAACAGAAAAACAAAAAAGATCTGCTAAGTTAAGTTTGACGTTCTTGGCACCGATACACTGTGAAACAACAATGCAGCACAGAGCAGAGATGCCGATACCTCAAGATCCTCATATAAAAAAGCTCATCAAATATCAGAGGGGTAAACGGCGTGTTTTTTTTGGAAATAATCAGTGGAAAGGAAAAGGATTTACCTCATTCAGTTCAGCGTAGAATACTCCATCAGCTACGAACTTTCTCTTCTTACTAATTCCTTTTAACATCTAAAAAATAAATAAGCTTAAAAGAAAGAAAAAAGGACAGTGGTTCAACAAGAAATAAAAACTCGGTTCATATCCAAGATATACGTTCATAAACGCAGAAACGTTTCAAACAAGAGGTGTCAGAAATATCAATTTATAATCCATACCAAGTAAAACAATTTTGCGGAAATTAAATGAAGCCCTACAGACCAGGGTAAGCCCATAGGAGGCAAACCATCCAGATTTCTTTGGTATAGCTAAACCACAAACACATTTGTTCATGACAAATAAAATACCACTTGAAAACTATATAACCAAATGTACCAAAATTTCAATGAAACTTTGGTCAGAGATGGTTTAAAATGTAGAACAACTCTAGTAAGCAAAGTGGGTTTTAAACACAATACTTGTGGAACTTGTTCTTGCAGTTGTCTGGCTGCATAAGTTTGGTTTTTGGTTCGATCTTCTTTTTCTCAGAAAGCGTCAAAAATATGAAAATGAACCATAAATTGAAAGGTCAGAGTTGGATTGTTCTTCTTTCTTTCATGTGGATCAGACCCGAAAGATGTTAAAATGCTCATCTTCCCTTATATAAAATAGTTGATCAGAATGTGAATGTGTTTTTTCTCTTCACTTAAATAGAGACTAAACTATCTCAGAGTAGCTGATTTCTCATATTCTTCATATCAAAAGAAGCTGTGGTCAGTGTAACTATGACAAAATCGTTCTTCAAAGCTCAACCAATACTTTAAAACAAAGCAAGTGATCATTTATTAGCTCAGTAGATTTGGATTTTTACATCATTCCACCAGTCACCAGATTATAAAATTAGCATCAGAGAGATTCCTATTGATTTCCAGAATTTGGTCTTCAGGTTTTCAGTTGTCCCTATCTGGAGTCTTCATCTGCTGAAAAAAGAGATCAGTCAATATATAATAGTTGTCACGGGTCAATTAATGTGGATAAGAGTTTGACATCACGTCTCCTGGAAATATGCCTCGGAGAAACCACAACGTTTATCAACAGCAGGTTTTCAGCAAGGTAAACCACTAGAATTTTTGTTTCTTCATTGGCAATCGATTTGAACCACTGTCAAAAATAAAAAAATATTTACCTTTTTATCTTTTGCCCTTTGCTTGTTTTGTTGGTTTCTCAAAATTGCCCAAAATGAATCTTGTGCATAACGCACATAATTTTGGGTAGAAATCAATTGGTTACATTAATGGATTTCTGGTTGATGCTTTCTTTGCCAAAAGCTGGAAATGGGCACAATGGCCATTATCTTTATGTTTGAAACATGTACTTGGTTCCCATATTTCTCTACTTCTATATATTGTTTTATTAGTCTAAGGTAATCCATTTGAAGGTATTGGCTTGCCAACAATGCTTGTAAGTTTAGTGGAACTCAAGAAGGAGCTATAAGTGACACAACATGTTTGAACCCAGCTCCTAAAATATTGAAGCGCGCAGTCTTTCAATATATTGGGATATTTTTCTCGTATAACCATTTCTTATAAAAAACTACCTGTCCTTTGTGATGTTTGGACACGAAGTTTCCATTGATTTTTCACCGAAATTAAAAAAAAATGGTTCATTTTGACGTGCCCAAATGAGTTAATAGGTACATATACAAAGATATACGCAAAATGAGGGGTTATGTGGGTGATTCTACTGGAACAGTGCTTATTGCACCTCCGTGGGCATTTGTTTTCCGCTTCGTCTAATAATACCACCAATAAAAATAATACTTGACTCAACACCCCAAACAAATATAAAAGAATATTCATAGCTACTTATAATAAAATTTCAAAATTTTAAATTTTGATTTAGAGTAGATGTATTTCACTGATACAACTTGCTAGTTGAGTCAGCACTGACAAAATCAGATTGATAAACTAAGCGGCTTTTATTGACATTTGACAGCAGATATTTAACCTAATATAGTCCAGTTTAAGCTTTCTGAAAACCTCATTATTAAATAGTACCATATTTCAATACGCATAAATATATTAGGATGTCTTAGTAGTAGGAATAAGATAGTTTAAGGAACTATTTAACAACTTGGAATTTTGTTCTCTCTAATAAACATATGGAAAATATCAATGAGAATGTTTACTAATGCTTCATAATGTTTTAGTTTTCTTTTAAAAAACCAAGCATATTGGTATTTTTTTTTCTTTGTTATTCATTACCCCATCTTTCTTGAAAATATACAAGTCTTAAAACTGATCAATGGTTCCTAGTTTTGTCATTCATTTTAAGATTCTCCACGCTCAAACCTATATACTACACATTACCGATAATGTAACAAATTCAACAAGTAAATCTCAGCTTGACTTCGTTTATATAAGCAATACAATTGATTGTATCAATCTAAAAGCACATAACTCCTATGCTTCTATAGACACACAAAAATCAGTATGCAGATTTTAGCCACTTAGCGGATCAATAAATCTGCAGTCACAAATTAGACATTTCATCTATTTAGGTATTATCCAAATTCTATTGTCAAGTTTTCTATTTCCTTTTCTCATGGTGAGATAAAGTTTATGTCTTCGAAATATTCATCATTCTCAATTATTTACCTTTGCACATTACTGCCTTGAATACGTGCTGAAAACTCCTTAGGTAATATATTGCCCTCCGCTACATAGCCTCCATTTCTGATGATTATCAAACTGGCGAGATATTTGTAATTTTGTTATGATTTAACCTTAATATACAATATCTTTAGTTAACATATTTCTAATACAGAATTGAAGATGGGTCAAGAATTCAATTGAGAATAATCAGATAAAACTAAGAACTTTAAGATGGACATGTAGTAATGGCCGGAGGCTACACTCATTTCGAAGCTAACAATACTAATAAACATTATTCTTCACTTAGGCTTCTCAGGGCACTACTGCATATCTCAATTAGAGTACATAGCGGCAGTTTTTCTTAAAGTCAATTTCCTGTTTTAACTGGAATAGGGCTTAATAATTAACTTCATAATAGAGTTATCACACTAACGTTGCGAAAATTCAAACAATTGTGAAACACCCTTAAATAAGATCTGGACTAATTTATGTGAAATCTTAAGCTAACGTACAGATGATTCGAGTATATTAAGATCCGTATTATTTGAGTTAGTTTGTAAGCAAAACTAGTTAAAGGGGTTGAAGAATTGCATATAAAATATCATCTGCAAACCCTAGTAATACATTTTATTAGAAACTCTTTTCAATAACTTAGAAATAGGCTATTATTATTTCCAAAAAAATTGGAAATATTTGTAGAGATTTCGTGTAGAAGGACTAGAAGATATACCTAGAGTGTACATTGAGTCTCTACTGAGGCGCGATTCGAAGTTAAGAAAAACTTTCCGACTGAATTAATGAGTTCATGTGGGTCTCAACGCCAAAATGAACCAAGAACCAGTACCTTCCCCAAGAATTAGTCGATGATATCTGAGTGCTGGAAACATGATTATTAAAGCTGTCCTACTTACTAACGATAAATTATTGTACCTCTGGATTTTATCTAGATGAAGTCCTATAAAACAATAATACGTATGTCGCGATCCAAAAATGAGATCCTCGAGAATTAAATTGGAATTCGGAATCAATCTTCAATATAGGTTCTTTCGTGTTGCTGAAGGGTTTTGACAATTCAAATCTAAAGAAAAAACTTGTGAATATTAATTCTAAGGAGATGGGGATGGAAACAGCTTAAAATTGATAACCTGCAACTACGCGTTTAAAGCTGGAATAAGAACATAGGACGGTGCATAGATTCCTTATCAATTAAATCATCTTAATATCACTAATGGAGTTATAGTATTCTGGTCTACCGAAGATAAAGTAACGATAGAAACAAAATTCATGGGGCACTGAAAAGAAATTTAAAATCTAAACAACATAAGGTAAAAACCGTCAGAAAATTTCTATATGCGTCTTTCTAAAATAAAAAACAGGGATATATTGATCAAAAACATGGAGTTAAGGAACGACCTACTACTTTTAAAGTATCTTGACTTATTTCACTACTATTTTGACCAAAAATAGACTAAATTCGTAAGCAATATAGTTGAGACACCCAATAAAGTATCTGGAATTAATAAATTATAATTGCCCTTCGATTTTAGCTCAAACCAGAGAATATGTTACTGAAATCTTAGTATCAAATAGATACAATAATAAAACATGGCTTTTAGGATATTTTTATCTACGAAATAATTCTTACACATTATTAACTCTTCTACAAGTATTGTGGAATCTGATCTTTTCCCATAATATTTCTCTAATAAAGAGTAACATAGTGAAAATATATTAGAAGAGAAATTGGATATTTTGGATGCAAATTGCTCCCAAAAAGTTTGGTTTGAAGGATAACTCAGTGCAGTGCAGGAATACAAAATTTTCAGTTTTCATGCAGTAATTATCAATATAAAAGGACGAAAAGAAACTATAATATTACGATCTAAATTTTGAATTTCTAACAGTAACTCGGATATTATAGCTTAAGATTCTGACTGGAAATCACACTACTCTCACTTGGTAGTTGAAGATAGATTTTGTGAAATCTTATACTCAACCAATCTAAGAAGGAAAGATAACCTGTATGTTATTCACAGCTATTAAGCTTATTCGGGACCTCTCTATATCAACTAAAACATACCAATCTAGATAGCCTCGGCTTAGAAAATCGCTTCTATATTAAATATGAATATGGAACCATAGACTCTTGAGATACATAACTGAGACAGAAGCTTAGGGGAATTTTAATACCTTAGCAATATTCCAGAGAAATCCGTTAGTTATTGAAATTAAGTTTCTGCTACTGGATCTGCAAAAATTTTAACAATTATAGAGAATATAATCATATCAAAGAATTTATATTTAATATATAGTTGTTATATATCTTCTGGAGAATTTACATTATGATTTTTATTTCTATGACTCATTGCAAAAGGCGCATGAAATATCAGAACCTAATTCGTTGCTCGAATTTATATCTACTTTTTTTTATAAATTTTGAGTATCACACCAATGAGTTACGAACGAATTTTATTTAAGTGATATAAATTACGTAGGGCATTAATTTCTACTGACATTGATACAATGAGTTCCCCACCTAAATCAAGCTAATGTCAAAATTTGCTCTAAATCTAAATACTATATGTATGAAATTAAATGGAAAAAAGGCATCTGGAATATAGACAGTTGCAAAATTCTTTTGGTTTTTCAAGCTCTGCACTGTATATTCTTTCATTGGCATAACATATAATAATCAGAGGTGGGACATGATAAGTACTATCAATAAATATTTAATACTTCTATTACTACTATTTATCAATACCGAAATAAGAATCTTGATTTGTATCGAGGTTTTTAATTGACTCTCAGAAAAAAGTAATTATTGTTCCACAATTAAAATTGGTGGTAACATTAGTTGCTATCAACAGGAAAAAAACCATCCAACTTTTTGTGACAAATTATCCATAAATGGGGTCGGATTTTATAGGAAATATCAATAATTATTTTACAATCATCCTGATTCTGATTATCAATAAGAGAATTTGAACTTTGATTTGCAACAAATGATTCTGATCTTATTCTGACTATAAATTGATTCTCAATAATAAATCGGGCCACATGACCTTGTGCCAAAAGACCCAACATCATGCAGTTTATTTATGCATCGCACGAAAATCCATATGAAAAGACTATATGGCCGAAAATAACCCGGGAAAAGAATGAAGCAGGTTTATAGGTAGGGTTTCTTAGCGAAACATCCTACCGCGACAGTGCCGCTATATAGTGGTAAGATCCGTATTACTGTATTACCGCGCTGCAGATTTAATGAAACAATTGTTGTGCCAAGATAGGGTTCTACTGCTAAGAAACCCAAGCCATATGCCCTGTTATTAGGAGAAATTCATGAGATGGCAACATCAAATGTAGATTTCTTTGACGGCTTAGCCACAGACTATGCGACCCAAATTATCATTGATCGCTACTGGGTTATCAATAATCAGCTAAAATGATTTTAGAATGATCAGAATTAATGAATAAGAAGTAAATCGGGTATTTCCTATTCAAAAACTATCAGTAAGTTAAATTCTAATCTGAATTATGAAATACTAAGCTAATGTATGGATACAATATTGAAACAGACAAAAATTTGATTCACTAGGCTGTTTGAAAGAAACTGCTAATATCAACAAAACCTCTTAAACCATGCAGAAAGAGAATATTAAGGCAACGATGTAGCCAAAATTATGTCTTGAAGCTTTAATTTGTCACGGAATATAAAAAAAACTTGTAACAGAAAACGATGTTAAATTGGAACAGATTGAAGCGAAAGCTTACCCATACGAATCTGTGGGAGATCAGCAAAAAAATCCCAAAGCAATATTATAAACGGGTATTACCAATTACGAAGCAGTATTTTCTCTAGTGAGAACAAATCCATTACAAGAAAGATTACGAAGTTGATTTGAGATAATCTCAAAACCTTCTCCATAAGAAACAATGTTTTAAGGACAATATTGAAAATAAATGTATAATTAATGTTGTATTTTTTGTCGTAAACAAAACCTAGCGAATCCACTGTATGAAGAATATGAGTATTAACTCTGAACCCTGGATGTTTGTAATATTCTACACTTTACCTCACAGATCCAGCTTCCATCCATCAACCATATATATTTAACAGTTCTTATACTTCTGAAACACTTCAAAAAGAGTTATAAGGCTCATAACTATTTTGTGATAGCAGAAAGGAAAATATGAAGGAAAGAACTTTGACTCTCTAACCCAAGTGTCTGTTTATTAGCAAACAGAGATAATTTAATGCAATAAAATTTAATAAGCAATGTTACTGCGTCCATCCCACGCACTTTATTTGTGTTATCGCTTACTAGGTTAAAAAAGATAAGAACATTTGGTTACAATTTTGGGGTAGATGGACAGAGTTTATCTCAGATACAATATTATGCAAAATACAAATTGTTTTACTACATGAGCATTGATATGAATGTGAAAAACTACTTTTATTTACTTTTGGTGACATAGCTACGCTGACTTTTTCTATGACTTCCCATCAAAGCTTTATTTTAGCTCTTCTAACCAAAATTGATAAGGTAGATATTTAGTTTAGTAGTATATACATTCTAACTCCAAGAATCCCATACAGCTATTCTACATCAAGTATTTTGGAAAGATGTAAAGTAAATTTTTTGGAATTCCAATTGCTTTCACTATAGTAATACCCTTACAAATCCTTCTTAACATAAATAAAAGTATACCCTGTTGTTTGTTGGTATGGTCGTGTTCTATATAAATGGAAACTGTTAATGTCTTTAGTTCTAGAGCAGTTATCTGGTATTCTTATTGCAGTTTTAGTAACTTATTCCCATTATTTCATAATATACGAAGTATCTAAGTTTAGGATCCCAAAAAATATATTGTATTGCTAATTCTGCTATTATAAAGTAGATAAATTCACATAGTTATTGTTCCAATAAACGCAGTGGAAATCTCAAAGTTTCCAAAGAAAATGTCTCAACACAATATTTGGTTTTTATTGCTCTTATGTTTCACAAGAAGAAAACTAGGATCCGAATAATATATAACAGTCTGTAGTTATGATGACATAACTCTCTTTTTATATATATTTATATTAATTTATACAGCAACAATAACCCAATGAGCTAAATATCACTTTTCAAAATCCAGCATTCAGGTGAAATTTAGAAATGTTTGTATAAACTGAATTATACCAGACTCTTCTGATAAGTATATAAGTAATAAGTCAAATATGTCAGCTTACAAGGAGAAGGTAAATATAATTTGGTAATACTTCAGAGTCTCCTCGGGCTGTAGCAGAAGAAGTTCTATTTTGAGCAATCTTTGTTCAAAGCAAGAAACCTTACTAATTCTTAAACATCTCCTTTGAAATTATTAAGCAGGAAATTCCATTAGTTAACGACCAAATTTTGCAGTTGTTTATCTTTAAAAACCTTTGTAAAAGCTATCTCTAGGTTTGAATTTACCTTGGCTATAGACTTTAATTTTTAGAGATAGATTTGCCACGGAGCTTAACGAGATATCAAACTCTTAATGATTTCTTACCACAATATATGGATTGCTAATTCCAAACAAGCCAATATATAATGCAGTAAGTGTCCAGATTAATCACCTTTTTAAACATATATAAAATTTTAAAGGAATTCAAAAGTTTCAAGGTTATATAATATGAGATTAGTATCGCATGCTTTGGCACTTTTTGCTTGTAGAAATGCTGCGATTCCTCTTATATTATAACTTGCCTTTTGAGATTCTCAATGTTGAAAAGCTAAATGGAGTTAGCTAAGCGATCTGCATGGAAGATTAAAATCAATGATAGTCAAGCTTGAATTCCATTCTTTTCTCTAGTCAAGGGAAGGTGCCCTCTAAACAACATATATTTGTTTAACTACTAACTCATCAAGAAACTGAAGCTATATCTACTACCGAGTTACTTTCAAACGGAATTTTGTCTCTAAGTATTAAATATTTAATATGGATAATGAGCTATGTTAGCTTAAAACTAGATATTAAGGTCCTCAATGCATTAATTTCTACATAAAGTCAACAATATTATTTTCATTGGCACTCTATCTGTACTGATGTCGAAGCTCTGTTAACTCCATTATACATAGGCAAAACAATTTCGTATAAAAACCTTATAAGAACTTGGTGAATTCTATGTCTTTCACCACTCAAGAAGCTGCAATGGAGTTGCACTATGTTACAACTCATGTTGCGGAACTAGCCCATTTATCTGCTTGGAAATTAACTATCGAGAAATGAGATGCTCAACCAAGAAAAAGGGACACCAAGTTTTTCACTTCAGGTGCTAATCTCTATAAATAGCCGTGATACCTCATATTAACCCAATGCTGGCTATGTATTACATTGTACAAAGCCATTTTGCCTGGAAGTGGCGGAAATAATAAAAATGCGAGTGAAACGGTTCTCAGTATAGTCAAGTTGATTTATAATTTCGAATTGAGGTTTTATCTGTGCTTCATTTTGTTTAAATGATAGTTGCTGTTAGTTCAGCTTTTATATTGTTTCCAAAATAAGGAAACAATATCGGAAGACTAATTTACATTTAATTTCCTAAAATACTATTATTGATAATTATATTATCGATAATCAAATAAAATGATAAATTATCAAAAATAATTTTATCAAAGGAACAGTTGAAGTAAAACATCAACCAAATTCAAAGCACAACAAGATTGTATTACATTTGTCAATAGTATACAAACTGTTATTAAGGATAATTCAGTCAGTTTTTTTGAATTGATCAATGCAAGCTAATGTGGAAATATGGAATGCGGGAAAGAACGAAGTCAAGTGGGAAGGAAAAAAGGAAGTTTTACACATTTCAATTTTTGAAAAATCATTTAAAGCTTTAATAAAAAAGCAGAATAAAACATTGCAAAAGTTCAGAAATTTTAAAACTATATCATTTTGTTCTTTTCAAGATCCAGTAGAAGAAAAGACAATGAGGTTAATTTGTAACAGACTCAAGACTTTTTTTGCAGTAGAAAGAATCTGTTTTAAGGGTGATGTTGAAATAATTTCTATTATAAAAATATTAAAAGCGCTTTTATGCAATAATATATTGAAATATATAGAAATTTTGAGGATTAATATGCAATCAAGCAATTTTGAAGCTTGTAACACTTTGCAAACTATATTACAAACTCAATTTTCGGCGGAGAATGTTCAAATTGATGAACTTAAAGCTTCAAGAGATATATCTAAATCAATAAAAAAGCTGAAAGTATATTTTTATTTTCGCTGGCTAGCAAAAGAGTTTCATATTTTTAAAAGAACTTTCATTTGTATTCCAAGTATTGGTTTTTTGGCAAACACTCAATATTTAACAGATTTAACTTTATCAAAAAGCGTTATAGAAAATGATGCTATTTTACTTTATGGTATTTCAAAGTGTAAAGTTTTAAAACAGGTAAAAAACTTCAAATTAACAATGAATTGGGCTCAATATAGTAATTTTCTTGGGGAAGAATACTTGTTTACCAAAGTTTTTCATTGTTTGAAATCTGTCGAAAATTCTCAAATTAGTTTACAGTATTTCAAGTTTTACAAACACTGCGTTTTTTCGATGCTTTATTATCAAGCTTTAACTTCTGGATTATTATCTGAAGTTGATGTAGCATCTGTTCGGATATTCAATATGTGTCCACCACAAAACCAACCTCAGCAGCAAGAACCTTTTCGTAAAAATGCCCTTCTTGTATTACAAAAGGTAATGAAACAAAAAACAGGATTTGGTGTCATATTACTCGAGAACGAGAACTCGATAAAAGTATGTTTTTTCTAGTTTAAAACTAAAATTGTTGTAGTTTTATTTGTATCTCAAACTTAATATTATGGTTCATTTTGCTTATTGGACTTCCATTATTCCCAATATATGAAACTTGTGAGTTTTAATTAACATTTCCTTTTTAGTTCTAGCAAAGAATATTTAGCCATATTGTTTATGAGATAAAACAGCTTCTTCTTTCAATTATGCTATAGTTTCTCTATATTTTATATTCACCTTCTACGGTAGAATATAAAATTGCCCAAAAAAAAATTTTTTACTTGTTTTACGAATAAGAAAAGAACAAAAGTTGATATTAAAAAAATGTGTTCTATTGATGTGTGTCGCAAATACAACCTAAAACAAATATTAAATGAGTTATTTTCATCAAATTTCAACAAATACAGAATCTAGAGAAGAGCTTTTGCGTTCATATTTTAGACACTGTGATGAACGGAAAATATTAACTTGCATGAGCGATGTTATTTCTATTTATGTACCTTCCTCAAAAGTGAACAAAAAATTGTGTTTTTTCAAAAGAGTTAAATATTTTGAAGGTGGATCCTGTTTTTTTACGGTGAGGCTTTGTTATTCTGCACTGTTTGAGACTGATAGATCTGATCTCTCCTTGAAAACACTGCCTCTCTTTTTTGTTTTGTTGTTGGTTTCAGTTATTTATGATCTTTTAAGTTTTCTTGTTTCTACTCTTGTTATTCTTTTTGCAATTATTAAGATGTGTTTTTTCTTCGACCCAAATTTAGTGATTCGTATTTTGGAAACCTTTTTCGTTGATGAACAAACAAAAGAAGATAGAGTTCGTTTGGTTTCAAATAGAATACTTATTTCTGAAATAGGAATATTTTATAATCGTAATAGTTTTGAGGAAATAGAAATGCAAATCTTTGGTTTGACTATTATACCAAAAATTCCAGAAATAATTTGTTTTGAAAGAATATTTTGTTGGGATACAATTGAACAGATAGAAGTAAAAAAATCTTGTTGGAAGAATATGAAAAGAGTTAAGTTGACAGAAGCAAATAGATGTATAACTTTTATTATTCCACAGGACTTAGTTGATATTATTAAAGATGTTTCGGGAAATATAATTGTTGAGACAGAATAGCAAGAATATTACTAAGAGTAATTTCATTGGTAATTTAGATGTTATGTGAAGACATATTTTTCCAAAAGCTGTGTAGAATTTATTGTCTTTTAATGAAAAGTTGTTGAGATGAGTATGTTTGAGTAGAGTTCGAAAGGAGATATAATATAGTTCTTGTTTCTTTGTGCTAAATTCAATTATTTTAAAGATATTTCTTAATGTAAACAGGTAAATCATAACTAAGCTAAGGAGAAAACTATTCTTTTATCTTTTTCAAGAAACATAAGTTTAATAAAGAGAATTAACTTTTTTACTGAGTTGTTATTTTTTATATTCTTGTGTTTAAACTTGTTAACACAGTGGAGCATTACCCTGGAATAAAACCAAAAAAGGTTGTTCACAAGATGGAAAAAGATTTCGAAAACAACGATTTATGGGAAGAACTTATGCCTAATGTAGTCTGGAAAAAGATATTGGTAGAAGGAAATGATGATGATGCAAATGTTGAAATGGGTCACTTATTGAAAATCGAGGTTTCGTCTGTCTCTGGCCAAGAAGAAGAAGAAAGGAATCAAATTCCGAAGGTCGTTGAGGTTCTTGTAGGAGATATGGTTTTACTTGAAGTTGATCATGGAATAATGCTTGCATTGAAATCAATGAAACCAGGTGAAACATCTCTTGTAAAAGTAAAAGATAGATTCACTCTTTACAACAAAGATGTCATCCATACAGTAAGACTTTTGGAAAACAAAGGTCTTAGAGAAAATTTACTCGAAATGGAACTGGAAAAATATCTTCACAATATAAAAAAATACAGAGAAAAAGGAAACAAGTTTTTCAATAATGAAACTTATACGGATAACTTGCAAAAAGCTTCAACTTGTTATTCCTTTGGTAGAAAATCTATTGAACAATACACTGAAATGTTGCTTTCATCAGGACGTCAGTTGGATGGGGAGTCTGAAAAATATATAATGCAGCTTATAGAGCTAAAACTGAAATTTATGTCTAATTTGAGTTTGATATACGAAAAACAAAAAAGATATAATGAAGTATTGAAACTTTGTGAACAGTTTGAAGAAGAAATTGAAGACGCTCAGATGGATGAAATAAAATCTTTGAAAATAAAAAATTGTATTCGAAAATCTAGAAATCTACAATTTTTAGGACGCTGGAGTGATTGTAAAGAATATTTGCTTGAGATGTTAAAAATATTTCCAAAGGAAGACGGAATCTTGAGAGAGTTAGCAAAGATAAAAAAAAGAATTCAAAGTCAGAATAAGAAGGATAAAGAAAAATTTCAAGGTGCTTTTGAAAAGCTAAAAGAGCTTTCAGTTGATAATAACAGAACTCAAACCAAGAATGGGCTCAAGGAAGAGAAGACAAATCCTCCTTCATTGAAGGAAGCTCCAGCTATACATTGGTTCTATAAAAATTGTTCGATTTTATGTGTGTACTTCCTTCCAATTCTCTTATATTTTCTTTTTTATACTATTTACTTAACTGGATTGAAGTTTTCAGAAAATAGTGTATGATTTTTATGATATCCATGTGTAGGATGTAGGAGTTTTTTATCAAATGTGTTTCTTATTATCACTTGTTGAGTTCTTGTTTCGAAAATATAACGTTTCTTCAAGAAAGAAGTTTGTATCTCTCCTCTTATAATGAATTAGAGTCGATTTCCAAGCTTCTTATATATTTACTGGCCAGTAGATTTAAAGTTTGATTACACATCTAAATTTTCTTGGTGTGATTAGCACAAGTACTATACAGCTAGTTTGGTCACAAGATGAAAGTAACTTCCTAATATAAGAATGATTACGAATAAATATGAAGTTTACCTGATGCTTCAAACTTATTTGGAAGAATAAGTCGTTGTGCTACTATAGCTGAAGGTATTTCATTTAAAAATGCCTTTGGGGATTTCAAGACTAAAACAAATTCTTAAGTTAGGACTAATATAGTGGTCTTAACAAAGAACATGACAAGAAAGAGTTTTGTAGTTTATGTAACTAGTTGTTTTTGAACCAAGAGATGAAGTTTGTAGAACTCCTACAGTTATGAAGATGATCCAAATGCTTAGAAAATGGAAAGAGATAGTGAATTCATGATGAATTGAAAAACTTAAAGCAATAATGTGGTTAAAACTACTTGAACAAGCTACTGGTTAGAAGAAGAGTGAACACAAAATATTTTGTTTTCTTCAGCAGCTTCATATTCATCAAGTTGGTCCAAAATAGTTTCCAGTCTATAATAAAAGTCTTCACAGTTCTTTTTTCCAGTTAAAATAACTGACTTGACAAAAAGATGGGGAAAACTATTTTTTATACTTTCAGCTGCTTTGAACTCTGGATTTCCATCACCTATTGAAATAAAATTCTTCAAGAATAAAGCTGATTCACCTCTTCTAAATCTTTGTAACTCAGTTTCAAAACTTCTTTCAAATACATTTCGAAAACAAAATTTCTTCCATATATTTCTATCTTGAAATTTATTTGAATATAAATCTTGAGCAGAAATAGCTTCTATTTTATTTTGTTTAAATAAAAGTGAATATGTTTCAGGAAGAAACTTCTTACAAGTACCTTTTATCCAACTCATTGTTCCATTACTGACAACCTTTACAAAGTTACTCAAATGAAGAGTTTTATTTAAAATATCAACTATAAGTAAATCTGTTACTTCAAAGAAATCTTGTAAGTTTTCATTCACGTGCAAATCTTTCCAAGAAATAAGTTTCTGTTGTTTCGTAAGGAAAGTTACCACCTTTGTTGGGAATAAAGTATCATCATAATCAAAAATAAACAAAGTCTTCAATTCATCAGGCTCAAACTTTTCCTTTCTTGAAGTTTTCTTCTGAAGAAAATCCAACTTTTTAGAGTTTTCTACTTCTGTGCTTTCGAGAAAGTTGCAACTTCTTGGATCTTTCAACATACTTACTAACTTCACCTTCTTCTGAGGTTCAACAGTTGTTTTCACTCCGATACACTCATAAACACCTTCAATTTTTCTTTTCATGTTTCTCTCTTTGCTTTTTTAACTTCTCTTCCAATTTTGTTTCTTTATGTTCTGAAGACGAATATTTTGTACTGCTAAACGGCTAAGTTTACTGTGAGAAATATGACACGTCATTAAGTTTTACATATTAATTAAATAATACACACATTAGTTAACAAAGATGGGTGCTCAATGATCAAAAGGTATATGAGAGTAAAGAGCAAAAGAAAAAGGAATGAATTGATAGGGGCGTAGTTCTTTTACAGTTTTAATTGGGTTACTAGGAACATTGGCTTGTACTCAGGAAGTGTTATATTGCTTGGTTTTGCTTGATACACGTTCATGTGATGCTAAGAGCTGTTATAGTTAGGGGTGGGAATTGATAATACTTATCAATAATTATTTTGATTCTGATTATCAATAAGAGAATTTTGACTTTCGTTTATATCATATTATTCTGTTTTAATTTTATTTAACTGCTGAATATCAAAAATAAATAAAAATAGTTGGGAAACTATCAGAACCAATCGAAAAGAAAAATATTGGCACACTTTTTATTGATAAATTATTAACGAAACAAGCTCTAACCCTTGTTCTAACACATAAACAAAAAGATAAACTTTTCATGACAACCTTTCTAACTAATTTAATGTAGAGGTGTGAATGTTACGAATCAATTACTTAAATGTTAACCAGGCACTAAACCCAAATCATTTAATTCTTATCTCAAACACATAAAACTTAGAGTTGTCTTGACACAGAAAAAGGTTAATTAATCGTTATTATCTGTTATTATAGGTTCAAAACCTATCCATGACACTAAACCTGTTTTGTAAAAAAAAACTCGATCACTAAGAGAAATTTTGTTGCGACTCCAATGAGCCCTAACTTTATGTATGTAGCCGCAGCTTTACGAAAAAAACAAATATCTGAATTTTAAAAAAATAAGAAAAACTACAAGATATGTTTAAACCTTACAATTTTCACCTTTCAGATCAAGCCGTCCGTAATTTTGGTTTGAAGAGACTTTGAAGTACCTCAATGCAACATATGTTAAGCAGTCGAATCTTGGTTTCTACTGCTGTCAACACAACAGAGACATTTAGAACTTTGGAATTAACTATATTATAAAAAATATTCAACGCCACTGAAGCCATTATAAAGAAAGTTTGAACGATCTTTCAAAGTATGAACAGAGGGAAAACTATTGGATTAAAGAGCAATTGAACAACATTCTTCCATAGTCTTAGTGTATGCACAACGCAAGTTAAATCCTTAATACCTAGTTTTAAATATTTAATACCAATTTTTTAAGGCTTCAAGCATTTATTTTTTTTAAGTTGCCTCAAAGATCGTTACTATTCTGCTGGCTTAAGAGTTATACTGCACAAGAAGTTATTTCTCAATTTTGTACATAACGATACTGTTTAATTATTTAATTGCTACATTAAAACCTGCATCTTTATAAAGCTGTATGATACCAAAATAATTAAAAGTTAGATAAGATAAGAAATAAGTTTCATTCTAACCTTTTTTTTTGGCAATGTATTATCCAGGGTATAAATTATGCAATAATACCCCCACTTTATATATATGTGTTTAAAGATTTTTCACTGAATTGTGATCAGGTCAGCGAAGCTGCTAGTGCTCTAGTAGTGAATATCAAGTATGAATGTGTAAAAAGTAAGTACTTAAAAGTATTTCTTGTATTATGTATTGTGTCTTAGTAGTTAATTGATAATTACCCAAAATATATATCTAATTGTAACTTGTAAATCTGTAAATGCTAACTCCGTGCTCGCAAAATGTAAACGGGGATTAGGTAAAAAAGGTAAAACCATTAGAAAAAACCTAATTTGTGTCGTAAGTTAGATTAGAGTATGTTTCCATTGAAATTTTGAAGTTGCAGCTTTCCAAAACTTATTAAATGTTGTAAATTCTAAAGGTTTAGTAAGAGCATCTGAAAATTGAACTGTCTTGAGATGTAGGCAACAGTCAAGTTAGAATTTTTGAGATGAGATTTAATGAATGCTACCTGTACTGCTGCAAACTTGTACCTTAGTGTTAAAGGTCTTTGTAATGTCTTTACAGTTGATGCTGAATCAGTAAGAATGCCGAGCTTTGCGTTTGAATGTGTCATTTCAGAAACTAATCCTTGAATGTAAAGTAAATGTTTAGTTGCCCTGTTCACTTCGTAAAGCTCTGCATTAGGAGCAGAAGTAGCAATGATTGCCTGGTTTGAAGCATGTGCAGAAACTAAAGTGCTGTCAAGGTAGAGGTACCTACCTGAAGTTGATCTTCTAGAAATTGCGTTAGTTGCAAAAGAGGCGTCAACTACAGCAACAATTTGATGAAATTTAGTAATTGCTTCCATTCTGAAGGTTCTTTTAAAAGATTGATTCTGTTGTAAATAGCCTAGTAGGCTTTGAAGTGCAACCCGGTGTTTAACTGATGGTTCAGTAGATCCAGTTGCAATCTTACTTAGAACTAACAAAATGTCCAACCTTGTGTATCTCAAAAAGCCTAAGCTACTCAAACACTCTCAAAAAGGCACTTTGTGCTTAAGTTTTTCCACTGGTTGTGTGTCAAAATCAGATTGAATCGGAATGTTAGAGATTTTGATGAAAGATTGAAATTTGTTTAAAGTCTTGCGCAAGTAGCTTTCTTGTTGAAGGTAGTAGTTTCCAAGCTCATCTCTCTCAATCACGCACCCAAGGAAGTCAACCGTTTGATTGATTTAAGTAGTTTTTAACCTGAAATGTTTCTTGAGTGCTTGAGTGCAATGTTGAATTCTAGCGAGAGTACCCAGTGAAAGTAAATCGTCAACGTAAGAAAGAATGTAGATGTCTTTTCCAAAGAAAACACATTCATCGTACTGTGATTGGTAAAGTTTGAGTGATGTTTTCATGATGTTTGAAAAATGATTCCACCAAATTGGTGGTGCCTCATGTAACCCGTAGAGTTTTTTTTAATTAGTAAGACGTGATTTTTTCTAAGTGAGAAGTCAGGATGTCCTTCAGGAATTTCTGCAAAAAGTTTAACATCTTTTGGTAGAGGTGCTCAGAGAAAAGCAGCTTCTACATCTGCTGTTCTGAATGAAAACTGCTGTTGAGCAGCTAGTGTTAGAGCTGTTGTAAGGCTGTCTAGGTGTAGAGTAGGAGAAGAGTAGTCTGCTTGAAGTTTGTACTTTTGATGACATCCGTTGAAGACAAGTCGAGCGTTTGTTAGACTACTTCTTTTTCCTGTCAAAACAAAGATCAATTTTCCAACCTCGTCATTTGTGTTAATTTCTGAGCGTTTCACGATGCTAAGAACATTTCTAGAATGCATCTGCTGAAGCTCCTTCTGAATTGCCTTGTCGTACTCTTCCTTTTGCGGATGGTTGGCGAGGTCTTTGTACATTCTCGGGTGTTGCTTAAGTTTTGAGTCTAAAATCATTTCTTTTAGTTTTTCCTTTTGTCTGGGAGTTCAATTTTTAATCTTGTGTTTCTTTGACTCTGAAGTTTCGTAAACAAAGTAGTTTAAGGAATTTTCAAATCGTTTTTGGAAGCTTAAGTGTTCTTCCTGTTCGAGAGTATGATTGTTTAAAGATCGGGTGCTGCTGCGTACCTTCAGTGTCTAAGTTGCTAGATTCAACAGGTACAGTTGTGGTTGTTCCATCATCATCTTCCGGAGGGTTCGTTTCAACTGGTACAGAACTAGACCTGCTTGTTTCAATGGTTAGAGAATGACTTGGTTCTGTGTTTGAATCATCATCAGTGTCAGTACTCTCTGTAGTGTCAGTTTCGTAAAGATTAGTTGAGTGCTTTGAAATTTTAATCATTGGTAACTTTTCTGTTCTGGAAATCGTGTCATGAAATTTAGTTTCAACAAAATGAATATTTTGTAATTGTGCATGTGAGACTCTTTTTGTTCTCTTGTTTAGTAAGGTACAAGTAAGGAAAGATCCAAGCGGATCGAAACCAAGAAAAATCAATGGAATTGAAACATCATTGAACTTGTCTTTTCTTTGCTGAGTTGGCACAATTTTGTGTGCTAAACATCCAAACACTTTTAAATGTTGGAGCTTTGGTTTGTACCCATGAAAAACTTCAAAAGGGGTTGGGTTTTCCAAGGCGATGTGAGGTAATCTGTTTTTAATGAAGGAAGCGTAGTTGAAAGCAAATTTCCACCAGTCAGTGGAGAGTTTTGCATGTTTAATTGCAGATCTAGCAAGTGCTCTAAGTGAAAGAGTTGAACGTTCTGCTAAACCATTTGTTTCTCCATGTCTTTCCGGAGTCGCAAGTTTAAAACGGATTTTGTTTTCATGAAGTGTGCTAAGAAATTCTGTAGTTAAGAATCCAGTTTGTATGTCCAAAACAAAAAGATTGCAAGTAGTTTTGGCTTGGCTAAGTAAATTATTAAGGCTGTGTTTCAAGTCAGATGATTTAGTTGAGAGTGAAAACTATTTCCAAATCCATCGTGTAAACTGGTCAGCAACTACCAACATGCATCCTGTGTGGTGTATGCTTGGTAGCAGCAGGTCCAGATGCCAAACCTGGTTTTTCTTCCGTGCCTTAGTCTTAAGTAGCGAATCAGTTTTCAAAGGCATTCGTCTCATTTTAGTTAAGGCACATGTTTCACAGTCCGCGCTAGTAAGTTTTTCGTTTTCAAAAAGCTCGAGGTGAGAAAGTTTGTTTGTTGATGCATGCATGAACCTGTAGTGCCAGATCGAGTCTGATGAATGATCCAGGGTTGTGTAGTAAGTATCCGTGCTCTGTTCAATCCAAGCTTTACTGATCCCATTAATGTCCTGAAGCTTGCTGTGCTCTTCATTTGCAAACTTGATCGATCCATATGAAGGATCGTAGTTGATGTTGCATCCCAACTGGTAGAGAAGCTTGTTTGAAAGTAAACATGTTTCTGCGTCTTTGATGTAGTAAGCTGGAAGTGTTAGAGATTTTTTAGTGTCAGAAAATTTGATCCGAACTGTTCCAACACCTGTGATCATCACTTTGTTTTTCAAAGCTTGAATCGTGTTTTCGTTTTTGTAAAGGTTTAGATGAGTAAAGAAGCATGGGTCGTTAAAAACATTGCAACTAGAACCAGTGTCAATGACACAAGAGGCCAAATTTTGTCCTCCTGTTTGTGAGTTCTTGACATTTTTTTCATCCAGGTAAGATTGGGAGGCATATTTGTTTGTAAAGAAAGTGACGAATGTTTTAGGAGCTACAAGTGGTTTGTCTTATGTGACGTAAGTTGCTGCATTCGAGGATTGAGTTTGTTTGCCTGTGTTGTTGAAAGTTTTTGGTGTTCTGTTTTTCCTGTTTTTAAAACTATGTAGAAACCTTCTTTCACTGGCAAATCTGGTACAAACGCTTTCCAAATGGTTTCTTCTTCCACATGAGCATGTGTTTCCCTTTGCTTTGCAACTCCTGTAATGGTTGTTGAATCCGTTGGAAAAGTTTTCACCACACAAGACGCAGGTGTTTTGTAGAAGTCTAAAGTTATTTGAGCTCTTTTGAATGTTAGTTTGGTAGTTTGTGAAGTTTACTGTAAGAATTTCGTCATGTGGTAAAATGCCTCTGGGATCGTGTGCGTAGACCTTAGAAGAGATTTGAGACTGAACGGTGTTAAGTTTTTCAGTGCTTGTTAAATCTAAATTTTTAAGTGTAGAAAGTAGAATGTTGTTGCTAGTTCAAATTTCCTTGATCTTTGAAACGTAAATCATTTCCTGGTCCAGCGTCTTCGTAAACATTCCATGTTGTGTACAGAAGGTTAGAGCTTTGTCGAATTTTTGATTGAACTCCATTAGACTTTCATCGTTTTTCCATTTTAAGTTCATGAAAGTTGAAAAGATTGCAGAAAGTTGCGTGTCACGTGACAGGTAAAAGCTGTGACCTAGAGTTCGAATGATTTTGTTGAGTCTGTAAGGGTAGGTGAGACTTGTAAGGTAGTCAATTTGTTCAGGAAAGAATGTGATCAAATTATCGGAAATGAATTCGTCCACATCTTCGGAAAGGACAAAATAATCCGTTTTCGTAACATTTGAGAAGTTAGGAAGTTGCTCTGGGTTGATTGAGTCCACCAGTAAGTCCAAGTGTTTTGTTCCCATTTCTCTGCAGACTTTGTTAAGTTGGACAGCTTCACCAGCTTTTTCTGTGTTTTCCACTACTGTTCCATCACTTGAGTAAGTAGACTCTACGCAGGTAAGATTCAGCTGCTTAATATACATCTCAATGAACCTTTTGAGTGTGATGAAGTTTTCTTGCGTTCTTAAGTCCAAAACCTTGTTTTTAAGTGCGTCAGAGAGAATTAGTTTAACAGCTTTCGTAGTTTGAGGGAGAATAGTATTGTCCTTAAATCTAACAGTGTAGAGAACCATTTACCAGTCGCAATCAAGTGAATATCAAGTATGAATGTGTAAAATGTAAGTATTTAAAAGTATTTCTTGTATTATGTATTGTGTCTTAGTAGTTAATTGATAATTACCCAAAATATATATCTAATTGTAACTTGTAAATCTGTAAATGCTAACTCTAGTATTGATAATGTTTTAGAAATGTCTCTGCATCAATCGCATGAAATTCTTCTTGCTCACAAGAAATTTTTAAAAGTCAATGGGCTTTGAATCCCGGGGATTTACAGCATCCTTCACCAGCTCCAGAAAATTTTCGTTGGTTAATTTAATCCCACTTGCTTTAAGATAACATAAAAATCTGTAAAATTTTGACCAACAAGCTCCCTTATTCGATAAATTCTAATTAAAATTGAATTTTTGGAAGGTCGTCAAGGAATTAATTAAGTAATAGACACAATATTTAGAGAAAATATGACGGTTGTAACAGTATTGAGGAACGTAGTTTGTTCCTTCTTTACAAAATCAAACTTTCACACTATTGCTTAAGAGCATGCAAAAATACAATGCAGAAGAACTCAGATGACATGCTCTTAACTACCCCCGAGAACATATAGTTTCTACTGCCTAACACAGAAAGAACTTCTGATTTAAATACTAATTTTACGATAGTAAAATATAAAATAAAGGTTCTTTCTTTTAATCTGCAACAGTCAAGTAGGTAGAATAAATATGTCAAATAAATGAGTTGATTGCCGATATCCATGTTGATAGTTCATTATCCTAGAAAAATCTTAAGCTTAATAAAAATAAACAACACAATTTACTTTTAGAGGCGGGCTCTGTGAACCCGATCCATAGTGCCACAAGACTGTTTTATCGAGATACAGCAACGGGGTCTTATTTTTAAAGTCTCAGTTAAACGTTACTGTTATTGAGAATCCAATAACTTTGAGGTGACCGAGTTTACATCTCCATCATGACATATCTGATTTAATAATATAACATTTTCTTCAAAAGAAGGCAATGGTATTAAAAGCAAACGATCAATTTTTACTTTGAATTATGCTAACTTACCCAGTAAAAGTTTTGTTTCCTCTTAGAGAAAACTTTATAAATAATCAGAGTCCCTTGTATGATTTTGAACAATACACTTAATAGATTTAAGACCAAATTTTGAAGTACATCAATTGTTCTCGTTTGCTCTGGTTTTGCGAGATGATTAGGAAATTTAGAAACAAGATGTTTGTCGACTCTTGTCATTGGGTCACCCAGAGTTCGCTAATCTGGCCATAATTGTTTTCTAGAATTAAATATACATCTCAACTGACAATTCAGATTTGACTATTGTTATTTTTACGATGATAAGCCAATCAAATTTTGCTCGTGAGCAAGTCAGAATATAAGGAACAGAGAAATATGTATATATTAGCCAGTCCCCATTCATGAACCTGATCCACTTAATCAACTTACTGATGAATATGTTAGGAAAAGTAAAATAGCACAAATATAAGGGTATTCTTCATTATATTCATCTGGTTATTGGCTAATGGCTACTGGCATCACATGGTCTTATCTTTTGATGTTCTGCTATAACAAATTTTTGCTCTACTTAGAATGGGTACTGTTGTGGAGACAGAGTCCCATAGGCAACCTATAAAACAAATATTAAATTCGCAACTCTAATATACTTAATTAAAAACATGACCAAGAACAAGATTTGATAATTTAATTAAACAAGAACACAACAAATGAGTCATACTACAGAAAACATCCAAATATAGTGTGATCCTTTTCCCTAAAGATATACCAGACTGTATTCAGTATCTTATTCAAATATCTCCTAAAATTATCTAAGTTTGGTAAAGTGAGCGAATAATTGTTTTGAACCATTTATATTAATATACAGTTCTTCATTTTATTTTGGGAACTCTTAATAATATCCAGAATTTTCTGCCACGTCATCTAATAGAATATATTACCCAAAATAAATAAAAATGCAAAATGACCATCAAAAACTGTACGAAAGTGAAAAAAAATTGGCAATAGAGTTATTCAATCTCGCTGCCAAAGGAACTGTGAATGAATTAAAAGAATTTATAAACTCTAATCAACTAAATGGTCTTCCCATGTACAAGGATGGAAGAAAAAGAACTGCGTTACATTTTGCTTCTTTCGCAAACAATGCTTTGACATGTGAATTTCTTATAGAAAAACATTTTTATCTTCCTGAATACTATCAAATGGCCGATTCAGAAGGGTTTACACCCTATTTTTTTGCTGTAAGAAATGGATCTACCAAGATTATGAAGCTATTATCGCAAAGAAAGAGTTTTAACCTTCTAGAAGAAATTAATGCAGATTTGATCTTCAACGCTGCCAGCTGTCAAAATGTTCAAGTTTTAGAAGAAATTTTTTGTAATAGTAATGAAAAAACCAAAGAAAAGGCTTTGAATGAGTTGAATACGGTTTCTAACCTTGGATCTCCGCTTCATGGAGCTGTGTTTTCAAAAGATATAACCTGTGTTAAGTTCTTGTTACAGTTAGATAAAATAAATGTAAACATTAGAGATCAAGATGGGGTTACACCATTGCATGTAGCTATTGGGCTGAGAAATGAATACTTGGTTGATCTTCTTATAGAAAGTGGAGCCGAAGTGGATGAAGAAATTTTGAACCTTACAGTTGTTTCTGAAGATAATAAGTTATTTGAAAAATTTTTACTGATTTTGAATCAGAAAGTTGACTTTGAAGAAAGAAAATTAGAGCTAAAAGGAAATGACGTGAGTAAAATTCAAGAGTTTGATCAGTCTTTTTCAAGTGTAAAAGAAGAACTAGAAAATTTGAAAACCCAAGGTAATGAAAAACTGAAAGCTGGAAACATTTTAGAGGCTGTTGAGAAGTATTCATCTGCTCAAGATAAAGGAGAGAATTTAGTTTCTAGAGGAGAAGAAACATTAAAGTCACTTTATTTTCCTGTATTTAAAGAAAGTCATGGAATAAAGTTGAAGTCTTTGAAAGAGTTGCTTGCGATTATCTTGTCGAATAAGAGTATGGCTCTTCTTTCAATGAAAGATCCCACTAAAGTCAATCAAGCTAAAGATACAGCTGAAAGAGCTATTGTGCTAAACCCAGATTATCATAAAGCCTGGCATAGATTAGCTACTTGTTATATGAAGCTTGAAATGTATGCAGATGCTGCTCAAAAGTTTTATGATGTATATTCTAAGCTAGCACAAGATTCTCCTGAAAGAGCAGTATATTTTAAACTATTTCAAGATGCAGTAAAAAAAGGAAAAGCTCAGCATAAAAGGAGTCAAAGTGAACGATAGAGTATAAACAAAACTGGAAATAAATATTTAGATACACTGCCTATCCTAAACAGACGAGAAGGGGTTAAGAATTTGATGAAGACACATCTAGGCACTAACAAAATTAACATCTATCCTTCACTTTTATAATACGTGAGTTTTCTGGTAACGAATTCAGTTCCAAACTGCTTTAAAGTTTCATCTTCTCCAAATAGGAGATTCAATTTATCTATATTTCCCAAGTTTGGCGCTAAGTTTGTGCTCTTTTTTTGATGAGGTTGACCCAGAAATCCAAGTCTTTGTTTTTTGTTTCCCAGCTGACCTGTTGTCAAAACCTCTTCGCCTTCAAAAAAGAATAAAGTTATCTTACTTTCAGCAACAGCATTTTCAAACTTGACTTCAAAAGCAAACCGAACAAACACACCATTATCAGCACGTGAAAGAGTACGCGACAAGTTATCACAATCTGCATATCCATTGGTAAAATATTCTTTGATGCGATTAGTAAAACTGGGTTTTGCGCTAGCAATATAATGACTGAGTGTTGCTGCCACAACAAATCTGAATGTACTGTTTTCATGAGAGTGGCGTTCTACCCATCCAACATATTTCTTGTTCTCTAACTTTGGGCTAAAAGGAAAATTCAACACATCAGTATCGTGAACTTGTCCATCAAGAATAAACTCGAATTTTAAAGAGAAAAACAGGAACTCATTGAAGTCTATATAAATAGTTGGACCAACAAATCGTATGTTCATGGCCTTCAAAATATTATCTTCACACATTAGATGAAATCCACTTCCAAGATTAAGCCCCCAAAGTTGATTGACAAACGTTAAGTAACCGCCTTCCGCTTCTTCATCCGAAAGTGTTATCATCCGATCCCATCGTCCTCGCAAATGATCTACTCCAGAGATTTCTTTCCCGCAAGGTATAATAGATATTCTAGGGGCATTTTCCTTTATTTTTTCTTTAAGTATATGCGCAGAGAGTAACATTACCTCTTGATACAGATTCCGGTAAAAGCAACAAATGGCTCTTCCCCATAGTTTTTGATCGATGCTGTCTTTAGGAAAATTGCTTAGGTTAAGAGAAGAAAACTTCTCCAATGAAAAATTATTGTGTTGTTTTAGCTGCGTCAACATGAACGCAAAAGAATAAGTTGCAGGTGGATACTCAGGGTCTAAGGGAATAAATTTTTCATATGCAAGGAACTGCAGAATATTTTTTACCTGAAACAGTTTCCTTGCGTTTTTTCTATTCCGTGGACCTTCTTCTGGAATATGAACAATCTCAAAGAGCAGAATGTACACCGTCATAGCAATATCGAAGCTAGTATGAAACTCTTGAAGTTGATTCAAAGGGTACATGGCTATTTTGGACATTACAAAAAAATCAAGGACTAGAAGCTCCACATCAGGATTAACTTCCATAAAAGAAAAGTGAACACTTTTTAAAATTGTTGCTGAGAGTAACCGTCCAGGTTCTGCCCAATATTGACCAAGTTCTCTCCAAATTTCATCAATTTCTGGTTCACGAACGAAAAAGTTAAAAACATCAGAACCAATTTCATCCAACAATTTCAGTTCACTTACAAGATCTACTTCATTTTTAACATGGGTGTTCAACAGTTTGCGTTCACTTTGGATTCTTTCAATTAAAGTCAACAAACTTATATTTTCCTGAGGTTGCTTTTCCTCTCTTATAAGAGAAGGAGGTCCAAAATCTACGCTACCTTGAAAAAACGAGAACTGTTCGGCATCAAAACCACTAAACAGACCCTTTGAAAAGGAGAAAATAGATTCGTTATCGTTTCCTCCTGGAAAAGAAGCGGTATATTTTGAATGATGAATCAAATAATTGAACAGCCGTATGAATAAGTTAGCTTCTTCCCTAATTTCTGCATAATTCGCTTGAAATTCCTTTACAAACTCAAGAGTTATCAAATCCTTGACTCGGGTAGACTGATAAAAACTTTGATATTTAGAAATTTCAGGTACTAGCTCAACTGTTCTTGCTGTTTGGTGTTGTATTTTTGAAGTCTTTGCTTTTCTTCTAGAATATATGCTAAATTTTGGTGAACGCTTTTCTTGTAGAACTTTCAAAATAGAGTTCTCTTTAAAATAAACAACTGTTCTAAAAGAATGATGAATAGACGCGGAGTTTTTCGTACCAACCCATGAATAAGGCCATCTCAGTCTCCCTTTATTGAACTCAACCAGACACGACGCACCAAGAGGTCCTTGAGTAACATTTGGCAATAGATCACCAACAAAAACACCATCATGATTTTTTCCATCAGAGGTTACAAATCGTGTTACGTCTTCAAGGCCAAGTTCGTCCGTTAATTTGCTCTTGCGAATAGAATGTTGATTTGAGTTTAGGTCGTATTGCACAAACTCTCCAAAGAAGAATAATTCCTGAGGTGTATATCCAATATTTTCTTCCAAGGTTATTTTTACACTAAGTTCAGATCCGCAGAATTGTCGTGGAGTGTGTCCTGTTGCCCTACAACTAGGAAAACATCTGAAGAATAAAACACACGCAAATACGAATACCGTAGATTTTTCTTTCCTGAAGACTTGTTATTTCGCTGGTAGGATGTTGAAAAATTATTCAAGTACTGAATTTCTACCATCTATGAAGCGTGTAGGTCCTTGTTAATATATTCTTCCTAGCTTTCTCTTCTTCTTTCTTCGATTAATTATATACGTTAAGGTGAATATGAGAAATTGGAATCGAAGTCTGAAATCGGGATGTCAATTGAAAATCGAGACATTTACGGGATATCCCGTTGAGTTTGTGTCTTGTTAAGACCTTCATAGGCTATTCTAGGCATCTCATAAATAACGAGACAAGAAAATATTCCCTTTAATTATATAGATTACTCTCGCGGGACATTAAGGTGAGTCCGATGTATTTTGGGCAATTATAAGTACTTTTCATTAGTTTTAACCCGTTTAATTCAGGGACAAACGATTGTTGAGAAAATACAGACTAAGATGGAAGAAATTTAAACTGTTCAAGAAAACAATCCAACTTTGTTTAGACATATAATCTCGTTACGTTGCGAGAGAAAAAGAGGAATAAATATGATGCTTCAACATTAATCAGTATACGTTTAGAGTTGGAGGAGGATGCCAGACTTCTATAGTTGTCTACCGGTGTGTGCTACGCATAATGTCTTTCGTCTTTCTATAATCTTGTTACAAATATCTTTGAGTTCAACTGAATAAGCAGGATCATGAGACTTGACTTCATTTTTTTCAATATCTTGCAAACAGAAAATACTAGCTTGAAATGAAATGGAAAAATGTTCTCTACAAAACGATTGGGAAAAATATGTGGTTTGCTGAGATCCCATATCCTTTGCTTTAGCTATTTAAAAAACACAGCATCATCGACCTAAGCTTTATAGCCAAGTAGCCTTCAAATCCAAGGTAAAAATCAAAATCTCTCACAAAATGAAACAAATTTTGGCAATTCATTCTTATTTTTTCTGGCAGCAAATGTGCCAAAAAGTATAACCTTTGAGTGAAAAAGTGTAACTTATCAAAATTGCCATATGTAAAGGTGCTTCGAGAAAAAAGAATCTCAAGAGTTATTTCCAATGAATATACGCAACTACAACTATATCCATATATCTTCTATATTCTGGAAACTTATACTTTGAAATTCTATTACCAAAGTATGTAAATCAGGATCATTTAAAAACTTAGTGAAAAAGTTAACCAGGATAAAAAGTATAACAAAAGCTCAGAACTCAAAGTCCGTAAAGTCTTAAAGAAAAGAATTAAACCTAGTGTGATATATATTTCTGAAGTGATTTCCGCTTCTTTTTTAAAGAATTTACTGTAAATTTCCTTTTCTATAAAGGTCTTCTCAAATAAGTTATTTCATTCTCCAATATGAAAAATAATGTAGAAAAAACTGTATCTTAACAATTACTTTATCCCTTCAAGAGAAAAAAAATAAACCAATTCAACAATAATACTTTAAATTATATTTATTTACTAATTAATAAAACCAATATCAAACACTATTCACTTGAACAAGAATAAAACTATTATCCAAAAGTATCAAATCCATAGAAACACGTCCAACTATTTCTTTCAACCAATCAAAACTTCCACCTTGAACTAAACTAAAACCAATACTCTTTTCAGTCTTAACAAAAATATCAACTATTCTATTATTGTTGAAAATAAATCTGCTAAAATATTTAAAAATAAAACAATCAGATATATTATCTTCTTTTTGAAGAAAAGTGATTACTTTAACAAATATGGATAATCTTAAAGGAGAGTTAAAACTAAACTCTATATCATTTGTGAAAGTAGGTTTTATTTTATCATTAATAGGTGGAAGTAATTCAGGAAGAATATATTTATCAGCTTCATTCTCAACTCTTACTAAAATAAGATTTTTTAGAGATAGTTCAAATATATATTTCTTTTCTTTATCAGAATATTCTTTTAATAAAATATTAAAAAGTTCTTTATTTAGTTTTCCTTTATCAACATAAATTCTATATAAAGAAAATTTATCACTTGGAATTCTAAATGCAAGTTCATGAAAATTTGGATCACGAATAAAGGCTCCTAAAGCTTGAGCAAGATAAGAAGGTGTAAAAAATATAAAGTTTTCATCTACTTCCAAATCTAAATAAGAAAAATAACAAATTAAACCAACTTTTGAATATATTCTAAGCATAGCTTCAACTTCCCAATCTTCAAAACCACAAGAATAAGATTTATCTTCAAATTCTTTCAAAGTCATAATATTTGTTTGTTCTCGACAATTATCAAGGAAAAGAATTTGTGCAGTTCTCATTTTAAAATTAAGAAAATTTTCTTTATTTATTCCAGCTGCTCCAGAAGTAAGACTTTTTATTTTATCTTTTATATCTTTTTTCTCTTGAGAATCTAGTTTTGAATTCTCAATAGGAAAGAAAATATTCAAATCATTTTTCAATATGTTCAACTCAGAAGAAAGATTTTCAACAAAGTCCTGAAGTTTTTTTTGTATTTTTTCTAGATTTGTATCATCATTCTTTCTTTTATATCTTCTTAAATATGTACCAATAAAAATAACTGGTGCTTTTTCTGTATTTCTTAAAATACTTTCACACCAAAATTTTAATCTAAATAATTCATTTTGAGATATTTTAGTCATATTAAAAACTATAAAATAAAGTGAATTTGAGTTCATAAAAATATGATGAACAGAAGAAAATATTTCTTGTCCACCAAAATCATAAACACGGAAATAAACATCACGTTTAGCAAAACCAGGAGAGCTTGTTTTCATTTGCTCGATAAACTTTTCATCAGAAACTGTTCTTGAAAGAAGTTCTTTTTCAAAATCAAGTTTATATTTTGTTTCAACTTCTTGATTAGGATCAAAATCATAATAAACAACACGGGGAAGACTATTTTTTACTCGTTGAACACTTAGTTCATATTTAGATATTGAGTTCCAGATATAATTGGCTGGGTTTATTGAAAATATATCAATATCATTCAAAACTAAGGTTGAATTGTTTTCAAGTAAAAACCTTTTGTCAAATATACTTCTTATGGTAGAAGTTTTTCCAACTCTTCCATCACCCATAAAAAAAACTTGACATTCATTTAAAATAGTTCGGTTATTGTATTTATCTTTTAGCTTTAATGAAACATAACTTTTCATTCTTTCTTCTAATTTTTTACTATTGAATTTATTTTTTCCAAGTTCAAATAACAAAAGTGAAGAATGATTATCTAGTAAATTTTGAACTTCATTCTTGTTTTCTTCAATATTTGTTTCAGCAACTCGCAAACTAAAACTCAAAAGAAAACAAAAATACACATAAACTTCAACAAAACAGGCAAATTTTCCAAACACTGTTTTGTTAAATTGGTAATTTCTGGGTTTTGAAAGCTCAAATTATCTTCTTCAATACTACAAATAAAGAAAAGAAGAGAGAATACAAAACACTTATCAAAGTATTCATTTTTGAAACTTCCTTCAATATTTTAAAAAGTGTTTGTTTTTTTATGTTATTTTGAATAAGACTATTATGAATATAAATATAAAGTTTTACTTTATTAACTTTATTTTTTGTCCTTTTAAAAACTGAGAAAGAGAATTATCTTTTGGAATATTACACAATTTAAAACTAAAACATAAAAACAACAAAAAATATACATTATTGACTCAATATTCAGTCTTTTTTTCATTTTTTCCATTCCAATAAAATTCAAGGTGTTTAAATGACAATAATAAAACCTAAAATAAAAACAAAACAAGAAAATACTGAAGTTCTTTAACCTTTGGAAACTTTTCAAACCAAATAGAAAGGCTTTTTCCAATAAAATCTAAAGGACAGAAGTAAAAACTAAACCATAAAACAAGATATATGAATACCTCAACCTCGTAATCTCTTTGTTCATATTCACTTTTATAACAAACTCTTCTGCTTCTCTTCTAAACCTTTCACCTTCAGTTGAGTTGTAATTCTCATCATAAGACCTATGAATTAGAAGGGGAAATAAATAAACCATTGAATGATGAACTTATTGCTTTGATTTCTGTTCTCAAATTGTTGTTTAATTAATGGGGCTTTAAATGACATTTTTTACGTTTTTTGTTTAATTTAGTTTTTATATTTGAAATTCGAGAAATATATTTTTTTCTCGGGAATTAATGAGAATCCCGTTTGAAAAAGTTCTCATTGTGAAAAAATAGCCGATCTGATTCTTATTCCAAATTAACCGAAAAAAGTATGACAAAATTACCCAAAATTTGTGTTTTTTGCATGACAGAAGGTCAAACGAATTCCGTTAAGTCATAATTTATTTTTTCAAAATTTTGTGCTAGAATTTTCCTAGGTAAAAGTTAAGCCATTTTTAACAGGAATTCGTATGACAGCTGTTATACTTTTCTTAAAAAGCCAATGAAAAGGTCTTTTGGTTTTGCGAACCTTTGCAAAAGAGAACACCGGATAAAATCACAGTGGGGGATTACCATACAATTCTAGTTTTATGAAAACAAACACAAATCAAACAAAGAGTGCTCAAAAAAAAAGAAATAGGTAAAACTCGGCGAATATTTCGTCTTTTTTAACGATTTTTGGCTTGTTGGAAAGCTCTTTTAAAGCTGCTTTTATTTATATAATACTTTGTGATATCTTCTGTATTTTTTGACGATACGCGACTTTACTATTTGCCTAAAATGCAATCAATAGAAGAGAAAAAATGGGTTAACCTTTGTTGCTTTTCTTGTTTGTATTGGGGAAAAGTAATTTTATGTTTCACCTAATATCTAAAGTGTTGCTAGAACCTGTTTCCTACTTATTTTTTTAGTTCGAAGAAAAATTGACGATCGAGTGAATGAAGAGGATTGGGCAGAGATTTCACAACATGTTTCTGAAATCAGAGCAAGCACAATTGCTAAAAACTCTCAGAGCTCGTACGAGGGTTCCTACACCCAATTTTTAGCTTGGTGCGTAAAAAACAAGCCCAATGTTTTGGCTTAAGATTTTCTTAACAAGTTGAAGGAAGGAAGTGATGCTGAAGCGCCAATGAATTTAAAACTCATTAGGAAAACAATTTAAACCTTTTCGAATTTACCACCCTTGAAAATTGACGAGCTTGATATAGAAACCTTTATGTCGTGGATTGTAACTACGAAAAGAAGTGATGGTAGTTTTCTCAGTTTTTTAATTACTCAACTCACCGTTCTGCTCTTTACAGTCTTTACCGTCAACACAAAGTTCGTTTCAGTTCTGAGTTCGAGAACGATTTAAAAAATCATTTTAGAGATTAAAAAAGAAAAGTTGCTTCGGAAGAACAAGCAGGTCAAGGTGTGATTAAACGTGGGAAAGACCCTCTTTAAATGCCTTTGTTCAAGATCCCCAGTTTAGCAATGTTGCACACAGAGAAAAAGGATTTTATTTTCTTCAAAACATTTTTAACAATCGCTTGGAACTTAATGTGTAGAGCTGTTAACACTTTCGACATTCATTACAGACGTTTAACTTGGAAAGAAAAGGCCCTTTGCATCATTTTCTGCCATCAGAAGAATGATCAAGCAGGTGAAAAGCTGGAGATCCTAGACACTTTTACTCTATTTTGCTATAACCTGAAATTTGTCCTGCTTTGTCCCTTGACATATACAGGTCAAACTTTGGGTTTGGAGATGGTACCTCTCTTTTTGGTGGAAACAATAAATACGACAGATTTAGAAAAGGTCAGAAAAGAATTTTTAGTCTCGATGAGGTTGAGAACGAGCTTAGGAGAAGAAATTTGACTCCTTAGGAGTTTGGAAGTCATTCTCTAAAAAAAGGGTGTAGCAACCTTTTGTGCTTCAGGTCACACTAATGCACCTCAAATTGCTGCAGTTAAGTTACGTGCCGGGTGGTCAGTGGGCACTGTATTAAAGGTCTACCTTTGCTTTCAAGCTGCTGGGGATCATTACATGGGACGTACTGTAAGCGGTCTACCAATTAGTAGCTACAAGTTTTCTACATTACCACCAAGATTTACGTTTACTGATGACCAGGTAGAAAGAACTAAGCAGTTGATGTTTCCAAGTGCTCCAAAACAAATCTCTTTGATTCTGGAGTTTTGTTTAGCATCAAAGGTGTACCAGGAAATTTTTTAAGAAAAGAGTTACCAGAAAATAATCTTCTTTCTAACACCCCAATTTTTCAGGAGAAAGGCCTAGTTCAAACTCTTAGAGAAAAAGCGATTTGCGGTGTTTCTAACTCTGATGGAAGTGGTCTCCAGGCGACATGAATTCCCTCACACGTAGATATCTTAACAAAAATTCATCAAGTGGGAAGAGTTACAGATGAGTTGGTTCAACGAAATGAAAGATCTAGAATTGAGGACAGATCAATCATTTCTACCCAAATTAAAGATGTTTTAGAGGAACGTGATGCTAAATCTGGAGTAATCACACATTCTGTACTAAAAAAGATGCTAGATAAATCGTTTGCAAAGCATGAAACATAATTTGTCGTAGAAAGAATGAGAACCCTTACAGGCAATGATGGCAATGAAGCGGAAAAGATTTAACATATGATAAACTCGACTCCTCCTTCCACCTTAAAACTTTGGCCAGATAATGTTCTAATACTTGTCTCTGTAGGGCTTTCATTTTCAAAAGAAACTGCGCGTTCTCCCTGGTTGATTTGGAACTTTGGCAATGCTGAAAAAAACCTACGACCATTGAACACTTGCACGCCAATTGACATGTCTAATCGTAATTATCGAAAAAACTCAGTGATTTAAAATTCTTGATGAACTTACTTGAGAATGAAGCAAGCAGGAAAAATATGTCTACATCAATTAAAAGTTTTCAGGATAGTCAAATTTGGTTTGATGAATGTAAACAAGTTCTTGAAGTGAAAAAATTTACCCTAATGAAGAGATCTAGAAGGACAAAGGAATTAAGTTGGCAAACGTTTGTAAAATTAAAAGGAAAACAGTTGCAATTAACTAGAATAGAAAATTCCAGACACCAAAATGAACATCTTTGGGAATAGAATAAACCTCAGTTGATTTCAGGGTTACAGAAATAACTAGTTCATGTTTAGCTAACAATGAATCAAACTGTCTTTGTACAAATTCAGCTTTATATCTTTGTAAGTCAATTAGCCTTTTATCAGCTTAACCAGAATCTAATAACATTCTTGCATTTTGAATAATAACGTCTGTTCCGTTCCCTCTTATTATTGAATTATCCTTATCTATACAGTTAAACAGATCTTTTCCCAAAGGCTTTCGAACAAAGTTAAATACACCAGAAGATAAACAAATTAATTGATCATCCTGAAATTTCATGCTTAGCAAATAGTTTTCAACTGTAGTAACAATTCTATCATTGTCCAAAAAGTAACACTCTTTGCACCTTTGTACTTCACAAGTTGAACATATATAACCAGATTCTGTTTCAAATGACTTTAAGTAAATATGACAGCTGATTTTTTCATCCGCATGTACTTCAGAAAATAGATTGCGATTCAAGGAGCATGTATCGAAGTTGATAACCTGATCAAGATTAAAACCGGTAGCTAGAAACCAGTCAAAGATAAACACTTGGCCAAGTTCGATTGATGTTTTCAGGAAGCCTTTCTTACTCAGGAGACCATGATTTCCTTTATGCTTAAAGAATTGAAATGTTTTACCAATTAGGAAGTGAAAAAGGTTTACGAAGAACTTTTGGCCTTCTTTATTTTCCATATTCTTCTAAACTATATAGAGAACATCAGCGGCACCTTGATCCTCTTGATCTAACTCAAGTCCAGTAAGTGCATCAATTATGTGAGTTCATATCTTGCCTCCAACGAAGCATTTATATCCAGTTCTGTGTTCCACTTGTCATGTCGAAAAATATGATAGTTATTAGTTTCTATTGCAACCTCCAAAGTACTCATTTCATTTTGAGTGTTGCTTTTTTTTCACTTTCAGTTGAATTCCTGTTTCCAGGGTTCAACCAATGAAATTGTGCTATTTGGTATTGGAAATCGTATGACTGTCTGTCATGCAAATTCTGACCACAAGTAGATTAATGAATATAAACAAATTGGTTTTTTTTTACGTTAAAAACGGTAATTAACGGAAAAAATATTCAAATTTTTCTTAACGTTAAGGATTCCGTTAATTCGTGGAAAATTAACGTTACCAATAAATTAGCGACAACTTTTTGGGTTTCCAAAAATTTTTAACCATTAAATATTCTGTCCAAAATAATATCTCCATAATATATTATGTCTATACCTTTTCTGTAAAGGAATAAAACTGAAGCAAAAGCTGGCTCAAAAGTAGATGCAAAATAGAATCAACATCATGTGAAAATTAATTTATATAAGAATCTTCTTATGACTACTAACCTTACCCTTAAAGTTATTTCAATCCAAGGTTAAAATAGCTCCTGGAAAGTGGCCAAATATTCCAAGTACATTTTCTAAAAAATTTTAAAAAACTAATTCTACTCTCTGAGTGAAAATGCAACTGAGAAAATAGAGGTAATACCTTGGCAATAGAAAGAGTTTTGCACAGTCTTCAAATAGAAATGGTTATATCTTGGTCCAAAATCCTTTTCAAAAAATCTATGATACACCTTTTAAAAGAGATTTTAGTTTCCTATGCACTCAAAGAAAGGAGTCCAGTTTTTCAAGAAGTCAATCACCATTCATATACGTTATAGTATCCGAATATCAAAAAGAAATTTAGCATATGAAGATTTTACAAAGAAAAGCATTTTTTCTCAGCCCATAATTCTTCTTTATAAGCCAAATAAAATTTAAAATGCTTTAAATTTTAGATTTTAAGAGATTTTGACTTTTTTATTTTCCCTTACTTGGAAATACTAGGATTATACTACTTAAATCTATATTTGAAAATATTTTGTCAATTTCAAATGGAATTTTTGTTTCTATTGTATCTCGCTCAATCTCTCTGTAAAGTACTATTGTAATCTATAAGATTTATCTTAGACGTTTTTTCCAGCCGCTGGTTTTTAATTTTTTTGTTTTTGAGGACTGAAAGATAATTTCTATTCTGTTCTTTTCACGTAATCATATATTTTAGAACAATTTCTGTATAATCACAAAGCTTATTTCTCAATGCTTTTTTTAGCTATGACAACCAAAGCACAAACTTTGAAAGTTCCTTAATATATCCTTCGAACTATATAGGATAAGATTAGATTTGAAATGAATATATTTATGTAGAACACCAAATACCACAAAAATATAGCAAATCCAATTCATATCGACTTAAAAACAACGAAGAAAAAGGTTAGGTTACTTCTATAAACTTTCAAGGTTAGACCTTATATTTAAATTAGGCCTATTGGTAAACAAAAATGTTTTATAATCTTCGTTTTTACAAGGTGTTGAAAACTTTATCAGCGATTTTGTCAGAAACGCAGTGTAATGGCCATATAATCAACAATACCTTTTCAACTCTTCTATAAAGCTCAGAAAATATAGAAAACTGAACTTAGTACTTACTAATATAAAAATTTAGAGGATTAAAACAATATAAAGCATAAAAAAACCATGATTACTAAAAATAAGGCATATATTATTTGTTTTTTTGTCAAGAAATCTTCGTCAAATACAATATTATTACCCACAATATGTTTCACGTTAAAAAAAACAATTTCAAACATTTTTTTATCAAGGTATTTGATAATTATGAGTAATTTAAACTCTGAAAAAGGCTGAGTTTAAGGGCCCTTTTCACTAAGCTTACTGATCTCTACAAACCTACATTCAAACTTAACATCATAAAGAACAACTCTATAGATGATCTGGTTCTTCTTCGACCCTAAAGATTGACTATACCTAGCTTTTCTAACCATTTCTCATGATTTTTCTTCTCTAGTTAACTGTAACTGAGCTAAAATTTACTCAGAAAAGTCAAATGTTGAAAATTTGCACATCTGAGAATACGAAATCACTCAGTCTTGCTATAATCCCCTAAATTGTTGTACTAGGGAGCACTCAAAAACTAAAAAAATGATATGTACCAAAAATTCTAATTTTTGGAAATGTTTAATGTTTCTTAAGAAAAGCCGATATTGGGCTAAAATAAAGATTTTCTAAGCTTCAATCCGTTTAATGCCTCAAGCAATACTCCTATAGAACTTAAACAAACTCACTAGTCTAAAAAAAACAGGTGATTTTAACTCAATAAACAACACTATTTGAGTATTGAGGTTTTCTGTATAGACTTCATAACAACGTATCCTATTTCCAAGGTCTCAAAAACTCTATAAAAGGATACCGTTTAATGTCAACTATTCCTGAAGAGATGATACCGAATAACAAAACATTCTCAGATATGACTGTCGCCCAGATGTATGGGTGTCTTAGGATTCCTCCGAATTTTATTTGTTGAATCTCCAAGAACTTCCCTATTAATCTCAGCAATAGGTATTTGACTTAATTTAGCTTTACTCCGAACTCGACTTTAAAATAGCCAAAACTGAGCTTTTAATGAGACAAGTAGCAAGAAATTTGACTTTAACTCTATCTAGAACTAGTTTGATGTAACTTAAAAAAGAAAAATTAAAAGCTTGAAATTTTTATTGATTTTTATTATACAGATCTCTATCATATAATTGCAAATTCTTATATAAAAAAGTATGTTTTTTTTTATTTTTACATACGATAAATGCTTAAGAGCACATATAAATTACTATGGATACGACCAATACAAATTAACGAAGCTATAGTTTTTATTTTAGGAAAAAAGTATTATCGCGGTCGTTTTTCTGGCGTATTTATGGAAAAAAGTGGTATTTTAATTTTTACAAGTTAAATATCTTGCTGTTGTTTTTATAAAACGTGTTTGGTATTATTTTAAGTAGAAAAATTTAATCTTTAATAGTTGTATTCATATATTCTAACTCTAAGTTTGACTGAATTAAAAAATCTACTACTTTTTTATATTTTCATATTTCTCCAATACTAACATGAACTCAATATTACATTACTGTCAATCCAATAGAACCAACAGAAATCAAGAAATGACCAAGATATCTCCGTATCTGTAGATAGCCTAGAAAAAAAAAACAAAAAGTTAGATAACAAAGGAAATAAAAACATAGAAGGAACACTATAGGCTAAAATAAATAAATATTTTATATCAAAGATATCCTGGAGCACATGCAAAGGTATTAGAGTTTTTAACCTTTCTATCTCTAGAAGCGCATTTAATACTCCCGGAATTAGAATATGTTCCTCTGACTTGAGAATGCTCGAGAAAGAAATTTGTGCGTTAAAATAAAGATCTAATACCTTTTATAGGTGATCCTCTTATAACAACGTCTTGTAAGCTTTAATTATCTGCTTCTAAAGGTCTTTCACGTATACTTATTTATTCCTTAGCTGAGATTCTTTACCGTCAACTGGATTTATATTACACTAGAGTAATGATAGTGTGTAATATAGTTAAGATGTAGCTGAATAAAGATGCTTTTAAGAATAGACTTCCTTCTTGAAATGTAAATGTAAGCAGGATTTAATAAAAACAGCGTCGATATAATAGTTCCTAAGTGATTAGATGTTCCAAAGTTGGTTGTTTTTGTGTTCTTCACAACTGAATATACTTTAGAATAATTTCTTTTTTATTCTGTTGGTTCTTGATATATTAGTGTTATATATATATGGTAATCACCCATTGTGATTTCAATAGATATGTATTCTATATAAGTACAATATAGTATGAAGTTGTGGAGATATAACCTAGACAAAGAGTATGTCATCGTTATAAGTTCAGTTTTGAAAGTAAACTTGGTGATGTTGTTGGAGATAAGATTCCTAATTATCTTCTAAAGAAAAACAAAGATACACTTGTTCACAAAAAAGAGAAAACATTGTATTTTTAAAATCCTGCGAGGCTGCTAATGCTGGAAATACTGAGTTGAAAAAGGAATATCCTCTTTCCTCTGCAGATTTTATTAATTATACTATGGATTAAAATAAAGAGCTCTTTGATGTCAACGTGGATGGTAGTGCTGATGGCGATATCTTCAATGATACAGTTACAGGGATTGAAGGTCTTGGTACTATAGATGATGTTTTGGATTCAACTTCTCATACAAGTGCTTAGCCAAAGATAAATGCGCTACTGTCAATAAGAAATATAACATGTGAATCAAGATTTAGTATTAGAATGCTCGGTATCTTGCTATGTTTGATTCTTCATTATTGAAAAACAGAATAAGTTGAGAATATCACATATTTACTTCATTTTAACACTTAAATTAACGAAGTATTTGTAAAATGTTTTTTATTCAAGTTTCAGAACTTAAATTAAGGGAGAATTGCTTTTATTTGAATTGTGAGTTATGTTAGAACCTAAAGCAGATGGAGTAGAAAGATCATTTAAAGACAATAATTAATAACTAAGTATATAAAATAGGTGGTTCTTTTCCCACATGTTTACATTCCTCCTTCAAGTACTTAGGTTTTAAAATTTACGGTGAAGATTGGACATTTATGTGGAGATTTTTATGCTTTTCATGCTAAAAGTTTAAAAATACCTATTACATTTACACATTAACGTCAAACTCAGAACGTTACAGCTTAGTTTACCTCAAATTAAGGTTAGAAAAGAAAGTAAAAAGTGCGAAACAAAGGTTAAACTTCCTGTACAAGGGGGTTCTTGTTGACCATTCTCGCATCTACACCTTTCCCTCTCTTCAACGAGTAGCAGCAAGGATCTATTTATTGCCGCAAGGATCGTCACGAACAAGAATAACACAGTAATACTATCTTTCATTAGTTTTGTTCAGTTATTTCTTTCCTCGAACACGTAAAATTTAAAGCTCAGTTTAATTTATAGTTGGATTCTGAATTAAAATATGTTCTTGGGACTTAGGCCATATAACCCAATTTTTATTGATTATTATTTGATAATCAAAATGGAAGTTCTTTTATTGATAATCTATCAAACAATTATCAAATAATTATTGATAATTTTTTATCAAATAACACCCCTAATTATAGATACACTCCAGTTGAAAAACCGGGTCAATATCAAGTTCTCAATAAATTTCCCGACAAGTAACTAAGGTTTCTTAACATAACGAAATTTATGATAGTTAACGTTAATTTTCCGCTAACTTTGGAACCGTTGCCACCGTTAGGCAAATTTTCAGCTTTTTTACCGTTATTACCGCAAAATTAACGGTAATTCTGCTAAGCACGTTAAATAACGGTACGTACTGGTAAATTTTTGGAAACTCCACAAAAACCAAATTTTCTCTTTCTGTTCATAGTCAAAACCAAACAACTCCAGAAAAAATTCCTTGTGTGAACAAAAAAGGTGATACAAAGAGAAATAACAGTAGTTTTTAAAGATGAACAAAGAATAATTTGATCGTCGAAGCTTCAAAACTAGCTGTCTTTCACTTGTTAGAGTTTTGCCTTGCTGAACTGTCTGGGAGACGTATTTGATTGAGAGAAGAAACACAAAGACTGGGCTTAACAAAATAAGACTTTCCAATTGTATTGAGATGATGTCAAGTAAATTTCCTGAACTACAACTTTATGTTGTTCTATGTCAAGTTTTGTGAAAAAGAGTTTGAGCCAAGATACAAGAATTTTTAGATGAAGACTGTGCAAAATTCTTGCTATGGCAGAGGTATTACCTCGATATTCTCAGTTGCATTTTCTCTCATAGAATAGAATTAGCTCTTTGAAATTGCCTAGAAAAGGTATTTGAAATATTTTTCTACTCTCTAGCGATTCATTTTGAGATTGGATTGAGATGACTTCAAGAATAATGTTAGTAGTCATAAGAAGATTTTCACACAAAATAATTTGCACATGATGTTGATTTTGTGTTATAGTTACTTCTAAGTCAGCCTTTGTTTCAATTTTATTTCTTTAAGGGAAGAATATAGATATAAAATAGAATGGAGATATTATTTCGGACAAAATATTAAATTGTTAAAAAATTTTGGGAACAATAAAAGCCATTTTTCTTATTGTGGTTATCGTGGTTAACGGAAATTTCCATTAATTTTTGTTCCGGTAAGGATTCCGTACTGTTAATACCGGTAAGCAAAATTTGTCCATTTTCATTTCCGATAGTTAACGTTAATCACGATAAAGGATTTTAAATAACGTCATTTGGTTTTTTTCAATGATTACTTTTACACAAAAAATATTTTGGGCAATTAATATATGTACTAAAATAACAAAAACAAAACAATAAAAAAATAAAATTATGAAATCAATTCAACAACAATATGAAGAAAGAGATTCTAAAACATACTTTTATTTTGAATGGTATCTTAATTATCTAAATTATTGAAAGGAAGCACGATAATAACAAGAATCCTATTAACCCAGACAAGTTCAAAAGGGAGATAGAAGAGTTTGTAAAAGGGCTCCAACTAAATAATGAAGTGTCTACTATATTGTATTCTATTTTCTTTTATCTTTATGTTAGGTTTGGATATTGTCCTTTTTATGCTGTCGAATCTATATTTACAAATTTTATTCTTTGTTTTCCAGCTGTGAAAGAACTCAAGTATTTTATTTTAGTTTCTTGATCTTAGTTTTGTGAATTGCAGATTCAGTGATGAAAATTTTCAAAACTTTCAACAACTTAAAATGTTAAAACTGAATTTATTAGTGTATCTTTTTTTAATATGTTTAGTTTAGGTTTACTGAGTGTAATATTCCTGAAGTGAATTCTTTTTGCAGTTTATTGAGTTCAATCAATACAAAAGATATAGGGTAAAAATATTTTATATTATTATTTAGAATATATGAAAACAAACTCAGTGGAAAATATATATATATTATATATAAATGCTTAACTTTTAATAAAACAATTCTAAGAACAAGGTATTTCTTATTAAAATATTGAGTTTTTAGTATTGATGAAGATATTCAAAATAAAACTATTGTTTCAGCTATTAAAAGATTCCTGAGAACTTATAAAATAATAGAGGCCTTAAAATATTAAGGACATTACGAATCAAGAAAGATAGAAGAAGAAGATATTATTGAATTACAATAAATAGTTGATTCACATCCTTCTATTGTCGTTCTCCTTAAGGACCTTTCAAACTTTGTGAATGTATCGATTAGGTATTAAAGATCAAGTGTACTGTATTTCAAGCTCTTATACAATATATCAGTTATAAATTACAAGGATAAATACCGGGAACGTATAGCTAAAGTGTTCCAAATACGAAACCAAAACGAAACTGTTTGGTGTGGGTGAGGACATCCCCCAAACTTAAGAGAGGTTTGTAGGACTAAGCGAGGTGTAGACAACATGAGCGTTAGGCATCAAACTGAGGCTACAACTAATCCACGTAGGACGAATATTGTTGTACCTAGCAAAGAGTTCTAGCTTATTACCGTGCGGAAAGAGGCACTCGATGATGTAGTAAAATTGTTCAGGTTTGGCGGAGGGTAATCTGGGTAAGGTCAAGAAAGTAGAGGGCGCTTCGCCAAAGCATTTCTCCAGGAATATATCTGAATAAACAACGGAGGCGGAGGAGCGCCTTTCGAACATCAAACATGTTTCTTGGGAATGCTGAAAATAGAATCCCAAACTTTTGGAGAATTTGCCCGAAGCGTGCTTCTTAACCCAAGTAAAGAAATCAGCAAAGAAACAATTTTGCCCAGCTGCCCAATTTAAAACATCTTGATATACAGAATTGGTAACCCAAATAAACATGACACTGCCATAGGAAAAATTCTGGACAGGAAGAGTGAGTTTTGAAAAGGCTCTAAATGACATGGTAGGATAATCGAGAGCTACACCACGCATGAGATTGCTAGCTCCGATGGGCCAAGTAGGATCCAACAGCACTACGTCGAAGCAACTGCGTTTAGCTCGAGGTTGTAGAAAAGTTAAGTCCAAAACATTGCGTAAATATAAAGTGACATCTGGCGGCTCAATGAAAATAGAGACCTCTGTACCTGAAATGAAAAAAATGCTACCACCAGAATAAGTAATCCAATATTTCGTTGCACATTGTTTGTCGAAAAAGCTGAGTTCAACCTTACCTTCTCTTTCCCCAGTTAAGGATAAAATATGATCCGCTGAATCAAAAATAAGGTTTTCGTGTTTCTCATTAAAATAATCGGTATCTTTTGAGTGAGATTGGGACTTGGCGTAAAATCTAACAAGACATGTCCAAAGCTTCACATGTGCTCGAATATTCTTAACGAAATCGGATAAAACACGTTCTGAATCTTTGAGAACTTCTTTGACAAAATCTGAAAACGACTTCAATTTACTCTATATATCCTTTCCTGAATGTATTCCAAAAGACCTTAGGAACTGCTTACATTGAGGCTGTTCAAACTCCTCTAATATTAACTGCAAGTGTCGAGGATCATCTAATCTCCTAAAATAATCAATATTAATAGTTTCTGCGGGAACGTATGTTACTACTTCCTTCTGGAACATGTCTAAGAGGAAGCTTTATTTTGCGGTTAATTCCCCCCCCTGGAATATTACGATGAAACTCGTTAATTCCAAACTTATTCTTCAAAAATTCTTTTGCCTTTGCTGGTTTGAATCAGAGTCTATGGAACATTCCTATATCCTGCAAGTTCATTAAACGCTGTAACTGCGTTGACAACTACTGTTTGCTCCTAAAAGGTAAGAACTTATTTCCATAATTTGCAAACTTACCAGAACCGAATTTATGAATCAATTGTTCAAGTATTTTCTTTTCTTCTTGGAACCAGCCTAAAGTGTTAGATATCTCTATCTTCTCCACATTCTAAATAGCGTTGATTCTTCTAAACCTTGGAGTCTTATTTTTCTTGAGATGATCATACTCTTTGTTGTCTGATTTTTCCAGTACTAAAAGTAAATGCTTTTTAAACCTTTCATCCAGCAGTTCGTCTTCAATATATCTTCTAAGAAGAATAGCAAATCCTGATAAACAGAAATAAGGGGTTCCGACGTATCCGAATCTGGATCAAACCCCAGCGATCAAATCTTTAGCAAATAAATAGGATTATTCCCCTCCGAAAATTTGATATCCGCTATTTTCTCCACTTCCACCGATTGATAATTGTGGATAAATAAAGATTTCAACTTCTTGTTACCAATGGGCCTCTGATGTGAGCAAAACCACATTCGACTCCCATGAACAATTCTTATGGTGCCAGTTAAAGCTTCCAATTTATACATGTTATTGGATAAGATTTCCAGCACATGATAGGGACCGATCCATTATATACGCGTCTTTTTACTGGCGAATGGGGTTCCTTTATCGGAGACTAAGACATAATCACCGGGAGAATATTGGATGACCGCACCAGCCTTCTTGTTTCTTCTTACATTTTCTTCTTCTCTATTTAACCTTGTAACCTCATAGGCTTGTGACTGGATTCTTTTAAACTCATCTTGTGTTTCATTTGTAGCAGTCTCAATATCTTTAACGCTTGCTGGTTTCTTTAAGTCCTCTTCGACTCGAACTGCAAAATGTTCAAGATTTCTAAGGAATACATCGATAGCAGGCCTAAAATAGAAGAAAAAATCGTTTGAGATTCTCACATTTCTTGAAGACACCGGCTTGTTGCTTATCAAGTACCCCACTAATAGTATTAAATATGGCCATTCCGACTCATGCATTGGGTATTCAGATAACAAAGATCTCAAATATTTTAGGATAGTTACATTTATAACCTCTGTTAACCCATTGGTCCAGGGCAAATATGTGACTGCGAAATATTGTTCAAACCCAATGGACTTCGACAATTGCTGTAGTAACATATTTTAAAAGTGTGATCCATTGTCGGTCACAATAACAAGTTCACTTTCAAATCCAAAACTATCTCTCCACCTCTCGAATCCTTCGGTCATTCCTTTTACTGTTGGAGTCTTAAAGAAAGTGAGTTGGACTTTTCTTGTACAGGTGTCGACGATGGCTAGAATATAGCCAGTGCTGTTGATAAATAAATAGTCAGCACCAAGCACCCTTCTCGACTTGGTTCCCAATTTCGTTAAATGTAGAGGTCTTCTTATCAACAGGGGTCCACGCTGACAATGCAGACATCTACCCCGGAAGCTCGGAAACAACAAATTGTAAGTATGGTTATCAACTCCGTGAAAAAAATATTTTGACAGCTCGTTGGCCTCCGAAATTTTACTCGGGTGGCCCATTAACACATGTTTTTTGACTAGAACGTGCACAAAGAACTTCTTTGGAATCACCAGCTTATCTCCAAAATACAGAATCTTGTCTTTGAATTTTCACTTGAACCTAAATGCCTTATCGACGCGTTTTTGCATCTTAATCAAAGCCTCCAAATTCAATTCATGAAAACGTTCACCTGCATAAAAGGGAGATAGATAAGAAGAGTGCTGTGTAAATATGTTTCTTCTTGACTTCTCATGATCCTATGGAATAGAATGCTAGACTGCTTCCTTGAACTGGTAGTGTTCTTCCTTCCTTTCCAAAATTTTGGAAGTTATGACCACAATCTTTGTTTCTCTTTCCAATTCATCATAGAAACTAAATCTGCCAACCTCTATAATATAGACATCTTCGTCCTTAATAAAGTCAACTGGATCTGATTCTCCTTCAGCGCAACTTATGCTCCATAACTCCGCTTTCTCGACCGGCTTATTCGAAGAACGACCCAAAACGTGGCTACATCTTGCTACATTTATTGTAGGATCACTCTGCACCTTTCCCCATCTTTTTAGCAGGTCTGATACAAAATTATCTCTGCTTGGGATATGAAATATCGTTAGGTCAACCGACTGCAGCCGTATTACCGAATGGTACAATCTATCCCAATATATTTTTTTCTCGTTGTCTTTGATTTTTATAACGCTCAGGAGCGCCCTATGATCCGTATAGACAAAAATACCCCCGGAATGGGTATGTAGTAAATATCCGACTCGCTCAAAAGCGTAAATTATCGGGTATAACTCTTTTGAAGAGATATGCCACCGGATCTCTGAGTTTGAGACCCCCCCCCCCCCCAGAAAGGAACATCAACGGGCGTGACCTGAGAGCGCGAACATCGTTGTCTATCTGTTCCAACTCGTCTTGGAATAGAGCCAGTGACCAGGTATCCTGACTGGTATCCGTAAATAACAGTAACGGGATCTTGTGGTCGTAGGTGCTGAGAAAACGTTTAGAGGCTTCGACGATTGCAAGCTTCAACTTCTCATACGCCTCCTCTAAAACATCATTCCACTTCACCGGTTCCATATCTTTCTCCACCTCCGCTAGTTTTCTGCACTTGAGGTTTGCAAAATAAGCAAAAGGCTTCTTCAACTCAGCTAATTTGGGGATATTGGGACTGAGTCAATTCGCCAGGTATACCCACTGCGCTGCTTCGTGACGATATTTAGGTTTCGATAGGGATAAGATCTTCTCAAAAAACTTAGGTGAGTAATTCCAAAGTCCTTGGCGCACCTCTCTGCCGCACCATACTGTAACTTCCTCGCTGAATCCGCATTTGCGCAAATTGAAACGTACCTTAAGCTTCCTTGCGCACTCCAGCATTTTGTGTGATATCTCCAGTAGGTTCTTAAACGTGTTGGCATAAATAAACAGGTCATCTAACCAGGCCACCACCTCATTTCCAGGCGCAGCAAAGTATCGACCGTCCTCTCCATCTATAATCTGATTAATGATTCGATCAAAAAATAACACTGGTGTATTCTTCCAGCCCATGGGGAACCATTCATGCGCCAGGCTGAGCGCCTGGTAACTAATGTAAACACATCTTTGGAGATTTCTTCAGTAGGCATGAAATCAAAGCCGCTTAACACATACAAAGTGATATAATATTTAGAATCATTTATCGAAAGCAGCTGCCTCTCCAAGTTGGACAGATTTAGCGACGTCGGTATAGTAATCTTATTGAATCTTATCATATTAGAAACCATCCTAAAACAATTTAGTAAGTTAGACTTCTTCCACTCTGCTCTCTCCATTGCATCTATCTGCGATCAATTTGAAGGCACACTCATTTTCTTTGGTACCACAAAAACGGGTGACCCCATAGTGGATTTTTTGCAGGTTCCACTATTCCAGCCTCTTGGAGCTAACGAAAATTGAGCTCCAGGAATCTTTCAGCTTCTGGGGACTGGTGGTAGTCATCTGGTCGCAAAATCTTGTGATCTTTAACTAGGTCGACGTGTATTGGGTCTAATAAAGACATCAGGGAATTTGATTGCTTCAGGCCCCAAGTTTCCATTGACGACTTCATGGTTTCGATCATCTGTTCCTTTTTTAATGAGCTAAGAGTGCTCTCCTCCAACTTTTCTACTGTCATCTTCTTGATTAGCTTCTTTTCTTCAACCTTCTCGATATTTCCTTCACCGATTCCTATTTCATTCAGTTCCTCGGGAATATCGTCGACCAGGTTACTTATTACAATTGGTGTAACCTTGGCTGATCATTTATATTCTCTAAATATTGAAAACGGGTTGACGTGACCTCTTCAATTGGTAATACTTTGAGCTTCTTGCTAAGGACACAGTTCTATCGGCGTCTATATTATTGCTAGTAGATCCTGTCAGCCTCGAAGTGAATTCTATATCAACTTCTGGCACATTGAGTAGGCTAATAAAGATCTTCTGCATCTCTTCAGATAATTCTATGAATTCTTGAATAACATCTGTAGAGGTTTTATTGCGTATTACCTTCTTATCAAATTTGCTGTTCCAGATGATAAGATACCTTGAACTCGTGTGGGAGATATGAAAAATAGGTGACTTTAATTTCCTTTTCTCCCCTCCCAGAAAGATTATCGATTCAATGAATTCGAGGTTTAGAGATCCAAACAAAGAGAATACTTCCTGTCAGTTACTTCTTATTACATTTACTAGAACCAGCGTGCATCCGGAAGTTTAGAGTCCTAGCTTCTCACTGTCGATTTCAGCTCTGGAGAGCTCCTCGAACACAAGTATCGTATGCTTTCGTGGGGCCCTTGTGCTTCGAATAACGGGTCCCAGAGTTTCTTTCAACTCCTTGTCTATTTCCTATTTTCTGTTTTGCTTAACTCTGGCCACCTTTAAATCTAAAGTATCGATGAAATAATCCAGTGTTTTCTTACCGAGGATGACTTCATCCCAAGCTGGATTATCGATGCAGAAGAAGCGTTGTACGCCTATATCAACTTGGTCTCCCGCCTGGGTTAATTTGACATGAGCGGAAATGACCTTGGTCATTTTGCGTAATGGCTTGTCTGGCAACTGTATCTCTTTGATGAGAATATGATCCTCCACTTCCACCTTATAACGCTCCATAGCTTGAGCACTACCCACATTTCTATCTGCTCCTGTGTCGGCCAAGCCCTTCACTTTGATAAACTCCCCAGAATAATCTTCTTTGAGCATAATTCCAATGGTTCTCGCTTCATTTCCCAATCTTCTCAACTTGATCCTGCTGACGAACTTAGGCGGAGGGATTTTGTCCTTGGATCTTATACCATTCATATCTTTAACAACTCTTATTCCTTTCAACTTATTTTTCTTGTTATGCATCGGTTCTTCCTTCTTATTGATAACAAAAATTCTGCTTAGTAGATAAGTCTTCAACTTATCCAAATTTAATCAGTCCATTGTAATAGCCAGCTCGTCGATATCAACGTCGAAAATGTTTGGAATCTTGTTGACCACCAACTTTAATATCTTCTTCTGATTTTTGTTTACTCCTCTTGATTCAGGAAACGTAAATTCCTTGCCACCTGATCGAAGAAGAAAAATATTTGCTAAATTTCATTCAAATCCTTCGACTCCCACGTAAGTTTCTGTTTAAGGTTTTTGAGAGCTCTTTTCTTCTGCATCCTTTCAAAAGCCGCTAGGTATCTCTGGAGATATCTTAATGTTGCATTTGAACTATTTGTTTGTACTCCCCTGAGATACAGCGTATCTGCAACATTTTTTGACAATAAGCCGCACACACTAACTCCCGGGACGTTAACCTTGACGTTGTTGAATTCGTGAATGAAATTTGATAGGCTCTCGTATTTTAACTCGGTAAGCTTCACAGGAGGGTCAAAATGCACCGAAGGTATTCCTCCGTTATGAACTTCATCTGGTGCCCTTGGAGGAACCGTTCTTTGCATCGATTTCTTCTTTTGTTCCTTATCAACGTACGTACTGGCCGTTTCGGATCAAGCCGAGAAACCAAGAATCACGGAAGTTCGCGTTTTATTGAGAACTGTGATTCAACTGCGCTAATACGAGAACCTGCTTCGTCTCCTGTGTATTTCTCTTGCCCCCCCCCCTTTGTTTATTCCGTTCCTGCTGCTCTTTTTCCGAATCTATGGTTTCTTTATCATCTTCTCTTAGGTCGCTGTCCCTCTCAGGCTTGTCCTCCTGCTGTTGCTGATTTGGATTGGTGCTCGTTTCAGCGTTATTCGTCAGGAGGTCCATGATCTTCTTGGCTAGTTCCTGCTGCAGCTCTTGAGTTTCCACCGTGGTCCTTTGCAGGCTTTCCAGTTTCTCCTTTTAGTTCTCAAACTGCTTCGCTAAACTATCCAATGCCTCCAATCTGGCGTTCCACGTGGTCATTCTGCTATCTTCCCTTCTCTTCTTCTTGAGCTCATCTAAGGTTTGGGCCGTCAGCAGCGAGTCTTTTGAAGTTCCTCGGGTCTTTACCCCCTTGCCACTGGACTCCTTGGACACTTCTTGTCTTTCTTTCCTGGTGATTTGCGTCCCTTTGCCCTAGAAGAAGTAGGAGTTTCTGAAGCCTCCGATTGTACTGGGTCCGTTTGTACTGCCTGTAAATCTGGCTTCTTGTCTTTCTGCTCTGTAATTTGTTCATAATTTGCATCACTAGTTTGACTCATAGTGACTAATCTCGAGATTAGCCGTTCTCCTTAAGAACCTTTCAAACTTTGTGAATGTATCGATTAGGTATTAACCATTAAGTGTATTGTATTGCAAACTCTTATACAATATATCAGTTATATATTACAAGGATAAATACCGGCAACGTATAACTAAAGATTTCCAAATACGAAACCAAAACGAAAGTGTTTGGTGTGCGTGTCGACACAAAAATTGTTACACTTAAATAAATTTATACTGAGAAAAACATCAGGTTTAGAAATTTCAATCGCATAAGCATCTCGTATATTCCTCAACATATTTAACTTGGAATAGGATAAAGTACTTACTCAATGGTAAATGAGAAATCATGCCCAGTGTTTAATACACATAGTATCGAAACCAACATAAATAGCCATAACAAAGACATATAAATAAAATAAATGTCAAGATAAAACAATTTAATATCTCATTGGGTCCTCAGGATTTTTGAATGGTCCTTTTAAACTTAAAAGATTTGGTTAGAGTGATATGTGACGATCATTGATACCTTATATAGAACATACTTATAAGAAGGCTTCTCTAAAATATCTTTCTCGTTTCATATGGAAAATTCTTCATAATTCCTGGAAATATTCATTTTTTATACCTGACATTTTAATCATAACTTTCTGAGATAGAGAAATTGTCCTCATTATGTCCAGGAATTGCGTTTTCCCCCTGTAGTATTAAAGATCTAATAACATAAAATATAACTAATCAAATGTTAACAAGTATATATTCGAGCAAATAACCCTAACTTCTGAAACATTTCTATATATAATTCTTGATGTATAATAAAAGCAAAACAATAACTTAGTATTAAGATTCTAATAAATGAACTTCAAGGAAAAGTATATTAATATAGATTAGATCTCAAAGTTAACTGAAATACTTTACATTAACCTTCACATCTCAAAAAGCATATACCCTTTATCGACAAAAAGACTTGGTTCTGAAACTCTGTACTATGCAGATACTTTCTTACACAGAGAAATGTTTTATTATCCCTCTAAAGAAACACCTCGAAAACCAAGACTAAGAAACCGGGCTTTGGAGAAACATCTCCAGTTTTTTATTTGAAGGATTATCTTTTCGTATCAGAGAGGCGTTGTTTATTTGAGGTATACAAGGATTATTTTAGGATTGATCTTTCATAAGACTTTTAGGTAAAACAGATATATTTAAAAGGAATCTCGGATTTGAAAACTATTATGAATATGAAAAATAAGGGTGTTTATGTTTTAAAGATATAGTTTGGTGATATATTTCCTTTAACCTGCGATCTCTGGTTACATTATGTGAAAATAAGTGTTTTCCCAGTGGAAATAAGTTTATTTTATTATAATTTTATTGTAATCATACCTTGACTTTATAGCTTGGTGAGAATGTAGACCTTCTTCTAGTTCATCCCGCATGGCCAAAGGGAATGTTGAAGCCATGAGAGGTATTCGCACTCGATACGCTAAACGCAAGGATTAAGAGGTAGTGCAGATATGCTTTGAAAATATGGGATCTTATTTTCTAGGAATCAGGATTACTTAAAGGATTGTATGTAGTACTCTTGGGTATCTGGAAAAGAATCGGAAGGATATAGTTTATATATTTCACTAGGTTGAATGTACTAAGCTGGGGAGATTACATATATCCTTGGGCTATTACTTTCAATACATGGTAGAAGCGCTGCTAGCCTTTGAGTCAAGAGAAAAGACAAATGGTTTCTTAGACAGGAATTCAAAATAACAGCAGAAAAAAATATTATTGGTCGATCGAGTTAATGAGGCGGTCAAGGCAGTTGAATTTAATATATTTTGCTGATTACTAGAGGGAACACTTCTTAGGTAGGATCTATTGTATGGAGTGCTAGTATAGGTTTCTAATTATTTAAAATAAATTTCTTATAAGTGTTCTTTGTCTTCTAATTGTTGTAAAATTTTGATCTAAATCTTCTGATTCTTCTCTTCGAATTCATTGGGAAAAGTCGACACGAGTTCTTTTCTTTCTTTTTAACTGTTAAGTTAGTGTCTGCTTAATACTAGCTCTAAAACTCCTAACTGAATCAAATTCTACAGCTAATTAATACACTATTATATTCTAGTTTCTATACTGCAACTTCTTGTATTCTGTTATCATCTCCTTACCGGTACTATTCCATTTAATTGCATTTATAGCTTGAAATACACATCAAATGATTACATTCACCATTCCACGTCATCACTTTAATTACAACATGTCAAATTTCAGACTTCGTGAATATATTAAACCGCAAAACAGTCATGCAAAAACCTACGAGCGCGAATACCTACAGAACTTCTACATATTTCCACAATTGCGAAGTATTGCAACTTGCGTAAAGACTGGATTCACTTAGGATTTATATCTGGTGCTCGAGCTGGTAAGATGGCCTTTAGTTGTGATACATCGACAGCAGGAAAAAAGATACCTACCTGCTAAGCTTGGAGAACTGGATTTGTATTTTTGATCAGTTATTTATTATTGTAACATTATCAAACAGTAGAAAAAAATTATTCTAAAGAGAGAAAACGTGAGGGATGATGCTTTCAATATTTTAAAAAACTTTTGATGAACTAAACCGGCAGGATCATAAAGGGAAGAAGACTCCAATTGAGTTAAATCAACCAAAGTTGTTATACTAAGGAGTTTTCCATAATCCATAGAATGGTAGTTCGAGGCGCATCGAAAAGAATCAGATCCCGTGAATAAACTTTTGTAGGAGAAAAAGCTTTCTAAATCTAGTTAAATTATATTTCTGCGATTGAGGCCTATACGAAAAGTCCTTTGGAATTGAGCGATGACAGATACGTGAAGAAGAAAAAGGTGGAAGAGTTTCACTTAGACTAAATTTCCTCTAATAATAATAAAGTTATGGTTTGCCAGTCGAGGAAGAGTTAGAGAAGGATATATAAAGATCTTCATACAGAGAGAAAATGGAAGAAAGAAAATATATTACTGGTTCTTGGGAGGAAATAGTAAGAACAGAACCTACACAGTTTAGTGTTAGTTGGAAAATAACACAGAAAAAATTTGTACTGAGAAATGCTATCATCTGTAGTTTCTCAAATTGGTCTATGTTTTCTCCATCAGTAAATGCACTTATGCATTACCTAAGTACATGTTCGAATGCGAACATTTTCATTGATGCCATATTGTTCCTTAAAACTTTCCTCTTCTTCGCAAGTTGGGTTTACAGGAGATTCCTCAGTCTTCACGTATTCTAAATTTATAAAGCCAGAAAAGTCAATCCCTTCCAAATCTTCAATTGCAGTATTTGATATATCAATACTCCTTAAATCGATATCCATAATACTTCTTGGTAAGTTCGTTATGTTTTCACATTTTTCCAACTCAAGAGCTACATTTTCACCAACAAAATCTGAAAAAGCCTCATCGTGTATAAGAGTTAATTCCTTATTTGCATAAAAAGCTATTGTTGTCGAGGCAGAATTGAACTTAAAAACATCGGAGGTTAGAAAATATTTAGGTAAATATGTTTTATCGAGTTTCGCCTGAAGTAAATACCACCAAATGAATAATTAAGACTAATACTAATTTTTTCATCAATTAGCATATTACGAAAAAATTCTAAAGTATAGTCATCAAAAATTGAATTAAACATCAAAATTTCTTTAGAGGAGCTTGATATAAATTTCAAGAAATTAATTGTAGGAATAAAGTTTGAAATATATTCAAAATATAGTTTTCTAACAGGAAAATACCTTGGATATTGTTTAATTACTGTGGCGTCAAAAAATACTTTTATTTTATTGTATTACGGGAAGAATGATGGAACTCCAGGATATCAAACTCTGGTGAAGATCTCTTTATTTATATATTTCTACGCAAGCCTTCTACGTTGGCTGCGGCTTTATGAAAATATATTTCTTTGAAATAGCTTATGATCTCGGGAATCGTGTCCTAACTCATCGCGTTATAATAATCAGCTTTGTAACTTTGTCTCTCGCTAATGCAGCAACAGAATTAAAAACTACACACACCTGCTATATGAAATACTTTACGAATCCACTGGATTTAGTTTCAAATATTCTTTCAGGTAAATATCTACTACTTCTAAGTATTAAATTAAAAAAAAATCCTAGTCAGGAGAATACTTTTAAATCTATTTTGATAAATTGCTACATATTTATCAGAGAGAGTATGAGCAGAGCTATCAAAAATTTATATAATCAAGAAAAGAAGAATATAATGGACTCATTTCAAAAGAATTTTGACATTTTCTCACAGATTAAGCCAAAGAGTTGAGTTGCTCCATTCAATTTTCAAAAGAAGGGACACAAACAATTTCTGAAACCTAAACCTCCTGAACAACTAGTGGAATATCGTTTTCAAACTCTAGAGAAACGTCACCATGAATCCATATCTAAATTTATAGAGCTCATCAGGAATAAAATAGAACCAAACAGAGAAATAGCAACTCAAATGATTCAGGTATTCAAAAAAGAACTTGAATTCTACATAGCTATGGAAAAAAACTATAAATATGTTGTTGCAGAAAAGTTTGATTGACGGAAATTTGAATTAAATCTTGAATTCTGCGTTGCGGGCGGGATCTTGTTTTCAAAGTGCACTAGATCCTAGAGGTTTTTTCTTAACTTCTCCTTTGGCGATAATGCATGTGGTTGATATATAGACGAATGAAATTTTATTTGAATAGAAAAGTTGCTTACTCAAATTGACTTTAATTAACATTCCCAATATGGGCTTGTATTGAAATAGTATTAAGAAAATGATATTACTAGTATAAATTGGTCACAGTTAAGGGTCAATGTCCAATCTCTCATCATGTTGAGGGTATTATCTAAGACATCTAATTGATATGTATATATATTTCTTACTTGTGGGAAATTTCCACAGAAGAAATTAAAAGTGTAGAAGAATGCAAGAAAGTGAACCCACGTGTACTCAGACTGCTGGGTGTGCCTAATAGCAACGTAGGTAAAGTTTTCTCACATTTTCAGTTATCCCTGTCACAGGAAGTAGCAACAAGTTAAAACTTACATCAGAAAGAAAAACCCAGAAACATACTACTAGAAGGTAACAGATTAGTTTGTTATTAGGCTCAATGTAAATCTGCGAGTTTTCTTTTTTGCACAGATACACCATTGATGCTAGTAACCAAAAAATTTTTGGTTTATAACCCTCCTACCAAAAATACTTCTATCGTTTCAACATTACATAGGAACTTGTTTAACTTCCTAAAATTTAACAACATAGCTACACGTCACTTATTTCAATAAGAGAACTATTAGTAGAGAGATCGCCATGACAATCATACTGTATCCACCTTTCCTTTTAAGTAATATGTAGGAAATAAATACAATTTGTCATTTTAAGTCATACTTATGCTTCTTTCTTTATTTTCAAAGGGTTTTATATTTTCTATCAGTTTCAGTTTCAAACTTTGTTTGCAATTATTTTTTTCATATTTAACTATCCTATTGAGAGAACAAATTCAAAGCTAATATCTCAATTTTTTCATATTAGTCAGATCGAAAAGGAAAAAACCATTAAAATATTTGTTTTAAACTCATATTTTTTTACATCTGAAACTTTGTTAGAACGAAATCTGTATAAGAAAACTATTAACAATGTAAAATTTTGTTGAGAACAGGTTTGAAAATGTATCTAGAAGTTTTGATATATTATCTCCTGGTATATTGTATGTCGCTCTTGAAATCTTCTACAAAATAATTAGTAACTTTTCTTTGTTAATATCTTGATTACTTTCATTCATGAATATTTGAACACTCTCTGATTCATTTAGGTCTTTCCAGTTTCATTTTCTCTTTCTGGGGAAATGTAATTATCCAATAAAAAATGGGGTAAGATATCTGAATTATTAGAACTGAAATCATACTTACAGTAATTTATGTTATCCCAATAGATTCTTAACCTAAAAACTTCTCTCATCTCTTTGGGTAATAATCAATGCACATTCTTTGACTATACATTTCTGTTTTATATCGTCAGAATAATAAATTATTAATCAATAAATTCTTTAATGTGCGAAAGATTTTTTTCTGACTTAAGAGCCAGAAAATTTAATTTCTGCTTAGATCAAATATTTTCTCCAATTGGAATCTAAAGATAATAAAACTACTAAAAAGAAATTAAACAAGTAAAATAATTTTGCCAAGACATGAAGGCCACCACTTTACTAGATGAACATTTATCTTCCCTGAAAGAGGGGTGAACTAAAAAATCTTTTATAAGAAACGCTAAGTAAAATCATCTCCATACTATACAGTAGAATGAATTTACCAAGAAATCTTAAGAAAAACATATAAATAAATATATATATATATATATATCAGTTTCTAAGCAACTTGAATTGTTTCTGTTTAAGATAATCTTTAAATTAATCGCAATAAATTTACCCAGACCATCAATTGAATCAAGACCAGAAGTTGCAGTTTTCCTGTGTTTTCATAAGTATTCCTAGAAGAATATATCTTAATCGTTTATGTGAATATAAAACTACCCTAGCGAACACTTTTTTAATTTTAAGTACATGGTGTTAAAGTCTGTTGCTACCTTATTCGTTGTAGAGCTACTATCCAATATAGTTAATCGAGTATTTGAGAGTTTAGGTATGTCGCTGACTCGTACAATATTTTCTCTTTTCAATTTTTTTAGTACACCTAAAAAAATACAAGTGAAATCAACTATAAGTAAAAAATTTTTTTTGAAGCAAATTTTGTGACAGCAGGAGGATCATAGAAAATCTGATATATCATATTTTGAGTTGTACTAGTTTTTCTTGTATGTGCATCGCAAATGAAGTATCGATAACAACTGTCATCAAACCTGAGTATTATCTGTGTAAGGTTATAATATCCTATTTACCGACCAAAAGATAGCACAACAATTCAACAAGTCTTCATAATTCTTATTATTTGGCACTGAGGAGCCGATTATAATTATCTCTATTTCTAAGAATCGAGACATTAAAAATATTGCGAGAGATTCTCTGGGTATTCAACAACTACTGGAACAAACTTAGCTACAACAAACTCAATGAATTGATGAGGTTTAACTTTTTCATAATTTTACAGTTTGATAACTTATCCATGAATCCAAGCTAATTTGCTTCATGATCAATGCTAAGTTTTTATAAGAGGTTGAAATAGTGTTGGATCATTCTAAAATTAAATTATGATATATTTTGATTGCATAAGGCATTGAGGAGACGCAAAAAAGAAACAAAATATGTCTAATACTATTTTATTATTTTTCTTGGCTAATCTCCTAGGAATAATAATGTTTGGGTCTTTGGCTTACTTAGAATACCTAAATAATAGCTTGGTGAGCTGTGGAGAAGTATAACTTTCTTTTTTATCTTTCCTATGACCCAGTTCTATTATTTGATTCTTTTTTCGTAGTTTTTAATATTGCCTAAGATAAATAGTATAGTATTTTAAAATTTAGTTTTGTATTCTGCTTCCTCAAAGCATTATTACATGATATTAGAGAATTTACCTTACTGTCATCAAACCAATCACTTAAGAAAAAATATCTGACCTCGGAGTCAATATGATTTTATTGTTAAAGAGAAGTAAATAGGATTAATGGATAAGTTCCCGGATACTATATTTAAAACCCCCTCCCAGTTTGAAATTATATTTCATCTACTCAAACTAACACTTTTATTCAAAATTTGCATCAATGTCTTATCATATGTTCAACAAAGAATACATGTAACCTGTTCCTCAGAAATTTCTTATTTTCTTATTAGAGATATATCATTCGAGATACACTAAATAAATTAGGCACGAGTTAAGCTGATTACTATTGTCTAAATTAAATACTTAAAAAATTCTTAACCCAATCAGAATCTTTAAGAAATAATTATATATTCTCGACACAAGTCATGACTTCTCTTAATCTATGCCTTATCTTCGGCATGGTTTTAGGAAGAAATGACTTTCACATAAGAAATTCCGAGATCATTCAATTAAAAATTTCTGTAATGTATCACATCAGGGCTCTTAATTTGAGTTTATTCATTTATACCAAAACTTGATAATTTGTATACTTTTTTGCAGATGTTTTAACCTCAATTAAGGAATACTATATTTGAACTTATAAATTATTCTTATTGAGTTCAAGCTGGTTAGCTGATTATTTTGTACATATATAAAAACTGGATTGATTTAAAGTGTTTGGAACTAAGATTATACATGAATACCTATTTCGTGGACAAGTAGTACGATAAAGTGCTCAAAAAGGAAACTATAACTACTCTTGTTGGAAGTTTTACGTGTTATATGAATATTTCTAGTATACTGTCTAAGTATTCACCAATGAGGTCGTTTTTTATAAAGGTTTCAAATGACTATGGAATATACCCATTGTTATGCTACCTGGGGCCGATATAATGTTACTCAAACCTCGATACATAATAAAACACAGCATATCAAACAAAAAATTGATTAAAGAAGTAATTGAGCTTATTTTTTTCTTGTTATATGATTTGTGGCTCTTCTCGAATTACTTCTTCCATTTCTAGTTGTTATTAATGACAGCTATAAATAAACAAGAAAGACCACTAAAGGAACATTAATTGAATAAATGAGAAATACTTCAAAGCACTAAAGAAGTTGAAAATTAAATCCTTAAGTTTGAATATCGAAATATCTAATGTATACTATGTTTTTTTTAGTTTCATCCTTTTGAAACAACAGTATAATTAAAAAAATATAATATTGCTAATCGCTTTAAAATAGCAAGACAGGACAAATAACTAAAAAAACAGAAAATACTTAAGAGTCAAAGTTATTGAGACGAAAAATTTGAAACTTTCAACATCTAATAAAGAAGCGAAACAAAGATAATATTAGATAAGATGTAGATCAATAATAGCAGGCGGACAAATTTTGACTACGGCCGTACCTCTATGTGAAAGGATTATAACTCTCTCTCTATTTAAGTCTTTCCAATAAAAAGAGTTAATTTTCTATGTGGAGTATCTGTTTCTACCTAAGGCTCAGATATAATCTACACCAAATTGAAATTAAATATTATCCTTGGCACTAGAGATAAGCTTAATAAGGTGTTTACTTAGCATCTTACTATATTTGGAAACTCAATACGTTTCAAATGATTCAATAATGGATTAACTGCCAGTCCTTCTTGGTAATATAGGAGCGAAGAGGGAAGTGTGGTAAATATGAAGTTAAATCACTTGCGTCAGTTATATTGGTTTATCAGTAGAGCAGATAAATGGTAATGGATATACCGAGATATTGTTTCATAAGAGAAATTTACCCAAAACTGTCATGTATCGTGTGCTTACACCCGATATAAAGCCTTAGTGTCAAATTATAATAGATTAATGTCAATATTATAGGGTTAAATCCTTAGTAAATAGTTTTCTAACTTAATTTTTTTTTTAATTTTCAATTGATTGTTCATATATATTTTTTTGCTTAGAGAGTCTAAATCAAGTATAGAATCAAGGCCAATGAACAAGTTGTTGAACATAGAAATAACATATTTTTAGGTGCTGTTTGATAATAAAACATCACAACTAATATCATATTTCCAAAGATTTAAATTTTATATTTTATTTCTGACTTTGATATTCCTCAAATAACACTTGAGCATACTTGATATAACACATTATACCAATTGATACTGAGCTAACTGGTTAATGCTTCAAATTGAACCTATGATAACATCGAAACTCACTCAAAATAACTGAGAGAAATATTTTTAATATTAATATTAAATTAAAAAATATTATAACTTATTTAATATATTATTAGTATATCTAACACTACCTCTTATAATACAAAAGTGAAAGAGTTCATTCTAAAAAATCATAACTTAATGTGGCATTACCGCAAATATTTTCACCAAACAAAAACATCATGTTCCTGTGTCGAAGTGCACAGACTTTATCCAACCTATACTCCACTTCGATAACTCTCAAATATTCTTCGACTAAATATTCAAAAATCGTATTTTCGAATCAAAAATATGGATTTAGAAGTTTAGTTCATACACCTTTTCCAAAGCAAGAAACAAAACGCTTGTTTCAAAACAGCCGGCATTTTTCAACGCATGCAAAATCCAAAGAATCTTCCAGTACAAAACAAATCATAAAGGAAATGTGGGGTTACATTTGGCCTAAAGGATACTCCTCATCGGCCCTTAAAACAAAATCAAAAGTCACTTTGGCGCTACTTCTCCTTGTCTCTGCAAAACTGGTCTTAATTCAAGTTCCATTTGTTTTTAGAGATCTTGTCAACTCTTTAAACAATCCAGAATCTCATGATGCACCAAAAGATGCATCAATTTTTACAAAAATAACTTCTAAACTTTCTGAACATGCTGAGCTTTCTTTACCAATCCTTCTCTGTATCTTGTACGGAGTTACTCGAAGTGCAGCTGCTGGATTTGGAGAATTAAGAAATGCTATTTTTGCTTCAGTTGCTCAAAAAGCAATACGAAAAGTTTCCAGAGATGTTTTTCGTCATTTACATAGTTTAGATTTAACCTTTCATTTGAACAGAGAAACAGGGAAACTATCCAGGATTATTGACAGAGGCGGAAGATCGATTAACTCTGTTATGAACGCTCTTGTATTTAGAGTGTTTCCTACATTTTTAGAACTTGGATTAGTTTCTTCTCTCTTAGCTGCTAATTGCGGTCCTTTGTACGCAGCTGTTACTGTTTCTACACTTTTGGCTTATGGAGGATTTACAATCTCTGTTACTCAATGGAGAACTGAAATTAGAAAAAGAATGAATAGATTAGAAAATGAAGCAAGTAATAAAGCTATTGATTCACTGATAAATTTCGAAACAGTCAAATATTTTAATAATGAGGATTTTGAAACAAAGCAGTATGATAAATATTTAACTGGATATCAAAAAGCTTCTTTGCAAACTGAAATTAGTCTCTCTGGATTAAACTTTGGACAAAACTTTATTTTCTCTGTTGGTTTAGCTGCTATTATGTGTCTTTCAGTTAATGATATTATTTCTGGAACTATGTCTGTAGGAGACATAGTTCTAGTTAACGGACTACTTTTTCAACTTTCTGTGCCATTAAATTTTGTTGGAAGCGTTTACCGAGATTTAAGACAATCTTTAGTTGATATGGATGAGTTATATAAGATAAGACAGATTGAACCAGAAATAACGTCGAAGTCCGATGCTTTGGTTCTAAGTGATTTGATTATTGAAAAAGAAAAAAATAAACCTGTGATCAAGTTTGATGATGTGTATTTTAGTTATCCAGGTACGACTAGATCTATTCTAAATGGAGTTAGTTTTGAGATAAACAGGAATGAATCAGTTGCTTTTGTTGGTCATTCAGGATGTGGCAAATCAACTATTCTTAGACTCCTGTATAGATTCTATGATCCAAATTCTGGAACTGTTTCTGCTTTTAATCACCAAATTGAAAATTTGGATGCAGATTCTTTACGTAAAGAGATTGCAGTAGTTCCACAAGATACAGTACTATTTAATGATACACTAAAACATAACTTAAGTTACGGTCGACAAGATTTAGACGTGACAGATGAAGAGTTGGCTGATGTTATACAAAGAGCTAAATTAAATCAATTGGTTTCAAGTCTGCCGCAAGGATTAGAAACTAGAGTTGGTGAAAGAGGATTGAAGTTAAGTGGGGGTGAAAAGCAAAGGGTCTCAATTGCCAGGTGTTTGTTAAAAAGTCCTAGAATTGTTTTGTTTGATGAAGCAACATCAGCTCTAGATTCTGTAACAGAGAAAGAGATTATGGAGAGTATTTACCAAGCTGGACGTGATAGAACAATGGTTTTAATTGCTCACAGATTGAGTACTATTCAGAATGTAGATAAAATTTTCGTTTTGAATAAAGGTAGAGTCGTTGAAGTGGGAAAACATGATGAACTGATTTCACTAAACGGAGAATACGCAGACTTATGGCGTCAACAACAAAGAGCTAACACTAACAGTCATTAAATTGTCCTTTGTTTTGTTTAGATTTCAGATTCACTTCATCATGGCTGAATCTGGTGATTCTGAGGCTCCGAAAACTTAGACTAATTATTTCTTGTCTTTGGAAATTGATATCTCCAGTCGAACCAGAAAAACCTATACAGGTTTGATTAAGCTTCTCTGGAAATTGAATAAACTTTTCTAGGTTAAGCCAGGTACTGATCACCGGTCTTTCATAGTCATTAAAATATATTTCCAGTAAACCTGTAGTTTCAAGATATTGGTTGTTTATCATACGAGAATGAAAAAAAGTGGATTCAGGTTTGCGTAAATCATACTTGTACATAAACTTCAGATCATCAAAGATATGAGGTCTATACCTAACCAGTACCCTATGCTCTCGTGCATACTCGATAGAAACTGAACCTGTAGCCAGAGTATACTCCTCCTGATTCGAAACATTCAGTCCTGGCTCTCCATCTTTATTACTTGAAAAAACACGTATTTGATGCTCAAAGGTGTGCTCGCCTCTGTTTTCACTTCTCATATTATCAATCTCAATTGCAAGGGTATTATATAAACCATCAAAACCTAGACCAGCCCCTTCCTTTCCAATAATCCCCTTAACTTGCTCTGAACAAGATGCATTTAGAGTCTTTAATAGAAAAGCAATCCCTTCTGCTCCTTCATAGAAACATCTCAAATCTCTTCTCCCGAAATAGCCACAGTTTCTCCTTGGGTGAAGGAAACTAAAACTAAATTCTACTTCAAATCCTTCCCGTGTATAAACGTTTCGGTCAAAAAACACAGTTGAAGAAAGAGATACATTATCAGTCGTCAATACTATTCTATTATCAACTTTAGCATCTCCATTTATCACAACACTTGTCTCTCCTAGCCTATTCCTTTCAGAAAAGGCAAGATCTGAAACCCTCGTTTGGAAACGGATTACAGTTATAAAATTTCCAACCAGTTCATTCCCAGTAAATTTAAGTTTGCAGTAGTTTACAGAGCATCGACTCTTCACATAATCTGCCCTTTCACTTGGATGAAGCTGGCGATTTACTGGAGCAACAGCAATAATGTACTCAGTGTCATCAAGAAGATCCGTAAGAATTAACTGAGTTCCTTTTTCGTACAAAAGAAATTGCACACCAAACGCATTAACATACTCCAAGTAATTTAGTCTTGACAACAGTGTAAGATTAGTATCCATTGCTACATAGAATGGCTTGATAGCAACTAGAAGCGCATCCATTGATTTAGTTTCCAGCTCAGTCCCTTTGAAATCGTAATTAAGTTTGGCATAATGCGCACCAGCTTCATCAACTTCGGCTTTCACCACTTTCACCTTGGGGTATACCGAGTATGATAAATAATCTTTCACATCTTGCAGCTCTTCGAACATACCATTCACAACAATCACACTGACATTTTCGTATTGAGAAAATTCAACTAACTTGGCTTCAGGGAGCGAACAATTAGCCCCTCTTAGGTTATCAAGAAAACTATTAAACTTGCAGGTGCTTCCGGCTATCCTTATAATAGGATGTTCTCCAAAGAAAGATCCAAGTACCTCTAGATAAACGTTGCCACTACTGGAGACTGCTCTGGGGCAATTATGAGTCTTTCTTATACTGTAATCTTCAGAGATTTGGTCAATATAGTCACTACACCCAGAAATTCCAGTAATGACAGGTTGAACCAGAAGTTTCACATAGTCGATTGAAATTGAACTCAACCACTGCGACGCATTCTCATAGAAGGCAACTATGGAAAAGTTTTCCAGAATTCCACTGAAATATTTCGAGATTGGAGCATAAAACACATGCTCTACAGAATCCAGTGGTGCTGAAAATAAGCTTTAGAAATAAGGTACGCTGTGAGGTGAATGGCACAAAAACTGTGTCTTTGTTGTATCCAGGAGAAAGCTCCACTCCAAACTTAATCTTGCTTTTGTCATCAAAAACGGCTGAAAAAAAGCTACCTTTAACAACAATATAATAACCCTTTTCAATTTTCATTTGAACCTCTGGAGAGTTAATCCTTTTAAATCCTAAAATTCACCTTGCGCAAACTAAAACACGTTCAGATGTTGGCCCAATGTGAAAAGTTCCATTTTTCACATAGTTATGTGATTCAAGCAAGACATCAGCATTTAACCCCCAGCCTTCACTATGATACTCGCTTTGAAAATCCCATGAAAGAAGTCTAAAGTTTTGTGTTGCTGAAGCTCCCACAATAAACATAAACAAAGCATAATTTTTCATTTTCATTCCATTTACTTTTCAAACTTAACCGGCTAAATTGTAATGTATTATAATAATCAATAATATTTTTATTCACAAAGAGAAGAATAAGCTTCGTTGATGGAAGAGAGCCACGAATTAGCATCGGGATGAGTATTCTTATCTGGATGACAAACAAATCTTAAGATCTTCACTTTTTCTTTAATAGTGTTTGAAGAATCACTGTGCCTTAATCCTAAAATTTCCATACAATCAACACCAGATATTGGGTTTGCTGTTATTTGCTCGTAGATTTTCTTGAACTTGAACTTTCCATATTTTCTTATAAAATGAATGAATTTGCGATTGGTTTTTGAAAACTTTGGGGTCAATTCATCCAGTTTACTTTGAAAAAGAAAACGAAGTTTAGCTTCGTTCAACATCTCCTCTTGCTTTTTAGGTTTTTCTTGTTTTCTTATTCTAATTTGTTCACCTAAATGAATAGCATCTCTGTAGACTTTATTCATGTCTAACTTAACATCATTTCTACTGCGATCAAAAGAAGATTTAAACCCTGTTTCTTCTGGTTCTGGAAAGAATGTTCTTCCTCTTTTTCTTTTCTTCACTTTCTCAGAATTTTGTTTCTTATGTAGTTTTTCATTCTTCGTTTTGAAAGATACGAAATCTGAATATAAATTGTTTTTTCGAGTAGATCTCCGTAAGCTTCGTTTTGTGGAATGATCTTGTTCGAGGAATATAGTAATACTAGAAAGATATTTTTTTATTTCAGGGTGAAAATATGGCCTCTTTTTGGGTATAAAATTAACAACAGGTTCGGTTTTCTGCTTTGTGAGATCCACTTCTGGAGCAGCAGCGGTTGTTAGATCTACCACTTCCTCTTCTGAAACAGACTCATGCTTTTTAAGCTTCTTTACTTGCCTATTTTCAGTATATTTTTTCTTTCTTTTTCGTTTTCGTTTTCTCCTTGTCTTTTTACTAAAATCCCTTTTATCTAGAGAAAGTTGTTCTGCCAGAACAACTTCTTTGTTTTCGGGTTTACCCTTTGCTTCAGAACCATGCGCGTTCTTGATATCATTTTCATTTGAATATTGATTCTTGTTATTTTGACTCGTTGAGTATTGTTTCGTTTCTTTAGATCCTTTCTTGTTAACCCATACAATGTTTTGAAACTTTGGCTTTCTTTTCCTGCATACCTTAGGTTGGGAAGAGACAAGATTATAGGATGCGTTATTTAACCGCCGTATGCTTGCTTTGTGTTCCTCATATTTATCTTTATAAGCAGAAGAGGCTGCTGGCTTCTTAATCTTTTTAGGAACAAATGCTCCTTTTATCATCTTGTCTCTCTTCTTTTCTACAGTAAACCAGTATTGTTTTAATTTAATATCCTTCTTAACGGTTTCTTGCTAGCTATTACAGTTCTATCTCTTTTTATATCTGATGATTCTTTCGCTGCTAACCTAGAAAGTCTTAACAATTCTGGAGAATAAGTGAGTATTTTTTACTTTAACAGATAAGATAACATTATTTGCAAATAGTAAGTTAAGTTGAACCTCTTTAGTTTAAAAATTAAATATTTGTCTATTCCTTATTCGCTTTATAGTAGTTGATCAAACCGTTCGTGCTTGAATCGTGTGAACTGACAGGTTCTACATCATCTAATTCACTTAAAATCTTTTTTGCAAGCACTTTTCCAAGCTCAACACCCCATTGGTCAAAACTGTTGATTCCCCAGACTGCTCCTTGTACAAATATCTTCATTTCATACATGGCAATTAGCGAACCCAACACTCTAGGAGTCATCTTTTTAAACAAAATTGAGTTACTGGGTCTGTTACCTTCAAATACTTTGTGTGGTGCAATTTTCTCTATATCGGCAGCAGAAGTGCCTGATGCCTCAAGTTCTGCAACAACTTCTTCCTTCGACTTTCCAAATGCCAAAGCCTCAGTCTGTGCGAAAAAGTTGGATAACAAAATGGGGTGATGGTCAGACTCTGCCTCAAAACTAGAATCCTTGCTCAAATTATTGTGTGTCTGACAAGGAGCAATGAAGTCACAGGGAATAATCTTAGTTCCTTGGTGAATGAGTTGATAGAATGCGTGTTGACCATTTGTTCCTGGCTCACCCCAAATAATAGGTCCCGTCTGTGTCTCCACTCTGTTACCATCTGAGTTAATATATTTTCCATTGGATTCCATATCACCTTGTTGAAAGTAAGCTGAGAATCTAGACATATATTGGTCATAAGGCAAAATGGCGAGCGTTTGACTCCCGTAGAAATTGTTATACCAAATTCCGAGAAGTCCAAGAGTCAGTGGGATATTTTCTTCTGGAGAAGTATTCAAAAAATGCTGGTCCATTGCATGTGCTCCTTCAAACATCTCAACCCAGTTCTCAAAACCAATGAACAACGCAATCGAGGTTCCAATTGCAGACCACAGTGAATATCTTCCACCAACCCAGTCCCAGAATGGAAACATGTTTTCAACATCAATACCAAATTCTGAAACCTTTTCACTATTCGTACTCAAGGCTGCAAAATGCTTTTTAACGGCATCTGAGGCGTCTCCTTTAGCAGCTGAAACTGCTTTCAATAGCCATTTTTTTGCAGTGTTTGCATTGGTCATTGTTTCTTGAGTGGTAAATGTTTTCGATGCGACCAAAAACAACGTGCTTTCAGGTTGACATTTACTTAATGCTTCCTTCATATGTGTACCATCAATATTGGAAACAAAATGCATCTCTAATGGAGCTTTATCCCCCATGGAGTATCTTGCGAATGGTTTCAAAGCTTCACAAACCATTACTGGTCCTAAATCGCTTCCTCCAATCCCAATGTTAACAATTGATTTGATAGGTTTATTCGTAAATCCTCTCCATTCTCCACTACGCACATTTCCAACAAATTTCTCAATTCTTGCTAGAGTCTTGTTCACTTCCGGCATAACGTCTACACCATCAACTTTAATAGGTGAGTTCGATCTGTTCCTCAAAGCAACATGAAGCACAGCTCTATCTTCAGAAAAGTTAATTTTCTCTCCCGAAAACATTTTCTGAGCCTTTTCCATAACCCCAGTTTTCTCTGCAAGTGCCCTCAACAAATCCATTGTCTCTTTCGTAACCCTGTTTTTCGAAAAATCAACAAGAACGTCTTCAAATTTCAAAGAAAAGTCCTCAAACCTAGTTTTTGAACCTTCAAATAAGTGCTTCATGTGATCATCCTTCGTATCATCATAATGCTTCTGTAATGCAGCCCATTCAGTAGTCTTTGTCAGATCGGATGCAGTCATTGTAGATATTTTCTGTTTTTTGTTGATATGTTTTGATTTCGGTTTAACGGACATTATATCTTACTGAATCCAGGTACGATATGTCTAAATTCGGGAATCTTAGCGGAAATGCCGCATTTGGCGACAACATGTTTTCGTAAATAAAAGGACCATTTGTGTGTAACGCTTTGCAACATTTTTGCCAAGTAGAGCCTTAAAAGAGAACTCTAATATTTACTTAGATTGGGTTTGAGAACCTACAGACTCATGGTGTTTGTCTTACTCTGGTTCTTAGCGCTTTGAGTATAATGTAGGAATAGCACAATCTGTGAGTGCATATTTTAAATAACAACAATCATATTGACTATCCTCTTTAGTGTATCAGTTAATCTTAGTTGCCAAGTCGTAAGTGATGCTCATTTTCTGCCTAAAATGATCTTAAGGTTAGTTGTGTTCAGTAAGTGTGAAACTTTGTACTTGTTTAATATATTTTTATTGCTTAAATTCAATGTAATAATTGATGTTCAGCTACTTGATGATCTGTACGCTTTATGCTAAGCCTGAAGTAATTTTCACATGTCAATGTCAAAGGCAATTTGCCTCTCGTATACCTCCAAGAAGAAAGAAGATTAGTTTTTCCTTTGCTAAATCTTAAGTGGGTTACCAGCAGAATTAATTCATCATACCACATAAAGTTCATTCTTAGAAGCAAACCGCTTTAAGTCTCACTTTAATTTAAGCCAATCTAGTAGGCTACCTCAGCAACAAAAACAGTATTTCAAAGTACTCAGTACAGGCTGGATGACTAGCCTCTAGATTCTCACCAGACTAGCTTCTCCATCCCTTCTTCCATGGCAAATACTCTGCTATTTATGAACGTGGCATTTTAAGTAGATCTTCTGTAATAGAAACATGAAAAAGCCTCATTTTCAACACTACACGTGATGAAGATCTGAAGACTAGAACTATCGTCGATATTTCATGAGATTTATTTCTAGAAATTTTTGTTGTTTCACATGAAATGGATAATTGAATCTAGTCATTATACTACCTTACTGTAAAATGTTGTACTGCCATCAAATAAAAAAATAAAAATCTAAGAATGTAAACTGCCCAGCATCCAATGTAGTTATTGATATAATCTATGTTTGAGGCCTTCTGGTCTACTTCTAAGGAGTAGGCAATATATATATAGTCAGCAAACTTGCTTTGTCTCTCAGTGGGAGACTTAGACTACTAATAATAAATAAAAATTGCTTTCAATTTTAGTGCGAAAAACCTGAACCACAACGGCTTACTCAATATAAACATGACCATACAATTTTCCCAAAACTCAGTGCATGTTCAATGTCACTTAGATACAGCGCTGCTCAATTCTGTCTACCCGCTAAGAACCGATTTCTCATTCCGATCCCATAAACCTCCATAAAATTCATGTTAGTGGACGATTAGAGGTTATTTTTGTTGCCAGAGCCCTTAAGTTTTTGTTATTTTCTTTATATGTCCTATCCGGTAATTTTAGAACTGTTATGAAATATTTTAAGACCACAACTTCGGATTAACTTGAGAATTGATTTGACCAAGTCTGTCTCCAAATTCATCTACTACGACTATACAAGACTAAATCCGACCATATTTACAATAATTAAACAAAGTTTCAACGTTCAAAACGCTAAGTTCACAAAAAAAGAGCAACTGTTCAAACTTCTTTGTAGATTTTCCCCATGGGAAATTACTTGGTGGAGTAAAAAAGGCAATAGTGATCTCATAGAGTAGTTAGAAATGCACCTGAACAAAGGAACTATTGATGAACTGAAAGAAGAGCACAAAATAAAACGCGGAAAAAAATCATAGACATTTTACGACCTATAAACTGTAATTAAATCGAAGTTCACACAGGATCTGTACTCAATGTTGTACTAAAGACGAACCTGCCATTTAGCTTGTTAAGTAGTGAAGAGCTTAAACGAACACGAACTGCAGATAATTTTATTAGTGAGAATACCATGAGAACTTACAGGAAGCGAGCAGAATACCTTTTTGTTGAAAAACCACATGATGAAATCGAATCGGAAATACTTTGCATGATCATCGATGGTTGGGCTCATCAAGGGTATAGTTTTAATACAGCCTTTTTATGCTTTAAAAAGAGCTAAAAGAAGACTTTTCCCTTTCTTAGACAGCTTTCCTTAGAAAAAGAGACTCAGACATCAAGTGAAATTGTTCCTTTCATCAACAATTTGATGCATAATTTTGGCCTCAATGATTATCGACTTGTTGCAATTACTGCAAGTAATTAAAAGACGAATAAGAAATTTTGCAGAGAACGCGGCATAGAACTCGTAGGTTGCATTGACCATTGTCTAGCATTAAGTGCAAGAGCTTACATCAAGTCTCATGCTGATTTTGACCAGGCTTTAGACAAGGTGCAGATTAATTTTCGTAGAATTAAAAAGTCCAAGAAATTAATAGCAGCTCTTAGAAATCTTACCAACAAGGTAGTTATTCTTCCAAATATAACGCGTTGGAGTGGAAAATTTTTTATGATGAAAAGATACCTTGAGATTTTGGATGTTCTGTGCACAGCTTGATAATGATGAAGTTAGTGCTCTGATTCTGGTAGAGAATGAAAGAAAAGTTCTGTCAAAATATGTTAGGTTTCTTAGTGTCTGTAACCGCTACACAATCTCTCGTCAAAAAGGAAAGCTTAGCCTGGATCAAGGTAAGAACGTTGATGGAAATCTTTTAAGAGATGTTGACAATCATCCTGTTATGTTGCAGTTTCTTGAAGATTATGCAGATATTTTAGCTGAGTTTTGTGCTTTTCAAACTGGGGTTTATAAACTTCACTGGAAAGAAGAAGATAATCTTGATGCAGGTGCACACACTGTTCTAATTAGGTTATAACTGAACTCTGATGAGGAGAGTACCAATACTCCACCCAATGATTCTATGCTTGCAAAGCTTGCTACTAAGACTAGAGAAAGCACAATGAAGAGTAGTTACGCAGATGTGAGCTTTATTTCAGTGACTTTGTGCAATGTAGAATGATTGCTTAGCCAGTGCGAGCTAATTTTTTGGACAAGAGAAATAGGATGATGCCTGCAACTTTTAACAGGCTTGTTTTTTTTGGAAGATGAATCATGATGAGTTGATTGATCAAGACATTTATGTTGCTATGAAAAAGAAAATTCCAGGTTTCGATGATAACGAATAAGAAGAGCTGGAAGAACAGATGGAGTAAGACAATGAAGAAGAAGAGAGAAAAGAGTTGACACTTGAGGAAATTCATTCTTGTGATCAGGATGTGGATAGCGATGCAGCAGCATAAGAATTAAGGGCCTTAAATAAGTTTTATCTTTTCTTCATATAAATACATATTACTGTGTAAAAGTTTAGCCCAAATTTAACCTTTTGATCTATATAACTCTTGAGAAAAAGGTCCAGTTTGTTAAAAAAATTAGTTTATTTTTAGCAATTTACGGGCGACCCCGGGAACTTTTGGGGTATTCCACTCTTGACAGTCGATCGATAGTTTTTTCTCCCATTCTAGTGTCCTCGGCAAAATTCACACAGATTGGTTGAACCGCTAAGTATACAAATTCCCATTTGAGTATCACTGCACAGGCTCTACCATATGCTACTAAAAGAGTCAAGTACATTTCCCAAATGAGATATGGCCCCAGTCAAACGAGCTAAATAATCGTGAAAATTTTTGACATACCAAGGCAAATAAACTGGTTTTATATTGTGTAGAATAGAGTCAAATTAAGAAGCCAAGATATTTTCTCATAAATTTGGATATATCTCAAGAAGAAAAATGGTTCTGCACTAAGCATATTCTTAGGTTCCATATTTACGTTGAATGTCTCTAACTGCTCAATGTAACTTGAGACTCTAGAAATTCCTTCGGTTTGGAGAGGGCCATTAAATTCAACATTTGGAAAATATCACCTAGTAGAGAAGAGAAACTGGAAATTAGTTTCCGACTCAAATTCAGCTATACTTAATGCATAGATTTCTATATCTTGGTATTTTGACAAAGCTATTAGTAAGCAGGCCTCGAGGTCGTATATATTTGTGGTTCTAGTATTTTCTTAACTCTACATAGTTATCTTATGAAAAAGTTATTAATGCTGCAGTAAGTGTGTTGAAAACGTCACACCTAATTATTTGTATTAATCCAGCTGTAGAGGTGCAACTCTTTCAGATTATCAGGTTCCGAAAGGATAATTTACACACGGCGCTTCCATTGAAGACGTATTAAAGAAACAAAATTTTCTTACACTGTATGTGAATCCTAGAGAGCTTTAAACTATTATCAAAGTCCTTTTAATAATGTGTACCTATTTATCAAAATTGAGAGCAATGTGTCTATATTGTACTAAATTTTAACCTCCGTGAGAAAAGGAAGATTATATAATTTCTTCTTCTTAAAATATAGCCAATGAATTAGTTTAGCGATTTAATTCTTACTCATTATTATATTTCATCGATATACCGGCAAAATTTCTTCTTGCCGTTTTATCCCAGATGCTCCATTTTTCGAAACCCTTTTCTTGACTTGCAGCAGTCAGACTCAGCTAAGATGATTGGAATCAAACTGCACTTTTGCAGTATGACGTTCTTGTTGTTTTAATATTTTTATTGAAAAATCTAACTAATTTTTTTAACTAGCTCTTAGTTCTCTTTTTTAAATTGAATCTGTTTGTCAATTACAGTAAATCCAACTCAAAGTAAACCTTTTCCTCTAAATCCTCGTCTCAAAACGAAAGTGAGAACATTGTGCATCATCCTATTAAGCATCTGTATATAAACGCAAAAACTATAAACAATTTAGATAACTAATATATTTATTATCTATTATATGATTAGAATATTTGTTCTTTTATTTTATTTCAATACTGCAAGATAAAAATGAGAACCTCTTTTCTCTAAAAACAACTAGACGCCACGTCATCACATTTTAATTTTCAAGTATCTTTTGATTGGATGGTTCTCTTAATTTCATTGGTCTAAGAAAAAGATAAATTGTTGGTGATCAGAAAATAAAATAAAATGGTTAGTCAAATTAAAGCACATGAAATGCGAACAAAAACCAAAGAAGAGCTTGAAAAACAGCTTGAAGAACTAAAACAAGAGCTTGTAGAAGTATTTCATGTGTTTCTCTTAATTTCTAGCTTCGTGTTGCAAAGGTTACTGGAGGAGCACCTGCTAAGTTATCTCAAATTAAAGTTGTTCGTAAAGCCATAGCAAGATGTAATACAATTATTCACCAGAAGGAAAAAGCAGAAGTTTTGGCTAGTTATGAAGGAAAGAAGTATCTTCCAAAAAAACTTAGACCTAAGTTAACCAAGAGAGTAAGACAAAGACTTAAGACAAACGAGAAATACAAGCTTTGTTCAAGTGGAAATCCAAATGAGAAAGTAAAAGCTTATAGACTTCGTGTTTCTCATAAAAAGATGGTTAAAGAAATGAATTTTCCTATGAGAATCTTCGCTGTTAAGGCTTAAGAAGAATCACATATCAAGCAAACATCCAAATCAACTTATTTTCTGGACCTAAGAAACAAATGTTTTCTTTAACAAGATCTATCAAAGCTAAATTCAACTTCACTGGAAAAACTTCATGATCTACTTTCAATTCTTCAAGAGCATTGAATTTTTCCCAAACTTCTATTTTATTCAAAACAACTTGTTTCACATTTTTATACTGTACTTCTAAAAACCGAAGAAAATCCTTTTCATCAAAACTTTTCGCTTCAATTAAGATTGTTTTATTATGTCTTCTATTAAAAACAGTGAGCATAATCTTTTTATTAATATGTTGCCCTGTTTCTGCATCTTTTAGTCTAAAGATTCCAAATCCCTGAGTCATTTGCCCTCTATCTTGTGGTAGTTCACTCTTTAATACTTTACTGTCTTCATGAAAGGAAAATGAAGTTGTTTGCTTTACATCTGAGACAGATTTTCGTCTTATTGACTTTACTTTTTTACTCCCAACGCTAGATTTGGATTGAATTGAGGAAAAATTGGGTACTTGAAGTCTGCACATGTTTCTCTTTGCTTTTTCATGTTGTTTAAACTGTTTGAAATGTTCTTTTCTCTTTGTTAAACTACCTTTGGCATCTGTAATTCGTCTGTAAATTCTTCTATTTTCATTAAGCAAACCTTTTTTTTGTAAAACCTTTACTTGTTTTTGAAATTTGCTTTTGTTTTTCAAGTATCGTGCTCTAATTTTCTCCTTTTTCTTTTCTTGTTTATTTGTACCTTCTAAAGATTTTAATCTGTTCACTAAATTAGCATTTTCTTTTTTAATCTTTTTTAAACCAAGTTTTAAACTTGCTTCTTTGTTTCTTTGTCCAAATTGCAACATCACGGAAGCTCTTCGATGATACTTCTCATGCTGATCAAGTTCTTTCTTTACAGGAGATGAAATTATCTTTAAGGAATTTCTATGACTTTTCATTTCACTTTCTTGCCAAATCTTTGCAGTCACACTTTTTTTCACTCCTAGATCCAAATTGGAAATCGATTTATGTTTTTGAACACTCATTTTCCTTGTTTCGAAACTTAATCTACCGTTTAAGCGTTACTTATAGCTAAACAAAAACTTACAACACAAAATTTAAGCTTCTTCATCTTTCTTTTTTAATTCTTGAGGAGCTGCATCTTTAGCTCCACAAATTCCTCTAGGCAAAGGTACCAAAGAACTCGTTGTTCTCTTGTACTCCCAGTATTCATCTAAATGTCCAAACTTCTCATCCGCACGTTTTTCTAAAATTGGAACTCCACTCGCGTAATTAATCAGCACAAAGACAAAAATTGGTGAAAACAAAGCTGCAAATTGCGTCTCTCTCAAGCTCTCCAGGGTAAGGATGAAAATCCCCCACCAAAGAGTCATCTCTCCAAAGTAATTAGGATGTCTAGAGTAGTACCAAAGACCATAATCTATAAAAGGATACTTTTTATTCTTACTTTCCCTCCAAGAACCTTTTTGTGAGTCTGCAATTACTTCAACACCAAATCCAAAAACCCAAATTGCAAGACCTAGAATATCCAAAACTGCTAAATCAGAGAATGAAGAAACATCTTGATTCTGCTCAGCATTAAGAATAAAAACACAGTATGCAGTAAGAAATACCCACAGTCCCTGAAGCGCCCAAACTCGAAGAAACGAAAGTGGGTTTGGTTTGTAAGCATCAAATCGTGAATCTTCTCCAACTCTTAAAACCCTTTTAAACAGGAAATAACCTAGTCTTGTACACCACAATAAAGTACATGTTGATGCTATGATTGCTTTAACTCCAAATTCAAACTAAACATTAAAAGAAAATAACTTAATTACAGTAGAATCACTGTTTACAGCAATTGCAGCGGATCGTGCCCCCGCAAGAAGGGAGTATATTGTACAGGTTATGTATGTAATGCTTCCCGTGAAATCATAGAATTTCTCTGTTTGATAGATGAATGAAGGGATGTAGACAAGAACTTGTATGAGTAGGGCAATTTCACCGGTGGTGTAAAGAATCAAGTATTTTCCATCCTCATCTGCTGCGTCTGCAAGGAAAGGATCGGCTTGCCCTTTTCCGAGGAAGGCAAAGAGCTGAGAAAATAAGACATATGAAAAATTATACCGCAACTAATCCAGTTATCACAACTATAGTGATGATTTCCGTAAGATCTGACATCTGAGTTTATTGTTTCTGTTTAGTTAACAGGTTTAAGTTATTAAACGGAAAAGTACACTTTCCGTATATTGTTGGGAAATGCAGTATCGTGATTTCTATTGCCGGATGACATTCTCCTCACAGAATATGATTCGTTGAAAATTGACCCACCTCACAATAAAAGAAAAGAACGCAAAGCAAATAATATACATTCTCTCATATTGAGTATATATCTAGTATTAACCTTTTTGGGAGAAAAAATGAAAACAAAGATTTTTTTTGAGTACTGGCAACACTTTGGCAGTCGAAAGACAGTCATATGTCAATGAAGCACAAGATTACAGAGCAATTTTGATTGTTTCTGTGAATGTTATCGTCTAACCTGCTAGAAGCTCAGGTCTATCGAGGAATATGCCCTAACTGACAATACAAACGTCCTTGCAATACAGGAAGTTGGTAGCAAAGGAGTGGAATACCTTGAAATAGCTAGCTTCTCTAGACTAAACTGGTTTACAACAGATATCTCTAAGAATAAAGACACAGAAAAAAAGAAAATCAATATTTTAGCAACATACTTCAACAGGAACATGGACAAAGAAGCAGAAAAAAAATTGATGAGGATAGAATTTTGGGTGTTAAAACTAAACTTAACTCTAAAAGCTATTATTTCATCAATATCTATACACCACACGCAGGAAAAACAGCAAAAGAATATAGCCAGTTTCTAACAAGACTCCAGAAAGCGATCTCACTGAAAAGGAAAAAGACCTCATAATGATCCTAGGTGACTGGAACGCTCAAATATGACACAACGAAGTGACATTCAACGGTAAATATGGATACACGACAAGAACTAACAGGAACAAGAAAATAGTTCTGGACTTTCTGAACAAGTACAATCTGGCCATCGTCAACTCATACTTCGATACTGGTGCAAAGAATACAAATAGTCATGTAACATACTATTCAAAACACAAGAATAATCAAAAACACTCAGAAATAGATTTCATCATAGCGTGTAAAGGCAGCACCCCACTATTCCGAAAAATTCGGATAAAAAGAAAACTAGAAGAGAAGATCCACAATAGAACAGAGTTTGATCATCAACCAATTGAAGCACTAGTCTCAAAAAAGTTCAATAAACATTCCAACCAAAACCCAAAGACGCATCGAAACTATAAATAGTTTTTTAAAATTGACGCAAACCGATGGAAGCTAAACGAAGAAATATGAAAAGGCTTCGAAGAAGAAATATTAGAACTCCCACCATCCAGCAACCCCGAAAAACAACAAAGACTAAACTTTCAAACATTCAAGTCAACAATAAAGAAAGCCGTTGATAATTGCATCCCACTGGTAGCTCACGAAAGACTTTACAGAACATCTTCAGATAGAACAGAAACTCTGTTTGAAACAAGAAGAAGACTATGGAAAACTCTAACTGAAAATGAATCTAAAATACTAAAGAAAATCATAAGAAAAAGTACCTTGAACGACTACAAAACCTGGTTGGACCTTCAAGTAAGAAGAATTGATACAGCTGTGGCAAAGAATGATATCCATGAAGCTTTTAAACAAGCGGAAAGGGTAGTAGGGAAGAAGCGGAAACCTCGACGCACCATTACCATGGAAGATGGAAAGTACCTAAACGATAAAAAACGAGCAAAAATATTCCAAGAATATCTTGAACTCGCATAAAAAAGCAGAGAAGAAAACATCATAGACACTGAACTAGATATCCCTGAAGCCAAAGCTAAAGATACCAATATATCTCCCCCGAAGTTAGAAGAACTCGAAGAAACAACAAGAACGCTAAAGAACTATAAAGTACCTGGACCTGATGGAATCACAAACAAAATCCTAAAAAATAGCAAAATAGTATTGAAATACCTGCAGCAACTTGCAGAAGAATTATTTTTAGATCCAAGTGGCCTGAACAAAGATGAAATTGCACCTCTTTCTACTGGGAGCATCATATTTCTATACAAAAAAGGGAACCATCAACTTCCCTCCAACTATAGGCCGACATCCTTGCTTAACACTTCGTACAAACTAATCACTAAAATAATAAGCAACAGACTAAAGAATACCCTGGAAAGTACAGTAGGAAACTACCAGTCTGAATTTCGAGAGAATACAGGAACTAGACCAAAAATCTAACTTCCTATGAACCGCTGCAAACACAGTCAAATAGAAACCACGAAGATACTTTGTCTCTTCATAGACTTCAAAAAAGCTTTCGACTCTTGTAAACATCCTTTCCTTGAACTTAGCTTAAAAGAGAGAAAAGTTCTTGAAAACTTTGTTAATATAATTCTTTACCTATACAAATATGCCGCAGTTCAAGTGAAGATAGGAAAACACATAAGTGACAGAGTAAAAATAAACAAAGGTGTGTTGCAAGGGGATTCACTAAGCCCCACGTTATTTGTACTTGCTCTGGAATCTCTGCTTCGAAGGATAATAAAGAAAATAAACTTGAACTTTCCAGAAGCAGAATTCTCTTTTAAAAACATTCTTGGATTTGCCGACGACCTTTGTATCTGGAGCAGAGATAGAAACATCTTGAAATACTTTGTTCAATATACAGAAAAACTTTCACAATTGTCTGGCCTAAAAATAAATATACAGAAAACTCAACTCATGGGAATAATCAGAAGAAGAAAGCCCAAAGATAAGCTTTCGGACACTGCAATCCAACTACTGATCAATAAACACACCTGCACCTCTTGTTTCCAGAAACTTCCCATCAAAAGATGCCCTTGTAGGACACAAAGCACAGTGTCTTGGACCGGGAACCGCGTTAGTTCGAAGTAGAAAGGGCACTACAGCAGTTGCCGTAGCTGAGCTAAAATTCCTCTTTAACAACATCCCAGTAGAAGAAGAGCTGGAAACCAACCTTGAAACCATCAAAGGGGTAAAAACCTTTAGATACCTTGGAGTGGATAAAACAGCAACACTTGAAATCCACGTTAACCCATTCGCTAGAATACGCGCTGCACAGGAAACTCTCCACAAACTGCAACCGATACTGAGGAATAATATGCTAACTGTCAGAAGAAAGAAGAATATAGTGAAAACACTCGTGGTCTCAAAAATCCAATATGGCCGCGAATTCTGGAACCTGTAAAACAAAGATACATCCAAAGCCTTGAACAAACTAACCAGTAATATAAAGCGCGCCCTTCTTCGACCTAATCTAAGACAACCACTTGAACACATAAAGAAGGCTAACATCCTCAAAGCTGGAGACATAAACATTCTAAAAATATTAAAAGAAAAACAAAGCAGCTGGCTAGAAACGTGCAGAACTGCAGAAACGAATACAGAACAGACGGAGCCCTCAAGAAAACTCGAAGCACGCCTCATCTCACAAAACTCTATTCCAGCTGAAAACCTTAACGTGCCTCTGGAACATATATGAAAAGAACTAGAGCAATATGAGCCCTGTCCTCCCCTTCACCCGCTACCACCCGGAGAGAACGAACTATCCCCACCACAAATATCCTCCCAGCCTAAAACCGTGAACCTTATATCCCCATCCACAACTATGAATAACTAAAAAGGGAAAAATATACTTCAATAAGACAGGAACATGGTTGAAGACAGTTTAATTCATCGCTCGATACACCTCTCGCGTACAATTAAAATAACTCCTAGCTTAATCTGCTTCTTGGATGGCTAACTGGAAGTAGTTCAACTGGATCTCTTCATAAACCACGATTATCTTGTAAAACATAACGGTGAGCGACAGCAGAAGTAAAAAACTGGCGCAGGACATCTCAATAAGACCAACAAAGGAACTTGGAACAGTTAATTTGATAAATGGAGGGCTGGATATGACGTCTGAGAATATCTCAATCTCTTTCTTGATTTTTTGCGTGATTTGTTAATTTTGATTTTATTATTCGTAAATTTTGGGAAATCACTATTTTGGGAGATCAAATGCGATGAACGAGTGCAACGAGAATAGTATCGTGATCATACTATTAGTGTCCCGAAATTCCGATAGCCAATTTAGTTTAGTGACATTAGGAGCGTATGACAGGAAGCTTGCCTAGTCAGCGGCGAACCGGTATCGTTCCTTAAGATAAAAGCAGGGGCGGTTTTGCAGAGGTAGTACATTATTCCCATCTTAACTATTAATTTCATAGCGCTATTTAGCTTGTGCATTTGTTCTTGACGGAAGCCACTTTGTCGAAACACAAATTTTTTAATACTGGAGAGTTTTTCGTAGGGTATCACGTATTTGAGAGTTTCCGGAACACTACGAAATGTATCTGTCCAGTTGTTACTACGGTTTTTTATCGTATCATGATTAAGGATAGTTAACGGTAATTTACCGAAAACTTTTCTTTTCGTTATTAACGGCAAACAAAATTAGAATCTTGTCGTTAAATGGGAAAATTGTCAAATTAACGAACTGCGCGATGAGTAGTGGTACTAACGATACTTACCGGTGTTTTTTTCGAGAAATTAATGAACTCAAAATTTTCTCTTCCTGGCTAAAGTCAAAACCAAATAATTTCACAAAAATTTCCTTTTGTGAACAAAAAGGTGGTACAAGGAACAGTAAAAGTAGTTTTCAAACATAAACGAAGAACAAATTGTTTGCTGAAGCTACAAAAGTAGCTGTCTTCTACTAGTTGAAAATGTCGTTTAACTGAAAAGTCTAGAAAACACGTTTGATTGAGAGGAGAAAAGCTAAACTTGAGTCAAAGTAGAAGAAATCTGCGAAATGAACTTAAATTACACGACAATAATGTTTTTAAGCATACTTTTAGCTTTTTCTGTGTTAAATTTTCAAAAAAGGTCAATTTTTTATTAGTTTTGAATAGAAAAGAAGTAAAAATTATGAAAAAATATTCTTCAATAGTTAAAAAAGGAAGAAAACCTGTGCAAACAAGTTAAATAACCTAAAAAACTAATTAGATAAGTTTTCCATAACTTCATCCACTCTCTTGCATTCATCCTCATCATAAAAGTTTGATCAGACATGTTCTATTTACCTCTATATTCAAATCCACCGTGACAAAAAGCTCTTTCATAGATAATACTGTTTGTTTGAAAAGCTAAAAAATTTCTAGCGATCTTTGCAACCGTTCGAAACATCGGTTCAGCATTAGCAACTTCACAGGGTTTTAAAAATATAATATTTTCTCTTTTCTGTGAACAAGTGTATCTTTACTTTTCAATAGAAGATAATTAAAAATTATAGCTCCAACGGCATCACCAAGACCACTTTCAAAATTTAACTCTAACATCTTTGCATCTGATCCAGGATATCTTTGATACAAAATATTTCTTTATTTTGACCTATAGTATACCTTCAATATTTTTATTACCCTTGTCATCCAATTGCTTAATCTTTGTTGGGTTATCTGCAGATGCGGAGATATATTTGTTATTTTTTGATTTCTGTTGGTTCTGTTAGATTGACGGTAATGTAGTATTCAATTCATTTTAGTATAGGAGAAATATGAATATACCAAAAAAAGGAGAGTTTTTAAGTAAGTTAAACTTATAGTTAGAACATAAAACTACCACTATTAGAAGGTAATTTTTTTTGTTTCAAATTATACCAAACATGTTTTATAAAACAACAGAAAGGTATCTAACTTGTAAAAACAAAAGCATCACTTGCCTTCCATAAATACGTCAGAAAAACAACCACAATATGAATTTTTCAAAAACTCAAAACGTAGATCTTCGTTGATTTGTTCCGGTCTTTTTCATTCCAGTTCATATATGCTCTTAAGCATTTTATTTTATGTAAAAGTTAAAAAAAACTTAGATTTTTATTTAAGAATTTCCAATTATATTATAGAGATTTGCATAATTAATATCAATAATAACTTCAAACTTCATTTTTTTCTCTTCTAAGTTATTTAAAATTTATCATAGACAATGTTAGAGTTAAAGTTCTTAATTTATGTCCCATTAGAAGTTAAGTTTTGGCTATTTTAAAGTTGAGTTTGGAGTAAAGTTAAATTGACCGAAATAACTATTGATGAGATTAATGGGAAAGTGATTCAAGTTTCCTCAAACAAAACTCGAAGGTACCCTAAATCATCAATAGATCTGGGTGAATACCATTTATCAGGATTTTTTGTCACTTGGTATCACCCATTGAGGAATATTTGACATTTTAGAGTATCCTTTTTCAGAGTTTCTGAGATCTTGGAAATAAGATACATTGTTAGGAAGTCTATACAGAATGCTCCAATTCTCAAACTAAATTACTTCTAGACCTAAACTTACCCGTTCTTTCGGCTGGTAAGATCTGTTCAGGCTCTAGAAGATTACTTCTTGAGGTGTTACACGGATTGAATTTGAGAAAAACAGCACTTTAGCAAAGTATCGACTTTTCTTAGAAAAAATATTGAAAATATCCCAAAATACAGAATTAAAGGTTACAGATCATGTTTTTTAGTTATTTGGGGCTACCTAGTACAAAAACTTAGGGGATCATAGCAAAACTGAGTGTTCTTGTATTTTCAGATGTGCAGATTCTCAACATTTGACATTTCTGAGCGAAGTTTAGCTCAGTTACAAGTAACTAGAGAAGAAAAATTCTCAGAAAAGTTTTTAAAAGTTAGTTATTATCTATTCTTAGGGTCTGAGAAGAATCAGATCATCAATAGAGTTTTCCTTCATGATGTTACGTTTAAATGTAAGTTTTTTTAGAGATCTGTAAACGTAGTCAAAAGGACCCTTAAAATTAGTCTTTCTTAGGACTTAAAGTACTCATCCTTATCAAATAACTTGACAAAACACATGGTTAGAAAGGTTTTTTAATGTGAATCACATTGTGGATAATAATACTGTATTTGAGGAAGATTTCGCCGCACAAACTAAGAAATACTATATGCGTTATATTCAGTAATCATTGTTTTCTTATACTTAATATTGTTTTAATTCTCTAAATTTTTATTTGATATAATACTAAGTTCAGCTTTAAACATATTTTGAGCTTTGTAGAAGAGTTGAAAAGGTATTGTAGATTATATGGCCATTATACTGCATTTTGAAAAAATCGTTGCTAAAGTTTTGAACACCATGTAAAAACAAAAACAATAAATCGCTATTGTTTACTACTAAAACTAATTTAAATATAACAACTAACCTTCTCATTTTACATAGATGGTATAGCCTTTTTCTTCATTGTTTTCTGGTTGATATGAAATGAATGAGCTATATTTTTGCAATATTCAGTGTTCTACATGTATTTATTCTTTTGAAATCCCATATTATCTTATATAGCTAAAAAGATATTTGAAAGAAATTTCCTAAATGTGATTTTTAATAACTTCAAAATATCATTAAGAAAGAAGCCTTAAAATTATTATAAATTCACCCAAAATTTAGGATAAAGTGAAAAAAACAGAATGGAAAAGTATCTTCTACTCCTTAAATACAAAAAAATTAAGATCCAGCAGTTAGAAATATTCTCAAAATTAAATTCCATACTTTGCAATAGTACTTTACTTATAAATTAAGCGAGTTATAAGAGAAATAAAAATATAATTTGAAATTGACCAGTATTCTAGAAATATAGAAATGTGTAATTTAACCCTAGTATTTTAAAGTGAAAGAAAATAGAAAAGCTATATTATCTTAACAACTAATATGTAAAGTATTCTAAAATTTCATTTGGTTTAAAAAGACTAATTATTGCTTGAGAAAAATGGCTTTTACTGAAGAAAATCTTCCTATGCTAAATTCTGCTTTGATTTTTGGATGTTAAAATGCACATAACTCGTGATTAAGTTCTTAAAAAACTAAACTACTTTCTTTGAGTGTGTAGAAAATTAAAATATCTTTCCAATGATGTGTCATAGTACTTTCTTAAAAAGAGTTTAAACAAAGATACAAGCATTTCTATACGAAGACTGTGCAAAATTTTTGCTATGGCAAAGGTATTACCTCTATTTTTTCAGTTGCATTTTCTCTCAGAGAATATAATTTGTCCTTTGACATTATTTAGAAAAGATGTTTAAAATATTTAACAATTCTCTAGGAGCTCAGTTTAAGCTTGGATTGAAATAACCTCAAGGGTAAGGTTATTAGTCATAGGGAAATTTTCAGATAAAATAGTTTGCACATGATGTTGATTCTATTTTGCATCTACTTTTGAGCCAGCTTTTGCTTCAGTTTTATTCCTTTACAGGAAAGAAATAGACATAATATATTATGGAGATATTATTTTGGACAGAATATTTAATGGTTAAAAATTTTTGGAAACCCAAAAAGTTGTCGCTAATTTATTGGTAACGTTAATTTTCTGCGAATTAACGGAATCCTTAACGTTAAGAAAAATTTGAATATTTTTTCAGTTAATTACCATTTTTAAGGTAAAGAAACCCTATTTGTTTATATTCATTAATCTACTTGTGGTCAGAATTTGCATGACAGGCTATCATGTAATTCCCAATACCGAATATCACAATTTCATTGGTTGAACTCTGGAAACAGGGATTCAACTGAAAGTGAAAAAAAGCAACACCCAAAATGAAATGAGCACTTTGGAGGTTGCAGTAGAAACTAATAACTATCATATTCTGCGACATGACAAGTGGAGCCGAGAACTAGATATAGATGCTTCGTTCGAAGAAAGATATGAACTCACATGATTGATGCACTGACTGAACTTGAGTTGGATCTAGAGGATCAAGTTGCCACTGATGTTCTCTACAAATTTTAGAGGAATATGGAAAATGAAGAAGATCAAAAGTCCTTCCTAAACCTTTTTCACTTCCTAATGGGTAAAACATTTCAATTCTTTAAGCATAAAGAAAATCATGGTCTGCTGAATAAGAATGGCTTCCTGAAAACATCAATTGAACTTGGCCAAGTGTTTATCTTTGACTAGTTTCTAGCTATTGGTTTTAATCTTGATCAGGTTATCAACTTCGATACATGCTCCTTGAATCGCAATCTTTTTTCTGAAGTACATGTGGATGAAAATATCAGCTGTCATGTCTACTTAAAGCCACTTGAAACAGAATCTGTTTTAATATGTTCAATTTGTGAAGTACAAAGGTGCAAAGAGTGCTACTTTTTGGACAATGATAGAACTTAGACTACAGTTGAAAACTATTTGCTAAGCATGAAATTCCAAGATAATCAATTAATCTGTTTTTTTTTCTGATGTGTTCAACTTTGTTCGAAAGCCTTTGGGAAAAGATCTGTTTAACTGTATAGATAAGGATAATTCAATGATAAAAGGGAACAGAACAGGCCTTATTATTCAAAGTGCAAGAATGTTATTAGATCCTGGTTTAGCTGATAAGAGGCTAGTTGACATGCAAAGAAATGAAGCTGAATTTGTACAAAGACAGTTTGATTCCTTGATAGCTAATCTTGAACTAGCTATTTCTGAAGCCATGAAATCAGCTGAGATTTATTATATTCCCAAAGGAGTTCAGTTTAGAGTCTGTGATTTTTCGTTCTATTTAATTGCAACTTTTTTCGTTTTAGTTTTACAATAATTTGCCAGCTTAATTCCGTTGTCCTTTTAGATCTCTTCATTGGGGTAACTTTTTTCACTGCAAGAGCCCTTTTACATTCATCAAACTAAGGTGAGCATCCTGAAGACTTTCAATTGATGGAGACAGGTTTTTCCTGCTTGCTTTATTCTCAAGTAAGTTCATCAAGAATCTTAAATTACTGAGTTTTTTTCGGCAATTACGATTAGACATGTCAATTGGCGTGCAAGTGTTCAATGGTGGTAGGTTTTTTTCAGCATTGCCAAAGTTCCAAATCAACCAGGGAGAACGCGCAGTTTCTTTTGAAAACGAGGGCCCTACAGAGACAAGTATTAGAACATTATCTGGCCAAAGTTTTAAGGTGGAAGGAGGAGTCGAGTTTATCATATGTTAAATCTTTTCCGCTTCATTGCCATCATTGCCTGTAAGGGTTCTCATTCTTTCTACGACAAATTATGTTTCATGCTTTGCAAACGATTTATCTAACATCTTTTTTAGTACAGAATGTGTGATTACTCCAGATTTAGCATCACGTTCCTCTAAAACATCTTTAATTTGGGTAGAAATGATTGATCTGTCCTCAATTCTAGATCTTTCATTTCGTTGAACCAACTCATCTACAACTCTACCCACATGATGAAGTTTTGTTAAGATGTCTACGTGTGCGGGAATTCCTGTCGCCTGGAGACCACTTCCATCAGAGTTAGAAACACCGCAAATCACTTTTTCTCTAACAGTTTGAATTAGGCCTTTCTCCTGAAAAATTGGGGTGTTAAAAAGAAGATTATTTTATGGTAACTCTTTTCTTAAAAAATTCTCATGGTACACCATTGATGCTAAACAAAACTCAAGAATCAAAGAGATTTATTTTGGAGCGCTTGGAAACATCAACTGCTTAGCTCTTTCTACCTGGTCATCAGCAAACGTAAAGCTTGGTGGTAATGTAGAAAACTTGTAGCTCCTAATTGGTAGACCCCTTACAGTACGTCCCACGTACTGATCTCCAGCAGCTTCAAAGCGAAAGTAAACGTTTAAAACAGTACCCATTGACCATCCAGCACGTAACTTAACTGCAGCAATTTGAGGTGCATTAGTGTGACCTGAAGCACAAAAAGTTGCTACACCCTTTTTTTAGAGAATGAGTCCCAAACTCCTCAGGTGTGTAACGTCTTCTCCTAAGCTCGTTCTCAACTTCATCGAGACTAAAAACTCTTCTCTGACCTTTTCTAAATCTGTCGTATTTATTGTTTCTACCAAAAGGAGAGGTGCCATCTCCAAACCCAAAGTTTGACCTGTATATGTCAAGGGACAAAGCAGGACAAATTTCAGGTTACAGCAAAATAGAGTAAAAGTGTCTAGGATCTCCAGCTTTTCACCTGCTTGATCATTCTTCTGATGGCAGAAAATGATGCAAAGGGCCTTTTCTTTCCAAGTTAAACGTCTGTAATGAATGTCGAAAGTGTTAACAGCTCTACACATTAAGTTCCAAGCGATTGTTAAAAATGTTTTGAAGAAAATAAAATCCTTTTTCTCTGTGTGCAACATTGCTAAACTGGGGATCTTGAACAAAGGCATTTAAAGAGGGTCTTTCCCACGTTTAATCACACCTTGACCTGCTTGTTCTTCCGAAGCAACTTTTCTTTTTAAATCTCTAAAATGTTTTTTTAAATCGTTCTCGAACTCAGAACTGAAACGAACTTTGTGTTGACGGTAAAGACTGTAAAGAGCAGAACGGTGAGTTGAGTAATTAAAAAACTGAGAAAACTACCATCACTTCTTTTCGTAGTTACAATCCACAACATAAAGGTTTCTACATCAAGCTCATCAAATTTCAAGGGTGGTAAATTCGAAAAGGTTTTAATTGTTTTTCTAATGAGTTTTAAGCTCATTGGCGATTCGGCACCACTTCCTTCATTCAACTTGTTAAGAAAATCTTAAGCCAAAACATTGGGTTTGTTTTTTACGCACCAAGCTAAAAATTGGGTGTAAGAACCCTAGTACGAGCTCTGAGAGTTTTTGGCAATTGTGTTTGCTCTGATTTCAGAAACATGTTGCGAAATCTATGCCCAATCCTCTTCATTCAAACGATCGTCCATTTTTCTTCAAACTAAGAAATTAAGTAGGAAACAGGTTCTAGCAACAAGTTAGATGTTAGGTGAAACATGAAACTACTTTTCCCTAACATGAACAAGGAAAACAACAAAGTTTAACCCATTGTTTTCTCTTCTTTTGCTCGCAATTTAGGCGAACAGTAAAATCGCGTATCGTCAAAAAATACAGAAGATGTCATAAAGTAATATATAAATAAAAGCAGCTTTAAAAGAACCTTCCAACAAGCCAAAAATCGTTAAAAAAGACGAAAGATTCGCCGAGTTCTACCTTTTTATTTTTTTTTGAGCACTCTTTGTTTGATTTGTGTTTATTTTCAGCAAATTATAATTATATGGTAATCCCCCACTGTGATTTTATCCGGTGTTCTCTTCTGCAAAGGTTCGCAAAACCAAAAGGTCTTTTCATTGGCTCTTTAAGAAAAGTATGACAGCCTGTCATACGAATTCCTGTTAAAAATGGCTTAACTTTTACCTAGGAAAATTCTAGCACGAAATTTTGAAAAAAAATTATGACTTGCCGGAATTCGTTTGATCTTCTGTCATGCAAAAAACAAAAATTTTGGGTAATTTTGTCATACTTTTTCCGGTTAATTTGGAATAAAAATCAGATCGGCTATTTTTTCACAATGAGAACTTTTTCAAACGGGATTCTCATTAATTCCCGAAAGAAATATATTTCTCGAATTTCAAATATAAAAACTAAATTAAACAAAAAACGTAAAAAAATGTAATTTCAAGCCCCATCAATTAAACAACAATTTGATAACAGAAATCGAAGCAATGAGTTCATCATTCAATGGTTTATTTATTTCCCCTTCTAATTCATAGGTCTTATGATGAGAATGTGAACCCAATTGAAAGGGAAAGGTTTAGAAAAGAAGCAGAAGAGTTTGTTAAAGAACTGAATGTGCACGAAGAGATTGAAAATTTGAGGTATTAATATATCCTGTCTTATTCTTTAGTTTTTACTTCTGTCCTTTAGATTTTATTGGAAAAAACATTTCTATTTGGTTTGAAAAGTTTCCAAAGGTTAAAGAACTTCAGTATTTTCTTGTTTTGTTTTTATTTTAGGTTTTATTATTGTCATTTAAACACCTTGAATTTTATTGGAATGAAAAAAATAAAACAAAAATTAAATATTCAGTCAATAAGGTATATTTTCTATTTTTTTATGTTTTAGTCTTAGATTGTGCAATATTCCAAAAGATAATTCTCTTTCTCAGTTATTAAAAGGACAAAAATTAAAGTCAATAAAGTAAACTTTTTATTTATTTTGATAATAGTCTCAACAATAATAATATGAAAGAAGAAACATTTATTCAAATATTGAAAGAAATTTCAAAAATGAATACTTTGATAGATATTTTGTATTCTCTTTTCTTTTCTTTATTTCTAGTATTAAAGAAGATAACTTGAGGATTGATAATGCAGAAATTACCGCTTTAGCGAAACATTGTTTGGAAAATTTACCTTCATTATTGAATTTTATGTTTATTTTTGTTTTGTTTTGACTTTTAGTTTTCGAGTTGGTGAAATTAATATTGAAGAAGACAAAGATGAAGTTCAAGATTTACTTGATAATCATTCTTCTCTTTTATTATTTGAACTTGGAAAGAACATTTTCAATACTAAAAATTTAGACGAAAGACTAACAAACTATGTTTCATTAAATCTAAAAGATAACTACGATAGACTAACTCTTTTAAATGAATGTCAAGTTCTTTTAATGGGTGATGGAAGAGTCGGAAAAACTTCTACCATAAGAAATTTATTTGACAAAAGTTTTTTACTTGAAAATGACTCAACTTTAGTTTTGAATGATATTTATATATTTTCAATAAACCCAGATAGTTATAACTGGAACTCAATATCTAAATATGAACTAAGCGTTCAGAGAGTAAAAAATAGTCTTCCTTATGTTGTTTATTATGATTTTGATCCTAATCAAGAAGTTGAAACAAAATATAAACTTGATTTTGAAAAAGAACTTCTTTCAAGAACAGTTTCTGATGAAAAGTTTATCGAGCAAATGAAAACAAGCTCTCCTGGTTTTGCTAAACGTGATGTTTATTTCCGTGTTTATGATTTTGGTGGACAAGAAATATTTTCTTCTGTTCATCATATTTTTATGAACTCAAATTCACTTTATTTTATAGTTTTTAATATGACTAAAATATCTCAAAATGATTTATTTAGGTTAAAATTTTGGTGTGAAAGTATTTTAAGAAATACAGAAAAAGCACCAGTTATTTTTATTGGTACATATTTAAAAAGATATAAAAGAAATAATGATGACACAAATCTAGAAAAAATACAAAATAAACTTCAAAACTTTGTTGAAAATCTTTCTTCTGAGTTAAATATATTGAAAAATGATTTGAATTCTTTCTTTCCTATTGAGAATTCAAAATTAGATTCTCAAGAGAAAAAGGATATAAAAGATAAAATAAAAAGTCTTGTTTCTGGAGCAGCTGAAATAAATAAAGAAAATTTTCTTAACTTTAAAATTAGCACTGCACAAATTCTTTTCCTTGATAATTGTCGAGAACAAACAAATATTATGACTTTGAAAGAATTTGAAGATAAATCTTATTCTTGTGGTTTTAATGTTTGGGAAGTTGAGAAAATGCTTGAAATATATTCAAAAGTTGGTTTAATTTGCTATTTTCCTGATTTAGATTTAGACGCAGATGAAAACTTTATATTTTTTGCACCTTCTTATCTTGCTCAAGCTTTAGGAGCATTTATTCGTGATCCAAATTTTCATGAACTTGCTTTTCGGATTCCAAGTGATATATTTCCTCTATATAGAAACTATGTTGATTCAGGAAAAATTAGTATTGAAATCATTAATGTTCTTTTGAAAGAATATACAGAGAAAGAAAAGAAATATATATTTGAACTATCTCTAAAAAATCTTATTTTAGTAAGAGGTGAGAATGAAGTTGATAAATATATTCTTCCTGAATTACTTCCACCTATTAATGATAAAATAAAACCTATTTTGAAAAATGATATAGAGTTTAGTTTTAGCTCTCCTTTAAGATTATCCATATTTGTTAAAGTAGTGACTTTTCTTCAAAGAGAAGATAATATATCTGATTGTTTTATTTTTAAATATTTTAGTCGATTTATTTTCAACAATTATAGAATAGTTGATATTTTTGTTAAGACTGAAAAGAGTATTGGTTTTAGTTTAGTTCAAGGTGGAAGTTTTGATTGGTTCAAAGAAATAGTTGGACGTGTTTCTATGGATTTGATACTTTTGGATAATAGTTTTATTCTTGTTCAAGTGAATAATGTTTGATATTGGTTTTATTAATTAGTAAATAAATATAACTTGAAATATTATTGTTGAATTGGTTTATTTTTTCTCGTGTGAAGATTAATTAAATGTCACAATACAGTTTTTTCTGCACAGTTTTACATATTCGAAGCTCAACTGAATATGATTTATTTCTTAAAACCAATACATCCACAGAAAAGTTCTTGATATAATAGTTATATCTTTATTATTTTATACCCTATCTAATTTCGAAGCAATAGCGCATTGTAAATGAAACAAGATATTCATCCTGTTTTTGATGTCAATGCTCTCTTCACAGAAAGGTGAATAATCAAAACTTTTCTTTCTAACATGTGAACCTAACTTAGCTTCTTTACTCGTTTGAATATTGAAACAAGTTAATTTCCCGAATCTTCGCAATTTGTTAAAAATATTTTTTAAATCTTTACAAAGAATCTAAATTCAGTTAGCTTAGGTCAATCTATTCTATAGTCTACAAACAGATCCTGCTTATGAAATAATCATATCCCAAAAACAATGGTTTTATTCTATATTCTAACTGAAGAAAGAGAGAATATAACACATACTTTAATAACAACTAGTCTTAATCACGCAATATTTTAGTTTTCCATATGTGAATTAAACTTTTCTCTTGAAGAAAAACAAAAGTATTAATTTTTTCTCCTTGCTAAACTGAAGTTATTTTTTTATACTTGGGTTTATGATGGAAATGGTTCTTTCTACTCACTAAATCTGAGAAATTATATTATGGTTTATGAATTGAAGAAACCTAGTCGTGTATCGATATGTATCCTAGCCTTTAATGAACAACGAGATTATAATCAATTGCAGTTAAAGAAATCAAAAGATAGAATAATAAGAACAATCATCTAAGTTTAATAACTGAATACGAATATATACCTTTGAAATAACCATTGCACAGTTTGATTTTAGTTGTTATAGATAATAGAAAGTTCTTAGGGAAAACTTCTAAGCAGCTATTAATTTAATTTATGTAAGCAAGAAGCAGTTCATAATTCAATTGAAAACAAACTAAACTTTGCCAAGATTTTCAACCCTAAACTTATATTTTCAGATAGAAATAAATGATTCAAAGCGAGAATAGTGCAATTATAAATATATAAATATATATTATATTTTTTCTCTAGTTCCTTTTTTTCTTTAGTTTGATCAAACTTGTCCAAATCTCATCTCAATCATATTAGATCTTAAATTTGTTCTGAAATTGAACATGAATAATTGCCAGACTTTTTGATAATTGCTTCAAGAATCAAATGGATACATTTTTTTAATTTCAATGTTGTTAACATAGTTTTATTATCTAAATTTTTTTTAGAGCTCTTTCAGTTATATTGAACCTGATGAAGTCAAAGTAGATAGTTTACATATAAACTCGATTCTCCGAGAGAAAATCCTTTTTGACATCATTTCCAATTATTTGAATGACAAAAGGAAAAGTTTGATCAATTGATGTTTATGTGTTTAGAAAAGAAGTTGGCTCTTAAAAAATAACTTATAGAACTCCTTTGATGATAAAATTTCTTACTATGGGTGCCGTTTCATATTATCATCATATATATATCTATCAAACAAGGTGTTGAGGATTTTTATTTTACTTTGGGTGAGTTTTGGGTATTTTCCAAGACACTTTGATTGAATTTTAATAATACAATGGGTATCATTTGAGGTTTTATCCATGTGTCTCACTTACTTTTTATTTTTATACTTTATTTTTTTTATATTTCCCCGCTTTGTCACTTTCAAGTATACCATCGTAGTATCTTGACAGCTTTAGCGTTTTATAGGAAGTAAACACATGACTAATGCTTCATCTTTTGCGTCTTCCACAACTGGCCTAGTAAGAATCTACCGTGTGATGAAGTGCTCAAGGATAAGTATTTTAAGAATTTGATGGAAGCAAGGAATGTAAGATTTTTGAGAGCCGGATCTAAATTCGAAGTAAGTTAATATTTAATATATATAAACGTAGGTTTGAAGAGATTCTTTTCTCAGAAGGTTTTGACTCCAGCAAATAGTGTGGGTGAATAAATTTAAGTAGTGAAACTATTTTGAGTTGAGTATTTTTGTATTCATATATACCTTCTGGGGATCTGCTAGAACTAACAATTTTATTGAATTTAGTAATGAAAAATTAAAGTAGAACTACTTTGTAAAAACAGCAAGCTTGAATTCTTGGCTTTAAAGTTGGCTTTTCATCCAGAAGATTGAGAAAGTAAAAAAAAGTAAAAAGGAACACTTAAAAATTAAACTTGGTCCAACAGTGCTTCTTCTTGGTTTAGTTTAACCTTGTCCATTTGTTTTCTTAAATAGCTCCTCAATAAAGAGAATTAGATTGTGGCCTAAATAATCTAATATTTGGCTAATCAAATTAAATTCTCATCTATTGGATTTGTTCCATTTCTTTCTTTCTTTTCTTGAAGATGTAAATATAAAAACTCAAAGCAATTAAAATTTGAAAACTCAAACAAGATTTGGTAAGCGAGGCTAGGGCCATATGTCCCGAATATCTTTGGGAAAGTTTGGATATAATAAAATACTAAAATATTATTTAAGGAATATTCAGACGCCAAGAAAATCAAGACTCCAAAATATTGATAATACCATTTGCGTTTTGACATCTTTACTTAAGCGTCAGCCTTACTCCTTAAATGATGTGTTTCGATTTAAAAAATATAACAATTTCTCTATAAAAGAAAATAGCACGAGCCAGTAACTTTCATTCTTTGATGTTGATTTTATATAATCTTAGTTAGCTTAAGTTTTTAATCTCAGCCGAAACAACACTGTCATAACATAATTTCATTAGATTGAAGAGTTAGTCTTCAAGCACTGCTTATTTGAAAGTTTCTGGCACAGTACGGTAAATATCTTTACGGTTGTCACACAGAAACAAACACGAAAATGACTATTTTTGGTAGCACCCTTTGATGAGCATAACTCCATTAATCATAACTAAAAGAACATTATTTAGGTTTACTGCATGTGCGTAATTTCCTTCGTATCATTCACATATTTCTATCCGCGTAAATCAAACCGGCTAACCTTTGAAGAGTTTCTAAGCTTTCTACGTTCCTTACATTGATTATGTTTACAAACACGTCTTGTTTCTTAGAATTTCTAAGTCAGGTAAGCTCAAGTAAAACAAAAATAGGGAGATATTTTTTAATTGTTTACATTCTATTGTGAGATCTCTGTAGCATTACAGTTGCCAAAAAGAATCTGTTTATCAAAAATGGGAAGTATGTATACAAAGATTTTTTCCACTGAAGTAGGGACTAACAATTCAACATATCCTTTTTATGGGAATGTCGACTAAATTTGATTTCAATTTTCTCCCACTATCATTTACGTCGCAGAAATGACTTATAACTACGAATATTTACTTGGTCTGTAAGCTAGTCAGCTTTTTTGGTCATGATCTCTATCAATAATAAGCAAATAGCTTACTTGCCATGCCTGTGTACTTGATTCAATTACTATTGTTACATTCAAAAGATACTATATTTTTTATGAGATAGAGGAAAGCAACGAGATGAAAGAATTCTAAAGTTAAAAACTCGCTACTAGACTATAAGTATTTTAATACTTCTAGCAGATATAGCCTACTGATATAGGCACACTCTGAGACATAATATTTAGTTGAAAATGGCAGTTTCTATTATAGTAGCATAGTTTTGCATGTTATATTATAAAATTCAATTACAACAACAATTAAAATTTTCTCTAATTTGCCAATACATTTCAACTATATATTTTTTTGGAATGTGCCGAAAAACAATAAAAATTAAAAACAAACTGAATAGCCAAAAGTTAGCGTGGTAAATATTGAAAGTAAAATAAGTTTTCCCTATGAGGAATGTACAGTATGCAATATTTTCTAATTATAACAATGGCCCTTGCTTAATACTAATAAATAATACTATTAGCTAAACGTGGAACTTTTTGTTGGAGGAAAAAGTTCTAAAGTAGGTTATATAGTTTTTATGATATTGAAAAAAGTTTAGATATATGAAATACTACTTTTCGCGGAGTATATTATCCAAGAAATGTATAATGTCTTATTCGGAGTCGTCGTTTCGTACAATGAACAACGTGGTAGATTAGACAATGGTCTATTTTCCTACCAAAACCTTGCGGAATCGACATATTTCTTTAATAAAAAATTGAAATAAGGAGAAAAATCTATATACGAAGATTGTCTTTTTGTCTAAAGTGTTCAATCAGAAAGTCCCCAGAAAAAATATTGATCTTCATAGAAAATCCAGTATTGGTCATGAAAAAATATTTCTCATTCTTGAGGGGTTGCCAGAGCTTAACTTAGCTAAATAATTGCAAAAATGATGCTTACTTGACCAATGGTGGAATAGGACAAGCTACATTTCGTATATAATGCTTACAGAAATCCTGATCTCTCTTAACTAACAAGTATTTATCAATTTTTGGTGGTTTCGTAAATATTCTCTATTTACTAGTAGAAAAAAATATTTTTTTTGATTATTTTATTTGATTTTAGAGATAAAACCTGTAATTCGGCTATTCAATTGTGTTGCCAGAGAACTCTATGAATAAAACTTATATTATAATCTTATATAGAGAGAGAGAAGGTTTTGTGTGTAGATGCCTTGTGGTATAAGTTTGGTCTAATAACCGTTTAAGGAATGAATTTACAAAAAAAAATTATATTATTTTAGATAATAATGTTCAGCTGATTTGAAAAAACTTGGTTACAGTTTCTAGTCACATGGAAACTTAATTTCTTGTGTTGTTGCTTTTTTCCTTTTAATATATTGCGTGGATTCCGAAATATAGGTCATGATTATGGTTATTTCAAAACTTCAATGCTATATAAACGGTTTTGAAACTTTTGTTTCTACTAACTTTCCTAAGATATTAGTCAAATTCTTAATGTTGTGTTAAAAAATTGCCGTGTTCAAAATCAGAATAAATAATGATCTGTCCCTTTTAAATTATTAAGAAATTGTGGATAGAAAAATCACAGAGCAGTATTTGAAAATTGAAACTAGGATAAAATTGGCTTAATTTTCATCAGTCTCCGGCACTAGAGAAATTCATTAAAAATTGAAAGTTACAGATATATTCCAAGCTCACCTAAACTCTGATATCATGATGATTCTCAGAAACAAAGTCTTGCAATAAATTTTAGTTAAATTGTGGAAATCTTTCTCTTATGAAAAACGAGAAAAAGCTATTCATTTTCGAAATATCCATCAATAACAATTGTTTTAGTAATTCAACTGTAACATAAATTATTATTGTCGCATTCTATGGGGACTGCAGTGAGAAAGTGACAGAATTCAATCAAGATTATTCTTCTTTATATCCTTATACTTTTCACAATTGCTCAAATTTAATGGCTAATTTTTTATTTATTTAATGAAATTTAGTGTATTGATAACTTTTTTTGTACAATGTCGCAATGATTTTCACTGAAATATCAAATCACTGACTTTTTATGTTACCGAAAAAGTAGTTATATAATGAACCTTCATCTTGGATATCATATAATTGTTAGTGTCAGGTACCCAAGGAAAATGTTTCTACCAAGATTTTGTTCCCACTGATTCCTGGTTGTTGTAATACTAAATTGCACATAATGCAGCTATAATAAAGAAAAGGGGAAGAAGAGATATTTAGAATCTCTTAAAGAATAACAGAAAGTAATGTTAAAACAAAGAAGAACTTTCAAGGAGATTATGGGCCACTGTAAACAAATTTCTTTCTGAACTTTAAAAAATTAACCATCATGTATCTAAATTATTATCTATTTCAAGTAGTTTTGAACATCTAGTTGTATACCTATGCAATACATTGGTGTATTTCTTAAACCACCATACGAGATAATGCAACGACCAAGAAATATGAAAGTCTATAAATATATGATTAAATATGACTAATTTTTGATATTTTCCATTCATATAATCTTAAAAACATATAAAAATTTCTATAAGATTTTGATTTTCTATTTTATAGAAACAAAAGAAGAAACATTTAAATAAAATTAAATATTATAGTGGAGCTAAAAAATCAACACTCTACTGAATTGCTACTTAAGCTATAAATATATGATTGCATACTCAATATTGCCCCATCAACAAAATTTCTATAAAAATGAGACTTATCATAAAATATGAAGTTTTAAGCTATGAATAAACAAAAAAATTGACTCAAAGCAACCATACAGAATAAAGGAACTTGAAAAGATAGTTTTAAAGGAGCCAAGTACATGTTATTTCTTTGAACACATTATATGGAAATTGTTCCAGTTATCAATGACCATAAAATAAAATTAAAAGTAAAAATATAATAACTATCTTTTTCTTGTATGAAAAATGTTATACCAAAAAACAGGGGTGGAAAATATGTAGATTTTCTACGGTATTTTGAATTGAAAAATTTGTGCTTTCTTATGATTGGGTTACATGGCAAGGTATATAGCTTTAAGGATTCTCTCCAAGTAAAAAAAATTTTTTTAAATATTTCCCATTAAATTATCAAACTTGATCATATTAATGGAAGAATTTTTTAGGTATATCACTTCCAAGAGGCGTCTACTTCAATTTGAAATAAAACAACCTTTGTGAGCTAGAGTATTGGATTTCGAAATTGAATTGGGATATGATGTATTAAAAATTTATTTAAAATTAGCTGATATTAAAAAATTGAAATTTCGGGTCCTATCTACCGTATGTATATATTTAACTTTATCTTTAGTTAATTCTATTTAGTTTTTTTGGTGATGTCATTGTAAGCTTATTCACAAAATGGCCTAGGTCATTACCTCAAATTTTAAAGAAAGGCTTAAAATATTCAAATTAACAATTAATTTAAAAAAAAAGATAGCTGGTGCATAATATTTTACTTTTCAAAAAATCTGCCTTCTACATTTAAATTGTTTGCTTGTATCATTGTCTGTGAAGCTAAGCAAGAACTTTTTAACTTGAAGGGCTTTCACAATCAAAGTCTCAACGGGCTCAATCATTTAGTTACAGAGGTAGAGCTCTTATCTTAAGTATTTTTTTAATATTTCCTATAGATTTTCCTAGTATTTTCTCAACAACTTTTATTTTCTCTACAGTTCATATTTCGTTTCTGGACTTTGTTGGGCCAAATTATGAATCATCACAGGTTTACTGTAGGTGTATGTATGCGTGTTCTGAGAGTCCAAGATATATTCAGAATATAATTCTACTAGATTTTGAGCAATGAAAATTCATGATAGATATAAAGATTAAATACGTTTGTCCAATTATACTATACTGAAGTGAAAAAATATAGAATGAATAGCCTTTCCCAATATCTAGAATTCCTAGATGAGAAAATAAAGGTTCTATAGAATTTTCTAATAAATTTTATTTCAATAGAATCTAAGCAAGAGTTTAAATCCTAGCAAAAACTAATGTAGAAAGGCTATATACAGTTTAAAATCTTATTTTTGCTTTCAAGCCAAGAACCATGGATAACACAAATCTTAATGGAAATTTAAGGTATATTATTTGGGTTATCAGCGTTCTTTAAGTTTATTTGCTCATGTGTTCTTACATTTCTCACTATAGATTTTTATCATGTTTCCCATAATCAATATAAAAGTTTGATAGACTTATTATATATAAAATTTGGGCTTTTATATTTTCCTAATATAAGACAAGAGTTTACATTTAAGAAGGAACAAGGTTGTCAATGGTGAAAACTTAATTTTCAATAGCACAATAAAATAGGTTATATGAACTGGATATCTTAACATCTTAGATTTTAAGCGAATCCCAATTTATAAAATTATGCTGAACTATACGTTATTTTCTCAGTGATAGTTCATGTACCCCTTCCAAAATTTCCTGACCCGAAAAGAATACAATTGTTGGTATTTTTATAGTTTTTAAATTACTTATGAAAGGTGGAATCTGTTGGTTCTTTGAAGTTTAAATGATTTGAGATACTGATAGTTATTTTGAAGAGCAGGTATAACTCTTAATCCCCGGTTTGTTGAAAAGGCAAATAAGTAACTGTGTTCTGTACATGCTCCATAATTTCATGAAGAAAAAAATCAATTTTTGCACTAAGAGTAAGGAAATTTGTTTATATTAAACTCTCAGATAAACACGATCTAATTAAATATATAGAAGAATTTCTCAAAGTAATTTCAAGCTATGAATAAAAGTTGTTAAGAGTCCATAGGGAAGTATTTACAAGGATCAACCGGGAAGTAAAAGTTAGTTTTATAAATTCTTAACATCTACCACAGGTAAACAACTCAAAATTAAAAATAATATCCAATCACCAATCCAATAGCATGAGAAACATAAATAGTTATATGAAAGTTGATATAAACTTATTGGTAATATCATTGAATAGTTTTACTACTATTAGCTCTGTGGTCGGAGGTTCCAAGATAGTTATATTATGATCAATCTGGTTTCTCAGAGACCATGCTAAAAAAATAAGACTTCACCATAACGAGAGCAACAAAAATGTACCAATAAACTAATATTAGCGACAAAATTTAAAGAAGAGTAACGTTTAGTCGCACGTTTTATGCTGTGAAACCCCTTTCGGCATTAGGTCATCTAAGCAGGGTTCATATTCACAGCCAAAGAGTTCATGAAAAATATGAGGATAGAAACTTCTAAATTAAAACAAAATTCTTATCTTCAATATATATAACTAATCAGTTAATTCGATAAATTTTATGTGAAATGATTCTAACCACAATATATATCCGGGCAATAGTTACCTCTCCCTCTAAAAGAAAAAGCAATATCAAAAATAATTGCTTTCAATTAAGATTATAAGTCATTTAGTTCTTATCTAAATGCATTAGCTAGTGTCTTCGCTGGTATACCTCCTGACTCTTTCTTCAATCGTAGATATTGTGTGTTAACAGTTAAATATGACAGATATAAACGGTTAGAATATAACAGAACCGATATAAATAGTATATTACAAGGTAGTACACACAAGGGTGTGTATGTGTCCAATATAGCAAGCGTACACATGGGTGTGTACCGCCTTCTATGTCAACGAATATATTGCTAGAATGACTATCACGTCCTTTGAGGACACCCCCCCCCCCCTTGAAGGAGAGAAGTGCTATGCACTTGAAGGTGTGTAAACAATATGAGCTTTAGCATCAAGTTCTATTCCACAGCTGCTCCAGTTCTGTCGTAGATTGTTACTTCTGGCAAACATCTCGAACTTGTTGCAGTGAGGAAAAACAAGATCCAAGATCCAGTAGAAAGTTTCGGGCTTAGCTGAAGGTTCTAAAGGAATAGTCTTGATTGAGTTTGAAAACTGATCTAATTTGTATTCTCCAAAAGTGTCTGAATAGTAAATAGATTCCTGCTCTCTCCTTTGAAATATTAGGCAGGTCTCTTGAGCATGTTGTAAGAAATAACCTAAACTTTTAAATAAACTTCCAGATCTATGTGATTTGATCCAGGTAAAGATGTCGATTGAATAATAATTTAGAGATTTGGCCCAAGACAAGGCGCAATGATAAGAAGAATTCGTAACCCACAAAAATAAATAACTTCCAAAAGGGAAGTGTTGTAAAGGTAAATCTAATTTCATAAATTCAGAGTTAGATAAAGTTGGGTAGTCCAGTGTGATTCCACGTGTAGGATTTGAATTGCCTATCTTCCACGGAGGATCAACCACTAAGATTTGAAAAATGTTGTGTTTTGAATAAGGTTTTTCGAATTCCAAATCAAAGATGTTTTGTCTAAATAATCTGGTATCGGGTGGAGTAAAGTAGATTCTTCCATTACATCCTAAAAGGGTATAGTAATTTCCGCCATTATATTCTAGGATTACCTTGTCGCCTGATAATAAATCCACTGAAGTAAGTTGCACTTTATTGTCTATGAGAGCCAAAGAGACTGAAATTGAGTCTTGTCGGTATGAATAACTACTTGGTGTATTTCGTAGTTCATCAAATTCTTGGCAAAAGGTAATAGATTTTGAATATAATGTAGATAGATCAGTCCAGTACCTAGAGGACTTTAATAAAGTTTTGTAAAGAGTGTCGAGTAATAATTCACTTCCTTCAACAGCTTTTACTAATGGTTCTGATAGATTAAGTATTCGTGATTTTAAAGCTTCAAAAGAAGAGATACCAAATTGTAGTAAGAATTGTTGACATTCATCAGAATCAGCGTATTCCTTTTCCATCAACCTAAGATGTTTGAGGTTCTCGATTCTTCTGAAATAAGGGATCTTAATGTCTTCTGGCTTCGAAGTTATTTCGATCTCTTGAGAAAATAAAGTTAGTATCTTTGTCTTTTCAATGTAGGTGTTGAAACGTCCAGGTAAGTTTTTGTGCATCGTTTTAATTCCAAAATGCTTTTGAAGAAAAGTTCTAAGTTCGACCACATCGAATCTTCTATTATGAAATATTCCAATAGACTGCAAGTTACATAGCCTCTGAATCTGGGTCGAGATTTGTTGCTTCGATCTAAAAGGTAAATAATCTCCTTCTAAGTATTCAACATATTTTCCAGATCCGAACTTCATGATTAAAAGACGTAAAATGTTCTTCTCCTCTGGTAACCATCCTAGGGTATTTCCCCCCGAAAAAAAATGAAAATTTAGTTGTTTCTGAAACTTCATCGAGGATAAACGAAAATTGAGGCTGTTGACACGTGCAAGCTGATTTCTTCTTGAAACATCATGATCTTGTAGAGTTCTCGAAATAAGCATCTTGAGGTTATTGTCGTCCATATTTTGAACATAAGAAGTAACTAGAATAGGAACATCTTCATAAATAGTAACAGCTGGTTCCCAGGTGTCTTGATCCTGTTCAAATCCTAACCAGCGGATTTTAAACTCAAAAGAGTTATTGTCTGTAGCTAATCTACATCCAACAATGCTTTCTATTTCCAACTGCTTAAAATTGTGAACGAATAATGCTTTCAACTTCTTGCTGCCAATAGGGCGAGTATGTGAATAAAACCAAATGCGTGATGAATGGACAGTTCTAGTCTTCCCTAAGAGAGACTCCACTAAATAGACGTTGCTTGACAAAATGTCTATTATTTGATAGGGTCCTATCCATGAGAGGCTAGTTTTAGCATTTGCATGTTGTGTACCATGTTCAGAAACTAACACCCAATCCCCAGGTGAGAATTGTAAAATGGGCGTAGCAGTTTTATTTCTCCTGCTATTTTCAGCTTCTTGTTTAAGCCTCACAACTTCAAAAGTTTGATTTTGTATTGTGTCTAAAGTAGTGATAATATTTTCAACATCAGAAAACATGGCTTCTTTGTCCAAGGGCTTATGAACTTCATTGCCGACTGTTATCGCAAAATGTTGTAAATCACGTTCTATTAAAGGTGTATTCAACCTATGATATAAAAATAACTCGTTAGGAGTTCTTCCATCTCTTCTCTCCATAGGTTTATTATTGATGATGTAAGTTATTAAAGATAAAATGCTAGGCCATTGGGATTCGTGTAATCCGAACTGACTAACTAGCGATTTGAGATAGTTTAAAATGCTATTATTTGCCGTCTCTACTGAACCATTAGTCCATGGCGAGTAGGCAATAGTAAAATTTTGTTCAAATCCAATTGATTTACTCAAGTAGTGTAGTAAATTATTTGAAAAATGGGACCCATTGTCCGTAATTATTAAAAAATCTTCTGCAAAACCAAAGTTTGCTCTCCATAATAGAAGAGACTCTGCCATTCCTCTTGCGGTAGGCGTTTTATGAAAGGTAAGTTGAGTCTTTCTAGTTGCAGAATCTAGTAATACTAATATATAACCTGTTTGATTAATGTAAAGAAAATCAGCACGCAATATTTCGCGTGATTTCTTAGCTAAATGCGTTAGGTGATATGGTCTCCGTATTATGCGAGGGGACTTTTGACAGTGTAAACACCTGTTTCTGTAAGAAGATAATAAAGAATTTAAATCTTTTTTCCTGATTCCCTGTAAATAAACTTCGGACAGGTACTTCTTTTCTGCAGAAGCACTAGGATGTCCTCTTAAAATATGGTTCATAATAATATAGCGAGGGATTAAACTTCTTGGTATTACTAATAAATCATCTTTGTAGTAAATTCCTTCTTTAATTTGAAAATCGGACAATGAATCAGAGTGTAATCTATGTTGATGTTTCTTTAAAGTATTGAAATCTATTGATTTAAAAGAGATGTTCGGGTAAAATGGTGAAAGGTAAGAAATGTGTTCGTTCAATAATTCTTGTTGAAGGTTAGAACGATTGGTTGAGACTGAAACTCTTTCTTCGAGCTCTGTCTCACCAAATGATAAATTAGAAACTTTAGCTGTTATACGAGCTAATTCTGGTTCTTGATTTAATACATCTAAGAAGTTAATCTCGTTAGAAGGCTTAATTGTTTTCCAATTTTTGAAATCTGGTTCAATATTAGCAACTGTTTGAATTGTTATCTTCTCTGGTTCCTGATCTGCTTCTGTATTTTCCAAAAACACATCTTGATTAACTTCAGAGTTCGATTCATAAATAAAGTTGCATCTTGAAATATTTGCCTCGTTGGTCTTCCCCCACCGGGTTAAGAGATCAGAGACAAAATTATCTCTACTAGAAATATGGAAGATGGTTAAGTCAACAGACTGTAACCTCAGAATCCACCTATAAAGGCGATCCCAATAGATTCGACGTTCATTTTGTTTGATTCTGACTACTGAAAGTAAGGCTCTGTGGTCTGTGTAAATATAGATCCCACCAGAGTGTGTCCTTAGAATAAACCCTATTCGCTCAAAAGCGTAAATAATTGGGTATAATTCTTTCGAAGAAATATGCCATCTTAATTCACTTGAAATAAAAGAACCCGATAGGAACATAATTGGTCTTGGTTTTAAAGTTCTGACGTCGTTAGTGACGTTCTTTTCTTCATCTTGAAAAACAGCAAGGCTCCAAACATCTTGAGAGGAGTCTGTAAAAAGTAAAAGTGGTATTTTTTCATCATACATTGAAAGGAATCTTTTACTTGAATCAACTATGGCTTGTTTCAGCATCGAATATGCCTGTTCTCTTTCTTCAGTCCATTCGACCTCTTCTTTTAATCTTTCAACTTCAGATAACTTTTTTCCTTTGAGATTAGCATATTCTGCAAAGGGTTTTCTTAATTGAGAGAGCTTCGGTATATTTGGCGAGAGCCAATTCGCTAAATAAACTAATTGTGCTGCCTCATGCCTGTAAGTAGGCTTTGGCATATTTAATATTTTTTCAAAGAATGCTGGTGAAAAATTCCATTGATCTCTTTTAATTTCGCGGCCACACCAGATGGTGTGTTGTTCTCCGAAACCGCATTTTCTTAAATTGAAGCGGACTTTTCGAAATATAGCTCTTTGTAATAATTTTTCTAAAATAATGCATAGTTTTTCAAAAGAAGTTGAGTAAACGAGAAGATCATCTAACCAAGCTAGTACACCATTCTCTTCTGTATTGAATAAATAATCACCATCTTGATCAATAACTTCATTAATTATGCGATCAAAGAAAAGCGCTGGGGTGTTTGACCATCCCATTGGTGCGCCATTTAGAGTGTAGGCACTCCTTCTTGTGACGAGAGTGAATATCTCTCTATGTTCTTTCTTTGTAGGCAGAAAGTCAAAGCCTGAAAGTATGTCCAAAGTAGCATAGAACTTAGTGTTCTTGATGGACATTAGTTGCCTTTCTAAATTTGGCAAGTTTAAAGTAGTTGGTTGAGTTATTTGGTTCAACTTAATCATATTCGCTACCATTCGGTAACGATTGAGAATATTGTCTTCCTTCCAACTTTCGCGTTGACTGTTCGTCATCGTAGCCCAATCACTAGGCTTAGTAATCTTTTTTGTGACAACAAAAACAGGATGGCCCCAGACTGGGTTCTTTGCTGGAGAAACAATACCAGCCTGTCGTAGAGCTTCAAACTTGAGCTCTAGAAACCTCTCCTCTTCTTTTGTCTGATGATAACCATCGCTCCTCAGAATTGAAGAGCCTGGTTTAAGTTCCACTTCTATGGGAGTTAGATTAGACATCTGTGCATTAGATTGTCTTAATCCCCACCCAGCACGATATTTTGTAAATAAGTCTTTCAAGAAGTTCTGTTGCTGTAAATTAAATGTAGATTCAGAGAGTTTAACATTTATCATATTATTTATTTCCTTGTCTTCCTCCGCTATTTGAATATTACCCTCGCCGATGCCTATTTCGTTGAATTCTTCAGGCATGTTCTGTTGAACATTGGCTAGTAATACGGGAGTAACTTCGCTGTTATCAGGATCTCTGTCTAATTTTTCAAAATGAGCTGTTTCTAAGTCTTCAATGGGCTTTACTCTGAGCTCTTTAGCTTCGAGAGTTCGAATATATGTTGCCCCTTCTTGAGATAAAATAGTTGGCGCATCATTATAAAATTGAAGTGTGGGGGTTTGATTAAATAAACTTAGAATAATCTTCTGTAAATCTTTCTCGATCTCATCATATTCCAGTTGTACATCTGTGTCCTGTTGATGTTTAATAATTGAATGATCTAAATTGTTTTTATGGAAAATAAAATATCTTAATACACTTGGCCTGAATATTTTGTGAAATTCTTCTGAAGTAAAATCCTTTTCCTGAATAAAAATAACTGAATCTGCTAATTTATAACCACTGCTATAAAAAGTATTGAAAATATAGAATAAGAATTGAATGTCTGCTTTGATAATACAAAATGTAGAGTGTGATCCTGAATTTTTAAAGAATGATGTAATTTCCTGCTTGTTGAGTTGATTAATATAAATCTCCACTGTTGGTCCTTCCAAAGAGTCGTCTTGAATACCGCGTAAAGAAGGGATTGGTTTAGAAATCTGGACTTCGTTTCCACCTTTATCCTATTCTTCCTTTTTTTTGCTATGATCAGCTTGTGCGAGATCTAACTTGATTCCAAAGTAGTTTAAAGTTCTTTTACCTATAATAACTTCATCCCAATTGGGATCGTCTACTACAAAAAACTTCTGAACACCTATGCTGAAACTAGTTTCCCCCTGTTTAAGCATAGCCCTAGAGTAGACCACCTTCTTTACTTTCTTCTTAGTTTTATCCGGGAACTGGACCTCCTTTATATATTGCGGGTCTTCCGTCTTTATGGTATATTGTTCCAACGTCTGCAGACTACTAACGTTGTAGTCTGCTCCCGTGTCCGCAATACCCTTTACGCTGGTATATTGCTTGCTGGAGAGGTGAAAGAGCATCAGAGTGATAGGTGTGGCGCTGTTGCCTATTCTTCTAAGGACAATGCAACCGACGTTTCTTAGTTGCTTGCGCTTTCTGTATTCTTCATTATGATAAGGTGGAAGATGTGATGTTTTAAGTCCAGTGGTTTGCTTCTGTTTGACGGCCTTTTCTCTTAAAACGAATCTTCTTTTTATCATTTTAGATCTTAACTTTAGTAGATCCAACTCCTTAACATCCAAAAGCATCTCGTCTACATTGAAATTGAACGCTTCTGGAACTTTTGATAATATTGTTTTTAAGATCTTCTTTCTGTTTCTATTCATCTGCTCTTTATTAAGGAACTTTAAAATCTTCATTGCCTCATCCATGAAAGTGTAAATCTGGTCTTCTGGAAGCATCTTCTTTGTCGGCCACTTTAATACAGTTTGAAGTAAAAATATGCTCCTAGAACGCTCCGCTTTATAATAATTCTGTAGATGTTTTTTGAGATAATTCATAATTGAGTGCGACTCTTTTATGTTTACTCCTCTTTGTTGTAAGCTCTCAGTTACCCCGCTTGAGATCAAGCTCAGTATATTCATTGGAACGTTAGGTAATGTCGTTTCCACTTCATGAACAAAAGATTTGATTTCTTCGTATGTGAGTGAAGATAATTTCTTAGGAGGAGTTATATGAATCAATGGGTATCCACGAGCTGTATGTGGAAATGCTGAACTCGGAGTGTTGTAGGGCTCAAAGTTGTTCATATGGAACTTTCTGTCCACATAGGTACTTCCAGTATCTGACCAGGGATCGATGCTGCTGTCTGCAGATGTTCGTTCTTCATCCTTCTTTGACTTTCCTGTGTATTCGGACTTTTTTGAAGATGTCTTTGATTTGTAACTTTTCGCTTTAGAAAGAATTGTAACTTTTGATGCTTTGGAAGAACGCGATTTCTTTGTAAGGGTTGTGATCTGACTTTGTGTATCTTCATCTTGGGTTATTGAACTTCTTGAAGTTAAAGCTGACGTAGCTCTTGAATTCGCTACTGACTTTGTGTCACCAGTTTCTTTAGCATCTTTAAGCCTTTCCTCCACTTCAGTTATCTTAGCTAACTTCTCTGCGATATCTTTTTGGATTCTTTGCATCCTTTTCCTCTCTTTGATAATAGCTTTGATATTTTCGAGATCTTTAGGTCCATACTGTGCAGATCCGCCGCTGCTTCTTGGAGACTTTCTAGACGCTTTTGTGGGAGTTTTCTCTGGGGACGCAGTCCTTTGTGGAGATGTGCTTGGATTCTGGCTTTGATCATCTTTTTCGATATTCTCTTGTGGATTACTCGGTTCCGTTCGATCTTTCAAAGGTTCATTAGATGTTTTCTCTTTAGATTGAGGAGTCATCTGTACGTTACTCGAGTAATGTCTTCGCTGGTATACCTCCTGACTCTTTCTTCAATCGTAGATATTGTGTGTTAACAGTTAAATATGACAGATATAAACGGTTAGAATATAACAGAACCGATATAAGTAGTATATTACAAGGTAGTACACACAAGGGTGTGTACGTGTCCAGTATAGCAAGCGTACACATGGGTGTGTACCGCCTTCTATGTCAACGAATATATTGCTAGAACGACTATCACGTCCTTTGAGGACACTAGGTAAAAAAAACTGTTCTCGTATGAAGTTTGGCCAAATCATCCATTATTGTTATCTAATGTATGTATTATTTAATTAGTATGTAAAACTTAATGACGTGGCATATTTCTCACATTAAGCTTAGCCGTTTAGGAGTACAAAATATTCGTCTTCAGAACATAAAGAAACAAAATTGGGAGAGAAGTTAAAAAAGCAAAGAGAGAAAGATGAAAAGAAAAATTGAAGGAGTTTATGAGTGTATCGGAGTGAAAACAACTGTTGAACCTCAGAAGAAGGTGAAGTTAGTAAGTATGTTGAAAGATCCAAGAAGTTGCAACTTTCTCGAAAGCACAGAAGTAGAAAACTCTAAAAAGTTGGATTTTCTTCAGAAGAAAACTTCAAGAAAGGAAAAGTTTGAGCCTGATGAATTGAAGACTTTGTTTATTTTTGATTATGATGATACTTTATTCCCAACAAAGGTGGTAACTTTCCTTACGAAACAACAGAAACTTATTTCTTGGAAAGATTTGCACGTGAATGAAAACTTACAAGATTTCTTTGAAGTAACAGATTTACTTGTAGTTGATATTTTAAATAAAACTCTTCGTTTGAGTAACTTTGTAAAGATTGTCAGCAATGGAACAATGAGTTGGATAAAAGGTACTTGTAAGAAGTTTCTTCCTGAAACATATTCACTTTTATATAAACAAAACAAAATAGAAGTTATTTCTGCTCAAGATTTATATTCAAGTAAATTTCAAGATAGAAATATATGGAAGAAATTTTGTTTTCGAAATGTATTTGAAAAAAGTTTTGAAACTGAGTTACAAAGATTTAGAAGAGGTGAATCAGCTTTATTCTTGAAGAATTTTATTTCAATAGGTGATGGAAATCCAGAGTTCAAAGCAGCTGAAAGTATAAAAAATAGTTTTCCCCATCTTTTTGTCAAGTCAGTTATTCTAAGTGGAAAAAAGAATTGTAAAGACTTTTATTATAGACTAGAAACTATTTTAGACCAACTTGATGAATATGAAGCTGCTGAAGAAAACAAAATATTTTGTGTTCACTCTTCTTCTAACCAGTAGCTTGTTCAAGTAGTTTTAACCACATTATTGCTTTAAGTTATTCAATTCATCATGAATTCATTATCTCTTTCCATTTTCTAGGGGTGTGGATCATCTTCATAACTATAGGAGTTCTACAAACTTCATCTCTTGGTTAAAAAACAACTAGTTACATAAACTACAAAACTTTTTTATGTCATGTTCTTTGTTAAGACCACTACATTAGTGCTAACTTAAGAATTTGTTTTAGTCTTCAAACCCCCAAAGGCATCTTTAAATTAAATAACTTCAGTTATAGTAGCACAACGACTTATTCTTCCAAATAAGTTTGAAGCACCAGGTAAACTTCATTTTTATTCGTAATCATTCTTATATTAGGAAGTTACTTTCATCTTGTGACCAAACTAGCCATATAATACTTGTGCTAATCACATCAAGAAAATTCAGTTGTGTAATCAAACTCTAAATCTACTGACCAGTAAATATATAACAAGCTTAGAAAGCGAGTCTAAATCATAATAGAAAGAGAGATACAAACTTCTTTCTTGAAGAAACGTTATATTTTCGAAACAAGAACTCAACAAGTGATAATAGTACACACACGATAAAAAACTCCTACATCCTACACATGGATATCATAAAAATCATACACTATTTTCAGAAAACTTCAATCCAGTTAAGTAAATGATATAAAATAGAAAATATAAGAGAATTGGAAGGAAGTACACACATAAAATCCAACAATTTTTATAGAACCAATGCATAGCTGGAGTTTCCTTCATTGAAGGAGGATTTGTCTTCTCTTCCTTGAGCCTATTCTCAGTTTGAGTTCTGTTATTATCAACTGAAAGCTCTTTTAGCTTTTCAAAAGCACCTTCAAATTTTTCTTTATCTTTCTTATTCTGACTTTGAATTCTTTTTTTTATCTTTGCTAACTCTCTCAAGATTCCGTCTTCCTTTGGAAATATTTTTAACATCTCAAGCAAATATTTTTTACAATCACTCCAGCGGCCTAAAAATTGTAGATTTCTAGATTTTCGAATACAGTTTTTTATTTTCAAAGATTTTATTTCATCCATCTGAGCGTCTTCAATTTCTTCTTCAAACTGTTCACAAAGTTTTAATACTTCATTATATCTTTTTTGTTTTTCGTATATCAAACTCAAATTAGACATAAATTTTAGTTTTAGCTCTAAAAGCTGCATTATATATTTTTCAGACTCCGAATCCAATTGAGGTCCTGATGAAAGCAGCATTTCAGTATATTGTTCAATAGATTTTCTACCAAAGGAATAACAAGTTGAAGCTTTTTGCAAGTTATCCGCATAAGTTTCATTATTGAAAAACTCATTTCCTCTTTCTCTGTATTTTTTTATATTATGGAGATATTTTTCCAGTTCCATTTCGAGTAAATTTTCTCGAAGACCTTTGTTTTCCAAAAGTGTTACTGTATGGATGACATCTTTGTTGTAAAGAGTGAATCTATCTTTTACTTTTACAAGAGATGTTTCACCTGGTTTCATTGATTTCAATGCAAGCATTATTCCATGATCAATTTCAAGTAAAACCATATCTCCTACAAGAACCTCAACGACCTTCGGAATTTGATTCGTTTCTTCTTCTTCTTGGCCATAGACAGACGAAACCTCGATTTTCAATAAGTGGCCCATTTCAACATTTGCATCATCATCATTTCCTTCTACCAATATCTTTTTCCAGACTACATTAGGCATAAGTTCTTCCCATAAATCGTTGTTTTCGAAATCTTTTTCCATCTTGTGAACAACCTTTTTTGGTTTTATTCCAGGGTAATGCTCCACTGTGTTAACAAGTTTAAACACAAGAATATAAAAAATAACAACTCAGTAAAAAAGTTAATTCTCTTTATAAAACTTATGCTTTTAGAAAAAGATAAAAAAATAGTTTTATTTTTAACTTAGTTATGAATTTCCTGTTTACAATAAGAAATATCTTATAAAAAAAAGGGAAAATGAATTTAGCACAAAGGAACAAGAGCTATATCATATCTCCTTTCGAACTCTACTCAAAAATACTCATCTCAAGAACTTTTCATTAAAAGACAATAAATTCTACACAACTTTTGAAAAAATATGTCTTCACATAACATCTAAATTACCAATGAAAGTACTCTTAGTAATGTTCTTGCTATTCTGTCTCAACAATTATATTTTCAGAAACATCTTTAATAATATCAACTAAGTCCTGTGGAATAATAAAAGTTATACATCGACTTGCTTCTGTCAACTTAACTCTTTTCATATTCTTCCAACAAGATTTTTTTACTTCTATCTGTTCAATTGTATCCCAACAAAAGATTCTTTCAAAACAAGTTATTTCTGGAGTTTTTGGTATAATAGTCAAACCAAAGATTTTCATTTCTATTTCCTCAAAACTATTACGATTATAAAATATTCCTATTTCAGAAATAAGTATTCTATTTGAAACCAAACGAATTCTATCTTCTCTTGTTTGTTCATCAACGAAAAAGGTTTCCAAAATATGAATCACAAATTTTGGATCGAAGAAAAAACAAATCTTAATAATTGCAAAAAAAATAACAAGAGTAGAAATAAGAAAACTTGAAAGATCATAAATAACTGAAACCAACAACAAAACAAAAAAGAGAGGCAATGTTTTCAAGGAGAGATCAGATCTATCAGTCTCAAACAGTGCATCATAGCAAAGCTGCACTGCAAAAAAACAGGATCCAAATTCAACATATTTAACTCTTTTGAAAAAACATAATTTTTTGTTTACTTTTGAGGAAGGTACATAAATAGAAATAACGTCGCTCATGCAAGTTAATATTTTCCGTTCATCACAGTGTCCAAAATATGAAGCCAGAAGCTCGTCTCGAGATTCTGTATTTGTTGAAATTTCATGAAAATAACTCATTTAATATTTGTTTTAGGTTGTATTTTCGACACACATGAATAGAACACATTTCTGTAATATCAACTTTTGTTCTTTTCTTATTCGTAAAACAAATAAAAATAACAATTTTGGGCAATTTTATATTCTACCGCAGGGGTGAATATAAGACCTAACTTAGAAAACAAAAGGAAAACTAAAGAACAAATATTTATTTGCATTAACTAAATTTATATAAACCAAAATGTTACTTCTAAATTTCATAATGGTATATCTTTAGAAGCTAATTATAAATAAGCAGAAGAAACTTTGGTAAACATAATATAACCTCTACGTAAGAAAAGAAGAAAAATCACAACAAATTTTAATATGTTTTCTTAAAAGAAACTGCTGTGCTTCTTTCATAATCTCTTAGATCTATATCAGTTTCAAATATTTCGCTTAACTGTTTGCGTAAGAAAACAAAAGATTTCTTAAGAGTTGGTAGTTGGAAAGAAGATTCTCGGTTTTTTCTTCCTACTTTCATTTCAATAGTTGCCTCATCAACATTTGTTAATATACCAGAAGTTAAAGCTTGATATGTAATCATAGAAAACAAAGAATATTTATACGAACAAAAATAATATAACATGATATTGACTTTATTTACAGAGTACAAGCAATGGAAAACTCTTGTGAATAAATATTCTTCAACAGGTTTATTCTTACCTCCTTGTTTACCCAAATGTAAAGCAAATTCTTTTATTTGATTTAAAACCATACATTTTGATAACCGCAAAAGTATATTTGGATCATGAAAAAAACAAGCATTACCTAAGCGTAGCTTTGTCAAATATTTCGTATTAGCTAACAAGTCAATACTTGAAACGGAAAACAAAGATGTTTCAGCAATCTGTTTTTCTTTTACCAAAAGAAGAAAATAAAAATATATTTTCAGCATTTTGATTGACCTAGATATATCTATTAAAACAGAAAATTGTCTAATATGAATATTCTTTATCGAAAAGTGAGTTTTAAGAACAGTGTGGAAAGTTTGGAAGAACTCAAAATTTGTTTCCAGCATATATAAATTTGAAATAGACAAAATTTTGAGCTCATTCTTTATGGAAAGTATATGAATTATTCTTGTCAAGAAATTAATTTCAAAATCAGTTTCAAAAGAAATTTGGTCTACTGTAGAAAATTGCTTCAGTTCTTCACAAACAAAATTCTTTACTTTTTCTGTCAACTGTTCCTGATAACAAGAAAAAACAATATGTTTAATAGGTTTAATAGGTTTCTTAGGTTTGAAATACTTATTCTTGTATAAGGTTATTGATGGTTTTCGAAAGATTGAAACATAAAGAACTCCCTCCTTTTCTTCCCACTTAACTCTGCTTTCTACATTACCAATTCTTTTCAAATTCATCGTAAAGAACAAAAGGTGAACTAGTCTTTCTAAGGGATGAGTCTAATGTTATGAACAAACAACTTTTAAATGGTTGAATACTTAAAGAATAGTATCTAAATCAAATATAAACTTTCTTTTACTTTGGTTTTTTGTTTTGGGATATGGTTTGGTACTAAGTGTGTAAACACTAGCTACAGAAAATAATACCAAGAACAACTTCTCAACCTACTACGTATTTACCAAGATTCTCCTTTTATCTCCCAAGATACTTTATAAATATCTCACTATATTCACAACATCTAGTTTCATTTTTATGCCACAGAGAAACATATATATTTGCTACGTTTCTTGAAAATGTATCCAGTTCGATTTTAATTTTTTTGACCAATTACTGTGGTTATGCCATATTGTGTTTAGAATCTATAGTTTGACTCGTATCACAACAGAGGAAGATAGAGAGGAAGTAGTTCGAAATCTGATAACACTAACTCGCGCCACAATAAATTAATGTTTAAAGAAAAAATCTAATAAAATGTTAGAGTATTATCTGCTTAGTTAGGTATTATGGTTCCAAGCAAAAAATTTAACCTAGATAGTTGTTGTGATGACTAACTTGTGGGCGCTAACTTATAATATCGAGATATATCAGAGAAATTTGAGGCATTTTGAATTAATTAGAGAATTAGTAAGGATTTCTTAAGGTAAAAATTGAATTATTTTATATTTCCTAAGTCTTACAATTTTTTCTGAGTTATTATGATATTCAAATAATGTGCCATTACTGAACCTACCATTCCCCATTATTTGACCACACAATTTCGTTAGTTTCTCTTTCTATTGCATCACCTTTGTAATTTATCTAACACGAAATTGTATTTTAAGTGCCTTTCCTAAGTATATGATTTATATAGTCATCTAGCGCCTGTTTTCATGGATTCGTATTTTAGGATGTTGCTGAAAGATAGGAAATAAAATTGTTCTTTTAACCACATCCATAAGCAAGAACAGTGAAGGTGGTAGTCAAAAATTACTCTATATAGATTTTTTGCGAAGGTTCCTCTCCCACGGGAGTTGCAAAGGCCAAAATATGAAAGGCTTATTTATTTGGTTGAACTAGAATTGGTAGTTTGATTGAATTGAACAATCTGCCGAGTTTGAATTGATTTCATTTTAAGAGTTATATCGTGTAAATACAAAATGAGTGAGTATCAAAACATTATTGTCTGTAAGTTCAAGCATTAAATTTTAACTAGGTTGTTAAGACAATTGGTTTTAATTTGTGGCTTTGAAGTGTAGTTTCGGTAGACTTCGTGGTAAAATGAAAACAAATATAAAAATAAACCCTAAAGGACAAATTTCCTTAAAGAGAAATCATTTTATCTCAGTTTTGATACTATGTAGGTATATTTTGTTAATATTTGAAAGTATAAAGCACAAAAGAACTGCTACGAAGAATAATACTATAATAAGTACAAGGCCTGGATTATCGTCCTTTGGTCTGATAAAAAATCTGCCCAAGCACCTAGAGAATGGATTTGTTATAATCATTGCCTGCGATATGAAATAAGACAGGATACACAACACATGGATGATGTAGCAAAAACACCATTCGAAGTATTATTATGATATTTATATATGTATCATAGAGAATCAAAGTTTGTTATAGTGCTATTTGAGCTTTGACATTTTTTTCTCAAGTAGTACCCCATTTTTTACAAAGGTGGTTACGTATAGTTCCATATTAAGAATAGGGGAACAAAAATATTAAACATATTAAAATAAGTATGAATTTAATGGGAGAACACTATTTTGATTACAGTTAAGAACTGTCTTTCTCTTTTCAATCAGAGCGTGGTGGTCATGGATTTTGTTTTTGACATAACGGCTGAGCAATTATCCTCTACCTTAAACAGAAAGGGGTTAATATGATATTCTTTCAGAACTATGCAAAGTTAGGACAAAAGAGAAGAAACAAAAAAAAATACGTACTCCATAACAACTGTAGTGGAAGTTTAGCTAATTTTTAAAATCTTTATTGGAAATCTACAGAAACGAGGTTCTTAAGCCAAAATGGGTTATTCTAATGTATCTTCTAATCAAAAGTCTAGAAGCAAAATAAGAAGCGGATTATTAAGTTATTACCTAATATGAGTTACCATATGAACCAAAATTATTGAGGTTACTACTTCAACGATTTTCGTTTTCTCTACAATGTCAAACTAAAGATATTAAACATGGAAGCTTTCCTTTGGTATAGCCGTTTGCTTTTTATCTGATGTTGTATTGAATTGAAGATGACGTTAATTGCCTAAGGTACTCAAAATGGATAAAAATATATACTTTTATTGAAATCTATATAAGTGGGATGATTCATGTACAGAAAATTCGATGAAACAGCCCAGTTTCTACATATTGGCTCGTGCAATAAAAATAGCATTTTACCCAACCCCGCCCAAGATACAACAAATTTTGCTACACAGCGAAACAACATAACTAGTTAGTTGCTCTAAGTATTTGGATTTTGCTTCGTTTTTTACAAAATATTTATTTTCCTGTTTATTCAAATCTTTTTTGATTATAATAAGATATAGATGACTCAGTAGAATTCCTGTCAAAACATATGAAGAACATTAAGACCTAAACAATAAGAAATAGGAATATAGCTTTTGCTACGAGACTGAGAAAATATTTGGCTATAGTCAAGATACAGAACACCTTCCGGAAAGAATATTCAACATAAATCTTGCGTTTACTTCCTCCAAATTATATTTTTTACTCAAAAATATCATCAAGAACTCTTGTAGAGTTACTAAGCTGGTAAAAGATGTATTAAGGAGTGCTGGAAACTATAACGTTTTACTAATCCAAACTATTTTGGTTGCATTAGTTATTATTTAAGAATTTTAGCTTATCCTTTTTTACAAGCAGAATTATATCTAGAAGAGTTTTTGTTAGAGAAGCTAACTCAGAGAAATATGAATTCCTTTAAGGTTAAATCCTAAATTATATGTTCACTTTTAACCTCTAGATTCAATTTCATGGACCGTGAACTTATTTTGGGGGTATAATTGGACAACAAATTAGGAATATTTACATATTTTGTAGATACTGTTGGATCCAATGTGTGTACGCTAGGCGATTATAAAGGAGAGTAAATATCATTAAGCCATATAGGAGACGATTTCAAAGGTGTGTATGAGTTTATAAAGATATACAAGGAACAAGGAAGCTAGCTTGAATATAACTAATTAAAGAGTAGGATCATCTAAAAATATAAACATTTTATGTGATACCAAATTAAAAATCATATTGTGGATAATTTATGAATCAAGAAAGCTTGAAGAGCATCTCTAAGACCCAAGCCACCAACTGAGCAGCATTGCACCTTCAATTAGTAATGTGTACGCGAGCACAGCAGTCTCGCAGTCAAAACATGTTAAGACATGAGAGTACCGTAGGTGAGCATAAGATATATGTAAATCCAAGTGGCACTCTTCCACATTCCAGAATGGAAAATTGACACTTTTTGCGGAAACTTTAATCTTAACTGCGGAGATAGCAGACCTAATTCCCATTTCTCGAGCCAAAGAGTCATCAAAATTCCTTTAAGAAATAAGAATAATAGTTTTTGATTCAAGAAAAAAAAACAAAGTATAATTGCATAGGTAAGACTTATTTTTTGGTGGAAATACGAAAATAGTGCATATTGAAGATAAAGAGTAAAATAAAATTTTCTCTAAAATTTTACGAAAAGACTAAGAAGAAGAAAAATGTTGATGGATCGTGCATTGGCAACCCTACAAGTACCACGAGAAGATCCAGTCCATATCATTGATTAGAAGTGATGAAATATTCTTTTCTTGTTTCTACATTAACAGTGTTTACTGGCTCCTGAAATATTTAACTATATAAAAGTCTCAGCGCTCCCTCAAATTCAACTCTGTTCTCTCATGTATGATATGTTTTCAATGTAGTCTAATTCAATCAGTCTGCAAGTGTGAGTCTAGACGATGTCTCAATCATTTAAGTGCTCCTGAAAGATCTAATGGTATTATTATTACACTGTTAGCAAGATTTCCATCCTGGGGTGGAACTAGGCATACGAATAGAACGATATACCTTCAACTGGAATCCTCAAGAGGCAGGAAACCCACACATAAGTTTTGGACACCTGGGTGTAAAAGAATAAGGGAAACGAGAAAGTGTCGAAGAATATCGGTAACATTCCCCATCAATCAAGTCATAAACCGGGACACTTCTCGGATTTGCTTGAGCCTCATAGGTATGGTAATGTCATATTGAACTACACTCTTATCCTGAATGATATCTTTTTACTTAATACTAAGTCAAAGACAAATAGGTTGAAATATAATATAAGGTAAAATGAGAGGAAAACAGTGATTATATTCCTTTTCTTTTCTATTATTCAAAAAAAAATTATAAACTTCAAGCTTGGTTTGATCGAGGAAATGTCAAACTTCAGTAAAAAATATCTACAATGCAGAGAAGCAATAATGCTATCACGCATTTCCACCATTAAGAACACTAAATAAAGTAAGAAACTTTATTTCACCAATTTCTTTGGCGCAGACCCCAAATTAAAAACAATGCGTGCATAAAAAGAGCTAAACGAAGGTGTGATTTCAATTCCAAGGATTTTTTCCAACACATGATACAAGACAACAACATTTTCACGAAATAGGTAACCAACTGGAGAAGCAACAATATCAGGAAGTCGATTATTGCTAGTCATAAATAATACTTTTGAAACCCCAATTAGTATTTTTGACGCTAGAGCGTGTTGAATTAGAAAAGGTATAACCCGCAATGAGTATTCGGGATCGTGATATAAAGAAATTTGTACCTCTTCCAGCGAGTTAAATAAGTGAAAAATTCTAGAAACACAGTATCCAGTTATTAAATCAGGTCTTAACATTCCAAGTTTCACATGGACTGCAAATTTCTTTACCCTGTTAAAAACAGAGCACTTAGAGATATGAAAAAGGATCATAGGATCTAGTTCGTTTAGAGACATATCTAAAGTTAAAGTACTCAGATTTCTTGGATTGAGCAAGATACCAAAAATAGGTCTTGAGAGAAATATTTTGACAATAAAATTATTGGTTTTTGAAGCCGAAATAATTTTCACGTAATTTTCAAGTTCATTTATAGTTTCAATCATAGGTTTTGATTCAATATTCTTGGCTCTTAAAATATTATCCGAAAAAAAATAATCTTCTAATTTATTCACCTTAACTGTAAATAAGAAAAAACATTCCTCGTTAATACGAAAATTGAATAACATTTCCTTCCTCAATATTTTTCTTTTTGTTAAAAACTTTAATATGGTAGTCACAAAAATAGCATCAAATCCAGACCTGAATGATATTTTATCTACACTGGAAACTTTTGTCAATATCTTCAAGACTATTCTAATAGATTTATCAGTAACGTGATTGCAATATGGTTCAAACTGAATGCTTGTTAACTTATGCGAAATAAAAATAAAGTTCATATCTATATCTTTGGATAAGTTCTTTGCTTTTATAGGAAAAATAGAAATGACTAGAATACCTTGATGTTCTTGCAACTTGATTTCATTCGTCCCTTCAGCTTTCTTCTTCAAACTACTAAACATTGTACACGGAAGCAAGGATAAAAATTCAATGAGTGTCGTATAAAATTAAAGGATTCTCTTTCCGAGTATAATAATATGATTATATTCTGTGTACTATAGTTATCCTAGAGTCACCGTTGAAGATGTGATTACCAAAGTAAAAGGGAATAACGTAAATCGATATTATAGCTGTACAAACTTATCAAAAGGTCGAAAAAAAGCTTTGAAAAGATTGTATTTAAAAGGTAGATATTAAATTATAGTAAAATTAGTGCGTACGATAAGTACAAAGTCTCGTTCAGCGTTTTAAAATTCCTGTCTTGATTTCAAATAAATTCCTGTTGTGCTTCAAATAAAAATCTACAGTAATTCAATATTGAATTACTATATATAATGATATTTTCTAAATATAATACATAATTAGAATCTATTTCAGCCTCTTAATTCGTCTTAAAAACATATCAGAAAACAAACCCAAACAGAGAGTATCAGATATTTGGAAACATATATAAAGAGTTAGAAGGTATAACTTAATCTAGAAGAGCGAAACTCTGACTAAACAACGAAAACTTGGATGAGAAAGAACAAGTTCTGTGTTTAGTTATTCTTGAATTTGTGGCCATGTTGTCTTTGAATTTATGGTATCCTTGATTAGAAAAGCTTCAAGAACTTTAAGTAAGAACTGATAGTTTTGGTTAGTGCATACGATAAATTTGATATATGCACAAGAAGAAGTTTGACCTTGATTGTGTCGTTTTATAGTGGTCAAATTTGATTAAGCCTGGCAAGAGTACAAATATAAAACTTGATTCGCTTTTTTGCAACAGAACTATTTTATCGATGGGAGTTTCCACTCTTTTTACGCAAAGGAAGCTTAAATGTATTAAATGGAAAATCCATTCTTATGAAAAGTATATTCTATTAACATATGAGTCGAAACATGGCATGATTTTTGTCTATTGGAAGCCTTGGGTACTTGCTAAACAACAAACGCTAACTTAATGATATCAGTAACGATTTAAAAATTAGTATTTATTTGTAAAGATAAGGTTACATTACCTCAAAAAATCCACTTATACCTGGTTTTATCGTTCAACTCGACCAGTAATAATTAATTTCATTGGCAGATGCTTTACTCTTTCCGGCTTAAAACCCTAGAGCTATGAGATACTGAAAGACAAAAGGAATTCAAGTCTTTACACAAATGGTTTTCTTTAGCCTAACTCGCCATAAATTGGCTATAATTTCTAGAGCCTAAAGCAATAATAACTCACAAGAAACTCCTGTACAGGTCCCACTGTCATGAACCAAGAACCTAGGTCATCTTATCCTCATTAAAAGGGCGGAAATGTGATTGGCATTCTTGACTATTCATTTTGATTTTGACTAAGTCACAAACCAGAGTGCGAAGTTTCAAGAAACAATTAAACAGATGGTATTATGTGGCAGATTAATCCAAGAGTTCTTCCGGAACTTCCTTGTTCAGTTCTAGATAGCTTTCTCTAAATCAAAGCTATTAGTTAAGTAGTAAGGCTTATTCGAACGCCAAAGTTGACATTTGTACTTATAATATCCCTGTAATAGGAACATCAAGCATTGTTAAAGCAAGATCTAACGTACAGACAAGCAAGAGGTAATTGTTTTGGTTACAAATAATCAATTAGAGATCAAAACAACATCAGAAGCATTATATATGAATAAAAGTGACTTGTTGTTGACAATCTAAAGCAAGATTAGATTCATCTGGTTATTGACGATTACTATCCGACAGTATAAATACTAATTAGGGAATGCTTCTAAAGAAAAATTCTATATAGCAAATGGATATCATGTATTGGCTAATTAAATGTTTTCCTAATAAATAAACATGATACTTTCTTGTCTCTAATCCATATATACTCGTGTCAAGGGTCAAGGGTCCGCGTCCCAGGTCTTTATGATAATACTCTCTTGGTTGAACAAAAATACACAAGGGTTTGATAATATTAAGCGAGAACCATCTGGTGGTGGTTTTGTACTATATCAAGTTAAACCTTTCTTCCTCCTAACAGATTGTCCATTAGTAAGTGCAAAGGTAGGATCCTTTTGCAGTGAAGTCCTTAAAAAACTCTTCTTCCAGGATATAGGGCTAACCTAAAGGTTGTAAATTTCCGAAAATTCGGTAAACTCTATAGAACGGGGTTATCAAAGTATTTAATGAATGAATAGGCTACGGTAACATCATATTGATATGCTATCGATATGAATTTTTGACGAATACTTGGTTCATCAATAATGAAAAAATATGGCTATTGATAAAGTTCTTATCGATAATATATCGATAAAACAATTCCATTACCGATAAATAAGAAATAACACTGTGTAAAGTTGGAATTTAGACCGCTGCTGTGAAGAAATAAGATAATTCTTGCGTATATTATTTCTACATAAACCCCAAGTAGGAGAATAGAAAAACACACGACTTGAAGATATTTAAGGTAAGAGTAAGGCCGGTCATTCTCCCGAAAGCTCGGTAAAAGAAGTTATTCATTTAAAGGGTGTATAAGTTTATACAGAAATAATACTGGATATTCTTAATAATTGGTTCGCCCATTAAACGGATGAACTTTTTGTTTTGTTTTCTTTTGATTTCTTAATGACGTCATATAGTAATATATATATTATATACTATGTGAAATATCAAATAAAACCAAAACGCCAGGAATAAAAATGGGTAAGAATGAAAAGTAACCCAGCTTATTAGAAAGATTTGTACTTTCTAGTTTAACGTTAAGTAGAAAGTTTAAATATAAATAATTTGAACAGAAATAAACAAAAGATGAACTTTCTTTTCACATTTTTAAAAACCTTGCTCCTACTCTCTGTCACAAGAGCTCAATTTGAACTGTTCAGTGATATACAATATGGAGAAGAGGAAAGAAACTTCTTAGACCTTTATATCCCTACTTCAAACTCCTTCCAAGGACAACATCCACTTGTTTTATTCATCCACGGGGGAAGATGGTTACGTGGGGATAAATCCCAAGTACTCTTATACAATAGAATAAATGCAATGACTTCAAATGGACTTGCAGTAGCTTCTATAAACTGGCAATATTCTTCCACAGCTATTTGGCCTGCACAGTTGAATGACGTAATTGCTGCACTGGATTTTCTTACTGAAGAAGAAACTTCTACAACTTATGGATTAGATGTTTCTAAAATTTCACTTTGGGGTCAAAGTTCTGGTGCGCATATGGCACTTATGGCTTCTTTTAGTGCTTCAGAGTTAACACAATTGAATTTAAAAATTTCATCTGTTGTTTCATGGTATGCACCAAGTGATTTATATCATATTTACACTGATCGAATTTCTGATGATGTAGAGGGAACAAATTTTGATGCAGAACCTGAAGAACAATTAGTAGGAGCAACTAGAGTTATCGAAAATAAACAAGTTTTTGATGAAGCAAGTCCTTTATTTGTTGTGAATAATACAGAAAATGGTGTTAAACTTCCAGTAGAAAACTTGTTGATTGTACATGGAGACTCAGATGGGACAATTTCCCCACTGCAGAGTGAAAGATTATACAATGGAATTGTGGAACAAGGTGGATATTCTTCTTTGGAATATAGAGTTGTCGAAGGAGGTGAACATGGAGGTGATGCCTTTGAAGCAGAAACTTTTCATGCAGTTTCTTTTCTTGCTGGATCAATGGGTTCTCAAAAACCTAATTACGATCTAATTTCAGATATAGCATATGGAGAACCTGATAGACAAAATTTAAGTTTATATTTAGCAACTTCAACACCAGAAGGATACGAGAGTAATCCTCTGGTTTTATATATTCACGGTGGCGCTTGGTTTAGAGGAAGTAATGCACAAGTTTTAGATTATAATAGAGCTCAAGAGATTACTGGACGAGGATTTTCTGTAGCTGCAATGAACTGGAGATACAGTTCTACAGATTCCTGGCCAGCTCAAAGAGATGATGTTATTGACGCACTTGATTTCTTAGTAGAGAATAGTGAAATTTACAATTTAAATGTCTCTAAAGTGGCAATTTGGGGACAGAGTTCAGGTGCGCATCAAGCTCTTTTTGGAGGACTCTTAGCGGAAGAATTAACAGAAGCTAATGTTGAGATTGCAGGAACTGTAGCATGGTTTCCACCAAGTAGTTTGATGGACTTGCCAACTGATCGATTAATAGATTTTGCCCCAGGTCCAGATTATACTGAATTTACTCCAGCTGAAGACCCAATGCAAGGAGAACCAGAAGAAATGTTACTTAATTTGAGCTTAACAGAGGAAAACAGGGATTCTTTTGAAGCTGCAAGTCCAGTTTTTTGGATTAATGCAATGGATCGTGGAACTCCAACTTGTGATTTCTTGATTTTACATGGTACTGCTGATGACAGAGTTTCTCCAGTACAAACTTGGAGATTGTTTCATGCACTTGAAGATCAAGGAGGTGCTCAAAATTTAAATGTGCGTTTAATTGAGGAAAATGGTCATGGTGGTGATGATTTTTTTGATGAGACAATTCCTTCCTTGGATTTTATTTCTCAGAGTTTTGGACTTGGTGAATTTGACTGGGCTGACAACAATGATGACATAGATCTCATTTTAAGAGGAGTTGAGACACCCGAGTATGAAAGTGATGAGGATGAGGTTGACGAAGAAGAAGAGGAAGATAATGATGTCTTCTACGAGGACGTAACAATTTTGCAAATTGCCCTGGCAGCAGCAGCGCTGGTGATCATGGTGCTTGGTGGAAAAATAGCCTGCACAAAACAACAGTACTCTGTAGAATCTGCACCACTAAGAAAAGAGAATGTGTTAGTAAAAGAAGTTATTTAAATGTTAAATGAATCATTAGTACATCTTCTGATACAAGTGCTAAATAATTAAATGTGCGTTTGCGTGAAGAATTTGCATTTGATTGTCGGTAATGCAGTATACTTTGGGGTATGATTATTTCCATATATTAGGTGTGAACCAGTTATATGATACAGAATTAAGGTAACACAACAACAATACAAAGAAGAAAATAATCACAATAGAATATATGCTAGAAGCAGCTTTTATTAAAATGTTCTTGTATTGCTTTGAGAAAGTTTAAACCCAAGCTAATTGTAAGAATACTAACAAGTATGCAGACCTCATAAAAACTGTGGCTTCTGGAGATTAGTACATTGAGATAGCTTATTACATCATAGGAACCTGATTGAGTTCAAAGGTAATTTTTTACATGATTTCATACCTGTGGTTATACAGTTAGGCATGCTTTCTGTTGCAGTGCATCACCACCTTCATACATATTGATTTTGCTGCGCCTGTGTAGCCTTTGTTCAGGGTTCTCAATGGGATGAAGGTTGTATTAAATAGACCTTTTGATCGATCAGGGGGATGAGTTTTAAGTTTGAGGGGAATTGGCTTGTTGTTCAGTCTAATATTATTACTTGAGTAATTACAGTAATCTACCGATGAGAATTGCACATAGCATCAGAAACCTGAACATAAAATGCGTTCTTTGAGTTTGGGTATTGAATGAAAAAGTTGGATATTGAGAGTTGATTCGATTATTGCGCCTGAAGTCTTAGCACCGCTACTTTCAAAAAATATTAGGTTTTCAGAGCCTATATTCAGTAATAATGGACGACATGACTCCGCGTATAAGATTCATTCAACACGAATCAAGCTGTTAGTTGCTGTTGCACATTCATAGCCTCAGCCTTACAATGGCTCAACATCAAAAAAACAAGATCACTAAGAACATTTAGTCTCATAATTTAAAATATTATTTAACAAACTTGTTGTTGTATTCCCTTCTTGAATGAATAATTGAAGCGAAATTCTTATGTTAATTATTTCAAATCTCTCTAATTTTTATAAGAAAATTTATTTTACCTTGAATTCTTCTTTCAGGATTAGAATGATCATATCCATCCGCAATAAGGGTGTTGGTAACTTTTCCTGGTATTACTTCGTATTTGCTATGAGAAAGTACATTAAAATTCAACTCTAGGAAACAAATTTGTTTTCTTTTCTTTACGAAAACATATCTTGACTCTTAATCCATTCTCATCTCTTCCATAGTAAAAAGGTGTTACGTGAGCTTTTTTTGTTTTGATCAACTTGGAGTAGAGCTATATGAAACCATGTTTAAAGGGAAGAAAACTTTTAAAAGTTTAATGAAAATTGATTATATGTTTTCGAATCGTGATTTTATATTTCTGCAATATATTTTTGTTTCTTCAAACAGATTTATAATGAAATGTTTTTTATTGGTTTCTTGATTCTTACCTTAGAAAAAAAACACAATCTTCAAATGGAAAATAAAAATCAATACTCGAAATCTGAAAATTACTCTCAGCAGCCGCATAACTGTTGAAGACATTGAAATTACTAATTGAAATGAAATACCCGAATATATAGGTCAAATGGTGTTCAAAACTCATTTCTGTAATGGGTTACTTGGTTTGTTTATCTGCTAAAATTTTAATATGTTCTCGATGCTTGGTTTTAGTCCGGCAACTATATACGTTAGCATCTTAACTAACTATTAAAAATATCTTCAACTTATTTAAAGTAACCCTCAGGATATTCTTCTCTTTATATTCCTTTCAAGCAATTTATATAGTACATTTGGTCGCAAGCAATTTGATTATAATCTGTAGAGAACTCAAGAAAATCTAGCAGATTTGATGAAATTCTTTTTTTTGTTCTATAAAGAAAAGAATTCTTAGAATAGTTTTAAAAAAAAATCATAGGTGATATAAATACTTAAGTTACTATTATAATATAATACTAGTTAACTATTAATTATCCACAAGGTTCTCGGGTAATCTTCCATTCAAATACTATTCCCGAATCCCGATTAAACAAGAAATTCGTGGTAATACCATATTGTAAAAGATATTAAAGAAAAAAAAATGCCATTTGGAAGCTTTTTAGATAGATGGGTTGTTGACAAGGTTATGTTTGAGTTTGTAAGTCAAGGTGGATGTCAATGCTGTGGAATGGTACATGCTCATATGGGAGCTGAAGATTTCATGGCTTTGTGCTCAGATGTTAACACAGACGATGGAAAAAAGGAAAAACTTTCTCCTTGGCCGAAATACCTTCATGACCAAATTTGGGCAGATCGCGTTAAACTTCGTAGGAGATTGAAAAACGAAGCCCAAGATTTTAAACAGAAGTTTAACTTTTCTGATTCCCAAGCTTTGAAATATATCTTTCAGGCTTCCAAAGAGGAAAACCCTAAATCAGAAAAGGCAGCTTCAGATGTTGAAGAAAATGTTCTAGAAGAAAAATCAAACCTTGAAAAACTAGCTGATGCTATTGAAGCTATAGACTTAGAAAATAAGAGAGGAAGGTTTCTAAAATGGTGGAATGAGGAAATGGATGAAAATTCTCGTAAGAAATGCTTTGTTATGCCGAAATCTGAGTTGACTGAAATCTTAGTTTCTTATGATTTCGATCAAGGATACCAAGTTTTGTTGAACACGGTCATTGAGCAAGTTGAACATTTCGAACAAACTTTATATGAACCTGATGGAGAATCACAATTTGAAATTGCATTTGAAAGTTGCCTCGAGTTTGAAAAAGGTTACTTCACAGTGCATGAGGATTACACTCTTACAGAAAATACTTCATTCTTTTTTGAGTTTCTTTTGTTTTTAACATCTGACCATAACCTTCCAAAAAAAGATAAAGTTATAGAAGAGGAAAAGGAAAGTGAGTGTGCTTCAGAGACTGAGGATGAAGACGAAGAGGAAGAGAAAGAAGAGAGTCAAAGTTTCAGAGGGGACCGACGTTTAATTAGACTTGTTATTTTCAGATACTTTTCTCAGTTTATTTGGAAGGCGTTTGAAAGACATCTCTCATCTCAAAACTAACTTAGTTGTTTAAACAAAAAAGAAAACTTAAACTTTGGACTATGAAAACGTTTCGTGTCCTTATAGTTACGACTACTTTCTGTATTTTAAAGCTTACAAAATGTGCGACTGAGTTTTGCGAGACTTATGAGGTATGAGAATGTTTTTGAGGTTAAATATAGACTGGGTCCATAGGCAATTTGGATTCAATTCTGGCCGGTAATGATCAAGCTATTGAAGTTGAACAAACTGTATGCTTTTGGAAAGAAGATTATTTTTAGGTTCAAGAAGGGATTGGGCAAGTAAATGATCAAGCTACTGCTATTATTCAAACAGTTCAGGGATATAGAGGAGAAAATCCTTTTATTACAGTTCTGAATGAAGAAAATTTGACAAGTTTGTTTAGTAATGCGGAACCTACTGGAGAAGGGAACTTCTTTTATGATTACATAGTTGGAATTGTTCCATTAATAGGTCCTGGATTCCTCCTCTTGGGTCTTTCATTGTTCTTTTGCCCCTTTTTCTTTATTGCCCGATGCTGCTGTTCGAGAAGATGTTGCAAGCCAAAGAAAGAAGTAGGAGAGTACTCATTCATGCAAGTCACAAGACCAGTGTTTTTTTATTTATTCTTTGCTACGCTTTCAGTAGCATTTGCTATACTTGCAGTGTCAAACCTGAATATTAGCATCGATGGACTTCTTGCAACGCTGTGTGAAACTGATCACCTGTTAGACACTGTAAGTGACTTTGTTACTTCTTTGACATCTCCTTTTGTAAACATCTCGCATAGCGCAGACAGCATTAATGACGACGTATCCCTTCTAGCGATTTCTCTTACTGAAACCTCTACTGCTGTTGATGCACTTTCTTTGACTCTTTCTGGCACAAGTACTTACTTGGGCGACTCTGTAACAACTTTAGATTCCCTCTCAATAACTATTGATACAAGCAGTTTGACTACTATAATTTCAGTTCTTAGCCAGGTTCAGTCTGAATTGAATACTGCAGTGGGAAATGATATTGATACCTATCAGCAAACAGCAGATGATTATGATGCATCGAGTAGCAGTGAAGACTTAGAGGCTGGAATAAATTTCACTGATTCTTTAGAGGAAATGTTCAGCAACTTTACAAACGTAACTCGTGAGAATTTTTTTGAAGGAACCACTGAGTTAATTGAGGCCCAATTTGACCTAATTGGTCTTGGTGGATATCTACTATATTTCACGGTTTTTTTGTCATTTGCAGTTGGAATAATTGTTATACTTGTTTATTTGACACCGTTTAAGTGTGATGATGCCATAGGGTCTCGATTGTTAAGCATTAGCACTGCTTTGACGTATGGTTTCATGATAATGATGTTTCTTAGCTTTTCTATAAATTTTCCCTTAGGAATTGTTTTTACTGATATCTGTGGCTTTCTTGAAATTGTGCCTAAAAATTTTACTCGTTTCTACGATTTCATTGAGATAAATACAACCTCAGAGAGTGATGGCGAGTTTAACTTTTCTATCTTTGATACGCTTGAATCATGTTTTGGAAACGACTCTAGGCCAATTCTAGGACAGCTCGGTTTTGACTTTGCAGGTATTGCTGATGAAATAGATACATCTGAACTATCGAACATTGCTTCTATGGATACAGCGTCTCTAACAGGCGAATTCGATGAGTTACTTGTAGATTTCTCAACAGCTTCAACTGCAAACTTTCAAGTTAACTCTTCATCTTTGTTAATGTCCTTATCCACTTTGAACACTGTGGCCTCTGATGGTGGATCGGCTTCAACATATACTGAGTCAGATTGCACAATTACTGATTCATGCGATAGAACCTGTGTTGAAAGCACTTCTTGTGCGCCCCAGAGTGATGTTCCTAATTCAGCTTTTCATTCGGATTTGAGTACTGCACGAACAGTGGTTATCGATTCGATTATTGCTGTAGATGTTATTACAAACGTGTTAGCATATCTTGTGACCACAACTGGTGAAGTCTCTGACGATTTAACCCTTTTGGAACAGAAAATAACTCACTCTCTTGGTCTTGTTAAAAACGTGGTTGATGAAGCAGGTGGAATGAAAGCAGCAATAGCTTCTCTGGACTCTGCAGGTGACTGCTCTTTTGTTGGTGATGCTTATTATGCTCTTCATGGGCATCTTTGCGATACCTCGTTGAACTCGATGATTTTAATTGCGGTATTCAATTTGCTCATGGGAATCTGTGCTGTACCTTTAATATGCTGTGCAGTTACAATTAATGTAAGGCTCTTTGGAGTTGGAGCTGCTAAAAATAGTGCTACCGTTTTCACAGAGTAATTCGTTTCTCGAATCAGATTTTAGGAAGTCATGTTGCTGTAACTGTTGACAAAAATTCTGTAAGCTTTAAACCTACATTCTAAATCTAAGCTATTATTTTCCAAGACTAAGATAAAATATTTTCACACAGACGTTTGCCCGAACAAAAACGGTTGATATATATAGAACAAACCTAATGTATTCAACTCTTTGATATCATATTTAGGTGTTGACCACAGCTTTCCTAAAAAACCTTTCTTTTTCTTCTTCTGTTTCTTTTGAACTTCAGAAGATGAAAGGTTATTAATAAACCCTTGTAGAGTAGTTGCCTCCGTAAACGTTTCGATATTATTATAATTCTTTAACAATTCTGGAGCTGGCTTCAAAAGTTGAGGTGGTTCTAGCGTTTCGTTTTGCAAGGCATCCCAATCAAACCCTTCGAAAAATGGGTGATTCATCACCTCTTCAGCACCAGAGTATCCTAATCTATCTGTAGGTTCCTTAACTACCAAAAGTTGCACTAAATCAAAAAATTCTGCACTAGAATTGCCCTCTAACGTACTAAGTCTCTTGGAAAGAGAATTTTCAATTAACTTACTAACTTCTTCAGAAGATTGCGCCTGGAAGAGAGGTTGTCCCATAACGAACTCATACGCTATGCATCCAACCTGCCACCAATCTACACTCAAATCATGCCCATCACCCTTTAACATTTCAGGTGCCTGGTAAAATGAGGTTCCGACAACCTGGTATGATTTTCTATACACGTGGTTTCCTTCAAACGCAGGCTCTGTATCTTCTACATCAAATACTTTTGTTACAACAGGAGCTCTAGCTTCTTTATAATTTGCCCGCTTCTTTAATTGAAGAGACAACCCAAAGTCAATTAGAATTACTTTGCCTTCTTTGGTAAGCATCATATTCTCCGGCTTCAGATCGCGATGGGCAATTCCGTACATGTGAAGATACTTCAAACCTTGAACGATACTCGCCAAAATATACCGAACACTCTCTTCAGGAATCTTATTCCCTTCTAACTTCTTTGCTAACTCATACACATTTCCTCCATGATACGCTTCTGTCATCATGATCAAATCGTCGCCGTGATTAAAAGCCACGTACAACTTCAGTAGAGATGGAACTTTGTGTTTATCTCTAATTACGTTAACCTGCTCAAGAATCACACGTTCATTTAAACCTAACTGTTGCCTTCGTCCTCCCATTGAAACCCTCTTGATAGCAAAAATTTGTTGACTAGCCCCATGGAGAACAATGTTCACCTCTCCAAAACTTCCTTTTCCAAAAGAATCCAGAACCAAAAACTCTGACAAATCAAAACTTGGTTTATTGGCTTCTCCTTCAAGCGCTGTTCTCCACATCTCTAACTGCTGTTCACTCTGCACTTTGAAATTAAGCTTTTCCAGATCGGTTGTTTCTATGGTAAAAATAAGCCCAGTGTCCCTTCGTCGCCGCGATTTTCGCTTTTGCGGCTTCTTTGAAAAGTTGAACTTGGCTTGATGAAGATTAAGAAAGCGAATATCATCTTTCGTTATGCCACTTGTCTTGTTCATCCCCCGAAGAACCAGATAACCTGATCGGACAGAAGCCTCAACTAATTCTCTGCGCCCAAGGTATCGGACAATTTCCACAAGATCACTGAAACGTGGCGGCAATGCACTCAACAGCTTTACTTTATAGTTTTGATACTTCTTTAAACTCATTCCACTTCCAATTTTTCCTTCTTTTTCTTTTTTCTTTCTTCAACAAGAAGTTATTGTATATTTTTGGTTTATCCGTTAGAAACGCACAACCTTTTCCACAAAATATTTTGGGCAATTAGAAAATGATGAGATGACGAGTGCGTTTTATGAATATATGCGGAAAATTCAGTTTCCAAATATAACAGTTGCGGAGAAATTAAAGTTTACAGAAGTATCAACATGCCGTTAGAGTATACTGGTTCCTAAAAGCTTAAGTTTACACTGCGGTAAATATATCTAACATTAGCGGAAGAATGATACCGTTGTGTATTTGTATCAGTGGAAATATGAATAAAAAGAAACTTCTCGAAACTTTTTCCCAAAATTTGCACAAAATGGGATATAATATTTGAATACTAGTTGTTAGTAAAATAAAAAGGTTGTATCCTAAAAAGAGTCACAAAAAAAAAGACAAACATAATCTTTTCAGATAAAGAGTCGTTATTAGAATGAAAACATTTGAACGTGAAGGATTAGAACTAGAAAAAGCCAGGAACTTGATAGTTGTAGAGCGTTTGATCTGCAACTAGTCGTCTTTCCAACAGCAAGTAGAAATAGCCAACGTCTCCAAGAATAGAAAAAACTTTTCTATAGCTATAAGTTAGCAGCAGCTTCCTCAATGTAGTGAGCTTGTTGTTATTTATATCAAGCTTAACATGAAAGATTTTCTTGTGAGCAGGTTACATAAGTTCAGAAATAAGTTAGTTTCTCCAAACAATTCGGAAGATTAACTCCGATTGAATCCGTTCTAATTAAACAATGCGAAAAACCATAATCTGAACTAAACCTGTCATTCTATGCTCACTTTAGCTCTGAGAAAAGATATTTGGAGCCAGTTAAGTAACTTCAGGGCTACTATCCTGTGACTAGGCATCGGAGTTGATAAGAATTATCAATAACTAATTCATAATTGTATTGGTCCTCATCATCAATGAAAGATTTTGGGATTTTAAATCTTATAAATTATTTTTGATTATCAATAATCAAGCAAAATGGTTGGGGAATTAGTAGAATCAATCAATAAGAAAAACATACGCAACATTTTTCATTGATAAATTATTAATAAATCATTTCGGATCCCTACCTGTGCCACTCAACCAAATACAGTCGAATTCAAGTATCATTTTTTGAAACTTAACGTAACCCGTAAAAAGCACGAACAATGATCTTCCAACTGGAGTTGAGAACCGTTGTCAAATGAAACCAGTGGTCATGATCCCAAAAGGAAAATTGGAAAAATAGTCATTTTTTACACTGCGATGCTTTTTACGACATTGAAGAGCAGCTGACGATATGTCAAGTTAACAGTCTCAGCAGGTGAAAAACGGTTTGCTAAACTGCAATGTGTCCGTACAGATTCTCCTAAAAAAGTTAATAACAAGACCAAGAACATATATAAAGCCGCAACTATTCTAAGAACTGATTAAAGATACCGGTAAATGGCCTTCTGAGGCGTTCAAAAGAGAATTCAACCAGAAGAAATGGCCATTCAAGAACTAATTCATTATTCCTTTAGGAAGCTAAATTTCCAGAGATTGATTCAGCTTCTAATTATCTTTCTTTTAGTTTCTGAAGAAAATGGTGTACGCCATCTGCTTATTTTAGGGCTGTTTTTTTAATTGACCAGGGGAGTTATTTAATTTAGCGACTTTAATATTTATCAGTATGCCTCGACATGATTTAACTTAAAGCCATTGGATTTAAATATGCTGCTGTCATCTTGCAGTCTTACAACCAAGAGCTTCACACCTCTAGCTCCTAGTTGTTTTATGTTGAGATCTCAAGACACATCCCTTTGTTTAACTCCGAATGAGTAAGACATGAAAAATTGGGAATTAAAGGTATAACTGGAAAAGTTATTATATTTATAGTTTGCTTGATTACAGATATTGCCAGCGCTAGAACCATGTCTCATAGCATTATAAAAAAACCAAAAAAAATTTACCTACCAGTATCAACCACCCAATACCAGGTATTATTTGAGAATGATTTACTTTCTAAGATCATAAGACTCATTGCTTTTATAAAAGAAAAAGTATTCATCTCGGTTGATATCAAATTTGGTGCCCGAATTTATCAAGTTCTTAGATATAGTACACATTTCCTTGGTTAAATTCAAGAGAAAGTTCAGCTTGAGTGGAGGTTTGTGCAGCAGCCCGCTCCATAAACAATTATTAATTTCAAGAAGAAACATTTCCTTTAAAATATTGAAAGAGCAAGTAAGGTGAATTAAAAAATACATATACTAGACACTGTAAGCTATTGGGATTCCTGTTGATCAATCATATAAAATAAAATGACTAGACTATAAGCTACAGTTCCTTAGGAAAGCTTAGTCTAGAGAAATTGGAGCACATTTCCCATGTGAATACTCTCATCAAACAAAAATCCTTCGCAGTTGCAGGAGAAAAATATTTATGTTGAAGGTGCCGCTTTTGAGTACAGCCACCTTCATTGTTCGGTACTGCTCATTCATACAATTTTACATTCCATCAACTTAAAATACAAGGATAATAACCCTTGAAGTTTGTACTATTCGTTCATTCTTGAGTTCTGTATATACATTTTGCTCAATTATATTGACCAGCAGGGAGTTTCTCTTCATTGAAAAGGGTCGCGTTAAATTCTTACGCTCTGACTCCCGAACTGGCTTAGTCTTTGAGGTCATCCCGAGAACTTCTTATCACGGAAATGAAAGAAAAACTATTATTTTCAAAGAGCTCTTCACAAGGCCTTCTTCAATATAAGTACCTAGCTGCTCTCTTACATGAATAGTATTTCCCATACTATATTTCTCCTAATTCAAGAGGCTGCATAATTTAAGCTCACTCTGCGTGATATTCAAGAATCTAGTCCTATGATTGGGGAGTAGTAGGATGTAAGTACAAAAATTGTAATAACGTACAATTAAAACACGAACCGATGAATATTAATCCCTACATTCTTAAACTAGGAATTGAAATTCACTTCTTTTCTGGAAATTTTTGCACCTGAATTTCCAAACATCATTATAATTTTATTTTGTAATGCACACAGAATTCTAACTAGGTGATGAGTCTTAACAACTTTAAAATTCTATGTTTTCATACCTATATGTCTTATTTTGCTGAAGCAGCGTTGTGATTCTTTCAGTAGATAAATACATTCCTATATTTAAGTTCATATTTCAAGTTGGTAAGAGGGATCTTCCAGAAGATTTAACATAAGCACATATTGTTGATTACTCTATCATACACAATTCACTGCAATTAGAACCACGAAAACATAATTTATTACTTAAGTTGGTAGACGGTTCTAAAAAATGAGATATTTCCTTAGTTAAGAAAGTGAAATAGAATTCAATAAAGAAGAAAATGGGTAATCCAACTTTCAACTATATGTTGATACCAGAATTATTTAGATGAAGCTGATTTTTTTCTTTAAGTATCATTTCGGCCAGGTTTTATTCATATTAACCATAGAACCGATGGAATAGTTATTGAACATTTCAATATCTTAATGTCTTGGTATTATGGAGACAATTTATACGTCTGTTTCTTAATATCAAGGATCTTGTACTAGCTGGTACATGGAAGATATTACACGGATTGATATATGTCTTTAATAGTTACTTACAATATTGCAGAGTATATATCATTCATTTCCTAAGCGTTCATCTGTAATCGAACTTTTCTCCGAAACTGTGCTGCAAAAACACAAATAAATTTTATTATCAGTAAAAAATTCCCCCTCAAATTTAACCGAAAAAGTAGTTCTTCTTTCAAGGATAGAAAACTTTTATGGAAACGAGAGTGCCCACAATTGAAGAAACTTTCAAATGCCACACTTATAAGGAAGAGGACATTTTATTCATCTTCTTAGTGCTATAGGTTATGGTAAAGCGTGCTATACTTAAGGGTGTTTAGGGATAGTATTTATTTACGCTGGCGTATATTACGCCACTCTTCCAATTATACCAATAACATAATTTCCCAAAATTATTATAAAAATGACAAGTGAAAAAGTAAGAATATTCCAGGCATATCAAGTTTCAAGCAAGAATAATCAAGGAAAAATGATTTTGTACGAAGCAGGAAAGAGTGACAAGGATCATCAAGCAAGAATTTTCAAGGGAAGACGAATAGCGGAATTCAAGCTTCGTTCAAGGATTCAAGGGAAAGCAAAATGCAAGGTTATTTTGTTCAAAAAAGATGAAAAGATATGAGCTCAACGAATAAGGGAAATGAAAGAAAAATTATTTTTACAGAACTAGAATATTTTGTATCAACCTTAAACCACTTAAGTTTTAAATTTTAATTTTGAGAAAAATCTTAATCTTCTCAGTTTCAGTTTTCAAAATCATTTGTCTTAAGCTTCTAACTATGTCAGTTCACAATTATATTTTACACTTTCAGATATATTTTCAAGTTTCTGTATCCAACCTATGGAAAAAGATTTAAATCCATCCTCATCTTCATCGAGGGCCCAGTGGGGAGTGAGGCACGGGTAATGGGGGCCATTTTTGAAGACGTGGGGAGCATGAAAGGATCCTCGCTACGCAAAGTTCAGGAAACTTCACATTTAATTGTGTTTTAGCTTTTAGTATTTACTTGTTACCTTATAATGTATATCACTTTTTCCTCTGTCCGTCTATATTTTGTCAAAGTATAAAAAAGGAACTATATTAAAAAAAAATAAGTCTTTCCTTGAATTTATACTTATGAAAAAATAGAAACAAAAGAACAATTGCTACAATAGCACTACAATATTTTCTGATATGTTTAAAATACATAAGTTGAAAATTATATTTTCTAAAGTAAGAAGTACAGGTGTCCTTTTGAACCACTTGAAGCAACCGTTTGCAACCGTTGAAAGGTGGAAACACATCTAGTTTTCTGTAACAACTTAAAAATGTACTCATATCTCTAGCTCTCATGTCTTTGGAGCGTTTTATAGGTCCTTTTCGTTTTCAACTAGGTTCTCAATACGGTTTCATTTTTTTGCAATTTTTCCTTTTTTGTTTTTTTTTCTGATTTTGGGTCAGATGGCCCAATTTTTAACTCCGGTACCTCAAAATTTTCGTAGTATGATTTTTGTTTATATGGCCCAAATTTCAAATCCTGAAATCAAAAATGTCATTAATGCGTTAATTATACATATGCCATAAATAGCCATTCTCACAAAAATTGAAGCAATCACATGCCGAGTGTAAAATACGCGCTTGTAAAAAAAATGAATTCCCAATATAAATAATGGAATAATATTTATTTACGGTGGCGTAAATTACGCCAATCTTCCAATTCTACCAATACCACAATTGCCCAAAATAAAAAAAAAACCACAATTACAATTAAAATTACAAATGGATAATAAATATCCGATGAAGCTCAAGGATTGATCAAGTGAAGAAGAAAACGAGAAAAACTTTATTTATATAAACCAGTTACACACATAGATCAAGCTGAAGACATTGAAATGGAAATTGAAACAAAATTGAAAGACTTAGAAGTTTCAACCAACGGATTTAAAAAGAAAACAGTTACAGGGGAATAACCCGAAGGATTGACCAGGTGAAGAAGAAAACAATAAACTCTTTATATATATGAACCCTAGTAGGGGCTAGGGTTAGCTTTTGGGAAAAAGCTAACCGTAGACCCACACAGATCTGCAAAAACCAGATCCATAGCCCATGCTTGGGGTTTAGGTAGAGGTTTTTTTTTAATTACTTTTAGGTTACAAGAGGAAAGGTATATTGGGGGTGGGCATAGGGATCAGGATTTAAAGCTGTTTGGAAAAAGATACGTAAATTGAGGGTTTCCTGATTGGGGGTGGGCATAGGGATCAGGATGTTCTTATTTTATAGGGCCGTTGGATGAAAAGTTTGAAAACTGATCTATTGAACGGCCTTCAACATATATAGAGAAGCTATCCCACGAGGCATAAAATAATTCCGTGGTTGATCATCTAGCAGCTCTTACACACATTTACTATCCCACGATGCATAAAATAATTCCGTGGTTGATCATCTAGCAGCTCTTACACACATTTACTATCCCACGATGCATAAAATAATTCCGTGGTTGATCATCTAGCAGCTCTTACACACATTTACTATCCCATGATGCATAAAATAATTCCGTGGCTGATCATCTGGCAGTTCTTACATACATTTACTCTCCCACGATGCATATAATAATTCCGTGGTTGATCATGAGGTACATGGTTTTCAATTCAATATATTCTGTTTGGTTTTACGAAGACGTGTTTAAAGGGTTTCTATTTAAATGCAATGAAAATGTTGATCGAGGTCGTTGTGAAGTGAGTACTGTATAGGAAAACTTCGCATGAGAAAACGGAGTTGCTAGAAGAAAAGGTTATAGGTGAGTACTATATAGGAAAACCTACTTAAGTGTTAAAGTTCAAAATTTCCTCCATTGCTTAGATATCTTTTACTTGTTTTAATTAAAATTTGAATATTAGTATCTTCTGAAACTCTTCGTTCTTCTCTAGCCTTCTTTAATTGACGTTTTAGTAAGTGTTTGTCAAAGTAAATCCCTGGAAATTCCCGATGAAGTGCCACTTCCACTGATGTTAAGAGAGTGTCAACAACTCCAAGGTTCTTTAACATTCTCAATTCTTCTGGTTTTAAATCTGATTGCAATTTTCTTTCATTTTTCTTTACTTGTACTTCATGTCCTGTGTGAACTAAGTATTTTGATTGGGAAATGTATTTTCCTAATTTGAGTCAAACTTAAAGTTTAACTCAAAAGTACAATTCTTAGAAGACGCACATTTTAATTTACATCTACGCATCATTTTTTTACTAAATCCAAAAATTCTTTTAGTTTCTTCGTCAGAAAAGCTGTGGGAGGACTGTTTTCTAAGTCTAAATCGGTTAGCACTTACCCTCTTCACAACTTCCAACATCTCTTCTGGTGTAGAGCCTCAGTAACTGATCCAACTGTCATTTCTTTCGCTTTGGTTTGGTTGTTCAAGGTCTACTTCCTCTTTTATAGGAGCAGAAAGGTGTGTTTCCATACTTGTAATTTCTTTGGTTATTGTTTTCACAAATTTTGGGAACACAAAGTTGGGAATTGAAGATCTACTATTAATTTTCTGTTAAGTTATATTGAACTCCATCAAACATTCACTACCGGTACACCATTTCCTTTTCACCTAAAACCCCACTACAATCCCTAACGGAAGAGTGGTGTATCATACGCTGGTGTATAAAAGTTGGGTTCCCAAACACTGTCTTATAATATACAGTATGCAGTAGAACTACCCAGGGTAATGTCATCTGAATATATTTATGGAATTCTACACAATCAAAATCTCTTTCTTGAATAAAATTCAGAATATTCGTTAAAGAAATTTCTGTGAATATTCTATTTGTATAATATAAACTGTATAATTTATTTATTCAGTCTGAATATTAATGATCAATTATTATGTATTAGATCTAATCGGGATTGGCTCTCTTCGATTAGATAGGCTTCACGTGAATGTCCCTTCTATACTTCTGGGTCAAATTCCTCGTGTCTTGCTAGCTTTAATACTTGAATGTCGACTTGATCAAACTTGTTATTCTATTTTTCTCTTTTTTGTGATTAATTCTTAAAATCCGTTGGATTCTCACTATGACTCTTATGGTCATAGTGTTTATCCAATCAATTAAATCCCATTCAACCAATCATATATATCTAACTAATTCATAAAATAATTCAGTATATCAACTCTTTATAACGATACAGTATGAATATATTATATATATATAAATAATAATTATTAAAACAAATATAATATAAATAGAAACTGAAAAAGAAAAGAAAATGGTAGTTGAAGTTGCAGGAAACCTTCTAAAAGCACTTGGACTAAAACTAAGTAAAAAGAAAAGCGACTATCTTCTTGCTAAGAAAGTCCTTCCTGCTGGAAATGGAAGAAAAGTTGGTCTACGAAATAGACTCAGAGAAAAGCTACACAGAAGAAGAAGCAGTGTTTCATCAACAGAAGGACTTAATTCTGAAGACGAAAGCAGTATTTTATATGAAGTGGAGACAAGAGTACTTGGAAGGATGTCTGTGTGCGCTAAAGTGAATTCGATTACACCGGACGATGGTTTTTCTCAACTAAGATCCCTTCCTAGAGTAGAGCTGCTGTTCGAAGAAGAAAGTTTCTTCAAAGAGATGAGAGCACTTGGAAGCATAGTCATAGAAAACTCCTTGCTCAAAGATTGTATGAAAGCTAGAGTTCAGGTTGATGTCATGGAACATAAGCAGTTGAAGATGGAAGACCTTGTATTAGAAGTTGATCCGTACCAGAAGAAGATCTGTCGCGAGATTGAACCAAGAGAAGAGTCACTGATCCTAAAACAAGAATCTCCTCCTTTACTCACTATTGAACCATGGGCTATACTTCAAGCTAGAAAGAAGAGGTCTGCAAAAAGAAAGAAAGGAAGGTTTAAGCTTGTAAGTGAGTTCGGCTTCAATTTGATGTATGCAAGACGTACTTAGCTTGTTGTTTTGTTCTAAGATGTAAACATGATGTTTCAACTTGTTTTCAAAAGTTTAAGAAAAACAAACTTTCTTTTTCTAGATTTGTCTAATTTAGAAACTTTTCTAACTAATTTCTTGTAAGAATTGAGTTTTGAAACCCAAGAGAATGAAGCAATTTTTTTCAAGGTTTTTCATCTCTCACAAGTTTTGATCTGATGAACAAGTTTTTTATACTGAATACTCTCTTTGGTAGTTTTAAGTTTTAACACCACCCTTGAGATAAATTAACTAAACACAGAACAACACACACACACACAAACATATAACTACTATCTATCTTCTTCTACATATTGCTTTTAATAAAGCTTTAATAACTTCTTGAAACCTTCTTGCTTAGTTGCAACACGGACTTCAAACCCGCTATCGTCGTTTCTTGCAACCTCTGCTACAACATAATATTCCTTCTCTATATCCCCATCTTGTACTTTTATCCTACCTCCAAGAATATCTTTATCTGGGTTACCTAAAGCAGTGGCCTCAAGATTTTCAATATTAATATCAAAAGTTTCAAGTTTCATTGTTTCTCCACCTAAGTTGAGCTCAATTTTTCCTTTTAATGAAATAGTGTCAAACTTTCTATTTCCATCGAAAGAAAACAAAATGCTGCAGTAGGATTCACCTCGATTATCTTTTTCTTTGTTACCCCATCCAGAATAACTTGTATCTGCCATGCAAAACCTAATTGGTATCTCGTTTACGTTTTTAATGTCTTCAATTGAGAATAATAATGGAGCAATACCTACTGGTCTATGTCCAACTCCAACTAATTGTATTTCGTTATCGTGCAAATATTGAATAAGATCCTCACAATCGCTGAGTTTAGGAACGTCTCCCTGTTCGTTTAAAAATGATCTATATATAGCACTGAGATCTAATGTTGCTGGCCCATATTGATAGGCTGCAAGAGCCTCTCCTCCACGTACCCAATTTCCAGTTTCATCCTCACGCCAACATGGATTATCTAGATACGTTTGCAGGCTGTGTGTCCTAAACACCTCCATTGAGTCTAACCAACCCTCCAAATTTGAAATATTAGCAGTAGGTTCTAAAGGAATATCATCAAAATTTTCGTAAACAATCTCACCAGTGAGCCTATCAAAATATCGAAAAGTTTTGTAGTTAGGAACGAAATTAAAAGTTTCTCTGATAAAACCACCATGAACAAAAAGTGCGTCATTAATTTGTACTCCAATTTGCCCCAACTTAAGATACTTCAACACAAAAGCTCTTTGTGAAATTTCAGACTGACTATTTGAAAGTATTTTTGGGTCCACTGAATCAATATAACTCTGCAAAACAACGTTATCCAATACTGGACCTCCAGTTTTATTCTGAAGTTCCTCCCTCCTAAATTCAAAAGCACCTGGAGAACCCAAAGTATGTTGAAGCAGCCATTTCAACTTATTTATTTCAGTATGTACTTTAAGAAGTTCCTCTTCTGGATCTTCCCCTTGAAACGTTTGTCCACTTTCTTCTACAACGCCAATAAGAAAATCTATATAAGACAATGTACTTTCAGGAGCTGATTTTTGTTGTATCTTCTCTTTTTCTTTTTCATCGAATTTTGCTTCACTAAAAATCCTTAGCTTATTAGCATCTCTGTTTCCGATGATCAAAACAACACGGTCTGGGTATTGCTCTTTTAGTTTTATTAAAGTAGTACATACTTGAATATCATTTGGACCTTTGTCAAACACATCACCTCCATACACAAAAAAGTAGCTTTCCTTCAGCTTTAAATCTCCTCCATCGCGATCAAATGCTCCGCTGGCATCAATACATTTATTAAAATATTCCATATTTCCTTCTACGTCTGTAATATATGCGACTGTAATGTCTTCTAGTTCATACTTTGTTTTTTGTTTATCAATAGTTACATTTTCCATTGCACTAATTTATTTTTTTATTTGTTTTTGAGTCTTTTATATTCATGGCCAAAGTAGATTTTTTACCGTTTGCCCGAAAACGAATGTCTTATTTGGACAGGCTTGTGCTCCACGTCAATGCGAATACCTTAATGACGTTGCACGCCATATTCTACTTTACATAAATAAAGATCTTAATGAACTCTATGAAGTCTTCTATAGAGTATCCTTACCTAAATAAAAAAAAACATTTTTTTCCATTGTGTTAGACCTTTGAAAGGGTTTGATTGAATTGTATGAAACATTTTTATCAATTATAGGCACAGGCACTTGAAGTAATGCACGAGGTGTTTCAGGCACACTGAGTTTCTTTAAAGAAAGGTTTGCGATACACTTCTGGCGTGCAGAAAAATAATACTTTATATTAATAGTATGTTGGTTTATTTCTACTTTTTTTTATTATTGTTTAAAGAAAGTGATACCACAGGCAGATGTAAATGCCCAAATTTAGCACGTGTCTTTCGCACCGCCATATACAAAAAATAATTATTGATTAGTTATTATCTACCATAGTGTTAGAACATGAAACCTATATTAATCTTTTAAAATTTTACTAAGCAGAGAATGTACCCCGCAATTAGAATAAGAGGTTGTTAGTCTTAAATCTGAGTTATATAGTTCATGTACTAACAATAAGAGATATGACGTTTCCAAATATTCTAGAGCCAAATATAATTTTTATATATTCCTGGAGCGATAATATACTTTAGCAATTGATTTGGTGCTTATGTGATAGAGATTCTAATGATGGTAGAAATGTATATTGCAGCAAAGACTGATTGCGCATTATTGTTGGTTCCATGCTAATAACGTCAAGAGAACCACCATAAAATAACAAACTTGTGAGGGAAAACTGCTGCATATTCCTATACTAACCCAATTTAATTTAGCTTTTAAAAAGCCCTCACTTTGACAGATAGCTCAAGTTTAGCCACTCTCAGCAGTCAATAGGCTATAACCCCCATTATGGATTCTTATCTTAACTTTCTATCACAAACAGAACTTTGAATTGTATTTAGATCTCTGTATTGAATAAAACTCATTTATCACTCTTGGAAGTTGTTGACTAATTATGCAAAGAAACTTACTAAAACAAAACAGAAAACTCATGCCTCGTATGATTTGTGAAATCAAAACAAAATAATTTATGAAAGGTACGAAGAATTTAATATTCCAAGGAGATGTCAATGTTAGAAACCTTACAAAACAATCTTAGAACTGGATAATCTCCTCTGAATCTTAGGATGATATTCACCCAATCATCAGAGAGGAATTGTTTAGAAGAAGTTATGCAATCTTAATTTTGGAAAATATAAGCAAAAATAGCAAAGTAATAGTCATAAATCAACGCATCATGATTAGCTCATAGGTTTTAAGATCTTTGTGATTCATTCTCAAGTACGGTCTTGACTCTTAAGCAATGAATAATAACCGTTAATTTTTTGCAATTAAAAATTTAATGCCTTTGTTTTCTTATAATAAAAGCATCATATCCTTATTTGAAATTTTTATGAGACATTTAATTCTCTACCAAACTTGAAAGATTTTTTGGTGATATAGCTACCTCACAACTCGAACCAGGATCTGCCAAAATATTCCTTGACTTATCTGATCAACCATTGATCATTCTTTAATTTTGAGGAAAAGGATAAACATTGTTCGAAGGAGATAAATTAACTGTATTTAGGTTTAAACTTGTTGAAAGAATTTAATAGTAACCATTTCAATTCGAAATTCTTATGTACGGTTTAAGGAATATCTTTGTGCTAACAAGCAAAAAATAGTTTCTAAATTGATCAAGTAGTATTTTAATAGAGATAATATAATTCCTTGGTGTATTTAAACAAGATAGAATTGAAATTTTATTTTTCATCCCCTTCACTTTTTCGCAATCAATAAGAATTCTTGGCTGTGCTCTTTGACCTACAAGGTTCACTCTAACTGGTGAAATTTAGTCCATAAAGATGTTTCCAGTTATAAAATCACTCTTTAAGTTATTTATGATTCAAATATTGCATAGTTTAAGTTCTTGTGAACAAGGCTACGATAGATTCAATTTGGGGGTATTGCTCTTTGACTGGAGAACTACTCAATCCTATGTGCACAACTACATGCTTCTTGAAACAACTCTTCCATGCATAAAATGAATAAGAAATAACTACTATCAAAGCAAATAAATTCAATAAATATGGGTAAAATTTAAAATAATAATGATTGTAGATGCCAAGGAGAGTTTGAAACTAGGCACAACAACCTTATAAACACTGGGGCTATGCTCATTGAGGATGCGTGGAACAGATAATATAAAACTTTCTCATAGATTTCTTCTACATAAATAAAAAAAATGTATAAAAATTGTATTTAATATTTCTGTTTTCATTTTTTTTAGCACTTGTTTTTCCTAATGATTAACCTTTATAACCGATTGCATCCTGAAATTGAAAAATGAGACCCATATATGTACAATCACAGTATTGCATTACCATGATCATACTCCAACATCCAAATAGAAAACAAAATCTAGGACAGGATTTCATAGCCAAGCAGTTGAGGAATCTCACAAAACAATAAACATCATGTATCCTGATTTCTCAGATTTTTCTATCCACTTTTCTAATCTTCATAATTCATCTGAAGCACTACTCTCTCAACTTCGATCGTCATACCAAAGGGAAAACGATATTTCCCCAGAAACTTCAACAAAACAAAAAATCAAGTATATAACAAACTCTATAAAACAAACAGAAACATGGCTTGACGATCTGTTCAATATTCCTATAAATTACATTCTCCACCCAGTTAAAAACCCAAATATTCAACATCTTCAATCCTCATTTCTTCAAAATTCAATGATTAAAGTGTTTACTTCAGAACAAACAAACTCTGCATTTGAATATTTCTCCAATCTAAACATACAAGATGAAACAATAAAAACTATGTTGATTTCCATTAGCCAACCAGCTTCTCTTATTAAAGATTTTCAAGATACTTCACATAAAGTTCCCAGAGTTGAAAGTATTGATGAGTTAACCAGTTTACTCTCTCTACAAAACAATAGTCAAATGTCATCTCTACCAACAACAGAGTGCATAGGGAAATTTTTCGTTAATAATTATGCCATGGAAGAGATATCTGAAGCATTGAAATTATCAAAGAGAAAACTTCCTACTTGTTTTCAGCAAATATTCAAAGTGGAGATTCCTCAGGAAAGAGTTGAAGTCAATGAAGTTGTCAAAGAAGCTATAAATTTCTTAAAGAGTGATATAGTAAGTCTTTTTTTATTTCTTACAAATATAGGTACAAGACAGATCTAAAGAAGAAATTGTACATTTTCTCAAGTCAAAGAACATGTCGGATGAAGAAATAAATCAAGCAATTGAAATTTCAAATGTTAATTTTCTTTCAGACCCGTCAGTTGGAAAATCCTCTGAACCTGCTTCTGATGAAGGAGAAAAGCTTCAGAAATCCGTGCAGTTTTTGAAACATCCACAAGTAAATTTAAGTTTTTGATTAGAATTTTTTTAGGTAAGATACAAAAGTATGGATTTCAGAATACAGTATCTGAAAAGCAAAGGTGTTCCATCAAGTATAATAATAAGAGCATTTGAAGAATCAGGAGAATATTTACCAGAGTTAACAAAGCAACAAATTCTTTCTGAAGATAACTTAAGCACGAATTTTACCTCTTCTCTCGGAGATATTCAATTGAACACAGTTATTAATGAAATCTTGCTTCTTAAGGAGCAACACCTTTCTAAAGGGAGAATCACTTCATCGATCTTGAGTAAATTTTCTCCACAGAGTCTTAAAGAGTATAATATTTTAATGCTTGCTGGAGAAGGAGTTGGACTTGATCTGAGTGCTTTTCTTACAGCAAATTATTCTTTATCGAATATTAGTTTGGTTCTTGAGTCTATGGAAAAAAATATTGTTGCAAATTTGAATGAAAAAGAACAAAGATATTTCTTAGTAGAAGCAGCAAAAGGAAAATTAGCCTTTCAAATTTATTCTGAGGCCATTTCAATTGTCTTGTTATCCTTTGTCAATAAAGTAATGAACTATGAAATTTCAGATCTAGATCTTATGGAATTATTAAGCAGTGCTTTAAAATGCGCAAGAAGATGTTTAGTTGCTTCACAGCATTCTCTATTACTTAATTTTTGTTTTCTACTTGAATCTACTATGCTAGAAAGAATACCTAATATAAGAAACTCTGATCATATTTTGGGTTGGTTTTTTGATTCTTTTATGTTTTACTTAGGTTGTCAAACTTCTTTCATAGATCCTAATGATGCACCTGTAATAAATCTATTCGACTGTATTCGCTGGAATATTCACTTTAAGTGGAATGAAAATATTGGAGATAAACTTGAAAACTCTGCGCATTGGAAATTTATTCTCGTTTCGCGTCAACTAGATGCAAAAATCTGTTTTAATCCATTTTACTCTAGTTTACTTGAGCTTATTTTGAAAGCTTTGGAAGAAGAAAGTTTTCTGACACTCTCTTATTACTTGTGTGTTCTTTCTGGAATTTTCAAAAGTGGATGTCAAAATGGATTTGCGCTAGATGTAGTAGATCCTCCAATTGGTGAACTTTCTAATTTACTAAACCGGATTGCATTTAGCTTAAATGTAAGAGCAGGATTAGGTGCTGAGTACAAGCAAAATATAGAGCTTGAATTTAGCTTGGCTTCTTTGGGTAGGCTTTACTTTCATTGTCTGTCTTATTTAAATTTGTCTTTGCTGCAAAGGGAATATTTTTTATTCCCACTATTTGTTTACTCCATCTGGTCTGCAACTGGGATTATTAGCTTTAATAATAACGAGAAAGTTGATGTAATGTCCATAGTGAACAATGAGTCGTTCAAAACTACTTCTCTTGGAACAAAAGTGGTTTTGGATTTAATGGAGTTAGTTTTCCTACAAGATATTGGATTAGAGAAAAGTCAGCTTTTGAAGGAAGTTATTTTCTTGGTAGTTGATTTTTCTTTAGTGGCTGCGAGAAGAGTATCTTCATCCATAGAAAAAAAGAAGGAATTGCAAGTATTGTTGCCTCAACTACTTGACTACAGCTATGGTTTAAAAGAAATAAATAGTTCAGAAGGTGATAATTCCTTAAAAGGGTTGGTTCAAAATTTTGTTGGGTTTGAGAGAATATGCGAGATGTTTTTTATATTTCATTTGAACCTTATACCTGCACTTCAAAAAGCTTATGAAATAATTTCAACCAGCAGTCTAAGAAGGAAACACAGGAACAAAAAAACTTTTGACTTTATAACAATATTAGGATGTTCCCGAGTATTTGCTATTCACACGCCTGAGTATGTAGATTTTGAAAAAGCGTTGAAGTCTGAAATTAGAAAAATGAAGAAAAGGGATCTTACTAATTTGCAACAATATTATTTCCATGAAATTTCAGGGATTGCTAAGAAGGAGATTTCTCCTTTATATGTTGCTCGACTTGAAACTTATCTTGATTTTTATTCCCAAATCACAGAATTAACTTTTACGAATGGAAACTCCTTTTCAAACTACGAAACTACAAGATTTGTTGATGAATATGCAAATCAGCTGCTGAATTTCTTGAAAACCAATTTACCAACCTTAAAACATCAGCTTCAGAATTTATTTATTAACTTAATTGAAGACTGTAAATATTTCATCAATAAAACTCTGATTAGGGAAATCAATATTCTAAAATTTCCACACTGTTTCAAGATTATTTTACCTTTTGTGAATACATGTTTAGGTCTCTATCCACAGAATTTAAAAGGATTTAGCTTTATTTACAATCTAACCCAAGTGTTTATAACACTTCATGAAACAAACTTTAAAATAAGAGAGAGCATAGGTTCTTCTATTATTACTTCAGTATTATTAAAATACTATTCTGTAACTGAAGATTACAAACATGAAGTATTAGATCTACTTTTTCTTTTGATTTCTTTACTACCAGATTCAATACTTGATGAGATTCTTTCTACAGTAGCAAAAGATTTGCTTCATTCAGAAGGAATAAAAGCTAAAAGCTCTTTTGATCGAGCTATAAGAAACTGTGCAGATTCCTATAGAAGAAAATATTTGACGTCATGGTTGATGAAAAATTTTAATCTTTCTTTTAAAACCTACAGTAAATTATAGTAAAGAAAAAACAAATGAACTACCAATATATAAAAATAAGAATTACCTAATTCTTATTTGAACATAATCATCAACACCTTCAAGAAGAAGTTTTCCTTTATATTCGACTTTTTTCATTTTCTTTGCGTTGAACAAAATAAGTAAAAATAAAGGGCGTTTTTGAGGATAATAATCTTCAAAGGATACAAATACTTCTTTCATAATAACATGAGTACTATTCTCTTCTGGTGTACATGCCTTATCAAGAGCTAAATTTACAACTATGTCACACACACAATCAACGTCATTTTCTATTTCTTTTTCGAGTTCTTCTTCATCAAAGTAGAAACAATCTCGATTACCTATATTTTTTCTTAAAAAAGGAAATGTTGGTCTTATACTTTTTTTTTGTTTTGATCGAACTGATGTCCAAACAGCACTAAGCCAAAAGTACATTAACTTTTCAGTTGGATACTGACTTAATCCACAATATTCTACTTCCTGAAGTCTCTTACAAAGAGATTTAAGCTTATCATGAACTTTTTCAGCATCTTCAATTTCATTACAAAGAGAAACAGAAAAATCTGATAAAAATGAGAACCCTGAGAGTTTCTTTTCACTTTTAATTTTCAGTTTTCTAATATAATGTTGGGTTAAAATACATAAATGTCCAGCTACAAGAAGTGGTTTATAGTTTTCATTTTGTTCTGCATTTTCAATTATCTCTTTCATATTTTGAAACCATTTAACAACTGATGTTTTTGAAGGAAGTTTCAGATAAAGTGTCTTTTCAAAATTTGATAATAAAAGTTCTAAATTTCCAACAACTTCTATGAAATCATACTTTTTAAATCTCCATGACATGAGTAGTCTTAACTCCTGAGTATCTTCATCTAAATAAAATATCAATAACTTTCTTCTTTTCAACTGACAATAGTGCTTAACAAAGGGCTTATTTCGTAATACTGTTACTTCAAGCCAACCAGAAATAATAGGGGGAGACATATTCACTAAGGTTTTCTTTTTTTATCTTCTCTCTTTCTTTGGTATTAAACACAAAAAAAAAGTGTTCCCGAAAATGTGACAACTCGAAAAATGTGATTTTTGGGCAACTGTCGCATTTGAAGCTTATCCGTTTAAAAACGGTTACAAAACTAATGAGAAGATTGTTCATCGTCTATTTTTCTATACCATCTAGTACCTTCCTCAAACTCACCTCTTTCGTTTAATAGTTTTAATCCTTCGTCAAACTTTTGTAAAAACACACCAAGGTTCATGATAGGATCAATTACAGTTCGCTTTTTTTGCGCCAGTACAATTGCTTCTTTACTCCATAATCCAAGTTTTCCCATCAAAAAAAGTACCGTCGAAGTCCCAGCGCGATGAGCACCTGCATGACAATGAATCAATACATTTCGCAATTCGTTGAACCAAGTTTCAATTTGGTCAATAAGAGTATCTACAAAATGAACCATGTGCAAAGCAAGATCCGCATCCACAACTTTTTGAGCAATTTGAAGTGATTTTTTTGTAATTTCAAAACGAAAATAACCTAAGGGTAAGAATATAAACAAAATGGTACTAAATGTTCTATCTGCGTGATGGAAGTTTTTTATTTCTCTTGCAGTATTAATAACTCCTGAAATCCCACGTTTATTAAGTAATTCTTTATCTCTAGCTGCTTCAATTGAACCTAAAGATAAAGTTAGGAAACAATGTCTGTTTTACCTGTGTACAAAATGGAACCTGTAGTGGGGTCACTAAAAATTAAGTCTATTTTACTAAAGTTATTATTTCTATTTTGCCAAAGAGTGATTAAACTCATTCCTTTCTTTTGGAATGTCTCATCATTTCCTTGTTCAGTAGTTTCTGACATTTAAGGGTTTCTTTTCTTTCCAGTATGTTTTCTTTATTTTCTGGTACAGGGAAAGAGTACAGTGTGAAGAAACCACATCTATGGTAATGCACCAGTGAGATAATTCGCCACGGGCACGAATTAGGAAAATATAGAAAATGATTTATCTTTGTGCACATTAACAAGAAAGAGTCTAAAACAACCCATGCAAAGCTATATTTACACAATTTTTCATTTTTCTTATTCTGAAATATTACTTAGTTATATTTCAAATCTGTCTTTCAAAAGTGCCTTCTGAACACTCTTTTACCTTGCTTTATAGGTTTTATTTCTTCTGCGGATTTGCTGAATTATACAGTCATTTTTTCACTTTGTGCAAGTATATTGAATTTTAGCCATAAAACTTTAATTATTAGATAGAGTTTAGCACTTTAGAACACTTCAAAGTTATGTTGCTCCTTAGTTTCAGTTCTTTTAATTCGGAAAATTTGCTGATTGAGAGAAGAAATATGTAGAGCACACCGCGAAAAGCAAGTTTGATAGAGCAGAAAGTTTTATTCATTAAAATTCATGGTTAAAGCATAATATATATGTATTAACTAAACATTTTAGTACTTGCGGCTACTCATTATACAGTCTTGAACATTTTTGACATCTCTTATTTTATTTCACCTCATCTCCAAGACTTTATTAGAACTATAAAGGAAGCTAGTATGTGTGAAGTAATTTATCTCATAGTAATTAACTCCAACATCGAAGAAACAATCTTCAGGTCAAAGAATGAGGGTAACCCATTCGGTCAAATAGAATTCGTGTTTTATGGTGTCGTCATCGTGGTGTAATAATTTTATAACGTCCTAATATACAAAATATTTTGGATACAATGATAAAAATTGTAAAGTTTTAGTGCCTTAATTAATAAATCCATAAGATATAATAAGACTCTGCGTAATAATTATTTTTCTGAGATGTGTGTATACTTGTGCAAAGAAAAACCTTACTTTTTTTTGCTCGGTTCCATATTCCTCCCTCAGCGAATTAATATTTCTAAGTTTCCCTACATAGACTAAATGAAAAGCCGCTTCATATCGGATTATTTTGTACTCAGTTTCATATACTTTTCCAGTATGGCGCATCCTCACTCGCATACTTGTCCAGAAAATAGATCTAGTCCTGAAGCTGATATTGGGATTTTGCTTGTTAATATGATTGTAGTACCATGAATAGATTCCTAGACAGTGTATATACTTAAAAGAAGAATTATAGCACGAAAGAAAATTTCATGAATTATCATTTAAAGTAGTGTTGTTTGCACCGTAGTACCTTGATTTCATATTGTACGCCAATCTTCTATTAGTGTACAAATCTTAGAGCATATAGGCATTTATGCACTACTAAACTTGTAAATAACATTCGCAAAGAAACTAAATACCTCTTTATTCAGGTTGGAATAGAAAACATTGAAGAGACAAGATTAGACACTACTGATTTCTTTAAACTCGGTTAGGCCTGTTAAGTGCTCCACTCAAATTAATATTCAAACAACTCTGGTGGTGTCACAAATTTATATACATATTGCTACAGGGCTTTGTTGAAGAGAAAGTCAGCAGGTCGCTTACTGCAGACAGCAGCTTTCACTCTCATGTTGAAAGATTTGACGATTTTGGATTCTTCCTGTATGCCATAATGTCATATGTACTTTTGTATGTTTGGGTTCTTGTTAGGTTTAGAAATAATAGTCGTTGCGAGATATAGTTAATTAGTCGTTGACCACTGACTAACTCCATAATATTCTTTAGAAAAATAACTGTAAATAATTTGACATTACTTGGGTAGCGCAAGCAAAGCCTCCATGAATGATAATAAACTTAGAAAAGCTGGGAAACTAGACCATATGCTTGACCCAGCTGAGGAGAACAATCAAGTAGCAACACCAGAAGCCTCTCCTCGGGACAATACACAAAATAAAGTAGCTGAGCAGAGAAATAGCATTGGACTTGAGCTATGAAGCATCACAAAGCAGGTTGCAATAAGCTCACGATGAGGACCACAAGTAGATTGCAGAGAAGGGAAACCCCGGTACAGATGACATCTAAAGTGCATTTGCCATAGATCACCTATTCTAGCACTGCGGGAGCCGCTCTATAGGAGATAGCAGGTATTGACCTCCTGACTAGGAGAAGAAGGTATGAAGCTAGAGTGAGACATCTGTGTAAGGTGGAGAAAATACTAAGAGATGTGGAACAGCAGCTAACCCTTCTTCCCCAGATTTGCGGTAATGTGGCAATATAAGAAGCAGAGGAAATATCACAGCCAGCTCAATGACTAAATCAATCAGATAATGATATCATTATCAAAGTAGCATCGCCAAAGATGAGTACAGAGTTATTAAGAGTAGGAGAAGCTATATTGGAAAAAATGAATGTATTCAAAAAAGGTTTATACGAATTGAACATGGCAAGGTGTTGGAAACCTCTTTCAGAGTTTCGCTTATTCACCAAAGCTATCATACTCATTGTTCCTGAGGCCAGGGAACCCGAAGAAAATAAGAAAACATAGTGTACCCCTTATTCAGAGCTGTCTCTCTAAGGAATAAGAATTCTGAAACAAAAGTAATTGACACATTCCATTATCTTTACTTTTTCTTAGGGTTAACCTTCCTCAACTAATAATGCAATGACTAATTGATAAGGGTGTATAGTATGCACTATAGAAAGAAGGAGTTGCTATTAAAGATGACAATAGGGTACCTGGTTACTTATAGGCGAGTATACTGTAACATTAAAAGTTTAAAATGAATCACGACCTTGTGGGACTAAGATAGAATTTAGAATGCATCACGAGTGATGATATGAACTTCGTTGGCAAAAACTTCGATATAATATTTCTAGGAAGGGGTTTTAAGAAGGTATTTGATAGTAGGTAAGATAAAATTAAGACCCAAAAAAATGTAAATGATGAATATAAACTATGATAATGATGTTTCTCCGAACATTTTCTGGACCCTTATAGCGAATAAAAGATTTTTCGTATTATAAAAAGTGAAATATATTGAGCATTTAACACGAGTTCTCGGGAAGTAAGATATAACTAGCAACTGTGGAAACAAAACTAAAATACATTATAGTGATCCCGCATAAATGCAACAAAAAAACATACGACGTCATCAGTCAGAATTCAATGTGTGCTGGAAGTTCAACAACAGGAGCACCTTCGAAGCTAATGAAAAACTAAGTGTTTGTAATTGAGAGGTGGTAGCTCGTAAAGAAAATGAAATTCCCAGAGAGAAAATATATCCAACTGAAAACTTAGTACAAGAGAGAGTCATTTTGTTCTAATGGGAGTTAGATTTCGACATGGAATGTATCATATTTCTCATTGTCAGTTTAGATGTATAGAATGAAGTGATTATAGATCAGAGAACTCTTTAAAAAGTTGCACGAATTTGGGCCCCAGAGAAGCTACGAAGGAGGATAAGTTGACACAGCAGTTTTTTGAGGAGAAAAGTAGCTAATATATGACCAATATCTACCTCAGTGGGGAGGGCAGAAGTGAACATCCAGAATTGAAGTAAATCGAGAGTAATAAGAAGTAGAAACGGAGCCCGGAGATACCTAGTGTGCTTCCAATGCTAATTATGGATGATTTTATAAGCTATATATTTATATATATTTGAAGCTAACCACGTGAATAACAAAAGTCCCCCTTTGTCTTGATCTAACCTGACTTAATCATCCGTAAATTAGAGTGGAAAAAGACTACAGTGATTGAATACAAGCTCGCAGATTTCACGATCTCAACAAAAAAATACCACAAATGATTAAAGAAAAGTAAATGGTATATTTTAGCACAGCAACAGGAGATTCTTAATCTTTCAAAATCAGGGTCTTCTTGTAAAAATCTTAACTATCAGCACAGCAACGATATGGGCTTACAACATGATCCGGATGTCTTTTTATAGAGTATTGTAACAGAAGTAATGAATCCGAGAGAAACGTAGCTGGAAAGTTTTCATGATATGATAAGTCTCTATTAAGCCACAATACTTGCAAAATTTTGACAGCCAGGAGTTAAGAAAACAGATCGGGTTGCATCATCGCATTTCAGATGCATGTGCAAAGATGTTTATATACCCCAAGCCATTCATCTATTTAGCCTATTAAAATGACTCCTTATATTTGGAATAAATCAATCAAGGAGATAGAAACATAAAAAAGTAGGAAGAATACGAGTAGATAAATTATATATTACGTCAAGAAGTCAAGAATTTTAGGGTGGTAGGAGAAAAAGAAAACAAGTTGTAGAGTCTGATCTCATTGAAATGAAACACATAAGGCTTACAGGAAAGTAATACACAAATATCGAAATTGTCGTATAATTCGGCGCACCTGACAAGAAATTGAAAAATCTTAGATTAAATGGCTACCACAGGTCGAAATACGTAGATGATTTTCTGGAGATCGAGTTCCAGACTTTACAAAAGTCTGTGGTAGAAATGTAAGGGAAGAACTCGGTGTGGAGATACCAGATATTTTTCGTCCATACAAGGTCATAGTATCCAGGTGATGAAAATTTTAAAAGATGTAGCAAAAAAATTGAAGTAAAAACAGCGTATTGTAGTAGTTTTCTATGGTGCAAAAACTGTTTAAATTGAACAATAGAACAACCATAACATAGTTGAACCTCTCAAACCTTGAAAGACGAATGCTGTATCTGAGATAATATATCCATTTTCTAGTGTTGAAAATACTGAATGACTTTGATAGTTTGGCTACTTACAAGAAAATTAGATACATATTCATTGGCAATAAGAACAACCAAATTTGGAACGAATAGAGCACCAATGTGCTGAAAAAACATAAGAGTTATGTTTGTATATTAGGTTACAAACCAACTCATGGATGGAGGTATAATAAAATATTTCATTCAACATAAGAATGAAGTAATGGCTCTGCGGAATATTTTATTGTTATGCACAGATTTTCTGCCCAAGTTGATGGAGAATCAAGCGAGCATATTGGCCAAACAGCATACGATGAAAGTTAGATTCAACCTCAAAAAGCATTCACAATGCATATCTCTAAGAATTAGGCCTGAAAGCGAGATAACAGATCGGAACTGGAACTTTACTTAGAACTGCTATAAGAATCTTAGAGATAGGAAAACCTACTTATCGTCACCAGGTATCACACTTGGTTTTTCTCGATAACTTTCTGTCACCTCAAATTACATCTTTCGGACCACAAACAACTCTGTATTTAGATTTTTTTTAATTTAACATATTATTAGTTATTACCTTTAGCTAAGGGGAACTATTTTATTAATTAAGCCCATAAATCAGATAATTCGAATAGATTGTTGACACAAGTAATTCAAGAGGCCTGAAATCAATCCCTGATAATATATACGAAGAAATAATCTCTGCTTATGCTCGCCGATACTTCAGAGGGTACATCAAGAATGAAAATAACCCAAGATAGTTTTAAGGATATCTTCAAAAATATTTGTAACCTAAAAGAAAACCCCAGATGTGTCTATCTAGGAAATTCTTGGACTCAGAGATAAGGTGAAGCATTTCCTCTAAGGAACTACATCATATCAGCTCTTCATTTCAGAGCATTGGTTTCTTCATAAGGTTGTACATAACAAATGTATTTGTATGCATAGAGCATGATGTCAATACTCTCGGGACTCCATACGAGCGAAACAAGCCCCGAGTTTATTTGGATTGTTTGTCCAGGTGAGGTTGTTACCAGAGAGCCTGAGGTGGCTGTATTCCATATCAATGGCCGCGGAATCTTTGTCTAGAATTTGTTAGTACCCCAGTAATGAAGCGAAAGGACGTGGATAGATCCATAAAATTTTTTTTATGCATTTGGAGACACATTAAGATGGAGAACATAATTACGGGGAGTTCTTCTCCAACAAACCAGTGGAAATAGAATGTAAGCAGTTTTGAGAAATCTGGAATGGTTGTAAACATCAACAGCCCTGCACGGGTGCTCCAGGTCAATGTCAAATTTTTAGCATAATTTGAACGTTCCAATAAGGATAAAATTTATGGAGTGTTGGCCTTAGCTACATAACTGAAGTTGAGGAGCACATATGTGATATTATAGAAGACCTTATCCAAGAAACCAGTTTGTTCCTTTCACATGTATACACAAGAAAAATGTTTGACAGTAGAATAAACAGATATAAGGAATAATCAGGGTCAGGGAGAATGAGAAAAGTGGGTATTTCAAGAGAAAGCTAACGAATCGTAAAGATATGAAGAGTTGTGGTACTGTAGTCGTCAGATAAGGATTATCATAAAATGAAATATTAAGATCTATTCTGTATCCAAGTTACTGCGGGCAATCCTGAAAAACTGAAGAAAACAAAGCGTTTAAATGATATTTCCTCGAAGGTATGGATCATAGGGGTATAAGTAAGATACAATCGGAACTTAGGGACAGATGAATAAATTCTAATCGAACACTAGCATAAATAAAATACCTCTCTAGTTAAGCAGCGACAGGGAGTATAGTAAACACTGCACTGCATTGAGAATAGTCATGTGCAAGCCGATATGGTTGTTTTCTAGTATTGGCTTCTTGCTCTATGATAAAATCGTACTGAAATATCCCAAGAAAGTCGCCATATCCTTGTCGGCTAAAGCAGTTTTGATTGGGAAAGTCCACTATAGAACTACGAAAACCTTTTGAGAGTATCATAAAATGTGCCACTTTTTTGCGAATCGCCTGATGGATCAATTGGAGAGAATAATAGGATGTATGTAGATTCTCTTCTTAATATGTAAATCACAGGAAAACCAGACAGCTGAAGCAGTGACCACAGCTATCCTAGATTTCCACTGAATGTTACTATAACAGTATGGATTACACACTAAAAATAGGAGTAACTGAAGTTCCTAGTTAACTACATCAGTAACAACATACAACATCTGAATCGTGAGAATTATGCCCAAAATGAGCTATTTTAGTATTCTAATAAGAGAAGCATCCGATTCATAGATTGTTATATTACTTTGCATTACCCCACAAGGAAGGTTTTTTCTTACTAAATGGGATGAAGAAAAGAGTCAAATCAAGTAGGAAAGTATCTGAGTTGTTGGAGGCAGAGGCAGCAAGAAGTCTGTGGTAGTTTGAGGTTGAAGAGGGAGATGGATAAAACCAGATGCAATGGGACAACGTCGTTTATGCGATTCAAGGAGGAGAACCATATTTTAGTGTCCGTAGAAATAATTCTCAATACGACGTTCAAGAAGAGGTTGGACTGGATAGGACTGCATCAAATCACGAATGTTTCTTCAGCCGATATATACACATATGAAGTTGAAAATTTTTTAAACAGAAGAAAGGAGATACATTGAAGTAGAATTTATTACTTTAGTTGTAAGCCTGTAGGTCTAAAAGACAATAGAAGTCTTCAAATTTTCATAGCTTCTAAGTCCTGGAGATGGGTCAAAGAAATAATGAACGGATTTTAACAGGAAGAAGTAAGGATTATAAAGCGCTCATGGTGTTGAGGAATTCTGAAGCAGTCCATAGCATGTGATAATCTTTATAAACATTATATAAGAGCTAACCCACCTTTCTTGGGAAATATTTTAACAGAGATTTCGGTTATGGCTCCCAAAAGGACCTTCTTAGAACATCTGAGGAATAAATATAATTCGGTCGCCAAGGAGTTCAAAAGGAGAAGATATCACCAATAAAAAGAGAATAAAAATCCGATATACAATGATAAACAGTTAGGGTTAGTCAAATATAAAGCGTCCCTAAGGATTTTTTACAGAAGAGAAGAAAATACTTGAGAAATTTATTCTGTGTTTCGGCGGCGGGATATACTATAATTATCGAGAGACAAGAGTATTCCGATTTAGCGTGAAGATGGAATTAAGTTCGCAGATGCAAGGTATGATAGATCTTCAGCCCACATGAATTTATTATGGAGTGAAATTTAAAGAGTTCCTGGTTAGATAATTTCCTATTAAGAAGTTTGGTATTGGAGAAGTATCTAGGAATATGTTGGGTAAGATGAAAACTTTGTTAAGAAAGGTAGATTTATGGTCAATTTGGTCCAGATGGTGTTGAGCCAAAGCCAGTAAGGTGGTATAGAAATATCTTATTTTTGGTGCGTGAGAGATAGTCTGCAAATTCAAAACTTATGATGAAGAAATTTGGGAATCCAAGATGTCAGTACCTCATTTGAGCAATGGAGTTGAGCCGCAATAGATGTTTCATATACTCGTACAATCCTACGAGGTAGAGACCGGGGCAACTTTTTTTGAATTTTACGTAACCAATTTAAAATGTCTTTATACCATCCCGGTCGATAAAAATTTTGCTTGGGATATTGATGGAGTTTTTGGCTTTAAACTACCATCTCTCGTAGGTCGAAGTTTTGTTTCTGGATATTAAAGAATCATACAGGTAACTCGATGATGATAAGTCAGCACAGCTTGGGGAAAAGAAGAAGAATATCATATTTTTAGTTTTTTTGTAGCAAAAAAGACAAACCCATATGACAATACTTGGGTTAAAGTATTTACCGGTTCAATGGTTGCGCAGACTATATTTTCCACTATGTAACGGCAAGTAATGTAGCTGTGAGAAAGACTTTCAATCTTGGGATTATGAACAGGAATGAGAAGAAGAATACTTTCGAAATATTGGTGATAGATCCACCCAAGTTAGTAAGCTCTTGATTCGACAAAGAGTGTTTTCTTCTCGCAACAGAAGATTGCGAAAAAACAGTTCAGAGGTTTACACTTAGATAAGAAATTTCCCTTTGGGTCCATTTTATGGTGCTGGGATACCAACACTAGTTATGAAACCGTAACGGATTGTGTTTTGAACATAATAATTAATACATTTATAAATTTATATGTATTAAGAGCAATCCATCCTGAAATCGAGATAACACTGAGAATTTTTGCAATATTTACAGGCACTATAGCTTATCTTTGAGAAACGCTACGCTAAGCGTACTGTCTTCAGAGAAAGTCTCGATGCAAGATATAGCTGTAGCGTGAAAAAATGTGTATCCACTGTATCAAATCCCTCTTTAAAGAAGTGGTGGGAATTATAGTTGATTTTGAACCCTTGATTTTCACCATACTGAAAAGTTAAATACTTCGTGAGATTTAATAATTTGTTCCCTGGATGGACTCCAGCAGGCCTAGAGGTATTTTGTTACACAATGACCTTTCTTTTAAGTATCTTTCGGAATCCTAATCTCTAAGGGACAGTGATAGCAATCTCATACTGACAGTGCTCTCACTCTTTCCTTTTCCCAAGATGCCCTATTTTCTTATACACTAATATGGGTTTGGGCTCCTGTTGGATTGTTATATGATAGTCCTCTTAACATGTAGGTGCTTAGCTGTTAAGCATTAATTAACTCAAAATTATCCTTGAAACAAAAAACTATACGTAAAACCACCCAAATTTTTTCAAAAGAGATATGTAGAATCGCTTTATATGACTGTTTCAACATAGCCTAAACGACGTTATAAAGTCAGTACTTGCAATATATTATTATCAATGTAGCTCATATGATTCTCATAGGGGTAACTGATGTTGTGACAACATCTAAGTCTATATTACATCCTGGAACAGTCCTTTTTGTTTCGGTAGTAGGGAGAGCTTAACCAAAAATTATCACGAAACTTAATCATGGTGCTTCAAGTTATGAAGCTCTCTGAGTTATACTCGCGGCTCTGCTCTGGGTAGTATATAGGGCCATAGCTTACCAACGCCAAATCTCTGGTTTTTATATTAAGCTATCATCTCAAAAGAGCTTAAAGGTTATACAAAAAGACATAACGATAAAGTAACAGATTCAATTTTTAAGTATGCAGCATTGAGATCAAATTGCTTACTAAAGGTATTAAATGATGTGCGAGTGCAATCTCTTCTTAGAATCTTTCAGTTGTGACTTAGAACTGATTAGGGTTCTAACAAAATTCATTTTTTTAATTTAGCTTTACAATTAATATAAAATCAGCGATAATAAAATAATGTATTCAGATTAGTGACAATCTCGGAATACTTATTTCCGAGTAACAAAATTGTATCATTTGGATTTAGGTGTTCAAGATAGAGTTTGTATATGATTATTTGAGTTTGTGTGGCAAATCTTATATGGAATTAAACTCAATAATATTTATTGAACACTCAAAACTTAGAAAATGTAATTAGGATTTTAGCCTCTGTAATGTTATATTTTTCTGTGTTTAGAGCCTATGGCTGTAGTATGTAGAAATCCTCACTCATTCAATCAAATCACTCCTGTAACAAGAGTCGTGTTACTATGAACAAGAAAATGAAGCTCTCTTTAGGTTTCCTTTCAAATGATATTGGTGTTTGGTATTCAAAGGTTAGAGAAATAATATTTTCCTCCGCCAAAACCAAATAATAAACTTTTCGGTTGTGATCTTCTTTTTTTTGCATGAACTCAACTCAAGAAAAACAATACATACTTAAAGTTACTAAGTAATAGAACTACAATAATATCCGAACTATTCCAAATACCAATTAGAAAAAGAACTAATTAGGTCAATATTGGGGTTCAGATGAACATATATGAAAGAAGGTTAACCTAGCTTATGACTACTGTTTAGGGTAAAATTGATTGAGTAGAAGTATCGGAAAGATCCTATATACATTCAGCTCTAGGTATATAACAAGAACTATTAATTTTCTAGTACTTCAAAACTATATATAACCCATTGTCGCGAGACTGTAATATACTCGTGTTAACATTCACATCATTACATATCATTACTCTAGTCTATCTTAATACTATATATGTACACTAACCTAGCCCTTAAGTTCATATTAACAATTAAAGAAGGAATCCTAGAAAAAAAGACATCAAACAATAAAGTTACAAATCATTTTCTCTGACATAATCTTGAAATGAGTGTTGTAATTGTATTTACAATGAGAGTTTCTTAGAGTACTCCATATCATGTGTAAACTATAAACAAATGTTTCTTCAGCTCTAGGAATAAATATTATTACATTCTTATTAGTTTTTCAATTTTTTTAGTTAGCTGATGTATTAAATATGTGTGGTTATTTCAGAACTTTCTTCCACTAATTATAATTATGTTTATTCTACTTCTAAGAATTTCTAGTAGACCTGCCAAGTTTGTTCTTCTATAAGCAAATTCACTTTCATCAGAGCTCAACAAAACTATATGTCTACAGTTTTTAAAGGTTTAATAAAGTTAGTACTACTCAATGTACGATAAGACTGAACAATATCTTGCACAGGTAAATTAAGAAAAATGGTATACTATTCAAAAAGTTGTACATCTTGAAAATAGAGCTTAGATGTTTCGCAATCTGTTATGCTGAGTTTGAGCAGTGAAAGACATACTCCTACGTAATTTGAGTTCCTTTTTTAGCTAAAATTGTAGAAGATAGTTGATTCATACTCTTTAACACTTCACTAGTATATTTTAAACTTAAACAAAACTTTCAGAATATACTCTCCATTAAGAGATAGTAATCATTTGAAAGATTTTTCAGTGGTAATTTGGTTAGAAGTTAGTCAATTTTGTAAAGAAACAAAATAAAAGTATATATCATATTGTTTACTTTTCTTTTATTACGTTATAGTCAAGGTGAAAACCTACAAAATTATTTAATTCTCTTGAACTTCTTGCAATTCTTTAGAAATCATCTCAACATTTTCTTTTAACCATTCTAAATCATTTCCTTGAACAAGAGTAAAACTAAGTTCAGTTTCAGTGTTTAAAAAAATATCAACTATTCTTTTATTCTTGAGAATAATTCTTGAAAATCCTTTGAATAAAAGTGATTTAAGAATATCTTCATCCTTTAGAAATAAAAAGACAACTTTTACAAAAACAACCTAGCGAACAAAACTTTGAAAAACTATTTTAGTATCGCTCTTAAAAGAAGGTTTTATTTTTGCTCTCTTTAGTTCAGGAAGTAATTCAGGAAGAATAAAAACATCATTTTCTTTTTCTACAGGTATTAAAACCAAACTATTCAAAGCCAAACTTAAAATATATTTCTTTTCTTTGTCAGAATATTCTTTCAAAAGAACATTAAAGATTTCAATACTAATTTTTCCTGAATCAACATAATTTCTATAAAGACGAAAAATATCACTTGGAATACGAAAAGCAAGTTGATAAAAAATTGGATCACGAATAAAACTTCCTAAAGCTTGAGCAAGATAAGAAGGTGCAAAAAATATAAAGTTTTCATCTACTTCCAAATCTAAATAAGAAAAATAACAAATTAAACCAGCCTTTGAATATATTCTAAGCATATTTTGAACTTCCCAATCTTCAAAACCACAAGAATAAGATTTATCTTCTAATTCTTTCAAAGTCATAATATTTGTTTGTTCTCTACAATTATCAAGGAAGAGAATTTGTGCAGTTCCTATTCTAAAGTTAAGAAATTTTTCTTTATTTATTCCAGCTGCTCCAGAGACAAGACTTTTTATTTTATCTTTTATATCGTTTTTCTCTTGAGATTCTAATTTTGAATTCTCAATAGGAAAGAAAATATTCATATCATTTTTCAATATATTTAACTCAGAAGAAAGATTTTTCACAAAGTCCTGAAGCTCTTTTTGTATTTTTTCTAGATTTGTGTCATCATTATTTCTTTTATATCTTTTTAAATATGTACCAATAAAAATAACTGGTGCTTTTTCTGTATTTCTTAAAATACTTTCACACCAAAATTTTAACCTAAATAAATCATTTTGAGATATTTTGGTCATATTAAAAACTAGAAAATAAAGACAATTTGTGTTCATAAAAATATGATGAACAGAAGAAAATATTTCTTGTCCACCAAAATCATAAACACGAAAATAAATATCATTTTTAGCAAAACCATAACTATCTCTTTTCATACCTTCAATAAACTTGTCATCAGAAACTGTTCTTGAAAGAAGTTCTCTTTCAAAAGTAAGTTTATAGTTTGCTTGAACTTGTTGATTAGGATCAAAATCAATATAAACAACACAAGGAAGACTATTTTTTACTCTTTAAACACTTAGTTCATATTTAGATACTGAATTCCAATTATAATTATTTGGATTTGTTGAAAACATATCAATATCATTCAAAACTAAAGTTCAATTATTATCGAGTAAAAAACTTTTATCAAATAAACTTCTTATGGTAGAAGTTTTTCCAACTCTTCCATCACCCATAAAAAGAGCTTGACATTCGTTTAAAAGAGTTAGTCTATTGTATTTAGCTTTTAGATTTATTGAAACATATTTTTTCATTCTTTCTTCTAAATTTTTAATATTGAAAATATTCTTTCCAAGTTCAAATAATAAAAGAGAAGAATGATTATCAAGTAAATCTTGAACTTCATCTTTGTTTTCTTCAATATTTATTTCACCAACTCGTAAACTAAAACTCAAAAAACAAAACAAAATAAACATAAATTTTAATAAAGAAGGTAAGTTTTACAAACATTGTCTTATTATGTTAGTGATTTTTGCATTTTGGAAGTATAAGCTATTTTGTTTAATACTAGAAATAAATAAAACAAAAGAGAATACAAAACACTTCTTAACGTTTCCATTTTTGAAACTTCTTTCAATACTTTAACAAGTGTTTTTTCTTTGATGTTATTTTTGTCGAAACTATTATTAACATAAATAAAAACTTTACTCCATTGACTTTATTTTTTGTCCTTTTAAAAACTGAGAAAGAGAATTATCTTTTGGAATATTACACTTAGTAAGACTAGAACATAAAAACAATAGAAAATATACCCCAGTGATTGAATATTCAGTTTTTGTTTTATTTTTTCCATTCCAATAAAATTCAAGGTGTTTAAACGACAACATAAAAACCTAAAATAATAACAAAACAAGAAAATACTCAAGTTGTTCAACATTTGGAAACTTTTCAAACCAAATAGAAAGGTTATGTTCAAGAAAATCTAAAGGGGAAAAGTAAAAAACTAAAGAATTTAAAAAATATATATGACTACGTCAATAATATAATTTCTTTGTGCACATTCACTTTTTTAACAAACACTTCTGCTTCTTTTCTAAACCTTTGACGTTCAAATATGTTCAAATTCTCATCATATGACCTAAGAATTAGAAGCAAATATAATTTACCATTGAACGATGAACTTATTGCTTTGATTTCTATTATCTATTGAGTTTTTTGTCTTATGATTTTCCGAAGTAAGGACGTGCGCACTTGTACATAGCGAGGAAATATACCTTATAGATATATTTAACGTCGTAAAAGTAAGTTTATATGTAACAGTAGTCAGTATTGAGCCCAAATATAATATCACACAACTTATTTCTTTTCTTTATTCATAACAACAATTTACAATTAACGAACAAAATATTCCAGTTTTGTTAATGGAACATAACGATATCTCACTAACTAGGTTCTCATATTTCAAAGAAATACAATATAACTGAATACCACAAAAACCAAATACACTTTTTGGCACTCAAGCCACTATCTTATCTCCAAAACTCAAAGTTTCCCAAAAAAGAATAGTCGTTAAGCTAAATTCTCCTGAACATATCAAATTGCTGTTTGATTGTTGGGGCCTTAAATGACATTTTTTACGTTTGATTTCCGACTTCTATTGATTAATTGAGGTTGTAGTAATGCAACACTGTGTCAAAAATAGGATTGGAACTTAAGAGTATTTTATTGTTGCTCAAAATTTCTAATTGGAATACAGAATTGATCTCTCATGACAGCAAATATCCTGAGTCAGAGGAGAGAGAGAGAGAGAGAGAGAGAGAGAGAGAGGCAGCATGTTTCATCAACAGTTTGAATCATTACATTATGAGCACCACGATGTTAGGGCTCAATGTTCTTTTGAACTTACCTCTTTTAACATATTTCTCTTCCTTTTATCGCTAGTTTTCAAAATCCTACTAGGAAGTGGTCTACTCATCTTTCCAGTTTTCATTACTTAGTAATATAATTATGACTGAAAGAATAAACAACTTTTTACACTTTATTTATTTCTGCAACGCTAAATTAGCACTTCATGTGCTACGGCGTATTCAAGTGCTAATATTCTCTGTTTATTTCGCTCTGAAAGCAAGAATAATAGAAGAAGATGAAACACCTTCTGCTAACTCTACACTACATATGCGTGTTTTAAAAAGATCTTTAACCTGGGTTCAAAACTGTTACAGAAAGGCTAAAATACGCAATTTCAAACCTCTAGCCAAGTTCTTTTGCGAAGTAACTAGCTGTATAGTTAGAACTAAGAGCAAATTTCGTAACGCGAAATATAAATATTTGCACTAACAAAAATTTAAGACAGAATTGAGAATATTCTATTAGTTGATACTGAAGAGTCTACCCCTAGATTAACTTCATTGGGTCCTATGGATTTTACTGTAGGAAACAAACTTATTATTCCTCTTCCGGGGTTGTTGTTTTCTGAAATAGAAAGAGATTTTGAAGCACGTTAGCTCTTCAGTTCTTATTTTTACTAAATGAATTTTTTACACACCTTTGGGCTAAAAAGAATGAGAAAAAATATTGAAAAAATTAAACAAGCGAAAAGGAATTTAATGTAACTACTAATAGTACACAGCAAAAATTTAATACAACTGTTTCTATTCCTGCTGTGCAACCTCATGTGCAACTTAGATAAAGATTCCAGGCTTACGCGTTAACAAATTCAAGATCCTACCACTCATTCTTTTTTTACATTAGAATAGTGGAAAACATAAATGTATATCATTACTCCCTTCTAGTGAAAAATTTATAGATATGAAAGGTCTTTCAAAGGCTAAATTCTGTATGAAGATCATACTGGCCTCAATGTAGTGATTACATTCAAGAAACTTGAAGAAGAATGCGTCTTAGATGGTGTTAAAAAAGAATAGTCACCAATATGTTCCATGAATTGGTGAAAAAATATTTATTTATTTGACACTTCAAGAACTTTTTTTATGTACTGGTTGTACTCAGAAGTGCTCTACAACTTTATTGCCCAAAGTAAAAGTAATGCTGAAGAGATAAATGTAATAGATTATTACACAGAACCAAAGTCATCTATTTTTTTCAATAACCACAAAAATAAAACAGGGGTGTGAGTTTTACACCCCGTAGCTTCGCACTGCACTTAGTTTGATTGGCCAGAAAACTTCCCTAAATAAACATTTTCCATACTTAAACGAAATCAGAGCTTAGTAGAAATACAAATTCACCATACTTCATATGAAGCAACAATAAGCCGAATTGCAGCTTCCAATACTTGAACAAAACTTTAAGGGCATTGGCAACAAAGTGAAGCGCGCTACAAAGTACCAAAAAAATAGTAAAAATTAAAAGTTCATTGTTAAAGCGCCTTGTTACACTTATTCTACGGAATTGGATCAACTTCTTCCCTTACTCTAAATTAATTCTTGAAGATTGGACTAAAAAATACCTTAAAAAATACTACCATGACTCGGCTTTCCATGAAGATAAGGATGGATCTTGTCTTTTTTTTCATTTCTTAAATACAGATACGTTCAACTATAAGTAATGGCTAATGAATATATTCTTTTTGGAAGATAACTACAGTTTTAGGACCTCTAATATTGAATACTGAAATACATATGTAGTAGATTTGCGCTGAAATCAAGATTTAAAGCTTAAGTGTTTTGATATAACAAAAAATACTTAAGTGCTATTTAAAGAATCTGGTGTTGCATTTCTTCTTCTTCTTAAAAAAACCTCTTCGAAAATTTAAAATAATTTTTGATTTAACTAATTTTTTTGTTTATAATTTCGATATATCTGTATTTTACAAAGACTAATTACCCAATGAGATAAGTGGAGCACGATTCTCTGGTTTGCAATAACCGCATCCCCCTAGCACTCGTATCTCATTGTACATGTTCATTAGCTCCAGGAAAAAATTATTTAAGGGAAACAAGAAGGTTTAAGTTATTTATCTACCATAAATTTAACTCAATAAAAAGTAACAATAAATCTTTTTTTCTCTGGTTTTATTGTTACTCTGCACTATCCTATTCAGTGAATGTTCGCAAAACTTACATTTATGAAATTATGCCAAAATTTAATACATTATGCAACTAGCTTTAAATCAAGTGAATGAGCGAAGAACAAGAGAACAGCGACTTGGATTTCTTCTTTGATGATTTCTCCTCGCCAGCATTCCCAAATGTCGAAGGATACCCTCAAATGTCAATGGAATTGGATCCTCTTGAATCTCTACTAGCTTCTCCACCTCAACTAGTACCACCTGGTGCTAACTCGCCCATTCTACTACAAGGCTCAAACTTTCAACAAAACATTCCTCAATCACCAGCACAAAATGAACTACGACAACAAAAGGTTCCGTCAAAGTCTCTTCAAAATGACTTTGCAAAGAATATATACAACTCACCTTCATTTCCGAACTTTCCCTCTGCGAATAAAATAGTCGCTTCCTCTTCTGGTGCAAAAACAGCAAAATCTAAGTTATCCAAGAGTAAAACACATAGTAAATCAACCCCGAACTTAATACAAAGTACATCAGATGAAAAACGACAGCGAAGATTAGAAAGAAATAGAGAAAGTGCTAGGCAAAGTAGGAGAAGAAAAAAGCAAGCATTATTGGATGTTGAAGACAGAGTTGTTTCTTTGACACAGGAATTAGATAAAGAAAGAAATAATTTTTTAAAACGATATTTTGAAAATAAAGAAGAAAATAAAAAATCTTTGCTAGAACAGGTTTTAAATAAGGTAAATGAACCAAATATTGATCTCAAGAATCTGGAGGAACTGCTTGAAGAATATGAAAAAACGTTTAGTGTATTCAATGAGGAAGAACTTGAACTATTTGATTATCATTTTGAGCACGTTGTAAATCTTTTAATGCCCAATTATGCCAAGTACTTTATGTGGTTAGTTAATCGGCATCGCCTTGAGCAGCATAATCTGCATTTATCAAATAACTCACGTATGACTATAAAAAGTCAATCAACTCCTAATTTAAGAGATGTTGAAAATTGTACAGATTGTAAATCTGAAGATATCTTTGATCAGTTTTGTATGGATTTGGGTCTTTCAAAAGTTCAAAAGGAAAAGATAAGGAGTGATTTTAAACAACAATTGAATCATCATCACGAACATAAGAGGCTTAATTTAATTGTTTCTATTCTTGGTCAATGCAGATCTGCTTTCGAAGTCAGAAGAAAAACAATAAAAACTCAAAAGAGAGCTGTATTTGATGTTTTAGATCCAGTTCATAAAGCCAAAGTATTAACTAAACAACTCGAAGAGAATACAGAAGAAGAGGAAAAGAAAGAATTGGACATGTTGAAAAGAGAGTTTGCTGGAGATACAACTATGATGAAAACTCTTAAGTTACTTGAAAAGAAAGATGAAGAAGTTGACTTTGATGATTTAAAATTCTTACTACATGTTGTTAATCGCTGAAGTTTTAACCTAAACAAATAGCTTCTGTTATAATCAATATTATAATAAATAAGAGAACAGGTGGTAATGTTTTTGAAGAACTCTAAGTTTCCTTGCCTAATATTCACATCTTTCCTTGTGTCTAATCTAGAACAGTTTTCTAAATTACCTGTACAAGAAATTATTTAGAAAAGTTTCTAAATTAGACAATTCCAGAAAAAAAAAGTTTGTTTTCTTAAGCTTTTGAAAATAAATTGAAACATCATGTTTACATCTTAGAACAACACAACAAGCTAAGTACGTCTTGCATACATCAAGTTGAAGCCGAACTCACATACAAGCTTGAACCTTCCTTTCTTTCTTTTTGTAGACATCTTCTTTCTAGCTTGAAGTACAGCCCATGGTTCAATAGTGAGTAAAGGAGGAGATTCCTGTTTTAGGATCAGTGACTCTTCTCTTGGTTCAATCTCGCGACAGATCTTATTCTGGTACGGATCAACTACTAATACAAGATCCTCTAACTTCAACTTCTTATGTTCCATAACATCGACCTGAACTCTAGCTTTCATACAATCTTTTAGCAAGGAGTTTTCTATGACTATGCTTCCAAGTGCTCTCATCTCTCTGAAGAAACTTTCTTCTTCGAACAGCAGCTCTACTCTAGGAAGGGATCTTAGTTGAGAAAGACCATCGTCCGGTGTAATCGAGTTCACTTTAGCGCACACAGACATCCTTCCAAGTACTCTTGTCTCCACTTCATATAAAATACTGCTTTCGTCTTCAGAATTAAGTCCTTCTGTTGATGAAACACTGCTTCTTCTTCTGTGTAGCTTTTCTCTGAGTCTATTTCGTAGACCAACTTTTCTTCCATTTCCAGCAGGAAGGACTTTCTTAGCAAGAAGATAGTCGCTTTTCTTTTTACTTAGTTTTAGTCCAAGTGCTTTTAGAAGGTTTCCTGCAACTTCAACTACCATTTTCTTTTCTTTTTCAGTTTCTATTTATATTATATTTGTTTTAATAATTATTATTTTTATATATATAATATATTCATACTGTATCGTTATAAAGAGTTGATATACTGAATTATTTTATGAATTAGTTAGATATATATGATTGGTTGAATGGGATTTAATTGATTGGATAAACACTATGACCATAAGAGTCATAGTGAGAATCCAACGGATTTTAAGAATTAATCACAAAAAAGAGAAAAATAGAATAACAAGTTTGATCAAGTCGACATTCAAGTATTAAAGCTAGCAAGACACGAGGAATTTGACCCAGAAGTATAGAAGGGACATTCACGTGAAGCCTATCTAATCGAAGAGAGCCAATCCCGATTAGATCTAATACATAATAATTGATCATTAATATTCAGACTGAATAAATAAATTATACAGTTTATATTATACAAATAGAATATTCACAGAAATTTCTTTAACGAATATTCTGAATTTTATTCAAGAAAGAGATTTTGATTGTGTAGAATTCCATAAATATATTCAGATGACATTACCCTGGGTAGTTCTACTGCATACTGTATATTATAAGACAGTGTTTGATAAATCTAGACTAGTATTTTAAAAGTGTAGCCCATTAAAAGTACAGTGTTGGATAGCAAGCACGCAGCTTATCTAGGGTATCCATTATTGCTAAATCTAAAGGTAAACTGCTGGTAGTTTCCAACATTTTAAACGGGGCGATGGTATAATAGAAGTCTCTGAAATCCTTCTGGCTTCAAGTTACTCCAGCTTGCAGTTGTAGGCAAGAATATCTTTGCCAAAGTAGGGAAATTTGAGCTTCTAGTTCTAGAGCTCTTTCAAATTAAAATGAAAGAGATGAAAAAAAAAATTATTCTACTTAGTCGAGATAGTGCAGGCTCTTTGAAAACCCAGTTATGGGGTAGAGGGAGCTCGCAACTCTGAAACTACAAATCATAAGAAAACCTTCTTTCACTTCGGGCCTTTGCTATAGCCATATTTCTCATGAATTAAAGCGTTCTTTCGTAAGATATTTATAAAATCCTAGCTAATACTTCTTCTCTGCACAGGTGTATATTTGAGCTAGATCGGTATGTTCTCCATCTTTTGCTGAGCCTGCATTGAACTGTGCGGCATTGATATCATACAACATGTATTAATAAACATTTAACATTGCAAAACCATCTCATAATGTTCACTTAGCGGAACATAAGGAAATAAGGTAGACATTCCCTTCGGGTGGAGTTCGTATAACTGAAACCTTCTTTAACGTACGAAATCAGAAGTGTCTTGAAGCTTTTTTACATTGTGCAAGTTTGACTTGGAAATTTTACTTTCCATGATTGGCTAAACAAATGAGAACCCAACAGCGTATTTACGTAAATGTGTGTCGTGGGAACAGACTAGCCAAATATTTTCTTAATGCTTTTTTGGCTTTACACGATTATTTTTGTTCGGGGATGTATCATGTATAACTTTAGAGAAAGCATAGAGCCAGACGTCATCAACACTTTGGACATTTGCCCAAAAACGGGAAAAGTAGCAAGAGTTGATATAATTGAATTAGGTAATTGACACATGTATCAAGAATTCACGGGACTCTATTGGATTAATTCAACTTGATCAATATGTAAATAAAGAAACTTCAAAACTCAGCAAAAATTGAAGGTTGAAGAAAACGTTGGCAAGGTTGAGGCCTGAGACAGGGGTATTTATAAAGACGCAGGGAGAATGGAAGTTCCCCGCTACGCTAGGGTGATGCATCTGCACATTTTGTTGTGATGTTGAGGCAACTGTCCCAAATTTATTCTCTGATACCTCTAAATTTTGTCCGAGTAAAGCAATTTTGGTCTATTTGTCCATTTTTTTGTTCAGCCAATCAAATTCGTGTATTTTTTATAAAGGTGTAAAACTCCGATCCCGTGACATAGGAATAAAATAAGGCTGCGTGGAAGGAAACTGAAAGGAATGGAGCATCATACAAATACAAGAGATAGGGAGGAGATAAAAGGAACGAGTCATATTGTTTAAGAGTTATATAGATAGATATAATTGAAGAAAAATCCATTTAAGAAGTAAAAACGGAAAACAGATGTCCAACTTCGAGATTTGAATAACTAGAAGTTGCAGTCAAATTAACTTTCGGGTACCTTCCTAAACAGCAGTTTAGCTAGAGGTTAATAGGTGACACCTTTTTCTACAAAGAAGCCAATAAACCTAGCTGCTTAGAGTGGTATAATTCTCTTGATTTCTACATGATACGATGATATTTGGGGAATAATGTCAATGAGTACATTTATAAAGGTAAAATATAACAAGATACCTCAATGTCACATTCAGTTTATTATTAAAAGAATGTTTTGCTATCTAATAGACAAACTATTTCCTTCAATTGATGTTTTCAGATGAGCCACAAATTGTGCGTAGCGTAATAGGCATTGTGTAAGGCAACAATACACAAAGTTCCCTTCTAGAGATTGGGTAGTTTCTGTTATTGTTATTGCGGAACTGCGAACTTAATTTATTTTCTTCTGCTAAAGAAAGTTTTTTTGAGTGAAACAAACTAATTAATTTATTTTTTTCTCTTCTTTTTCTGAAGTAAAAACTTTTCAAAATATTGTGCGCTATCTACATACGTACCTAAATAACCCTTAACGAGAACAGACACATCAAGTAGCACATCATAAGAACCTGTACACGCGACGCTACACGAAGTAGCAGGGCCACGTAAGTAGCAAATAACTTTACAAGGCTAACTTGGCAACTGATAATATAATAGCTTCGTCTTAACCAAAGGTCTCCATCCTATATAAAAGTTCCTTAGGTTATCTGTTACGTGTAGTTTTCAATTAAGATTCGCGCACTAAAGGCAATTAAGTGGTCAAATTGATACGTATATTAAGAGCTAATTGCATTTAGCCGATAGATCCTGTAGCTAGAGTATATTTAGTCATGGATACAGAGGAGTCATACATTGCTCTTTCAAGAATTCATTAAGGTCATTGAAATTCTAGTGTCAGGTCACTTTACAACGTAGAAATTGCTTGAAGAGACGTTTTAAAAGTATTTCCCTGAGTTAATTTGTTCCTTGACAATTCAAATCACTACGTACATTCTGACATCACGCTTTATATATCAAAAGTAAGGAGAGCACATATTTACTACCACAAGAAGCAAATATTTTTTTTAGTATATAGGAACCTACAGTAGCTTGTTTCTGCTTAGACCCCGCATCAAACAACACTATATCCATGAATAAAAAACTGACAGCTAGAAGTTAAAATCTCTGAGACATTAGTCCTTGGATTATATCCACAAATTTATGAATTCCAGAAAAAAAGCTCGCCATAATGTACCTTATTTAATAAAAGATTATGTTGCTAGCTGCGTACTAACTGAGAGAGTCTATTTTTCAGGCTGCATGATATTTGCTACTTTGAAACTGCTAGTTAGTGGAAGTTTAGACCATATAAAGTGAAAGAGTCAGCAGAAACAGAAGATGCCTAGACTTTCAGAGTAGCAATTTGAGAAGCTGCTCAGTACTCATATCATTCGTAATACTTAAGACTAAAGCATCTTCTTTTGTAAATGAATGCTCAGTACCAGCTTCGATAGTGAACAAAGTTGTGGGTAGTTAATAGCTGTGTTTTTCTGACTTTATAGCATAGATGTAGCAGAAGCAAACGACTTGATAACTGAAAAAGTTTTGACGAGCAATTTGAAGAAGTTGGATTAATTGATTTTAACCACATTCCTGCTTCTATTTCTTAAGAGAGCGTTCAAAGCCGCGAGCCATAAAGACACTCATACCTTGAGCTTATCGGATAGTACCAGCCTTTTTAAACGATTCATTGAGAAGTTTAAATTCTATATCCGAATGAAACTTGATGTTCTCGTATCAATTGTACCACAACGAAAAACAAGATAAGTTTTTTTACAATTAAATTTTCCGGATCTTAGCATCCTAAGGATATAACTACCAAGAAGAAACCCTTACAAATCTGGAAGACTGTATAATAGCAGTAAGTGCCCTGTTTGCTACCGTTTTCTTCCTCCGCTGTACCCTTGTCTGGGTTTAGATTTACGCGCTAACCTTTTGAAACTTTTTTATGAAGGACGCAAACAGCACCTACCCTGTGATGCAGAAAAAATAAAACTATGATCCATCATCATTATACCTTTTATTATAACCTCCTAAGGCTAGACATCTTCAGATGCTAAAAGTAACAACTCACCTTCAAAAGTTCTTCTTGAACATACTATGATAAGTCAACTTTATCCTAAATACTTAAATAAAGAAAACTAAGTCCAAGAGAACCTCCAGAAAGGTCGCATTATGAGTAGTCTTAATAGTTAAACATATTCTTTTATCTACTTTGGTGTCAGAACAATTATATTCAGTGCAAAAACATATATTTTTGGGCAATAATATTAAGCCGAATTTCGGGAAGTACACTACGTAATAAACCAAGTCTATAAAGTACTACTCTTTGCTTATTACTCTTACTATAAAGGACAAAAGACAACCTATTTTATCCAACCACTATGGGAGCTGCATAAGAAATTTTTGTAGCAAATCAGATTACTTGTTTGCACTCTTGAACCAATCAAAATGTTTCTCTAAGTTGAAACAAGATGAAAATAGGTAAAAAAGGCACTCATATTGTAATACTCTTGTTTGCGCAAACTGAGAATAACTCTATGAATTTGTTTAAATTATCGGTATCGTATAAATTATAACGTTAATATTTCCATAACTCGTCGGACTGAAAAAATAGACTGAAATAAAATATAGTAGACATAGACTTAAATAGAGGAAAGAGATCGATATGTTTTGAAATGATAGATAAAGAATGAAAAGGTGTTTTGAATAGTTAAGATTTATATTGAAATGCTAGGACGCTTTTCATTGCTATTCGTATATAAATGTAGCTCAAGTTTGGTCTAGAAAGCATTGAGAGTGAAGCCATATATCAAGTGACAATTATCATTAATTAATAAAGAAGGCAAGGAAGCTAGAGATACCCATATTCCTTTGTATTCTGTTCCTTGGTTTAGACTGGATGAGTTATCATATTTAACTTTTCCTGCCATTGCACTTTAATCATAGCAACAGCTTGTGAATAAATCAAAATAAACATAACCTAAAGCAAACCAAAAGCTCCCTAAATAAAAACATCTAATATTTTAAACAAAACATCACTTTCTTCATAAATAATTTTCTTTTGTTTTTACAATTCTTATAATTCTATCCATGTAGATAAATAAATATCTATTATATATATTCATATAATAAATTCAATAACGTTTTTCCAATACTGAAAGAATTACATCGTCTATAATTTACCAATTTATATATTTATAATGAATATTCCGCATTCCGCAAATGGCCTTATTGACCATTTCCAGAAGTGTTGTGAAAAGCGAACAGAAGAAACAAATCTGGCAAATTAGTTTATTTTCCTGTAAGGATATTTTAACTGATCTCGTAAGGAAAACTGACAGGATATTAGTGCAACCTAAATCATTATTCAATGTGGCTGGACACTGCCGGGTTTATAAAAATGCATGAGCATACACAAGCATTCTTTCGATACCTTTGTCTATTTGTTGTTGTAATACTTGGATATAACCTTTTCTTGCAGATTCATCGTCAAGAAGTTTTTGAAACTGTTAGAAGCACCTCTTATTTTACAATCAATTTGTATTTTTGTGCATTTGTTGCTTTCTTGACGGTATTTTTACGCAGATCAACGATTTGGACCAGGAGTAGTAAAGCTGAGTTAAGCCGCGACAAGACCACAGAAGGATCTATTTCCCCAACAAAAACAAAGAAAAAGAAAGGTAAAAGAAGTAGTCCAAGGAGGAGGAAGTTTCGAGCAAAAAAACCAAGCCAGAATATATCAGACTCACAGACAAACTTAACCAACAAACAAAGAACGACGCACACAGTCTATTTTTCTCCTAAGCAAAGTATGGAAACTATCTTCCCAAAAAATTCTCCTGAACAACATATAGAAAATAATAAACTTTCAAAAAGTCCAAAACAAAAGAAAAAAACTAATATAAAGAAAAAAATGAGAAGCTTTTCCTCTGTCTCTACAGAATCAAGTTCTCCTTTATCTCAAACCTCTCACGCTAGCTATGTAGAAACAAAGCGTCCCTTTTGCAAAGATAGAAATGTTTCAGAAAAAAAAGATATTTGCTTGAAACGTTGCGAGTACTCAATTGATACTGATTTTGGGATCAGTATTCCTGAAAAAAGCGTCGAGTTTAGTTCAGATGGGAACGAGTCAGATACAAAGAGTTGTCAAGAAACACCAGTTGTTAGAAAGAAGCTTTCCAACAAGGACGAAATCCCTGTTGCCAAAGAAAGAGCAGCATCAAAAGAAGAAGTTGAGCAGTTTAGAAGAAGAAGTACAAGTTCGAACAAGTACATTTATAACGAACATCATTATAACCATACCTATGAACCTAAGTCGTATATGTACAAGCAAACTGTGCATGCAAGAGTGCCGAGAGTTCCCAAATCGCGACCAGTTTACAGAACGACCTCTCAGCAGGGGATGAACAGCAACTATTCTATAATGCAGCAGCAGGAAATGCAAGCAAGAAGACGCAGATCCGAGAGATTAAACTCTACTTATTCGAATTATAGCGTTCAGAGTGTGCAGAGTTTTCAATCTAACGCTTCTTTTCATAGTGGATACTCTGGGAAGATGAATGCACCGAATGTACATTTCTCCCCGTATAGCGCGCCGGAGAAACATGTTATGTCAGACAGAAAATATGAAGCAATGAGGTTGCGCGGTAATGGACAGTTCTTAACTACACCACCTGGGTTTGAAGATAGACTGCCTGAGAGAAGATTCATGAATGTGGATGCTAGAAGTGGGCTGAGCACCCAAAAGAGGGTTGACAAATATTTTGCTCCTATAGACCTCTCTTTTCTTGACAATTAAATTGCACATGCTTGAATACACGTTTATGTAATAATCTTTTTTGTATAGCCGTTTTTCGGTGTCATTGTTTGTTTAATACGAAACTTTGTAATTTGCAAATAAGCTACTGTTGAGTTCTTGTCCGTTTACATACAAATCCACAAAAACTTGAAACTGAATAATTTGAAAGGGATTTCAAGAGCTAGAATAACTGAATATAAAAGAAAGTAATATGGGTGCAGCGGCAAGTGCAGAGGAATTCGATCCTGAAAAGGTTAAGGCCCAAGTTTTCGAAAAATTAAAGAAAGTAAAAAAGGAAAAACCTGATAATCTATGCGCAAAACATCTTACAGAAGAATATATTAACTCACTAACACCTGAGCAGCAGCAGATCCTTTATAAGTGTACACTCACTGGACTTGAAAACCCAGATTCACACTTGGGATGTTACGCAATGAAATCGGATGATTACGATACTTTTGGAGAGTTCTTTGACAAGGTTATTAGAGAATATCATGGAGATGAATCAGGGGAAAAGGTGCATACGACAGATTGGAACTTGGCAGAGATGCTCAAGGCAAAAGCCGAAGCAGCACCTGAGGGCACTGAAGCAACCCAAAAATCCCCAAGATCAGCAAGAGAGGAAAAAACTGCGGAAAGCATAGGCAGTTTGGATCTAACTGCATTTGGCTTAGACGAAATTAGTATGAGAGTAAGGGTGGGAAGAAATTTAAAAAGTTTTAATTTGCCTGGAATGATGTGTAAGCAGGAAAGAATGAAATTTGAGAAAACTATGTTACAAGCGTTTGATAAGTTAATTTCAATGGAGAACTATGGCGGGAAAGTGTACTCACTTACTCCAGATTTTAATGATCTGGAAGATGTAAGTGATGAAGAAAAGGTAAATCCAAACAAAATATCTGATGAAGAATACCAAGAGCTGGTGAAAAAGTTAATTCTCATTATTGTTTCATTTGTAGGCATATTATGTTCAAGAATATGGATGAAGATCCGTATTTAAAAAGTGCTGGAATCTCAAGTGATTGGCCTTATGGAAGAGGTTGCTATGTCTCAAAGGATGAAAGCTTAATCATTTGGTATGAAGAAGAAGATCAACTGAGAATTATGTGTATGAAAAAGGGCAAAGATTTGGCAGAGGTATTTTCATACCTGAAGTGTGGGTTAGATACGGTAGAGAGTATTGAGGGAATTGAGTTTGCACGAAGTGATAAATATGGTTTTGTCACTTCATGTCCAAGTAACCTTGGAACTGGAATGAGAGCCAGTGTCCATCTACAACTACCAAAGTCAATAAAACAAGGTGAAGGAAAAGGGGCAGAGCTTGAAGCCAAGTGTAAGGAACTTGGACTTAGCGTTCGTGGAGTAGGAGGAGAGCATACGGCTTACGGGGAAGACGGCACAGTTGATATTTCGCCGAAAGGAAGACTTTTTGTTTCTGAAGCTGAAATTATTAAGAATCTATACGATGGGATTAAGACATTGGTGGAGTACGAAAAGTCACTACCAGATGTCAGTGAGGCTGCAGCTTAGAATACTCTTAGTGTATTTGTTTTCTCGAAGAAACTATATGTAACCTTTAAACAAATCATTTTCGGTGCAAGGCTAGTTATTATATTTACTAGTTTTTATCCCTGGTGAGGAAAACTTTTTTTTGAAAGGAACAAAGGTATCTTAAGAACCAGAAGACCTGGCATACTACTTGGTATAGTACTACAATTATTCATTAGCAAGTTGATTTCTCTTTTTAGAACTATTGACATAGTGATGCCTAACCCATTCCACTTCAGCTTCACTTTGGTCAATAGTACCAAGCACAATTTTGTACAACTGCAGTTCAAATCTCGGTCCAATCTCTTCAAGTTCAATATCCTCTACTTTTCTTTTCCCAATCTCAAAATTAACAACGCCCTCTTTTTTTCCAAAAGTGTGATGTCTCAAAGAAATAAAATCATCTCTATTCAAAAAACTCATTATCCTTTTACTCTCTTTCTTATTATTCGTTTCTTCAACCACAGGAAAAAGATGCTTTAAAATTTTCTCCACTCTAAATCCCAATTTTGTAGTAAAGTTATCAAATATCAAATGTGGATACACTTCAGAAATTGTTTTTCGTTTCTCATCAGCTTCTAAATCATGTCTCATAACTGTATTGTACAAAGTAAAGGTTGCTGTTGGACCATGTGGAAGATGACAAACAGTAAGTGCATCAGGTTCTCCTCGTGTCTCATGAACGATAAGAAGATCAGAAAAATTGTTTTTTATACAAGTTTGCACCATTTCTGTAAGTTTTGTTCCTCCTCTGTTTAGTCGCACTGCATTGGGAAAAAGGAGACGAAGTTCTTTAGAGAACTGCTTTAACCGGGAGCTTGGGGAATGTGAAGTTGTAAGACAAACTTTTGGATTTTTGGTTCCTGCATTTGAATATTCATCATCGACGTCGAGAATGTCTTTGTTAATTGTGTAGGAGTCGTCATAAGACATATTCTTGCGGAGTTCTTTTTCATCTTGGCGTAAGACTCCTGGGAGTGGAGTTGAATTTGTTAAGTAAGTATTAATTTTACGCTTTTTTTGATTTATTGCCTCATTTTTCATTTGCTCAGCCCGGCGAGCTAGATATTCTTTTCGTAACCTTATATTCCTTCTTAGCGCCATTCTTTTTATTTATTCTATAAACTGTAGTAATGCCATATTGTTTTGGATAACATAGACAAGGGATAGAGAAATGTTATAATGATGCAATTGGAATACATAAATACATGCATACAATAAGATAATAACACAGTTCATATCTATATGATTTTAAGATTGCATTCCTTGCTATTTAATTTTGAAAATCTGAAGCATATTTTATTTTTTGATAGAGGTATAAAACAAATATTATAGGCATCATCGAATAGAATGAATAGATCGGTTATGGGTTATAAATACTATCCCTTTGGGGTTGCGGTTACAAATGGTATAAGAACTAGTTATAATTGTTTATAGATTATCCTCACTTGAACTAATGTAATAAATAAGGTTCCAGAAGACCCATTCTTCAGTCTCAAGTTCAGCCATTAATATCGTTATACCTATCTTCGAGGGTTTTACCAGTACATATGTGAACCAGGTATTTTTACTTCGAGAGGTATCTTATTTATTAGGAACTGTAAAATTTCTAGTGTGCTCAAAAACTGGTGTCTAGATCAAGTATTATGAGCCAATTAATTAAGAGAATATGTCCAGATATGATAAAGCACTTTGGGAAAAGATATCATTATGCATTAATTTCTCTTCCACATTAATTCATTGTATATAAATTTTTCATTTTAACTATTAGTTGATTACTATTGTGTTTTACTTATAGTAAAAAATCATTTATAGTCAAATCAAACTCCTCGCCCTTGGAAAGAAATCTAAGCTGTTAATGACAATCATTAACAAGTGCCCATTTAATTCCATAGTTGGAAATTATTAAAGTGGAGAAAATATAAAGATAATGTGATAGATATTAACAAAAGAATTACCTGTCATTTACGAGAAGTCATTCTAAATTTAGTTTTTGTTGAGGTTTATTAACAAGATCTTTCGTTATATAATACTTTGTCTTGCTATATATCGAGGCCTAGTTGAAGTGAACGTTGCTGCTAAGCATGTTCAGTGCGGTCAATCTTTCCATTTTCATCTACTAATCTATGAAAATATAAAGAGATGTGGACAATTAACCTAAGTTTTCTATTGTTCTCAATAAGGGCTTTTCAATTCGGCAACTTTTTTCTTTGGCTAAATATGCTCAGAGCACTGCAATAGCTATGGACTATGAATCGAAAAGTTACGGAGCTTAAATAAAAAAATATTCTCTCGGCTATTTCTTATTCTTTTATCTTTCTTCTCTGTTTATTTGCTAATCCGTAAACAACCATTCGACTGACTTTTTACATAATGGCCCGGAGTGCGCTTAGTGAATACATTCGCAGGGCTCTTGATCCATTTACGTGGGTTGTCTTTCATGTGGTTTCTCTTAGTACTTATCTAGATATAAGTATCTAGTTCTCCAGAGTTTCAAGTTTTGACTAATATTTTTAGCTTCTAAGATTTTTATTATCCGTTTGCTATCCAGGTATGTTTCCACTTCCACTCTTCCATACTGTAGAAATTTTAAAGTATACATTGTCCACAATAAATTGGACAAACCTCTTGCAAAACTTACCAAATAGGCTTCGGTAATGAATTTAGATACAGTTGCTTGATTTTTAGCCTTCCAAGGGATGAGAGTGTCGTTCTACTTGATCGCGAAACCAACAATTCTTGTCCCAGAGTGGGTCACATTTTCAAATTCAAGTCTGAATACAGGTCAATACGATTACTGTTGAAGTTTTTTCGAAACCCAAGTGATAAGTATTTATTTATAAGTAGGTATATGATTACTCTTTTGGAATTCTCAGGTTCCTCAGAATAGGTTCTGACCGAATACACCGAGCCTGCTAACTTTAAAGGTAGTACCAGGTCTTAACGTTCTGGAAATATGTAGCAACTAGTCTACTAGATTTCGTATAACGCCTTGTCTATTTTCCCGTTGGGGTTGGGTATAATTCCGGTTGGTGATGGGTATCGGTCTTTTGTATCCCGATAAGTCAGATGTATCTGTTAAATTAATTATATAATTGGTAAACGATAACTTTATCTCGGTCTCTGTATTAGAAATCTTGAAACCGGCGCATTTGGTTACACCAACGGTCGATTTGATCCCGGAAATACCCTAAAATTCTTTAAATTTTATGCTTCCATACTCGGTCCTCTTGCAGAAAATAACCAGATCGTTAACATAAATTATAATGAATGCGACGGCCATTCCGCTCTCTCTGTGTTTATATGAGCTATTTTGAACTACGTACTTCTCAAACTTTAACGAAACTAACTTCTTATAAAGCTTTTGATACCAAGCCTTGGACTGTTCCTTCAAGCCGTAGATAACATAAGTTAATTTCAAAACGTAATTTTACTCTATTTATATTATACCATTAGGGGTTGAAAGAATCTCTTGAAGAGAAGTGCTGCATTTAGAAAAGTTCGAAACATGTAAAGGTAATTGAAAAATTTGATAGAACTCTGTATGGACAAAAAATGCGGATGGTTTTGAAAATACTAACAGGCACACAAGTCTGGATTCTGGAATTCATCTTATTCCCATTTGTAACCATCCTGATTTTAAACATATCCTGATGAGTCATGTTATTCCACTTTTTGCTGAGAGTTGCCACAAAATTGTGAGTTTTCTTTCCTTCAGGAACTTTAAAGATATGGATTTTCTTAACGGTTCGTTATCGATGTATATTAATTTGTTTTCTTCAAGTAAGCACATTTTCATGTAGCAGTTTCGTCAGTTTTCATTGTTTGGAGATAGCTAGAAGGCGGTTTTCTCTTCTAATGAAGTTTATATTATAAAGTCCAAAGTATCTACAACCGGAGCTGCTGGCGTTTGAGGTAAAGCAAAATTATTTGCAACTAGGGAAGAATATATACTTAGCTTGTTTGATATTCTATTTGAGGTTTTTACAAAATGTAGATTATTCTAACAGTTTGAGCTTTCAGTATCTGACTTCTCTCCCAAAAGTTCAAATTGTCTTTTTGGGGATATCTCTTTGTTTTGAGCATTATACTCTTCAGAATTCTTATTCATTTAATTTGTTGCTGAAGAGAAAAAGAATCGACATAGGCTCTATTATTACGAGCTGGGATTATATTTTTTTACTTATGTTATCCTAAATAGGAGCTTAAGCTTAGTCTTGTGTACTCCCAAGATATATTTTTGGTTTATTGCTTGCTGTTGCCTTATGTATATTACGATCTGAAATATAATAGATATTCTGATCAAAGACGAACTCGTACTTAAGATAAGGTTTTCTATCAAGTACAGTTTTATACGGAGGTAATTCTTTTAATTCATGGCTATCTGATTCAACAGACTGAATGTATGAATAATGGTATAAATCCAGTGTTCTAGTGGTAACTTTGTTTCTTCGAAAAAAGACCTCTATACATCTGGACCGATTACATTGGTTCATTCTATGGGTTCGTTGACCTATGGGTGTATTTTGCGGAGTATTTTATTTTTATTCCTTTGTAAGAAAGGGAATGTTGTTAATATTGATAAACTCGTCATCTTGGTTGCTGCATAAAATTTTCACCATTTGTTCGGAATTTCTTTTCAAATGAATTAAAGATTCTTTCAATAACATGGATACATCCTTTCTTTTCAAATGTTTGAAGAATTCCGAATTTAGTATAAGTCAATAAGATGAAACCAACTTTTGACATTTTGGAAAGAGGTATATCTGTACTATCTATGTAAACAATATCCAGATGTTCAACAGGGCGAAACTTTTTTCATTTCTTATTGGATATTTTATGGGTTTAAGTTTGCTAAAGACTTTTCAACTTAACACCTTTGGGGTATTTTCAGTTGCTATTCTATATAACATCAAGGCTTTCTTAAGAGCGTCCAAAGAATAGAGATGTAAAATTTTATACGAATTCGTAAATATCGACACATTGTTGACTGAAAGCTTTGTTTTTAATTGTATAAAATTTGTTTTTCTAAAATCTTTTATATCTGATTTTCTGTTACTTTAAAATATTGTAAGGATTTTATTTTTAAACTCTATCTGAGAGCTTGGTCCTATAATATAAATATATAAATCAAATCATTTTTCTTATTATTATGGTGAATAAAAACGTTTTCTATCAAAATAATCTCCTTCGTGCGATTCAAAGTATCGAAACCTCCTATTTTGCTGACTATACTGTTGCCACTGATAGTATTGCATACCCTTACAGGAATATGTCTTATGTTACCCAAGAAAAATGATAGTGTTCTGAAATAATTTCGGTAGTTGCTTCTGGAGAGTGTTGCTCAATTGGGGCCTTATTTAAATTTATCTTACCTCCAAAGTAGATGGAGAGATGTGGGCATGTTAAAATTGGGAAAATATGGTAAGGTAGGGAATAATAGGAAACACCGAACACCCGGTCCTTTCCTCAAATTGACCAAAATAAAGTTGCTTTTTACCCAAAATTAATGGTCTCCTTGTCTAGATTGTATCTTATTCTTGAGATTTAAATAGATGTAAAGGTTATTTTATGACTAAACTTTTAAATTGCTATATCCATTTATATGAAGAAAAGTAAAAAGATCATTTACAACCCTTGAATCTTGAGTTTTAGCATCACTTTCCACATCCTTTTAATAAGACTAAAATCCTCCAAGGCTCAATCCCGCTTCTTCTTCTTCTTCATCACTCTCTACTTCTATTTTCCTGCGTTCTTGATCATCATCGTAACCTATAACTCACACTTTCATAGTCAAAGAGGCGCTACAATCCATCAATACATCGTTCTTTATTTTCGAAAAAGTAAACCTGTTAAAGGTGTCAGAAAACACCATATTTCTCTTGTAAATTAACATAAACATAAATTGACAAACTAATATTTCTACACTTCACAAACTCGCTGAAAAAGTGCTCATATCTGCATAACTATTTTTCATTGTGCTTACTATAGTTTGAGCAGTGAGTTCTGCAGGCACATAATGATTTGGTGGACTCTTGACACCTTCTTTAAAAGAACCTGTTTCTAACCTGGACAAATATAATAGCTCTACTTCACCAAGTTTATCTTCTACTTTCCAATGAACTCCCAGTAAACCAGTTTCAAAAGCACCTAACTCAGCAAGAATATTTTTCTGCTCCTCAAGATATTTCATCATAGCTACTTCCCCGTTCATATCTCCTAAGAGACTTGCAACAGTTTTCTTGTCATCTTCAATACAAAACTTTTCTTTTTGAAGCAAAACTTTTTAATAATGGAAAATACTAAGAAACTTAACACATTTTTCTATAGATTTTATTTTACCTTCTTCCTAAATTAGAGCACTACCTTAATCATCGTCAAGCTGTGCACATAACATCCAAATCTCGAGGTTCCTTTCATCATAAGAAATTCTCCACTCCAACGCGTTACATTTGGAAGAATAGCTACCTTCTTGGTAAGTTCTCTAAGATCTGCCGTTAGATTTTTTTGACTTCTTGATCTTGCAAAAAAGCAACTGCACTTTGTCTTAAGCTTCGGATAACGGTCTTAGAGATTTGATATATGCTCTATCACTTAGAGCCAAGCAATGGCTAAGACAGCCCACAAACTGCGTTCCAAGATCTCTGCAAACTTTTTTGTTCGTGTTTGTATTATCAGCAACAATTGCAAACAGCAATGATTCATCAAGACCAAACTTAATCATCAAGTTCTTCAGGAAAGGAACAATTTCACTTACTTTTTGGGTTTTCTTTTCTAAAGGAAGCACTCCAAGAAGGCGAAACGTCATATTTTTACTCTTGTCAAAGCATAAATAGACACCATTAAAACTGTAACCTTGGTGAGCCCAACCATCGATGACTAAACAAAATGGTTCTAAATTCACTTCTTGTTTGATCTTTTCTATAGAAAAATATTCCATGCACTTCATATAAGCCCTCATCATGTTCTCACTAACGAAGTCATCCGCATTCTCTATACTCTTGAACTCTTCACATGTCAAAAACTCAGGGTTATATTTTTCTTTAGTAACATGTTCAATTTATATCCACTGTGAACATTCGTTGTTACAAAGCTGTTAAACTCCAAAGTGATTCTGACTTTTCCTCTACATCTTGATTTTTATGTTCTTCTTTTAGTTTTCTGATTATTTCTTAGTTCAGGTGTATTGTTAGGTGTTCCATGAGACCATTATAATCTTCTTACTCAATTGAGTCATAGATCTTGTGCAATGTCTATAAGAAAGGTTGAATACTCAATTTTTTCTGTAAATTTAGCTTTTTCAACCTTTTAATTTTTTTAAATATCCGAAACAGGGTCGTATCTCGTCTAATAAAGTCTTCATGAATGAGATCAGCAGCAAACTTGGTCGAATCATCATTCATAACAACTGAAATTTGTTGTTGTAAACTGTTTCTTTTTGTGGTTTCTGAATTACCAGATTAGGCATTTAAAAAAATATGGGCTCTTCACTTAACCAAGCATTTGTAACCGTCCGCTAATAATATTTTTCGTCGGCCTGTATAGGTCGAACTGAGATATTTGTTCTTAATGGGCAGCTGGTATTAAGCATCATCGTAAGTAATTGAACTTAACCCATAATTGTGCAGTTGATTACGGTCTCTGGACTAATGGTAGGATTGATGTGATTCATAAGAAGGTGATAGACACTCCAAAGATGTTCAGATCTAGAAAAAGATACCAGTGGGATCACCGGAACCAAGTTTCGAGCATATTATATGCTGCAATGAATGAATTGTCACTTGGAAGTATAAGATCTCAAGGAGAGTATAAGACATCCTGTGATAATCAAATCTCTAAGTTCATAAATCTTGGGGAGTATATCCAAGCTATCGCAATCCCCAGGAAAATTTGGAAGGGAATGAGCAGTGAAATGCTGCTTATACCTACCGAGAAAGATCTATTTCTATAGCTCTCAAAACTTTTTTGAGACCAGATGCAAACATATCATGAAAAGGTCGCTGAAAATATATATATATATATAGGGAGAGAGAGATCTTTAATTTGAGTCAAATTAACAATTCTACTCTTCATTAGTCTTACACTTATGTTCTCCTAAACTAGCTTTTTAACAAGAATATCTATCCATTGGGGACATATCGTCTTCTTAGGTTTTATGTTGTGAGAACAGAAGCTATATTTCTAGGAGTTTCTTAAAATTTAACTCTGTCATTGGCTTAGTACAGGAACCACGTTAAAATCCTTCAAGACACATACACCCGTAGCAGCTCTTTTTTCTGCTTTTGTATGCTCATTCTGTGAGAAAACATTTTTTGAGACTTCTCAGCCAAAACGTTATGACCCAAATTTATCAATCTATTTACATACTCTAGGGTCAAACGTTCTCTTCTTTTCTTAGAAATTAAAGCTTATATCACCTCATCAACTTTTCTTTTTGTACATCTTATACTTTGTGTATAGTTCAACAATTATTTTCTTTCCAACAACTACCCAGAAAATCCATTAGTCATGGCTAATAGTGGTCTCACTCCAGTTGGGTCAGCCTATGCATATTTAAATACTGTATATGTATGGTTTATAATGTATTTTGGTCATTTTATTCCCGTTTTGTTTTCCAAAAAAACAAAAAGAGTTACATCCGTGGAATACCTTCTCATTAAGAACTCAGAGAAAATATAATAGAAAAAAAATAATTATTTTGAAAATGAGCTTGGAAGAAGTTTTTCTATTCGCAAACCATAAACCATAGTTGTTCCTGATGAACGCTTTATTAGGAACTCCCCAGTTTTTAATAAAATATAAAATGGGTTCATGACCAAGAGAAAGGATTTGAAAGAGACGGAAAGTTGTAATAAATATTTAGATTTTGTATTGATTCTACTTCTCGTTCCAATTTTATATACTTGTCTTAGTTTCGCTGTTCCTTTTAATTTGTTTTTTATTTTCGATGACTGTTTTTATGGATGCGCAACTATGGAAAATAGATTAAATTGTGTAACAAGTTGTCCTGTTATTTTAGATGATGATCTTACTATATATAAGAGAGAAATAAATAATTTATTTCATAGAGAATTCGTTGGTTGTATTGATTCTATTTTATATTTTCCTAGAAGAGAATAGATTGAGTTTTAGTCTTGAAAAGATATTGAGTTAATTGTCAGTAAATCAGAAATGGAAAAAAGTGGCAAAAATGTTTTTTCGAAGGTTTTGTATATATTGTAAAATATCAACAATTAATACTTTGATTAAGTATATTAAAAAGCCGAAAGAATATTCAAACCTGTGAATATGAAAAGTTATCTTCACTGGATTTGTTTCTTATGCTAAGTTGTAGAATTAACTTGGACAAAAATAAACCTAAGAAATATTTGGCAGTACAGTTTTGGTAGAACTATATTTCTACTAGATTTTTTATAAATCTATTTCTATTTGAGCAAATGTTAAATTTTGTTATCTTTAAGATTGGTAATTTAAATCATTTGTGGTTTGATTTAAAAAAAAGAGAATATAAGTATTTCTTTTACTTTTTGCTTTGTCTTTAATAAGCTTGAGTAGAAATCACAACCTACAAAACTACTTCTTTTTCTTTGATTTCTCGTATCCCTTCAGAAATCCACCCAACATTTTCGTTTAACCATTCTAAAGTATTACCTTGAACAAGATTAAAACTAAGTTCAGTTTCAGTGTTTAAAAAATATCAACTATTCTTTTATTCTTGAAAATATTTCTTGCAAACCCTTTGAATAAAAGTGATTCAAGAATATCTTCATCCTTTTGAAATAAAAAGACAACTCTTACAAAAACAGCCAAACGAACAAGACTTTTGAAACCTATTTTAATATCACTCTTAAAAGAAGGTTTTATCTTTGCTCTCTTTAGTTCAGGAAGTAATTCAGGAAGAATAAAAACATCATTTTCTTTTTCTACAGGTATTAAAACCAAACTATTCAAAGCCAAACTTAAAATATATTTCTTTTCTTTGTCAGAATATTCTTTCAAAAGAACATTAAAGATTTCAATACTAATTTTTCCTGAATCAACATAATTTCTATAAAGACGAGAAATATCACTTGGAATTCTAAATGCAAGTTCATGAAAATTTGGATCTCTGATAAACTTTCCTAAAGCTTGAGCAAGATAAGAAGGTGCAAAAAATATAAAGTTTTCATCTGCTTCCAAATCTAAATAAGGAAAATAACAAATTAAACCAGCTTTTGAATATATTTCAAGCATCTGTTCAACTTCCCAATCTTCAAAACCACAAGAATATGATTTATCTTCAAATTCTTTCAAAGTCATAATATTTGTTTGTTCTCGACAATTATCAAGGAAAAGAATGTGTGCTGTTCCCATACCAAAGTTAAGAAAGTTTCCTTATTTATTCCAGCTGCTCCAGAAACGAGACTTTTTATTTTATCTTTTATATCCTTTAACTCTTGAGAACCCTGTTTAGAGTTTTCGATAGGAAAAAAAGTATTCAAATCATTTTTCAATATATTTAATTCAGAAGAAAGACTTTTGACAAACTCTTGAAATTTATTTTGTATTATTTCTAGATTAGAATCTTTAATATTCTTTCTTTTATATCTTTTTAAATAAGTACCAATGAAAATAACTGGTGCTTTTCCTGTATTTTTTAAAATACTTTCACACCAAAATTTTAATCTAAATAAATCATTTTGAGATATTTTTGTCATATTAAAAACTAGAAAATAAAGAGAATTTGTGTTCATAAAAATATGATGAACAGAAGAAAATATTTCTTGTCCACCAAAATCATAAACACGAAAATAAACATCATTTGTACCAAAACCATAACTATTTGTTTTCATATCTTCAATAAACGTTTCATCATAAACTGTTCTTGAAAGAAGTTCTTTTTCAAAATCAAGCTTATATTTTGTTTCAACTTCTTGATTAGGATCAAAATCAACATAAACAACACAAGGAAGACTATTTTTTACTCTTTGAACACTTAATTCATATTTAGATATTGAATTCCAGTTATAATTATTTGGGTTTATTGAAAATATATCAATATCATTCAAAACTAAGGTTAAATTATTTTCGAGTAAAAAACTTTTATCAAATAAACTTCTTATGGTAGAAGTTTTTCCAACTCTTCCATCACCCATAAAAAGAGCTTGACATTCATTTAAAAGAGTTAGTCTATTGTATTCATCCCTTAGTTTTGCTGAAACATAATGTTTAAGTCTTTCTTTTAAATTTTTTATATTGAATGTATTCTCTCCAAGTTCAAATAACATAAGAGAAGAATGATTATCAAGTGAATTTTGAACTTCATCTTTGTTTTCTTCAATATTTATTTCACCAACTCGCAAACTAAAACTCAGAAGAAAACAAAATAAACATAAAATTCAGCAAAGAAGGTAAATTTTCCAAGCAGCTTTTTGTTAAATTGGTAATTTCTGGGTTATCAATCCTCAAGTTACCTTCTTGAATACTAGAAGTAAAGAAAAGAAAAGAAAATACAAAATATTTATCAAATTATTCATTCTTGAAACTTCCTTCAATATTTGAACAAGTGTTTTTTCTTTCATATTATTTTTCTTGAGACTATTATCAATATAAATAAAAACTTTACTTTATTGACTTTATTTTTTGTCCTTTTAAAAACTGAGAAAGAGAATTATCTTTTGGAATATTGCAATAACGAAAACTAAAACATAAAAACAACAAAAAATATACTTTAGTGACTGAATATTTAATCTTTGTTTTATTTTTTTCATTCCAATAAAATTTAAGGTGTTTAAATGACAACAGAAAAACCTAAAATAATAACAAAACAAGAAAAAACTGAAGTATTTTAACCTTTGGAAACTTTTCAAACCAAATAGAAAGGTTTTTTCCAATAAAATCTAAAGGGCAGAAGTAAAAACTAAAGAATAAAACAAGATATATGAATACCACAAATATTCGTTATTTTCGTCCTCGTTAACTTCATTACCAAACTCTTCTGCTTCTTTTTCTAAACAATTCACCTTCAATTGGATAAAAATTCTTATCATAAGACCTATGAACTAGAATAGAAAAAATAAACCATTGAATTTTGAATGCTGTGCTTTCATTTCTATTGTCAAATTGCTGTTTGATTGTTGGGGCTTAGTGAGAGAAAAGAATAGGCATATAATTAACAAAAGTGTTGGTATGTAGTGAGAAAAGTACAGAAGCTTAAAATTCAAGTTTAGAGCTTTAAATTGATATAAATATTGTTTTCTAACTCGCAGTATTTGTTGAGATACGAGTCAATGAATAATTTGTAAATTTGTGTCTTTGATTGATAGGTTAATTGTTAGGCGGTATTTACAGTAATGTCATACTGAAATATAATAGTATGTAACTATCAAAGGAAGTGTTTGAGTGGCTTTAGATGATATATTTTACGATTGATTTCTGACTTTGTTTGTCTAATTGAAGTTGCAGTAATGCAACACTGTGCCAAAAATAGAATTGGAACTTAACAGTATTTTTATTGGAACTTTAATTTCTAATAGAAATGTATAATTGTCTTCGAATTGTAGGACATATCTCAGGTATCATACATCACAGCTTTCGTGAAGAGCTTCACGCACGACATTTTTAGAACCAGGATGTTTGTGATGGGTCCTCTTTTGAGTTTACATCTTTCAGCCTATTTATCATTGTTATAATATCTGTTCACAGAAGTTTCGTTACGATACCCTCTACCCGTTTCCCAGTCTTCACCTCTACTAAATTTATCCAAAGTTACCTATAAATATCTTCCAGCATGTTTCGTTTCTATCTGTCACGTTATATTAGCATTTCCTGTATTAAGGCTTATTCAATTTTCAATATTTTGTCCATATTTGAGTCTGAAAATAATAATGCTAAAGAAAAATGAATCGCCTCCTGCTAGTATGAAGCTGCATGCTTGTGTTAAGAAAAAAATAACTCGGGATAAATTTTGTTACAGAAAGGCTAAAATACGCAATTGCAAAGCTCTGTGCGAGCTGTTTTCCGAATTGTATAGCTGCACAAGTAGAACTAAGGCCAAATTTCGTGAGGCAAAATATGTTTACTTACGCTAACAAAAATTCTGCAGAAGCACCATCCAGAAAGTTTTATATTTCGACTCAAACTTTGTTTGCAAGAGTAAGATTTGTTGAATTAGTACATCTTACGTCTATTTTTATTGATAATCACTAGTAATTGATGCATTTTTCTTGAGTTATTAATGACAATAATTATTAATCTGAATTGAAAGAGAATCAATTAACATGAACTAAAGTCCCAAGTTCCTTGTTGTGAATCAAGATCTATAGGACTCTAATCTGAATAAATAATGAATTCTGAACTCTACTTGCTAATCGTGATATTCATTCTAGAGTGTGTGGTGACATTTAATACTCCCAGAAAGTCTTCTTCCTGAAGATCACAAGACGGTACAGTCATTATTATGTCCCAACACCATTGACGTAAGTTTGTTTAGCTACATGAAGACAATGCTAGATGTGCTTAAGCCAAGTATAATACTGAATTTTCGCACCATGTTTGACGTTATTGTTTTGCTTCGTCTGTTCGGTTTCGATCCATATATTGCGCCTGAGCATCTATGTTCTTCCAATTTCTTATGTAAACGTCCTGTATGTGAATTCTTAAATTTCGAAATAATGAAATTCTCTAGAATGGCTAAAAAATTGATTTTACTGTAACTCTCAGAACTTATTTGGTTTTTCGGATTTTTCTCTTAAGTATGTACATTCTTTTCCTAGTTACGGGCAGATCTGCATCAGTGCAGTACTTCGTCTTCTTGTTTTTCAAGACATTTTGAAACATTTCTCAGCTAAAAGCACGGTTCTTTAACTTGCGACGACAAAATTTATCTCTTGTTAATCCTAGGGAACTTCACTTAAATAATATAACTGATGTACAGAAGCTCTAACTCATGCAACGGTTGGCATATTTTATACAGAGATTTTGCACCACTTTTTCAGTTGATACTGAAGAATATAGCACAAATTAATTTTTATAGTCCAATTATCTTTATCTTATGAAATGTATTTCTCTTTTTTCTTCATTGGTTGTCGTTTTCCCGAAATATAGAAAATCTGAAAGCACACTAGATTCTCAGTTCTTAGTTTAGCGAAATAAGGATTTTTTTCATACACCTTTGGGTCAAAAAACTTTAGTACAGAAAAAAAAGAGAAATCATGAAAAGCAACTTATTCTAATTATTAAAACTCTTCAACTACAATTTGCTACAAGCGTTTCTGTTCCCGTTGGCTGGCATCGTCTGCAACTTAAACGAGGAAGCTTCCAGGATTTTTGGTGAATAAAACCAGGAGCTAACCACCCATAGTTTTATGCACCACCAAATTGGAAAACAAACATAGATAACATTGCCCTCATCTAATAGAGAGGTTTTAGAAATGACCAGTCTTACACATGTTAAACTCTGTATGAACACCATACTTGGCTCAGTGTAGTGATTACATTCAAGAAATTTCACCGAGAAAACACCTTAGATGGTGTTAACAAAAGAAAAGGCGCGAATAAATTCTATGAGCTGATGAAAAAGTTTATTTAATTATATAACTCTGACGTGTTCTTAGTCTGAGATAAAGTATATTAGAGTACTTTAGCAGAAGAATTATTTACCTATAGTCAACAGAGAGTTTTTCTTAGTTGATACAATATTTTATATTTTATACTTTTATACTTATATATTATTTTAGAATACTTACTTATCACAATATTACATTACTATATTTTTGGAGATTCTTAAAAATTTAAAAACTGTATACCTATTACATTTAATTTTAGAAACTACTCCCAACACATTTTACTTATCGAAAAGCTATTAAGAAATAGCTAAAACTTTTATTAATCTATCGAAGGATCTATATTTCAAAGCGAAAATATTAGATTTTACCAATACCTTTATTTTATTAAACTAAACGTTTATTCCCAATTTTTTGAAGTATTTACCACTTCTTAAGACACTTGACTCTAAGAGTAGAATAACACTTTAGAGTCAAGACTTATATTTACTTTAATACTATTTTTAAAGGAATATACTAAAAACTTACACTTAAACTCTACAGAACTCTAATCTACAAGTTGGTCATCAACAGCACCGGTGAACTAGAGCTAGTTATAATTAAAACTTCTGAAAACTATATGAAGTACTGGATTTACTCTGAAGTATTTGACAATTTCTTTGCCCAAAATGAAAAATATTGCTGAAGTAATAAACACAATATGGCATTACCACAAGTCTAAGTTATTTCGTTTTTGCCAACAACCACAAAACCAAAACAAGATGCCAAGAAAAACTTCAAGAAAGAGTAAATCAGGTAGACGAAAACGTGGTTCAAAATCCAAGTTCAAAAGTTTAGATAATGATCTTCGAGTCACCCTAACATCAGAGGCAGCTAAGCTCAAATCTCTCCCTTCTGATGCTCTCTTTGTGACTGAAACATCAACAAGAGTTCTTTCTGAACGAGAGCAAATTATACAAAAGCATGAAAAGAAGCTGCAATTGAAAAGAGAAAGAGCTAAAATATCCCAAATCAAACTTTCAGAGTCCCGAAGCAAGAAATTTAAACCATTGGAAGGCGATAACGAGAAGTTAGTAACCAAGAAACTCCTCGACAAGTATCAACTCTTATCCAACAAAGTCACTGAAAGGAATCTCGAACCAATTAAGAAACTTGTGATTTCAAAATTAGAAGGAGAAGAAGAAAAAAAGCAAACTCCAAAAGCAAAGATATATGACTTATGGGCTTCTGATTCTCAAGTGGATTCTAAATCCTTAAAAATTCATTCGCAGAAGAATAAAGTATGTCCTAGAATGCCGAGAACTTTGAAGCATGAGAAAAAACTTTCTCTTGTTTCCGTAAAAAAAGGAAAAATTCCTCATCCAGGTGCTTCTGTAAACCCGATGAAGGAAGACATTATTCAAGGGATGGAGAAAGTTGTTGAGTTAGAGCAGCCAAATGCAATAGAAAAAAAAGAAAATAAGGCTTTATATGATATTATTCAAAGGCAAAAGGTTCCTGAACCCACTAAGCTGTTCATTGACGATGAAGAAAGTGAGAAAGAAGAGGATGAGGAAGAAGAAGTTTTTCAAAAGGATCCATCAAGACCTGTTACTAGAAAACAAAGAAGGAAAAGAAAGATTCAAAAGTTGAAAGAGCTAGAGCAGCAAAAGCAAAAGAAGCAAAAAAAACAACTTGCTAGTGCGATGTCGCTTTCTAAAGGGAAGAAAATAGATAAAGAATTTGCTAAACTTGCCAAGGAAAAAGAGCTGCAAAAAGAAGAGAAGCAAAAACTTATTCAGCAGACTGAAAAGAACCGAAGGGAAGATGTTATAGTGTATGAAGAAAATGGAATTGAGAAAGAAGAAGAAAGAAATATTCCTGTTGTTTTACCTTCTGATTTACGTGATGGAAAATTAAGGACAATAATTCCTCATGGTGGACTTTGGAAAGATCAATGGTTTGGTCTTCGAGAAAAAAATATTCTTGCAACTGGAGTAAGAAAACAAACCAAAAGGTATATTCTTTTGCAATGACGATTTTCTTTATTTACCATCTTTCGCTTGAAATATAATGAAACTATTTTTTTTCTGAGCACCTTATTTTTTAGCAAGGTAAAAGTTATAGCTGTTGGAGAAAATTTCACAGATAAGAATCATTTGATCAAGGCGCCAACAGAAAAAGGATCTCGTTCAAAGAAAGCTGTATTCATACGACCAAAGATGTTCTGAGCAGGTTGTTAACATTTAAGAAAGTTTTTTCTCAATATTAACAACGCTTGTTTTCACGGCTTGTAACTCTTTCATAACATCCTCAATGGTGAAAGCAGCAGCAGGAGTTTGAACAGCAACGGGAGCAGCAGCTGCGGCAACAGGAAGTTTTTCTGCTGGTTTTGGTTGCGCAGGCTCTGGTGCAGCCGGCTTTTCAGCTGGTTTTCTCATTCTGTGTGCAAGACCATACATGTATGAAATGACAGCATATGCTCCAATTCCGTTGACCATGTAGCGGGATGTGGTATCTAACGCTTGGTATCTTTGCATCAATGACATTCTTGTTTTTTCTTGTTTCTTTTTTCTACACTCTAGTCGACTACTTTTGATTGGTTGAATTTTTGATATTCTGCCAATCACAATGTTTCAATACTAAAATTTGGTTGGACTGATAAACCAATCAAATCGGGATGTTGTGAAAGAATGGTTGATGAGGAATATTGTACGAGAACGAAGCCCGATACAATTGAGTCGTTAAATAAACTTAACAAAAATGAATTAATTAACAAAATTAAAAAGTTGGAAGAAAGACTTGCCTCAGAGGTAAAAGGACGCGTTACTGCAGAGAAATCTCTTAGGAAACATTTACTTGCAGCAAATGTTCTAGGGCCGCAGTTTGGTGAAGTTAAACCTATTGGATACGCCGCAACGTGCCTGCCACAGAAATTTGGGATTCCACGACAAGCTTTGTTAGCTCCATCATGTCCTGGAAAGTTGGTTTTGAATATTAAAGTGATTCATGGACAAGGATTGGTTGGTTTGTCGTCTTACTCACATCTTTGGTTGGTAACAGTTTTCAACAATAACACGAATGTTCATAAATTGACGAAGCTTGTCGAGAAGAAATCTCCTCGAAATGGACTAAAGACATTTCCTGCTCTTATTAAGCCACCTCAACTGGGCGGAGAACGGACAGGAGTTTTTAGTACCAGGTCACCACATAGACCGAACCCAGTAGCACTGAGTCTGGTAAAGATTCGTTCTGTTGATGAAAATAAGGGAATTGTATATTTTAACGGAGTAGATCTTCTGCATGGAACACCTGTGTTGGATATTAAACCTTATTTGCCTCATGTAGATAACCCAAAATCAACTGAAAAATTTCTGGAGGATTATAAGATACACAATGTAGATGGCATCTCCTCGAGTGAATGGCTGAACAACCAGAAGTTTGTGTTTGTGGATGTGGCGATTGGAAGAACCTCTACTGAAGAAGAGAGTTTGACCAATAAGATGCAAGAGTGGGTTACTGAAGGTAAAGTGGAATGGTTTAAAGACACCGATTCTTTCTTTCAAGGATTGAGAGAAATTTTAAGATTAGATCCACGGAGTGTGTTGCACGGACGAGGGGATTACAAAAAAGAGGGAAGAAAAGAGTTTGGTGTATTCTTCGATAACTTCAACATTTTTTTTGAACCAGGAGATGAAGGGAGCAGAACCCTTACTGTTACGAACATTCTCCACACCCCTAGAAAATGGAAAGAGACACTGAATTCATGATGAATTGAAAAACTTAAAGCAATAATGTGATTAAAACTATTTGAAGAAGCTACTGGTTAGAAGAAGAGTGAACACAAAATATTTTGTTTTCTTCAGCAGCTTCATATTCATCAAGTTGGTCCAAAATAGTTTCTAGTCTATAATAAAAGTCTTCACAGCTCTTTTTTCCACTTAAAACAACTGACTTGACAAAAAGATGAGGAAAACTATTTTTAATACTTTCAGCTGCTTTTAACTCTGGATTTCCATCACCTATTGAAATAAAATTCTTCAAGAATAAAGCTGATTCACCTCTTCTAAATCTTTGTAACTCAGTTTCAAAACTTCTTTCAAATACATTTCGAAAACAAAATTTCTTCCATATATTTCTATCTTGAAATTTACTTGAATATAAATCTTGAGCAGAAATAACTTCTATTTTATTTTGTTTAAATAAAAGTGAATATGTTTCAGGAAGAAACTTCTTACAAGTACCTTTTATCCAACTCATTGTTCCATTACTGACAACCTTTACAAAGTTACTCAAATGAAGAGTTTTATTTAAAATATCAACTATAAGTAAATCTGTTACTTCAAAGAAATCTTGTAAGTTTTCATTCATGTGCAAATCTTTCCAAGAAATAAGTTTCTGTTGTTTCGTAAGGAAAGTTACCACCTTTGTTGGGAATAAAGTATCATCATAATCAAAAATAAACAAAGTCTTCAATTCATCAGGCTCAAACTTTTCCTTTCTTGAAGTTTTCTTCTGAAGAAAATCCAACTTTTTAGAGTTTTCTACTTCTGTGCTTTCGAGAAAGTTGCAACTTCTTGGATCTTTCAACATACTTACTAACTTCACCTTCTTCTGAGGTTCAACAGTTGTTTTCACTCCGATACACTCATAAACACCTTCAATTTTTCTTTTCATGTTTCTCTCTTTGCTTTTTTAACTTCTCTTCCAATTTTGTTTCTTTATGTTCTGAAGACGAATATTTTGTACTGCTAAACGGCTAAGTTTACTGTGAGAAATATGACACGTCATTAAGTTTTACATACTAATTAAATAATACACACATTAGTTAACAATAATGGATGATTTGGCCAAACATCAAAATAACAAGAATTAAATTCAGTAGTTTATCTTTAAAAGCAAAAAAGCAACAAGAACTATCCCTCTAACTATATACCAATCTCACTATTGAACCCCCAGTTCAAACTTGTCACAATAATCATCAACAATCGGTTAACCCCAATACTAATTGAACTCCCGGACTATCAAGCGGGCTTCAGAAACAACCGCTCGACAATACAAAGATTGAAGCACTTGTTACAATCATAAAGAAAACTCTCAACCGGAAGATATATCTTTGAATTCTATTCATAGATCTTGCGAAAGTTTTGATAGTATTTCGCACAAGTTCATGAGGTTAGCTCTTGAAGAACATCAAGTACCAAAAAAAGCTCATCAAACTCATCACCACTCTCTATGATAAAATAAAAAGTTTCATCTCAGACAGCGGTGAGAAAAGCAGATTGGTAAATATAAAAAAGGGGTGCTACAAGTGGATATCTTATCCCCAAGTATCTTTATTCTCTTTCTTGACTCCATAATGAAGAGAATAAAAACAATACCTTACAAGGCACCATATTGCACAACCAAACCTTCAGATATTTTGCTTTTGCAGATGACTTGGTAATACTAACATGGAACGATGAAGAGATAATCAGCTTTTTAAGGCAACTGCAGAACCTTCAACAACTCACGGGCCTAAAAGTTAATGTTAGTAAAACAAAAATTATGCTCACAAACGAAGGATACAATTTGGTTGATAAAATACCAGACGTAGACATAAACAGAATACTAAACAACTTCCACTGTGAGCATTGTGACAGATATTTCCACACGGAAACATCACTAAGGTGTCACAAAAGCTCAAGGTTTTGTGATAGGACGCGCAACAGAAACAGAGCTAGGACTTTAGCTGTTACTGACAGTAGAACGATCATACACGATAAAATCCAACCCGAAACAAATAATGTTGAAGTAGCATGCGAAGTTATTCAAACAGTTGCAAGATACAAACACCTGAGAGCTATCTTCGACTCAAAAGGTATTAATGCTGACGTGATCTCTAAGATGCTAGCTGAAGCCCACAGCCATATCAGTAGGTTCAGAGACATACTATCTTCCATGAACATCCAGAAAAAGACGGGATTTAATCTGGAAAGAGCATTAGTAGCAACCCTAGTCAAATATAATGTAGAAAATTGGCCGTCCAACGTAAAGATAACAAGAGCCTTAACAAAGATATCAAGCAGGCTGAATAAGGTCATCGACAAGATAGAAAGCTACAGCTTTCAACTGGAGGGGGAGACTTGGATCTTGTTAGCACAGTAAAAAAGCGTCAGGAAAACCACAAATCCACAGCAAAAGGCATTGTAGATAAAGAACTAGTAGCAATACGCGAATATCAGATTCAAAATCTATCTATACCACCACCAGCAAAACGTATACAGTACTGTGAAGCACCTGCATTACTTGGAGAAAAACTAGTGCCGTCTGAGGACCTGCCACCAACCCACTTCTTTGACCACCCTGAGAATGAGAACCAACCTTCAACCTGCACAAGAAACCATTAACCAACACTTGAACATGAACACGAGGTTGGACTTAAACAGAAACTTGGACACGAACAGGAGCCCAACAACACCCTCTTACTGTTGAAATATAACAACCACAATCATCCCTTAGAAATTACATCAACCAGAATATTGCCTACAGCGCTAAAGGAAACTTCAGGAATAATCGCTGGAGGAAAAGGGATGAGCCCATGGACTATATTCAACTGCTTGAGCAAATAAACAAAATCCTAACAAGATATTAAACGCCACACTATGGACGAAAACCTCCAAATATCAATATCCATGACCTAAACAAATACCAGTTGATAGTCAACCACAAAATAACTCGAAAAACAATAGATATCAGCTCAAAGAATCCACCACCCCAGAACCCATAAAGAACAACAATAAAGCTCACTAGGAAAAAAGACTCTCTCAAAAATGAATGCTTCACTTTAAAAATGGCAAAAATCTTCACCAATTATGTTTCCATTCAATCTCCCGAGTTTAAATCATATCCACCAAACTCCAAGCAACTCTAAACAGGTCTAGGATTATCAAAAGCCATCATAAGATAGAAACAAGCTATTCACAATGTAAAATCCGGCTAAGAAAGAACAAAATCTTGAAATTCTTGAACAGGAACATAATAATTAGGTATATTGTGGTAAATCTTCAATTAGAAATGCTTCAATGGCTTGAACTGAGAACATGTGACATTATCTTTTCAATCTGTGTGACTTGTATTTTTTTAATTTGATTGTGGGTTGTATCAGAATCGCCAGGATTTTGGGGAAAACTGGGAACAGATCGAAAAATGGATAGTTTGACCAACCAGATTCAGAGTATCCTGTGCTACACCAATAACATCAGACCACAGCTAATGGAACATAATTGAACAATAATATAAAACAATGTTACGTAACTCTTATTGGTAGTTAGATCCCCGTTGCAGGGGCTAGGCCAGTATATCGAATTAACTCTCCTAAAACCTAAACCTAAACCTAGAATAAATTTTACAGTGGGATGCAAGTTTCCACGCGAATAATTGTTGGAGAGTCTACTTGAGCATGAAAAATTGAACAATCGAAAATGTAAAAAAAATGTAAATTCAGCTTGGAGCGTCTTCTAGTCTTCAAACCCCGAGGATCGCCCCGAAACTAAGCAATAATAGTTTAAATAAGTGTTATCAGGCACGAAAACCCGACTAAATAATGTGCTAGTTGCATCTTCTGCTAACTCCAATCCCTCCCCCTCCCCTTATCTTATAAAAACTTACATCCCTGGAGGCTAAAGTTCTATATTTCTTTATGGTTTCCTTGTGCTACAAGAAGTGACAAGTTCTGGTCCTCAGTTACTGCATACATTGCGTTATTATGTATAAAACTGATTGGTTATCCAATTTAAGGACTTAAGGCCAGAAGAAAAGAACAAGGATTTCCAAGAAATAATTTAGCTTATCTATTTGCAATCATGTATAAGTTGCAGTTATAGTGAGAGAATCATATAATTAGACATAGAAACTAACAAAAAAAACACTTTTAAAATTATTTGGATGCTTCTTCTGGATAAGTGGAAATTTATGCAAAAATGTATCAGATCTTAGAGAAGCTCTTTACCATAGAAAGAAAGCAGACCCCTCCTTGGTACCAGGGGATTTCAATGTCTAAATGTACAACAAAGACTTATGTAAATTTGGAAACTACGGACTATCGACTCTCTCTGACAGAGTTGTAAAGCTATTTCAGGAATTTCTAAATAACCATTATTTTACAATTGCAAACACCTGCTTTAAGAAGGGCAAAAGTGTCAGTTCCCAGTTTATGTTCTTTTCGGATAAAATCAATACTGCATAACGGAAGGAAAGCAATTACATCATATCCTTCGATAAGATTTTTGGACTATACAGGAAGTTTAAACTATTAAGAAGCATCGTAATATGCGTCCAAGGAGGGAAGCTCTAGCCACCTATCTGATTCTGTAGAAATATCCCAGTCGTCCCATGTAATAATGGCAATTATTGAATAGGAACAATTCAAAAAACTAACAGGATTTCTCCAAAATACAGCAGATGAGAAATAGTTTAAGTGGTGAAATATTAGGGGTTAAAATATCTCAGAAAAAGCTCTAAATAAATAGCGACATTAAAAAGAGAAGAAATAAAACAAAAAAATGAATATAGTAATAAAAATGCCTCAAACAACAAACCATTGTCAACTCACCCATTTGTCAAAAGAGATACTTCATTTCAAAATGAATTTTTGCGAGGTCAGAATCATAATTTGGAAGATATTAAACCGTGAACATAACAAAATATTTCGAGGATTGATAAGTAAATGCGCCCTAGAGGCACTTGAGTTTCGATTCGATATTAAGCTCGGTTAAATAAATTTGATTCCTTAAAGAAATGATACATTGAAAGTAACCAGAATAATGAAATATATCTCTGTAAAGCAAAAGAGGATACAACAAGAGCTAGCATCAATAGCAAAAGAGATATGTGATGGCGCGTATGGACGAGGAATATCACCAAAATTAATCTAACAAGTTCAAACTTTCCAACCTACAGAAAAGATGTAGACTAGATAGCAATTTCTTAAAAGCCCCAGGACTGATCCCTGTAGAAAAGTATTTGCGACAAGAACTGTAACCGATAGTTAAGACTCTAAAACCCCACAAAGCTCTTCGGTCAGACAGTTTAAAATATGTAGTCACCTTAGAGTACATCCAACGGCTAGTAGAAAAACTTTTCAGAATTCTGAAATGTTTGACCTAGAGGGAAAATAGAGCCATAAGCCACCAGCATTGGTAAGTTCTACAAAAGAGACCTGGATACAGAACTCTTCCAACTCCGCACATATCCCCTTCTTAGATACAACATACAAGGTAATAACCTAGCTTTGAATAGTAGATGGGGTGCTTTAGCTAAAATAACAATAGTGAATCACCTATCAGGTTTTGGATAAAGTTTATTACCTAGTTAATTTTTTTAATTAGTTCTTATTCACGCTAAATTAAAGAAACTATTAAATTAAAAAAATCCATTGAATTAAAGAAGGCTTTTGACATCTGATTACCTCGATTTCTGAAAACAGCTCAAGAAAAGAAAATATTGTATTCAAACATAGTCAAAATAGCTCTGTATTTATATAAAGGTGGAATTTTTAAAGAAATTCTGCACTCGAAATTAAGTATAGTGGTAATAATTATCCGGGGAGTTCTGAAAGGCGACAGCCTAGACTCCGTCCTATACGTAATAGATTTTGAAGATATATTAAGAATAAACTTACAGATAATGGGGAAGGTTATCTAGATGATAAAATCTATTTTGTAAAGGACTTGGGGTTTGTCATTCATTTTTCTTTCCGGTGCCAAAAGAGAGAAGTGATGATGGTTTTTATAAATATAGATAATGAAGACATATTTAACTCACTACTCAAAATGAATGCTTTAAAACCAGAAAAAGGTTTTTCCTAATAAAATGGCTAGGAAACGTGTTTTCTAAATATCATGTTTATGCTCTTATCAGGAAGTTTATATGCTAAGTGTATGATATGGGTATCATGTCGAAACATGTGTGGTCAGAACACAAACCACGTAGTTTAGAACCACGAGCTGCCACGACTAGCGAAAGTAATGGATCTAGAGTTGAATATAAGGCTACTTAGAACTAATTTCTGAATCATTTACCAATAGATCCAGGTCTGGAGACAGGCTTTGGATCCAAATATAAAGTTGGGGCTTTTTATTATCTGGATATAAATATAAGCTACCATGATGTAGTAAAAGTAAATCTTGGGTGTCCAGATACAAAAATTCTACGCTATTGGTAATGCGCTATCACCTTACTGAAAAAATAGAATATGACTGCCAACTGAAATAAAAATATCATTAAGGTAGCTGTTCCCTCCTATTTAAGTTGTGATTGTAATTTTTTTTTTGGGGGGGGGGTTCTGGAAGAGATGCACTGTAGTGAAAGTGATTATGCATTCGTGGAAAATTAAACGACTACAACGAGTACAAGAAATATCCCACTAATAATAGAAGAGAAAACTACACGAAGAATCGTTTTGATTTATTTTTTTTTTAAATATAGAAAATCAACATAACGAAAAATACCGGGCATTGCATTGAAGAAGGTGAATTATTTGATGAAGTCCTGAGGGGAAGATACATAATTATACACAAAAATCTGACACTGAAAATAGCATTCGAGCCTATAGTGTCTATCCATACTCCATAAGAGCTAGTTTCGTCATTATGACCCCGCTAGGAAAGCAATAAAAGTATATGGAACTGGAAAGCTTGTGAAACTTGACTCTGAGTACAATTAACGGGAAACTAGAAATAACATACCGGAGTATATCATCGGCCGGAACCTTAATTAATATAACCCGTGAATTCCTCAGTGAGCTTTTGCCGAACCCTAAAATGCTTCAATGACCCGCAAAGAATCATGAAAAGTATGAAAAAACAATAAAATACTGCGTTTGAAATATCACAAGACTTTAAAGTAGTATTTGGAGCCTCAAGAGTGAGTTAATAGCAGGCAAAGCTCTGGTATGCAGAATATGAATGTGAAGAAGTGATTTATGCAGTATGATCATTGGAAAATGCAACAGTATAATTATAAAATATTCAAACAACCACCAAAGCGACAATAAAACTAATATAAAACGTCAAGAACATAAAAATAATCTAATAGAAGAACCGTATGATTGTGATCTTGCTTTTCTATTCAATTTGTGTTTTTCTATTGTGGGTTTAAGTTTTGAGAAACTTAAAAGGGGAAAATAATGGTGGCAACACCGTGATATTGTTGAGTCTGTGAGGGGATTTGATAATGGGGTGAAAGATGAGGATATTGAGATACCAACATCTGATATATTAAGACCGAAGCATAATGGCGAGATTCAAGAAAATGAAAATCGTAAGTTTTAGATAGCCAATCAGATTAGTACATTGTCTCTTTACGGCAGATTAGGTCTCCATCCAATGGATCCGTAAGGAAGTCTACACAAACCCTTCAAAAATGGCATGTCCAGAGAGTCATGGCACTGGCACCTAAAAATTATGCTTAAATTTAAGGACTTTGCTGCTATGGAACATTTATTAAAGATAGTTTCAGTAGTTATTGCACCAATTATAACGTTTTAATTATTCCGGAAATTCAAGATTAAGTAGTAATTTACCCAATAGCCGCATCAAAATAACGTAGTTTTTAAGATTCATAACTTCGAGATATGAGTCGGAATAAAAACAATAGATCCCAAAGACAACCAATCCGCTACAAACCAAGTATCTGCATGGCAGGGGAGATATTAATAAAGATTATACATTTAATAAGAAGGTATCATATCTTTGAAAGAATAATCAATCATTTATCCTCCTAAAATACACCAATAAAATTCAAAGAAAACCTAAGAACTTATAATATTCAAATTAAAATTATCTTAACATAATAGAAAACTAACCTATTATAAGTTTCTTAATCAAGTCCATATTCTAATTCCACCACATGGGCTTAGTAAGTAAACTCATTGTAATCTTCAACAGGTTGAAAGAGGTTAGCAAATGGTTTAGTAATACCTTAACTTAGATGTCGGAAACCTGGCTATCAACTCTTACATCCTTTACTTCGAGAAAAAAACGTATAATCCTACATATTATTTCTTCTGGTTTATTTTTAATTTGCATGGAATAGTGGAACTAAAATAAATTACTAAGATTCAAACTTGTTTAGAACCCAACTTACGGCCGCCAAAATGACTCTGGTTTTATTATATTTTACCGTAGAATATCGGAGAGCCCTAAGAAATATGGAGGTTGTCTTAGCTTAAACCCGTTCTCATTTGAGCGAACCTAATTGGTCATTCATCATAACAATAAGGTAAATGAGGATAAAAAAATACAAAATATACTAAGTTTTCTTTGCATTTTCAAATAAGTTGGGTTCTTATATAAACACTGAAGTCATATAGTTGCATTTCGAAGAAAATGTTAGAACACCTTTTGATTTTGGTGATACCGAGTAACATTTATATCTTTGTTCAAGGTCATAATTAATTGGCTCTAAGCGCTTGAACCCTTTTTTGAGCGGCAAAACTAAAATTGAATAAACTGTAATGGTGAACAGTAGATTACACGAATATTTAACCAGAAAACAGAAAGTATCTTTACTACAACGAAGAAATAGGTGGTACTGGGTTGTGAATACTTGTTGACATCACTGGGTCATCCAATAACGGATTAAGAAAAAAAAACTTTTACTCTGAATATTTTCTTTTTAGCTTAGCTTTGAAGATATTAAATAAACATGTCTTACAGTTTTCTATACATTTTTGCATTGTCACATAAAATTCGAAGATACTGAAGTATTGATACAGTGACGGATATGTGCTTCAGAAGCAGAATATCCAAGTTAGATGTTACATTTCCCTTCGAATAAATCCGAGATTTGCTATATCAATGCTTCAAAAAAAATGATTTTGCTTATTTTCCGATTATCATATAACGAACTTGAGGTAATAACCTAAATCTTGAAATCTAACTTATCGTGCATATGAATACATATAACATAAGCTCAATTCGTATAAATAAATAGGATATTTTAGCTTATTTACCGTTAAAATGTAATTATTTTAAACAAAAGCAAAATTTAAAGATAAAAAAGATTTGCTGAGTGTGGATATATTTATTGTTATTGTGGTACTTCTTTTTATGATTTATTGCCGGTTTGTGTCTATTAAGCAAGGACAAAGATAATATAAGCCAGTCCTAATAATACGTCCTAATTAGGTACAATTTTATAATATACGTGCTTATTAAGCCAAGTAAAGAAATTTGGAGCTGTTGAAATTTACATTCTTTCAATAAACTATTGGCGAAGACTTTGATAGCATTTTCAACCTTAGTGTACGTTACAACGTTCATCTTGTTTATTTGAAAAGAGCAAATATTCCCACCAGTTAAACTCAATATACTTTGCATAATGTACATAATTAAACATTATTACTTAGAATAAAAAACATATATATATATATAATTTAAATATTTTTTTTAATATTGTATTTGCAATTAGTAGCTTCAATCATAACTAACGAAAATAACTGGACTAGGAGATATGTTCTTCGTACCATGCAGCAAATGAGATTTCAATTATTTAAGGAATGTGTTGATGTAGAAATATAAATGAATACACCAAAAAAAGCTTGTTAGAAAAGACAAATAAAATAGCACAGTGTTTCAAATGTATCCGTTGGAAAATCTAGTTTTAAGAGAAGCAGAGTCATTTTTGTGGTTAACAGTAACCAAATGTTGCCACTTGGATTGATTTAAAGTCATACTCGTAACAAAATAAAGACCCTTTTCACTTGAGTTTGTGAAATAAAGTTATCGCCTGAAGTTAATTAATCGATTTAAATATAAATTTAATCGAAAATAGGATTATCATTTGTTATGCAGTTGTTATAGCAGTTGTCTAGTCTAGTCATTATAACACTATGTAATAAGAAGTAACCGTTAAAGTTGTAATTGTCATAAGAGTTCATCTTTAAGCAAAACTTTCCTAAAAGTAAAAGTTTAGTACGGGTCATTGTTATTAAAGGAATTCAATAAAGACTCTAAAAAGCCGAATACATTTGATATTATTATGGCATTTTTATAACTCATATTTAGTTACTCCTTGTCTTATTTATAAGAGTTTGAATGAGCATTACTGAAATTGGCGTAATAATTATCCCCTAACTATTGGAATGAAATTTAATAATCTATTTATTGTAAGAATATTTTTTGGAGTAAAAGAAGGCAACTTAGATTACTTATACTTTATGTTCTGATACAAGCCCTCCTTTGCTTCATAAACAAATATTTTTTCAACTCAGTCGTGAGAGCTCGCCAGATGTATCATATGTGCTTTATGGATTTTGAAATTAGTTTTTGTGACGTATTAGTTTCTGCAGCTACCATCTATGAAGATTATATGCCTACATATTACTTGATTCTAGCCATATGTTTTATTTGTTTATACTTTCTTGCTATTTTGAGTCTTATTACATGTTCACATCTTCCCACTACTCTAATTTTATTTAATTAGCTTAGCATTGTTACATTTATCTTTCATTGGGATTGGAACAGATATTTCAATTTATTTCACCTTTCAATTGACCCACTTCATCAATTTCCATGCTAATTTATATTGAATTGTACTTGTTTCGTGTTCATGGCATCTATGTTAATTGAGTTCACGCGCTCAGAAACTAGTTCCTCAAGATTCTAATAGAAATAAATAAACATAAATTTTTCTTGTATTCTCATCTGGTTTGTGGTCCAAGAATTTCAAAAGTCAAATCTCATCGTTTTTTATAAGTTAATATGGTATTTTTCTTTTCATTGTTTCAATTCTAATTGTAAGATATATATAAGTTAGTATAAATTATATTTTAATAACATAATTCACATCTGAAGATGAAATAACAGGAAGTGATAGGTAACAATTAGTGTAACTTTAGGGGGAAGAGATCTTCTATTTGCACAGGATCACTCCTTCAGATAATGCAAGTATCTTGATTTAACAAGCTTGGGCTTAGGCCCATTATTATAGCTGCTTAAGCAATTTGGCTGAAGTCATTTTGTTTTATCATATTACCCGTACCTTAATTTGTTGACTTTTATAATTGATTTAATCTTATGATTTGTAATAAATCTACTATGTCACCAAGCTTGAACTTACATCTACAGTAAATAAATTGAATTAATCCTAGGCAAAGTTCTAAGCTAAAGTTTACAAAACAAAATCATGTGGTTAAATTTTGTTCAGCATTGTTTCTTCTTGCCCAGCTTCAATCGCACCTCTCTATTTTTTTTGCAATGTTAAACAACATGGGTGACTTAAATGTGGCAATGGTAGAGAAGAATAGAACTTGGCTGTAAACTTGTTTTTAACTCTTAATTCTTCACATTTTTTCTAAAACACAAAAAGATCGAGATTCGGTTGATTTCAAATATAGAATTACAGGTAGAATGAGGTACATTGAGTCTGTGCCCTCTTTCACAAATATCATGTAGGATGTCATAATTTGTTTAAAACCAAATATCATCTATAGAAATATTCATGTCTAAAGAGATGTTAAAAAAAAAGTTTTTTTTGTTATATCAATTGAATTGTGAATTTAGTTTTCTTATTCTAAACTCCTAATATAACATAATGCAGCCGAAACCCATATGTGGTACCATAACTTGATCGCGAACCCTAGCTAATAACCTAAGAATGCTATATTTAGTTTGGTTGGTGATAGAAAGAACAAATATTTAAAAATTTTATTGTATAATATAAGTTTAATGTGTTTTTTTTCTTTTTATTTTTGAAACAGAGGAGATGGTTTGACCTTATTTCAGCGATAAAGGTAAGCTGAATTATTTAAAAACGAAAACCTTCAATGAAGTTGTGGATTGATTTAATCCATTGAGAAGGCCATAGAAACGCGAAATATTCGTTGTAGTAAATTTATGATCTATAATGTCCAATACCCAGATCTGCAGTTATTCCTCTCATTGCAATGTTCATGTCATTCATTAAGACGGAGGACGAGTTAAAATCATTTGTTATCAAAATATAACTTAGAAGAGAATATGTACAAAAGGAAAATAAAATTACCTGAAGGATTAAACGCAGTATGTCATCTTCCTTGTAGGTGATGAGTTGATTATTTCTTTTTGATACCATAATCCGGGAAGAGAAATCAGAAAATATAAAAAATGAACAAAAAATATCAGCTTCTTTATAATGTCTTGTCAGTCTAATGGAACTAAGATTGCATAATGAAAGATGCTCACCTTGATTCAGAGTTTAATTACAAGCTATGTGGTTTCTGTACTTTGGTGTTTGGATGATGAAAACTGAATAAGTGTATAGGAATTAAGAGAGATAAAAGTTCAATCAAGTACTCTTAGAATATATAAATAATATCCGACGTTATGTTTCTCACTTACATAATAATCATGAGAAATATACTGGCAGCTATAGTAATTAGCAATAAACCACATATATATTTTTCTCAACTATACCCTAAGATCAAGGAACTAAAAATACACAAAGAGAATGCCCTCCTTAATGAGAATTGTAATAATGTTTGTAATTAGGTACAACAAATTCACAAATTAAGTTAGCTATCTCTGTTTTTTTTTAAGTCACTTTAGGTTCGCAAATTATACATCCTAAAATAGAAGCTCATGCAATTGGATAAACCAGTTAATATAAGAAGTTAGTTTTGATATATAGTTTTATTTATATTAAGTCAATGCTATTTTAGATGGTACCCAAGATATAAAATATTGAGAAAAGAAATATACAATAAACTAATAGCTAGTATGTCTAAATCTGGATGATCTAACAGTATTAAATCACAGCACCATAGAATTGGAATATGAAAATTATTCAAATTTTAAACTCATTTTAAATTATTTCACTGTATCTGTATTATTAGATAAACAGTGAGTATCACAGATTCTTTACTCTTATTCTACAACAACTTAACAAGAAAATATATTCTCTATCATAAAATTCTTGACCAACTTTTGGAGTATTACAAATTTGAGATAAATTAAATAAAACTTTATTCTCTGGCTTATATTACAGCTGCGATTAGTATACATAATTCCGTAATACTAAATACTAACGCTCAGCAAGAACATACTTGCTGAATATAAAAAGTGTTGGTATATAACTTTGGAAAATTGTGCTAACAACCACATTAGACACTACAAAAACAGTTTGATTTTGCAACCAGTTTCTATTGAAAGTAATAATACAAAAAACAATGCATATAATAACTGTTCCCGTTGCGTTTTGTTTGAAGAAACTAATTTTCATTTTCAACTCAGCAATATTCTTTGCAGTGTTAGCTTTTGCTATATTCTTCTCCAAACAACCTAATCTTTCAATGAGAACTTTAGAAATTGCATATGGTGGAAAAGCAAGGTTAAAACTATTGATAAGAAAGAATATTGAATGAGCAACAATGTAATTGTATATGTTAAAATTTTCCAATGTTATAAGAGATCCCATAATAAACATTTGAGTTACTGTCCATGGCATACCACTATATATCCACATATTTGAAGTAATTTTTCATCTTTAGAAGAAAAACTACTTATTCCAAGAAGTTTCTTTAAAACAGGGAAGAAATTCATTTGAGAAAGTGCATTGAAGCAACAAGCACAAAATAATATGAGACCCTGAATTCTTCCATATGTTGTTTCAAATCCTTTACTGAAGAAACTCCAATTAAAGCTATAAATTACAAATAGAATACAAGCAATTGTCCCACATAGGAGAGTGTAAACATTTGATCGAACAATAATGTCTTCTTCTGAAAACTTGTTACTCCTATAGAATAGAATTCTGAACGAAAGTAATTTCCACTTGCTCTTAATATAGAAATATAGAGTAAAAACAGATGCGAAAAGAACCAAAATTCCACTGAAGAGAATAGAAAAACGAATCCTGTAAGTGGTAATTGGGTAAGCTTCAATAAAAGTCACATCACATTCAGTTGAATTCTTACCACGTAAGAAAGGAAAATGACATTCTTCCAATGCATCCATAAAGGAAATATTTTTTTGAACACGTACTTCTTGTTAAAGTCAAAAGTTAAATCGACTAAGGTTCCAAAAAATCAACGGTACTTTTAAGTAAACCAGAGGTAGCGAGAAACTCGTTTAATAGCATGATCAGTATCTGCAAGAGTCCATAATTCCCTTGGTTTTCAATTAATAGAAGTTAGAGATTCAAAAACGTAACTTTATTTCGCTTGGTTGAGTATAGAAGGTGTATTTTGATATTTAATACTTTATTACATTGTTGATTCATTCTATAAGAAAATCTTAAGTCCATGGTAATGCTACACTGTGGTAAAAATATATCTCAAAATTTTTTAAACTAAACCTGAATATGAAATTACCATATTCAAATCAATATCCATTCTCATAGAGTCTTCTGAATGAATAAGGAAACAAATAAAACAAGCTCTAATGTAACATCGATTCCTGCTACTTATAAAATAACAGACCCGAAAGGTCATCTTTCTGTTCCTAAAAAGTATCATGACAAGACAATGCTGGAGTTTACCACAATGAATCTTCCTGGTTCAGTTATTCTTCCTGGATCAAAAGACAGAACAAAACGAAAAAACGCAGTTAAGAAACAACGACAACAAGCAGCGAAAAGGAGTAAAAAGCAAAGAGATGAAATTTTATATTCTTGGCGTGATCCAAATAATACAAAACTGAACGACACCTCAGAAGTAAGAGTTATCTTAAATTCAGGTCTGGTTGCATCAGAACAGCAGATTTCTGTATCAGGACCTCAACTTGAACTAGATGAAAATGGAGAATTTATTGTGAATGAAAAAAGTTTATTCTTTCAACAAAAATTTGAAAAAATTACAACCAAAGATCTTGAAGATTTAGGTGAAGAGATTGAACAGATTACAAATGCGTCTTTTGGAAAGAAACGAACCGGAGGAAGAAAATTTTCCAAGGATGAAAATATTTTATTCTATCAAGGTTTGAGAATGTGTGGTTTAGATTTTTCTCAAATGGAGTTGATGTTTCCAACAAGATCAAGAAAAGAACTTTTGAAAAAATACAAGTCAGAAGAAAAGCTAAGACCAAAGTTAATTAAGAAAGTCTTGCTTCCAATAAACAAACTTCCTTTGAACTTAGAACTGTTTACAACTGCAAGAGAAAAAGATGTAAGAAAACAACTTCAACTTCTTAATGAAAAAGGAAATTTTGATCAAGTTTATGGAAAAGTTGTTGAACTAGAAGAAAAAGAAAAAGAAATTGAAAACAATGAAGTTGAAGAGGTTGAAGAAACACAAGAGAACCTGCAAAATCTTCTAGCTGCTGAGTTTTCCTAATGTGACAATTTATTTTGTTTGTATTTTTCCGCTTGACTAATAGCTCGAAACTTCTTTTTCTTTTCATCTTTTTTCTTTTGAATAAATCTTTCTTCATATTTTTCTCTTAGTTTCCGCTTCTTGGCCATCGATGCAACTTTACTCTCTTGTCTTTTTCTACTCTTTTCTTTTTGAACAACTCTTAATTTTTCCATCAAGTCATAAACTTTTTTTTCTTCAGAAGACATAAGTTCAACTTTTTGTTCTCCTGCTAAATTAGAATTCCAGTTTTCTTTAACTTGTTTCTTATTTTGAACAAACTTTGGAGCTTTGATTTTAGAATTGAATGGAAGTCTTTTAGCCAAACTTTTTGGAACTGAATATTTATTGATTTCATCATTTTCCTTTTGAAACACTTCTTTCTGTCGAGCAAGAGATAATTTTGACAATTTATTTTTATGCTCTTCCTCTTCTTCATCGTGTTTATAGAAAGAATCTGGATTATGCTTGATTTCTAAGTTTTTCTCCTGTCTTAAATCTCCAACAGTTTTCATTAAAAACTTTGATCTCTCTTCAATACTTTGATAAATTATATCTCTGATAGGATTGTAAAATTTTTCGGGTGCAACTTTTGTCCAAGTTTTACAAAATACTAAATCACTAACTCGCAATTTATGCTCAAAAGTAGCTCGAAAACTTCCATCTTTTCCTACTGCTTTTTTGACAACTCCTCTAATTCCAGACACAGTTTGTAAACGTGCACCTGTAAATTTTGCAGCTTCAAGTTCTGATGTAAACATGCTCTTAATAAAACATGAATTTTTCTTTATATCATATGGTTCTCCAATAAGCTTTAATTTCTTTAAAACTTGTGCTCCACTTCCTTTATGATTATCTAATTGGATCGATATTCCAGTTGCACATATTCTAAATTGTCCACTCTGGACATTACCTTTAGGCTGGTAACACAATATTGGAGTATTTAACATAGTTTTTGGGCCGTAAAAAACTGCTTGACAGTGCATATGTTCTGGTGTATATTTTAAAAATCTTCTCTTTGAAGCAAGTTCTGATGTAGATTGAAATTTGTCATACATGTAATAAATAGGAAGACTTTGAAACCTTCTCCAACCAAAAGAAAATACTAAAGGATCATTTGATTTTAAAATTGCTGGAACAACTTCATTCTTTCCTTTTCCAGGTCTTGTCCACCATCTATGTCTTCTGATTCTACAATGAACATAGGTTAGACCTTGTTCACCTAGATTTAAACCTCCTAGAATAAGTGGTCGCTTTAACGAACCCAATGCTTTATCAACAATTGGATAGTCAATCTTCAGAGTTTTAAAATCAAAGCATATTCGCAAATATGAACCAGGTTTAATTCCTTCCATTTCCTGTCGATTTAAAGGATCTACATCAGCAAACTCAGTCTTGTTTAAGCTCTGTTGAACTTCTTTTTTTTCATTCTCCCTTTTCAAAAATTCATCATCAAAATCAACTTCTTCCTTTCCAGATGTTAACTTTGTTTCAGAGTCGTTTTTGTCCGCCAGAGACTCTCCCATATCTCTTCCTTGATCATATTCTAAATTAAACAGAGCTTTCTTTTTGGATTTAGCTTCTGCTAATCTTTTCCTACTTTCTTCAACAGATTCATTTACATTTCGCACATCATTCAACTCTTCCTCTTCTTCTTCCTCAGTATCTGATTTTTGAGAACCTTCAAGCTCTTCTTCTTTTTCTTCTAAGTCTTCAAACTCACCAAACTCTTCCTCTGCAAACTTTGAATTCCAACTCCCAGTTACAAACCGATCCCTAATCAACTCACAAACATCTTTATCAGCCCAATCCCTCATCCTCGTAAAATTTTTCTCAGTGTAAATCACCACGGTGGAATCAACCAAACCTGATTCAACACCTATATCTCCTTTCTTCTCATCAACAACCTCATCAGAACCATTTTTTATTTGAAAGAACCCTTGATCATCATCTTCATCACTTTCTTCTTCCTCTTCAACCCGCTTTTCCTCTAATCCAAATCTAGACCCATAAATCTCTTCCATTATATTAATTTTTCGTCCAACACGCTGCTTGTACATTTCAAGGGCTTTTTTTCCTACAACTCCTACTAAACCAACCTCCCCATCTTCGCTCTCTTCACTTAAATCTCGATTTTCTTGTTCATCAACCGCATCAGCAACAACTTCTCCCCCTTCAATTAACCTAAGCTCTTGCTTCTTTTCCACATCCGCATCAAACTCTTGTAAATTTCTAACAAGCTGGACACCCTCGGCAATTTCTTCATCAGAGCTACTTTCTTCCTCTGATTCCTCTTCGGTTTCAGATCCCACATCATCTGCCAAAACTTCACTTTTCTTAGTAAATTGTCTGCGTTTATCAGGTAAATTTATATAAACAGCATCTTTATCATACATTACAGAACCTATATTTGCCATAGGCGCGTAAATTAACTTTTCTTTATCTTTTAACCTGCCCTTTGTAATTTTCTCTTCCTGTCCATCAAATCTAGAATCAAGTCGCATAGGTAAAGGACAAGGATCTTCTAAAACTTCAAGAACATCTGGTTTATATCCAACTGCATTGCTCTCATCAAAACCAAGAAGATGAAGGTTTTCATTTTGTCGTAAACTTGTTCCCCTTAAATATCCAAAAACAACAAGTTCTTTTTTATCTGAATTTGTTGCTTTTGAATAGCTTTTGTTTAGTTCAAATCTATCGACTACTAAATATGAATGGTTAATTCTCCAGGTCAAAGGACGAAATTTAGCTAATGTTATAAATCGACCTAAATTTGCAACTTCATTTTTCAAGTATTTTCCATATTTTAACTTTGACAAATAAAACATTTTATTTCCTGCAAATGTTTCTTCCCAAAACCGATCTTTCAATTTCTTTTTAGTTTCTCTAACTGCTTTCAAAGATTTTAATTTATCTAGATGCGTCAAAACAGCCAAAACTTTTGTCATTCCGTGAACTTGAAGAATATTCAACATCTCAAAAGTTTCCATTTCAAAACCTTTTTCTGCATTAATAAATATCAAAACTAAATCTGCTACTTTTGCAATATCTATAGAAGCATCTAAATCTCCTGATGGACATTCTAAAAGTGTTAACCTCTTATTTTTTCCAGTTACAACTGTTATTGGAGCACTCTTCTCCTTAATGGAAACACTTTGTCGGGTCCATTTTTTCACAAGACATTTCATAGCCAAGGATTTTCCAACTCCTTTTGGACCATGAAAAGCTACACAGATAGGAGGTGGTGTAAGAAGGCTTTTTCCCTCAGGGTTAAACACTGGAGCTACATGCCGTCTATGAGATTTATCTACAAGATGCTGGGTGTCTCGTTGTCGCCGCCTGACATTGGCAACTGTAAACGCTTTGAAGTTCTGCTGATTTGGGTCCCGATTCTTTTTATGTTTTGCATTTCTTTTGTTCGCCTTTGAACCTACTTTTGTCTTGTGGTGCGATTTATTGCTCTGTTCTTTATCCATTTTATGGTGAAAATGGAGTTTTGATTGTAGGGTAATGTCATACTGTTTCAAAAGAGTTTTGTATCCAACTTGTCAAAACACGATACTGCATTACTACGGAAATATTGCAAGAAAGCAAAGACGAGAAAAGTGAGAGTTTCATGATAGAAGTTATTCTTGGACCCTTAATATGATATGAGGTTATAGAATTTTAGTTCACATAATACATAGTTTAGTAAAAGGTTACACCATGAAGTAATTTATTTCAGTAAGCAAAGTCTACTTAAAAGAATTAAATAATTAGCAAGCTTCGCTGAATAGTTTTTAAAGCTCTAAAATGACCACCATATATACCTCAATAATCCAAATCAATATTTTAAAAGGGCTTGTGCTCTATAAACTTAGCATATTCGAACCTATATAGTGTTGGGAAAGGAAATTCATTCAACAACAAATCGCTTCACTAGAAAACTACTTCACCAGTAATAGATCCAACACCCAGGGCAAGACTATTTAGCCAGTTAAGTTAATAATGCGCTGCAATTTAATTTTGGGATACTTTAAATACAAATTTTCTTATTTTTTTTAATTTGAGCACTAAACATAACAGTGAAACAAAAGACTTTTTTTTTCACCATGGAAAGAAAAAAATGTCATTTGCCCTAATAATTCTAAACTTATTTCAATACGAGTTTTCCAAATAGAAAACTATATTCTACCGATGCAAAATAAATAATGCTATTTTGTTATCTTTTCTGTACTAAAGAAAAACCTACTTTTCCTGTACTATACCAAAAAAAACAGAGCGTATACTTCATTATACAAACTCTGACTTACACTGCTATCTTTATGTGCTTTCTACTCTAATTTAATAAATATATCTTTTTTTAATGTTGAACGAACTAGAGATGTCAAACAATATATATCAGATTTACGTAACTTAAGTGCTTGCAAATCAAAATACACTTGTGATAACGATTTTGCTGTGTACAAAACTTTTACACTCCCATAAAGTACAGCTGGATGAAATGCTCTATAAAGAATTCGAAACGACTTAAGCGTCATAAAAAACTCTTTAGTTGTAGAATTTAGAAAAAAAGAACAAACCGTATGCATTAATTCTTCTTCTAATGAAAGTGTTACGTTGCCAAAATGAATTAGATCTGAAAAACAAGCGATTTTGAAAAAACGACTTAAAACTGGATTGATATCTGCTGAGTTTATTATGAGAGAGGTGGTTTTATTTTCTTTTTTTGTGCTATAAATTTCTGAAAGTTCAAATCCATCTGGTTTAAAAGTAATTCGTCGAAATCCTGAAAATAAGTCAATACTTTTTCTATTTAATTTTGTAAACTTAACATCAACAGATGGCCAAAAAGGATTCTCTCTCAATTTTTTTATTAAGATTAAAAAACATTTGTGATTTGGTATTTGGTGAAAGAAATAATGTTGTATATTAGGAAAATTTCTCGGCAGCAGAATAACAGCATCTAGCACTGTGTTATTGAAAAGGCCTTCCGATAAGGTACAACTTACATAAAATGTTCTCTGTTTTTCTGTGGTATCTGTTAACTTATCTAATTGGTTTATTATTTCAGTACTTTTTACGCTCTTAGTGCCAAGAATATTAATTTGTGCAAACTCGTTCCCGAACCCAGTCAGACACTAAGCAGTCGAGTGTACGACTCTCTCCATACTGACTGTTTACACTTTACATAGTTATAATACAATATTACATTACTGCACAATTGGTGCAACTTTACATAATACATTCTTACTAATACATAAGCACCGGAAACAACAGATCGTAAAACCTTAATATCTCAACAACTACTGGGAGTTAGAAAACGTTACTTATATCATTTTAAAGCTCTTTTCAAGCTCTTTCAGTTTATTTAATTTAATATACGTATCCTCATACACATATAGACGATACGGACAATTACTTGTCTAACTTGGTTGCGATGGAAGTAAACGAAAATCAGAGTGATCCCGTGGAAGAACGAACAGCACGGAGTGAAAACTCCAACTTGACCCAAGGGGAAACTCATTTACAAAACTTTCCTGCTTCAACTACAACACTTGCGAAGCTAGAAATTACAAATGAAGCAATTAACGAAGAATTCTACAAAAAAGGACGAAAAAGATTGGAAAACCTTTTACGATCAAAAACTGATCAAAATCAATTCGAACTTCTGAAACAAGGTGTTGAGATGTACCTGCTTGCCTTAAAATTACAAATTAATGGAACATCTCTACGAAAATTCTTTAAATCTCATGACCGCAGCATCATTGATGAGCTGTTAGAATCTTACAATCCGCTTACTCAAAAATCTAACTACATTCTAGAGGAAGAAATTGACGATGAACTTTCAGATGACATCATTTCTCTTTGGAAAAAAGACGTTGTTTTCTTACGAACAATCCGAACCCCACATCGTTTTTGCAAAATCCTGCGACGCATCGGGGCTGTTACATTCTTACCTACACAAACCAGAAAAAGAATTAACTTTGGAAACTTGATTTACAGCTGTTGGGAGGAATCAGAACCCATTACAGACTTCGTTAAACGCTTTGATTCTTTGGTACAACAGGCTAATCAGATCAAGATGATGCAAAATGACTCTGATTTACTTACACTTTTTCAAACTAAGATTCTCTTCAGAAGAAACAACAATCAGAAAATTTTTACAGTTGTCAACAATTTGGATTCAAAAGATCTACCATTAAAGGATTACATGAGTGAAGTGACACAAGCCGTACTTCAGCATGACAATTCAGGTTTGATCTCTTTTGATGCTCCAAGTACATCAGTTGTTGCATTTACAAAGAAAATTGTTTCTTCTAATTCAAAAGGTACATTGTGTTTCAATTGCGGTGAAGATTTTCCACACAAAGGCAAACAATGTGCTGCTAAAGGTGCTACCTGTTCTTACTGTGGCAAACCTAATCATTTTGCAAAGGTGTGTTCAACCAACCCAGAACGTACATTACAACTTCCCAAGATGAAGAAAAAACCAACAAAGAAAACAGTAGCAGTAACATCTACAAAAGAAAATTTTAATCCTTTCAGTTTCGCTACTTCTCTTTGTACCACAGGTTCAAACTCTTTAGCTGGGCTGGATTCATGCAGCGATGTTTTCGTTTTTAGAAGCGCTGATTTTTTTACACACATGGATCAGAAGCCTGGTAAACTTACCCTTACAGAAAATTCTGGTAGCTACGAAAGCACTGGAACAGCCAGATTTGCATTCAAAGAATTTCCTTCTAAGTTTTTTACAGTACAGGCAATTTACATGCCAAGTGCAAATTTCAACATTTTGTGTACCTACGATCTAGAGCAACAGAATGTTAAAGTCAACCATCGCTCTAGAAACGTACAACTAGAAACAGGAAACAAATTAAAAATAATTTTACTTGGAAAGAAAAGCTTCATTGAAATCATTCCACTAGGGAAATCAGTCTTACAAACCTCTGATCCAAATCTAATGCATCGTAGATTGATGCATCTCTCAGAGGACAAACTTAAACATGCTGGTTTCATTAAGGGTTCTCAAAAACTAAACAGCTGCCAAGTCTGTCTTCAGACAAAAGCTAAACACAACCCAGTGAAGAATTTAATTCACAAGATGAAACTCTCTCCTGATTCCAAAGGTCAAGCTTTTTCAATGGACTTACTCATTCCGCCAAAACACTCGATGAAACCAGTCAATGGTGTTGTGGCTGCATTGATTTTAGTTGACCTGAAAACAAAATTAATTAGAGTTGCTCCTTTAAGAACACTTCAATCGAAAGATTTACTTGCAGCTCTTTACTACCTTCTTTCTACACTCAAAACTTTACCAAAAACGATTGTTACAGACCGCCAATCTGGTTTTACGGCAGAACACTTTGTCAACTCAATTTCCGCAAAAGGCATTCATTTACGTTTTGTCCCTAGAGATCGACATGACACTTTCAATGGAGTTGCTGAACGAACGATTGGCATCTTAAAGGTCATGGCTTCAGCCGCCCTACTACAGTCTAAACTTGATGACTCCTTTTGGATCTACGCGGTCAAATTTGCAAGTTACATCAAGAACAGAGTGCATCACAAAACACTTGGTGAGTCACCTTACAAACTAGAAACTGGGCAAGAACCAAACCTTTCTTCACTTAGAACCTTTGGTTGCTGTTGTTTTACGTTAAAATCTTCTGGAACGAAGACAAACAAATTTCAAGAAAGAACAGACACTGGTCTCTTTCTTGGACTACAGGAACATTCAAGCTTCAACACAGCAATCATCTACAAACTTAGTACTGGAAAAATCATTTACCCTCAACTAACCGATGTTTGGTTCCAAGAATCAAGAACACATGATCAAATCGATCAAAATCCACCAACTTTCTCATTTGGTGACATCAAAATTGTTGACAAAACTGAAAATGACCCAATTTCTGAGGACGATTTTGAATCTGATGATGACGATGATTTCAGTCCAGATTTTGGTATACACTATGTACGTTATGGCCAGAAGGCAAATCAACAAGAAAATCATGATTTTGAGCATGATGATAATTTCGATGAAAATCCCCCTTCAGCAGATGTTCAACTCGATCAGGATCAAGATGCACATGATCCAACCCCATCTGCCGAAGTAACAAACCCTGAAACACCTCAAACGAGCGAAAACAGCAATGCTCGTCTACCAGTCACAACGCGATCTGGGAGAAATGCAACGAAATTCGACCTAAATCGGATGTCAGCTTTCACGTTGAACACAACTGAAGAAACAACACACATCATCAAGCCTAAAACAAAAGGTCAGAAAGAAAAGCTACGGAAGAAGATCATTCAGTCTAGAATTGATCAGAAACCTTCCATTTACCGTGACACAAGAGGTCACCCAGACGAAGCATCTTACAAGAAAGCGGTCGAAAAAGAGCTCAAAGCTTTGGAAGAACGAAAGGTTCTCAAAGTGATTAATCGCTCTGAACTTCCTGAAAATGCTTACGTTGGAAAATGCACGATGCTTGTGAAACAAAAACGCAATGGTAGTTTCAAAGCAAGATGTGTTTACAATGGAAGATCTCAGAAATTCAAAATTACACCTTACCGCAGTTCTCCTACCTTAGACTACAACAGTCTTGCAGTTGCACTAGCAGTTGCAGCTCGAAGACAGTTCCATTTTAACACTTTAGATGTTAGTACCGCATTCTTGTACGCGGATCTACCTGCTGGCACTACACTCTACTGTGAAATCCCTGATGGACATGAACTGAAACATGACAAGACTAAAGTAATGAAGATTGAGAAAGCACTTTACGGTCTGAAGGAAAGTCCCAAGCTTTGGTTTGACAATGTTTCTGCTACAATTCAAAAACTTGGACTCAAACAAGCGATCTTTGACGAGTGTGTCTTCTACAAGAAAGATTTAATTACTTTACTTTACGTTGATGATGTACTGATGCTCGGTACAAAACAAGAAATTGCAAACTTCTCAAAACAGTTTGGGAAAACTTACAAAATTACATTAGGATCACTAGATCAGAAAACAGACTTCTTAGGAGTTAACATTGAAAGAAAACCCAATGGAGACTACCAAATTGACCAAACCAAACACATTGAGAAAATTTTAGAAAACTTCAAGGATTTCAAGACTAAAGACAAATTTACACCATTACCTTCTACTTTCGCTGAGGCTGTTAAAAACAATTCCAATGCTAAAAGCATTAAATTTCCGTACAGAGAATTGCTTGGATCTTTAATTTACTTACGACTTACAAGATTTGATTTACTCTACGCGTTACATGCGCTTAGTCAACTTTCTGAACACGTGACAAGTTTTGCAGTAAAGTCAATTCTCAACACATTAGGTTACATTAGTAGAACGAAACATCAAAAACGAATTTTTTACTCAGATCAATCAAATGGTGAAATTACACTTCTTGCCTTTTGTGATGCTGAATGGGCCTCTAACTCACTTAACAGAAAAAGTGTTAGTGGTAACTTCATTTACTTTGGTCAATCGCTCATTACTGGCAGAAGTTCAAGACAAAGGACAGTTGCTACCTCTGCTGCTGGAGCTGAGCTGATTGAAATTTACAAAACAGCAAAACATTTGCAAGGAATCTACGGATTGTGCATGGATTTAGATTGCAAAGTCAAGCTACCTTCAGTGATTTTTACAGATTCACTTAGTTCAACTAAAACCTTAGAAAAGACAGTTTCTCCAGAGCAAAAACACATGAGTGTTGCAATTCATTTCTTAAAAGGACTCATTCGTTCAGGAAAACTAAAGGTGATTTTCATCAAACGCGAATTCAACATTGCTGATCTTCAAACGAAACAGAATCCAAGAGCTGAGTTTGAAAAACTTTGGAACATGACTCATTCAAGGATGAAGTGGCAGCATTTGAAGATCTAAAAAGACCGCATGGAGTCAGACACTAAGCAGTCGAGTGTACGACTCTCTCCATACTGACTGTTTACACTTTACATAGTTATAATACAATATTACATTACTGCACAATTGGTGCAACTTTACATAATACATTCTTACTAATACATAAGCACCGGAAACAACAGATCGTAAAACCTTAATATCTCAACAACTACTGGGAGTTAGAAAACGTTACTTATATCATTTTAAAGCTCTTTTCAAGCTCTTTCAGTTTATTTAATTTAATATACGTATCCTCATACACATATAGACGATACGGACAATTACTTGTCTAACTAACCCAGAGAAATAAATAGATTTTCTATTTTTTTCCTGTGGGGTTTTATATTCTTCCTTTTTCTTAAATCTATTAATAAGATACATTGATTTCAATATTTATTCTTTATTCGAGGAAAACTTTAATATGTTTCTTAGCTTATTGTTACTTTATCTTCTTTTCAGGTTCAGTTCTTTTTCTGTGCTAGCTTTAAAAATTGTTAGTAATCTCAATATTGCATTACCATGTACACATATTTTCTAATCGCTTCCGGAATCTACTCTAAGAAATAAGAAGAAATAGCTCTACAGAGATTGAGGGCTAAGAAGAAAGTACCTGGACATGTATTAGGTATTTGGGGGAAAATGAGAATGATATTGGAAAAAGAGTGAGGAAAACCCGGGTAAACAATCACAGCCGCCTGTGCTGAACCGATCCAACATGAAAAATTACAATGAAGAAACAATAAAGCAGTACAGTAACGATGCTCTACTGAGGTCCCTTGTACTTTAAAATGCCATAATATTTCTTTGTTAGACGTGTGCAAATAACTCTCTGAATAGCAGCTCCGTTTTAAATAAAGGCTTCAATTTCCTGTTGTTTCTTAATAGTGGAAGAAAACAAGTACCTTCTTCGAATGTTGTCAACGAAACATACTGTCACAGCACCGTTGGAATAAAAGGAAACACAAGTGTCTCCAAACTTGATTATAAGCTTTGATTGAACATGTTTTCCAAGACTTTAATGGAATCCTTTTGCCATTTATATTTTACAAGGACAACAATCTAGTCTTGGCCTACTATTAGTATATTATTATAGCACTTAACATACACAATTAACTGTTAATGAAATTGAAATTGAAGTTATACCAAATAGGAGAACATACGAAATGACTACTTCTTCTGCTATATACCTCAGAAAAAACCGTTCTTGTTGGTCATTCTTACAAAGCTATAGACTGATGGAAATGAGTATATAACATATAGAGAAATTAATTTATTCCTTTTATATCTATTTTCAGCTTTTAGTTAATTTCAAGAGCATATAGAGCTAAATATGAGATTGGATGGGCTTGTTGAATAATTTAAAATCATCACTTAGGAGGAGAGTTAGCTGCTATAACATATGTTTTAGTGTCGTTTGGATTAACTTTTAAGACATGCAGTAACGACTCTTTAAAATACATTCTCTTTTAATAATTCAAAGTTATATAGAGAAAACAACGTGAAAATGTTTCGGCTTAAAACTTTATACACGTTTAAGCTCAGAAATTCTCTAATAGAATAGGAGGAAAAGAAAATCTATGAATGGTAACAAACAAAGAAGCTCCGATGAGACAAACAAAGTTTGGAAAGGTATTTTCTTTCTCAGAATGTAGGTACGTATTTCTACATATATCAACACCCTTATATTGGAAATAATTGATCAGCTGAGGTAATATGAACAAGAAGTTTTGATTGAGTATTGAACAAACTGAAAAGTCCTATTTTACTGGGGTAATACTATACAGCACATCGAATGTTTTTTTCATGCTTACTGGTGGCACCTATTTTTATTCTGATTGCTCTTATTTCGTAGTTTTCCAGGGTGAGTGTAAAAAACATGTTGGGCTTATTTCTGGGAGCAAAACAAAACAAAAGTTTACATGTATTGTGAGCTGTAGATTTCAGTCTGCTAGTATCAGCAGAGAAATGAAGCTATATCTCTTAAACGCGTGTAGGTGGTTTGGTTTTGCCTTAAAACTTACCGAATTCCAGAGGATGGGACATGTATTTAGGAATAGATAATAATTAAATCCCCGAATAGGGGCAATTAACTTAAGCGTTCATCAGCAAGAAAACAAGCATCTTTGCGGGGAATATAGGTCCATGTAGCTAAGCTTAGAGTATGGTATGATCCAGACTTCCTCCTTGCAAACAAATAAAATTTATTGGATCTGGAGGGTTTCAACCTGGTATCATTCCTATTATAGACGCTCTTAATGAACGTTATATTCTATAACTAAGCTGTGTACTAAGCTAAAATACGAGGTCTAACTTCTTTATCTGCTCCTACCACATGAGTAACTAAAGACATATCCTTCCTTCTTTATGGAATCCATATGATGTTATTTGTTTTCTAGTTGCCTTAGTTCCTTATATTGGAAATACTGAAGTTAAACTCTCGTCTATGGAATTCCCTTTTGAAGGGGTAACAGTGGGTTGGCATCGTTACTAGTCTTCTTATGTAATGATAAGAGCGAACGAACCCCGCTTGGGATATAACGGATTCAAAATGGTTGCTCCACGAAAAAATAAAAGTTTAATTTAAAAGCATGTTCCAAATATGCTAGTTTATAATACGACGAGGAATTATTCAAAAAAATTGTTTACTGTAACAGTTAGTGGTGCTATTTGGATTCATGACTTCCACAACCTCCCTAGAGAGTGCAGATACGATTCTTCTTGTATCAATCTGAAATTCGTTTCCGCAAAATAATAAGTTAATCTCACTCTAAGTTATTATTCTAAAATATATTTCTACATTTAATTAAATACTGCTGTACAAATTGTTCAAAGATTGTAGTCCATATATCCTACACCGAGAAAAATAAAACTAAAAAATGTACACAATATTCCTATGTTCCCTATATTCAACCTTATATACAATTTCAATTCTACAACAATATAGCCCAAAAAACTTTTTAGTGGGCTTTTAAATAGGGAAAAATTAATACCAAGTTATACAGGACAACATAATTCTCCCTCGGTATTCTGTTCTAGAATCTAGCAGCGACATACTCATGATTCTTTCAGTCGTAAGCTATTGCTTGCTTCATTCTAGTCCTAGCATTATTCTCTCTCATCTTTATAAAATTTCTCTATACCCTCTGGTTTTTGATTATCTCTTCTCGAATGATTTGTATGAGATAAAAAACAGTTTTCATTTTTGCAATATCCGTATGTTAATAATAGCGTAATACCAATACCGCAGACTTACCGTTTTTCCACAAAGTTTGAGTTAAAGTTCTATGGTTTTATATATTTATTGTTCTCTATATCATCTAGAATTATTTGCTAGACCTATTTCAACTTAATTATGACCATTTAAGAATCCAACGATACCAAATTTGCAACTCGTTTCTTTCTATGTTTCTTAATTTAAAAAATAACCAAAATATCTCACTCAATTGTTGAAAATATGTTTACCCCCCCCCCCCCGATGGATATTACCGGTTGCTGCTTTATTTACACAGAAAAAATATTATCTTGAATGGTCTTTATGTCTCTGCCCTATAATTTCAAAGTAAACACCACTTCTTCCTATTTTCGGTCAATTCTTATGGAGTCAGATCATGCAGAGTAATGTTGCCCCTGAAGTAGCAGCCTCCAATAAAGTTACATCCTCAGGTGCTCCAACTTACTAGATTACCCAATAATTTATATATATATATATATATATAATAAACTATAAAAATCCCCCAAGGTCATCTTACGTTTTATTGCTAAACTGTCTATCATATCATACAGTAAGTTGAATTGATGTCACGCTAAGAAACTTTGTAATAGGGAGTTTATTAAGAACCTTTAATCCATCAAAGTAGTAATACCTCTAATGTTTTGTTATTAACTTTTTAAATGGTACGTATAAGCTAAGAAATAAATTATACCGACTGTAGCTAGCGGCGACATTCCATGAATGTTTTAGTGATGTAAGGAGGCTAATAAAAACATTCAGTTATTCAGAAGTCTAAGTTTATATTCAATCAAAACATAAAGTTTGTAAAAGTACATCACCAAGTAGTTTCATGTCTGGAAGTAGAGAATGAAAATGTTCTCGTAGGTACAGTAAAAATATAAAAGATTAAAGGATAACACCAGTACTTTTTCCCACTCTCAAATTAATAATAAGTAGGTAGAAAATTCCCAGAAAAGTGTCTCGTCAATATTAAAAAAAATCCTTTGGAACTAGTATAAAGGTTTCCATAATTCGAGTCATATACAATCCATTCTAATTAGATAGTAATGGATGACCAAATAAAACTATATAAGACTTTCAGTACTCAAAAACAAATGAATGTTGCAATGCTGGATTTCCATTTCAAACGTCTTGAATCAAAACTTTATCATCAAATAATATCTAAAATGAGGACTATCTGCTCCAAAATAATACCAGTATCGTATTTCCTTGGTTTTGTTCTTCAAGTGAAAATTTCTGCTATTGTTGCCTTTATTTTTTACGAGAAGAGTATGAGGGTCAATATGAAGTAGAAAGTATGACAATAAACGTATCACTTTCCTAACTACAACGATACTTAGTAATCTAAGCTATAATCATACTCAATATGTTCTATTGAGTATGTAACCAGATATTAAAATATTGAGCGCTCTCTGGCTGTCCATTTATCGTGACATTACCAAGCTAGAAGTAATTTAAAAATACTTATTGCACCACTTGTACTAAACCTTATGATTTGAACGTTCAATAAATTAACTGTCTTTCGCATAACAGACTAAATATATGTATATCTAACACTAATTAAATAGACAGGATTATTTCCCTTCATATTAGTCTAGAATGCGCAAGCTAGTCCTTCCTAACTATTTTTCAATTTGATGAATCCAAAGTAATTTCAAAATACACAAGATAATTTTTGAATTAAAAATACATCCGTTAGCCTATGGTGCCAAAGGTTGCTTCTTTATGCTGTGTAATAAAGGGGCTTTAACGCAGTATTCTAGATAATCAGAATTTAGTGTACTTATCTTAGCGCTTCTTATGGGCCTTTAAGATTTTTAAGCTATCTTAAATAGAGCCCACTTAGCGCGACCCAGAAGAACTTTTCTTGATTTGTCGGTATTTATGAAGTTCCAACTATTCATAAAACGTCATTAACTGTGAAGATTCGATTTTCTCGAATTGACATTGAATGGTTTTGAATATGCACTTGAGGCTGAGATTTATACTGATTCACAATGAAAATAAGAAAGTATGATTTGAACCTAGCGATGGCGATAAAAGAGATCAATACCTTTCAATTATATACTTGGACTGGTTTCATCTCCCTTTGGAATGAAGGCTGAAACTACTACTTAATCACAGAGTTTGGAAAACTGTCATGGCTCATGAGATTGACTGTCATCCAAACACACTTTCTATTTCCTGTAATGTTGCTTGGCATAAACGTATTTTCATAGCTTCTAAGATATTGAAGAAGCAAGATTTTGATGTTGAACAGTCTAATTATTGAACCTTTAATCAGCAACCTAGAATGTAAGGGCGATTCTGCTTCCTCCTCTATCTTTAAAAATTTTGTTTTCGAAGTCCAAAACTTCAAATTTATTGTTTGAAACAGCAGCTGTATAGTGTAGCATATGCCAGAGCTTTTATCAATTGTTAAAATATGTTCACAGCCTTCTCCCATTCAATTTACTAGGATCGAATAATTTGCAACTCAATTATAAAATACTTCTCGGTTACATGTTGACTCTTGGGTTTTCTTTAGGCCTTTAAGTTCATATATAATTGGGTATCGTAAAATCTTAAAAGTCTGTTTCGATTAAATGTACTAATAATATTTTCTTCTTCGAATAGATAGAAACACGAACGAAAGGTAAAACCAATAGAGGGACTTTGGTGCCAGTAAGTTTCAACATATAACTTGAGTCATTACATATATAGCGTACTATGAGAGTAAAACAAATACGCAGTGTAAAATAAAATGGAAAAAAATACAAAGTTGGGATTGGTTTTAAAACGTCTTAACTAACTTAGTAATAAATTAGGTCCTGAAATTTGGAGCTATTCAGCGTTGATGTTCAACATTGTGTAAGACGACTTGCTACTGTAGTTACTAAAGGATAACAACTCGCTGCATGAATATTGGATTATATTTTAAGAATCAGATCCTTAAGTACTTAATATCAGGTTGAATAAAGATTATTTACCCCAATTAATTATATTTATATATCTAAACATAATATTTTAATACATTCCCTTAGGGTCACCAATGCTTCGCAAAGGTTCAAACTAGTCTTCTTTGAATTTCTTTTAGATATAAAGTGTGGTTCAATGAATAAATCTGGGTTTATTAACTATCCAACTATATCTTATTCTTTTTCTTTTCTTTTGTTACTTTAGTTAAGTATCTGTGTTCAATGCAAACTGCTGAATTATCTGCCTGCCACGTCAGTAGCAACAAGAAGTACTTATTAAGCTCTCTCACAATAGACCTTTCCTACTGTATCCCTACTGAAACCTTATGTCATGGAAGAATATAGTTAAATGATCATAGAAATAATTCACCAATATGGAATCACAAAGAGCATATACTGAAGAACAGTTTGAAACAGATTTAGGAAGACTTAAGAAAGCTAGTGGAGATGGCGATAGGTTTAGATATCTTAACCCAATCCTAAATAATTTTTTTCTTTCTCCTTCTCAAGCCGCCCAGTTTGTTCGCTGCTTCATCTCCTGGGACAACATCCTTAAATCAATAGATTTAATTTACCTTCGTTTAGAAGATGATTCAGGAGAAGAGTTTGTACAAATTTTATATAATGATGAAAGTATTGTTAAATTTCCAGAAGATAGAGAAGCACTTGAAGAACATTTTGAAGAAGTCACTTTTAAATTAACTCCAAAAGTTGTTCCTAAAGTTCCCAAGGTAAATGGAACAGAAGAATATCTGGATGAAGAAACTAAGATTTAAATGTAAAACTTCACAGAGATGGCAGTGCTGATGAACTTCAGCCCTTGCTGCATATGATCATCTCCCCCATAGTCGTCAGAGCAGATTACAGCTAGAAAGTAAATACAGAAAAATATTTGTTGTCCAGCTTTTGATTCAGTCATTCCATGTGCTTGTTGTGCAGCTTCAGCAACATCTGCAAGAATATTATTGAAATCTTCATTTGATACATCTTTTCTAAGTTCCTTGAACTCTGCTTTCTTAACTTTCTTCTGCTTTGAGTTGTCAAATCCTTGATGAAAAGCTTCCCAATACGTTTTTGATATTTCTTGAACTAGGGATTTTGAATTTTTCTTTGCATCTACCAACGAGAATAATTCTGTTAGTTTTGAAAACAGAGAACAAAGTTTGTAGGCAGGGATGTTTCTACTGGGGAAAAAGCCTGGAGTTGATTTCGTCACATACAGCCCAGTTGACTCATGAATAGCTCCGTAATCCATGTTATCCACATATTGTTTTCTTTCAGCTTCGAGGGTATCAAAATCAGAGCATAGTTGGGCACATTTCGTGTCTATAAGGTTCAAAACGTCTTCCAAGCTCATTCTACTTTCTTTTCTCTTATATTTTGGGAACTTTGTTGCTCAAATATTTTGTGCAGAATGCAATAGATTTTGGGCAATGTTTCATTTTACTTTGACTGTATTACAAGGTGTACATAAACTTGAGTTGTATTGGGCGTTGGAACAGTTTATACATATATAAAGTGAAGAAAAAGTTATATAGGAGCCATTTTTGAGAGAAATTTATTCTGGTTCACTATGAATTTAAAACCTGGGTTCGTAGATTGTTTGCCTTTATAAATAGAACGACGCACCTTAAATTCTATTCATGGCGTTTGACGTGGAAAATGTGAGAAGCAACGCGAAAGTTCTATAAGGAATAATTTTACAAATAATTAAATAAATTATGACAACTTAATAAATTCATATTGTCCTCGCTGCAAGTTGGATGAGACAAGTCAAGAGCAACGATTACCCAATGGGCAAAAGGAAAAAAAAAGGTGCGAGGGACTTCGTTTGGAGATGCAATATGTTTTTTGGTTAGTTAAGTCATCCTCAGAGCCATATATTCTTAATATAACAATTTCTTAAACATATTAGTGACTTTTATTGATCCCAAGTTAATCCCAAAATTAATATCGAATCACCATACACTATAAGAGGTTATAACACATAAACTTGAAGAATAAATTATCTAAAGGTTCGCATTAGAAATGCGGAAGTCAAAAAAACTAGTACACGTGCCTCAAAATAAACTCATGACAAAGTCACATTTGGTTCAACCAGGCGTAGGGGGTAATTAAGAGTAACACAAGTTTATTCATTTAAGTCAAAGAGAAAAATAAAATCAGGAAATCATCTGCAGTACTCGCTGTTCATCTTTAAAGCTCATAAACTTGCTCTAATGGGTTACATTATGCCGCAGTTACCTAGAAAAAGTGAATGCCTGTAGATTAACTAATACCACATGCCCCGCCCTCCTTTGAAACATCTACTTTTCGGTAATGTATCATCTTCGCAGTTTCTTTTGCTTTTTTCTCTTTTGCTAAAGCTTCTGCCGTTTTACCTGAAGAATCTGCATTATTAAAATCAAGCTCTTCATTTTGCACTTCTCCTGCAACTATTTTTTCATTGTACCCAATCAACAGTTTTACAATCTCTATTTTATCTCCATCTACTGCAGAATGCAGAGGAGTCTGACCGGATGACGTTTTTCCATTTAGTTTTACATTGAGTTTAAGCAAAGACTGAACAGCTTCTATATGACCCCCAATTGCAGCCCAATGAAGAGGTGTTCGACCTGCTTTATCAGCTTGATCTTTGTTTGCTCCTAGCGATATGAGTAAGTCTATACATTCAATATGATTTCCTCCACATGCGCGATGTAATGCTGTTCGATCCTGTGCACCTTTTGCATTTACATCAATTTCACCTGATTTAATAAGTTCCTCTACTGTAGATGTTTCCCCTTGATGAGCAGCTTTATGTAAAGCAGTATCCTTGGGCATATTAAGTCTATTGTTTTACGCAGCGTGTTTTTCTTGCTCTGAATGATTTTAACGTCTATCTTAATAACTATAAATACATCACAACCTATGAACACTAAGAACAAATCTTATAGCACAAATACAACTATCTAACAATATGTTTAAGTTCCCTAGTAATATAAGCATACTAAATCTACAATAAATATTTTTTCCAAACAAAATTATTCATCCAAGAAGTCTTCCAGGGCAAAACTACTTAGAGAAACCCTAGAAGCCTTGTTTAGTTTACGCTGAAGAACACTTTTTTCAGGAAACTTTCTGTTGAACCTGTCCAGGGAAACTAATTTACCATCCCATTGACCAGACACAGATACTTTTGTTTCCCATTTTAACCCACCGAGCATTAGATCATCGTTAATTCTTCTGAGAATACTATGCAGTAGATTTAAGCCATAACGAAACTTGGGTACAATGGTGTCATCAATAGAAAAACGTGAAAGATTACTATTCTCAGTATCGTCCCTTTTCATTTCAACTCTAATTCGTATTTTGAAAAGGCGTTGCTCTATTTTTATATTCATGTATGGGGCGAAGGTGAGAAAATACTCTTCTATTCCTGGTCCATTTCTATAGAATTGAAAATATTTTGGTGATACTAACGCTTTGGCACAATTCAAAACTAAGCAAAGAAATCTTTCAAAAACACCAATTGGTAAAAAACTTTTCGTGAAGTCAAAGAGAATGCTGCAATCCTGCTCCGCTGCTAGTACAGAACCAGAATATCTTGTCGTATAACCTGATCTAGTCCTTTTATCATTTGAACTCATGCTTTGCGCAACTTGTCTTGCAAAATAATGCTCTGCCTCCGGCATAATATTTTGTCTTGTTAAAAGACTAGGGATTAGGTAACAGCCACGAGCTTCACTAGCTACACCAATTGATCGCTCCTTCACAGTGCCTGACACAGCTTTCCTTTTATAAACAGTATAAAGCTCCGCTGGAAACTCGCTTAATAATAGCAAACTCTGCATGAGATTGATCATAAAGTCAAGAACAGTTTCTCTTGCGTCTGCTTCTGATTTGGTTTGTGGCTTCTTTGCGCCATTAAACCATAGTCTTTCAAGCACTTCAACAGTAGCAACTCCAGTAGCTTGCAAAATTTGGAGTTCTATTCTTAAGTATTTTCGTTCTAACTTGCTAGTTTCTTTGGCAAGAGCCTTAACATCTCCGTCAACTACATTCTTGTAGTAGTTTTGGACCAAAATTTTACTAAGATTATTTATAAGCCAGCCCGGTTTGAGTACAACTTCTTGTTTCACTTTTTCATTTTGAGTGAAAAACAAAAGCATGCCAGCATCGTGAAATCTCTTGAGCATTTGTTCAACTTCATCTAACCTAGTCACCCTGAACTCCTTGGCAACAGCTTGTACATCGGTCAAGGAAATTATTGCACTTTTCGCAAGATCTTTCGATAACATGGCATCATTAAAAATTTTGTCCAAGCAACGTAACCAGCGTATAGGTATTTCATCAGAAAAGCAAGGAAGTCTTTTCGAGTGGAGTAGGATGGCCCTTCTAAGGTCTGAAATCCCGCTACCTGTTTGATTACTAACAGGAAAGAAACAGATATCAAACTTTTTATTCAGCTTCACTTGTGGAAATTTCTTGGTCAACTCCAATCTCTTTGATAATAGGCCACTTAAATCTTCCAGGAGCCTTCTCATCACGAGGAAAATCCGCTCAGGTTTTTTCGTACGTGAACCTCTCCCATTTTCACTAAAGATTAAATACAACAATAATGCTACCGTTCTCGCTGTTGTTTTCTGTATATATTAAAAGACAACGCATCAACGTGGGTTCCAACTAGAAGGATTGGAGCATCCTTGGCTTGCATGGAGATAGACTGTAACCAAAACTTAATAACTCGAAGTGCTTTACCTATTTTTTTCAGAGTTGCTATTCGATTGTAGAGCGCTTTCATGTTAAAGACTACAACAAAAACCCCATTTGGTGTCAAGAATAGCTGATGAGTGGTATAAAAAACCTTGGCCCCTGCGTAATCATATAGGGAATATGACACCTTTTCTCGATTACTCTGTGCTTGAATCAAATCTTCGATATTAAAACTTTCTTCTATCTCTTCCAGCTCTCGTTTCTTTTCTTCAGAAGACAAGGAAGCCTCCCTTAGATTATTATTACGAGCAAGTTCCAAGTCATCAGCCTCTAACAAAGAAGGAAAATCAAGATTTGATCTAGATCTATCAGCAAATAGTTTAGTGAACCCTCTACGCCTTCGTCTCCTACTGGATGTTCCCCTAGCACCTAAGAATAAGGAGCTTTGTCGCCGATTCATTCTGTTCTGGTCTCTTCTGGATATACTGTATCTGCACGCAGCAGTGCGTGCAAACGAATATCTTCCTCTTCCTCGAAGAGCATTCACTTCATCTACAAATTCTCTTCCACCTTGAGCACCAGCTATATTGTCGTATACAGAAATTCCTTGGGTTGCTGACGGCTGTTTTTGAAACGGTCTTCCCAGCAGCGAGTGAACTGTAGAGGTACTTCCAGCTTCTGAAGCACCAACTACCATCAGCTTAATATGAGGCCACTGTACCTTGGCATTATCTGTGAAAGCTTTCACGTATCCTTCTTTAACAAAAGATTGATTTCGCAACAGCAGCAATGTAATTTGGTTGGTAATCTGATGATTAAAAACTTCGGATTGGTTAATACTGAAGTATAAGAAAAACGGAAACAGTACTTCAAAACGTATAGGGATCTATTTTTATGCAGCGCCTTTAGCAATTTGCTAGCTCCAAAATCGCCAACGTGAGATCCAACCAGATATAAACTAGAAAGTGTTGTGTTATTCTCCAAGAATAGCTTTAGATATTCAGCACCAGTGCTCCCTACGTTATTGTCGCTCAAGCTATACTTAAAAAAACATACAGAATATACTCTAATCGTATTAAACTTTTTCTTGATTTCAATCCAATGCAGATATGACCTATGCCTTTGGAAGACATGTCGTTCTCAGCTAGCCTACAAACGTTACGTCAAAAAGATGGGAATACACTAAGGACCGGAGATTTTTTGCTTGTTTCAGAGAATCCTTAACTACTGCAGCTCCCTCGTCACCAATCAAACATCCTGTTGCACTAAATTGATAAAACTGCAAGAGATTGTTACTCGACATTTGCAAAACCACCTTCCAAAGCTTCTATAAGTTCTTCTAGAGTTGAAACTCGTTTATAAGCCGTGAACTGATTCAGTCTACCATGGGTTTCCGCTAGCTTTGACTTCATGCTTCCATGACTCTCCGATCTCATTGCAACAACAGCCATCTTTCAAAAATTTCTATTTTTCTTTTATTGTTTTTGAAGGCGTTTCGGTACCAACGGATGAATTAGCACTTTTTAATTTTATGTGCAGTCGAGTGACCAATATAGCCACTTTAGATTCTTGTTCCGGGACACTACCGGGAATTTGTCGAAGAGCTGAGCTAGCTAGTAATAAAGTATGTTCATCTAAAAGAACACGGAACAACAAGGGTGCATTTCTATTAAAAAAATGTGTTTTGTATTGTTCACCAAAAAAAAAACAAAAATCCGAAACAAGAACTATAAGTAAGTAATAAGTTTTTATTACTTACAAAATTCACCAAAGAGAATAAATTAGATATTACTAGACCATTATATCTGATAAAGTTTTTTGTTTTAAGGAGAAAAGTTTTCGCAACTTCTGACGAAGAAGAGAATATCACAGCAAAACTGAATAAAAGAACAGACAGTATGTTTGTATATAGTTGTAACATATAGTATATTTTATAATAATATACATATTATTTATAGTACGTAAAACTTTCGATAACTAGTGATTAGAACTATAATGTATCAGTTTATCTGTATAAAAGAATTCTATAAATACACTATAGTAATATATATATATATTGACTAAATAGATTACTCTACGATTAAAATAAAAAAGAGGAAAGTGTTCATAATACGGCCATAACTAGCTACTAAAACGAACAAATACGAAAGGTCGCATACATAATAGAAATATCTCTAGAGACCACAAGATTTGTGTCCATGAAAACTAAATATAGTGTTACCAAGAATATAAAATAGTAAAAACGCGAACTAGGGAAAAGTATGACAATAAATCCCACCAACAAGATCCTTTGTGTACTTATTTAAGTAAGGATAGTAAATCTCTGTATTTATTATTTACATTAAATTTGTCCCAAGAAGTGAATTCCAAATTTTTGCTTTTTAATAAAAAAGAAATAGCATACTTTCTCCCGGGAAGTTGTAATAATCGGGAGGTATGTTAAAGGTTAGAGCTAGGCAAATGCTCCATTGACAACCAGCAGGCGAATTTACATTACATTGGTTGGTTGGTTCTTGTTCTTGTTATCGAAGGAAAGAGAGTATTTCACCATCCTAAAAAATGAAATTCGACAGGATAATCTAGTTCAGAAAAGCTGTGTCAATAAAATAATATAATAACCCTTTGAAAAAGGATTCGAACGAAGTAACACACTTTGAATAGTGCATACTCATTTGCATTAGCTCGATAAAGCAATTCTAGCAAGAACAAAAAAGATAAAAGTTTAAGAAAAATTAATAAGTTATGAGTAATAGCCTTTGTATCTAGTTTATATTGAGAACCACCAAACAAATGAATCAGTTTTCAGACTTCAACTTCACGGTCGCCTTCAGAGGTGTATCGATGATTTATTAATAATGCAGCATAATCAAAAATGCACCAGAAACAGGTGGTTTAATTACAGTGCAAACTATAAGAAAGTTAGAGTTCTGAGCAGCATTTTGCAAAGAGTGTTAGGATGAATCTAAATTAATTATAAAAGTATTAATTGTTACTTGAAACGACGCATACATTGCTTTCTCCTTCATGTTTTACTGTTTCTGCAAATTCGCTAATGTTGACCAGTAGATATCATAGTCTGAAAACTTTTATCCAAGCAAATGCTTCTTTAGAGCCAATGGTGAGGATGAGCACAATAAACCGTAACAAGGCTTTACTCTGATAATTCGTTCATAGATTTTTATTCAAAATAAATCACGTATTCAGGCGTAACATCACGAAGAACCACTCAACAGCTTATTTGATTCTTTTTGGTTTCACCTATTGGATAATATATTACTTAGTTTGGGTTAGGTGTAGGTGTAAACGAGCTATAATTCATACTGAAGAGTCAGGTTTTTATATTCGAGCTGATTATTATCATGAGAACAGACAGTTTAGATACATTATCAAACCCAAATATCTAGATAACTCCACAAACACTCCCCAACAGTGACAATGATGCGTAAAACATATTTTCTAAGATCTATTTATCTTTTTGCACAAGGTGTTCCAATATTAAGGTAGAATGTTATTTTCACCTGTTTAAACTGAAGTTCTACTTAAAGTAACAGCCCCCTAGAGTCAAAACAGAGTTACCAAATTGAAAGAGGGGGAAGTTTATATCTTGAAATAAACTTGTTCATAGGCTAAAAGATCGTGTATACCTTTCTAAAAAAAGTTTCCGATTTCTTATATCACGACAGTGAGTGGACATTATTCTTAAATTTAAAATGTTCCTTGGTGAGTTACAGCAAGTAATCAGAACAATATAGCTATGTTGGTCAGATTAAGTTATTGGTATTTCATTCTTCCGCTAGAATTCCTCCGAAATCTCCCCTCCCACTTCCATTTAAGTTGTAGTTATAGATCGCTTTACGAATGACCTTAGTTTCAAACTCGACTTTAGAAGTTTATAGCTACTTTTCGTTATTTTGTTTCGGTTCTACCCCAAATATGGTGGTAATTAGAATTTAAGAGTAGTAACTTTTAAGAATAGAGTATTGAGTATAAAAAAGGCTGATGTTTTAATCCTGAGAGTAATTATATATTCCAGCCTATCCGCTTCAGAAACGTTTTTCTAAATTTTCCCTTATAATATAACACATCTTTTGATTGCTTTGGTGCGTAATTCAAAATCTGAGATAAACCCGGTGTGCATTCTTGATGCACTATAAAGCTCTTGTTCAGCTCTCTTTTCAAAGGATGCTAAAATTTAAAGCCAGTTAAAGATTTCTTTGCTACAAAAAAATATTTTCTACTAATCACTCCTGGGACAAATTGTTTCAATGAGGAAGGTCATTTTATCAACAAAAAATATCGCAATTACCTAAAGCTCCCCATATTTAATTTGTAGGAAAGAATGACAGGAGACCACCATAAGTTGATATGCAACAATCTAACTGCAGCATTAAAATACCACTTTAATCTCTTCAAACAGTTTAAGATATCTTATAGTCTACTAATATGTTCAGAAAAATTACGACTAATGGAATATATCAGGATAGAAAGACGCGTTGAAGGTGGTATGTTGCAAGAAGTGATGTCCACTAACTTACTGAGAGTAACAAACGTGAACCCAGTCCTTACAAGAAGTCGCAGCAAAGAAACTTAGAAATGTAGACAGACAGTACTTAGGTATTTAACGCCTAGAATTATATTGGAGAAATCCAGCGGGGTGCGTATGGTTGCAAGATATAGTTTTCCGGAATTTAAATATTTCTCCCCATTTGCAGCTACTAAATTGATTCATCTTTCAAGATTCTACTTGGAACAATGAACTGTTAGATGATATTATAAATCATTTGTATTTGGCACATGACATACGTCAACTTTCTATTTCTTGAAATTTTGACTTAGTTAAGGTTAGTTTGGTAACTTTTTAGCAGTGTTTCTTGTTGCGACGACGACTGGAAATAAGTATAATGTGAGAAAGGTGTCAATATTGTCGTATTTCAGAGAATTCATACATTTGCTTCTGTTCACTGAATGCTTGTATAAAGGTTGTATTACAAGCTTTTAGTTACTAAGACTAGAGTATCGCAAAATTTTCCACGAAAAAAACGATGATTGCTCTTGAGAGGATACAAAATCTTATAATTTAATGAACTAGAGTGAAAGGACAGTATCACTTACATTACAAACCTAAATAAATACACGTGATTAGCTATATTAAGATATCAAAGTTGTCTCAAAAACCGAGAAGTAAGATATGCAACACAGAATAGAGAATAGCGTTATTATTTTTCAAAAATTGTTGATGCAAAAAACTTGTTCCTTTCTTGGAATTTCTTCGTAAGTATTCTAAGATCTACCATGGTGTCTACCCAATGTTGATTTGTGATGCGGTTTATAGGGCTATGTTTCGGAAAGTTGATGCTTATCTGCAAGAGCTGTAATACAGAAGATATATAACTTTTCAAATACAAACAGAGACATTTTATCAATTATTATGAAGATTTCTTATGCTGGGAATAATACCAAGAAAATTTCACAGATGAAATTCAACAAGGACCTATAGTACTTTTCTCTCATTATTTGTTAGCGTGTACCTCAAGTATTTTCTTATCTAGAGCCAAGTATACTACAGGAGGTATGTTTAAACACTTTGATAAATTTAATCATATAACAGCACAAAGAAATTGTTGAATTTGATGTAATAAGTGTATCCTAGATCCTTATGAGAATAAATTTTATAATATATTTTTAACACTGAAGTATTTCTAGATAGAAAAAGTTAGTTAGTTGCATAAGAATATAACACCCCCCTCCCTAGTAACAGTTAAATGTCAGATATGTAACAGAGGCAGAGGTAGAGGTAGAAATGGCGCTAAGAATCAAATTAAAGTCATATGTGGGGATATTTATTTGATAAGTGTTTGGAAATAAGAATGCAAGATAAAGGTTACTACTAATAAAACGGAATGTATATGTTAATTCTTTGGCACAAAATGATAAAATTGCGCTGATTAAATTATAAAGATTGATATGAAGAAACTGCATGCCTGTGCTGTCAAACAGAACTATGTTTTGATCACTCAAGAGAAATATATCTATTAACTAATAAAATTTGTTTGATATGCATCTCTGTTTCGATTACATCGATTGTAAGTATCATTATTCTTAGCATTACTATTCTCCTATATACATTGATTTCTGGTATATTTTAAGTTGATCTATTAAACCCATCTATTTTAGTTCAATATTTCTATATTCTATGGAGGTCTGCTATGAGGCTAGCTCATTATCACTAGTTGCTAGAAGTATAAAACATTCTTCAATATTTATCTACAGTTCTAAAACCGTTTGGGTAAAGTTACCACAATTGTTACTTAATACGCACTAAGGTTAATCAGTTGAGTATTCATTTAAATTCTAATGAAAACTTAATAAAAACCACGAGTTCTAGGCGTTTGTCAACTACAGATATCTAAGAAGATGATTATCTGTTATAATATGCCGTGTGAATAAGTCTTCCACTGATATAGTCTCTATAGCTGCATAACCGTTAGAATCGATATTGCAGTCGACTTTAATCGCAACAAATCTATCAGAAATTACCTACTAACCATCACATAAAAACACAGGTTTGTCAACCATCTTGTCAGAATCCCAAGTAAACCAATTGAATTCTGGAATTCAGGTAAGGTCCAATAGAGATGGCATAATTTTACTTGAACTCGACCGATAATTAATTTTACATGTCGGGTATGAATTCGAGCTATAGTGTACAAGAGAATGTAATAAAACCAACACCAACTACCGAAGTTAGAAAATACTCGTTGTCACAGAGAATCAGATAAAAAGATTAAGGCAACCCTATCCAAAAAGGGAAAACCATAAAATATATATAAACTTTGAATGAGGAAAAGGACGAGAGTATAATTCCGAGGATATTCCGCGATCGATATTTTAAAGAATTAACTGTTTTTAAAGAGTTTGTATATACAAACGCAGGAAAGCAATCCGTATCAAAGTATATCGGGGTTTATCAAGTACATTAAGAAAAGAAGGATAAGCATCAAGCTCATTCTGGAGCAAAAACGGCATGTTAAAAAGACTGTTTGGGAGAAACTTCATCGACTCAGGTGCTTTACTATGGGACATTGTAGCCAGCTGGATTAAAAACAAAGAAAAAATTTTAGCAATAAAAGGCAAAGCCCTTAGCCATCAAGATAATTTTGTTTTTGTAGAAAGCTTAGAATCCGATGCGATCATCGACATCAAGGAGAAAGTTGATAATCTATTAGTATACTATGGGGTTCTAAGAGTTGAATTGAACTATTCACAAAGAATTCATAATGTAAGGGCCGATAGAAAGAATAAATAAGTGGCTGTTTCTTTTGAAAGAGTGTAAAATGGTGCAGATGGAACAAAATTCCTCATTGAAGATCACTTTCTCGTAAGTTTTTACACGAGATATATAGCACGATTAAGCAAGCTCAAGAAAAAAAGAAATATGTACTTTTATCCGAGCTATGTAGATCGTTTCAAAAAGTTTATAAAGCCAAGAAGAGAAAATACCTTGTTTCAAAATTCAGCAAAGAAAATTGCTGCATTAAATGGTTTGGAGGAACAACTGTATATCTACCATGATTTCAGAAGCACAACAGCGACAACTTTGCATGAAACGTTAAAAAAATGTCCAAATAGTGGAGGCAGGCGGTAGACTTGAATCACAGTAACACATCAGTATGTTCAACAATCACGCCATAAAAAATATATAACACCCAGAATGCTAAGTAAATTAGAGTCATCGCCCTATCATAGAGAAAAACAAAGTAATAGCAGGAACAGAAAAAATGGAAATTTTTTCGATAACAGGGTCAAAGATGCAACCAAAAACGGAGTATTTTGAAATACAAGGAATACAATTTCGATAATTTATTCTCATTTTGAAGGAAATGAGACAAAGCAAATAGTATAATGGAAACATATAAACCCTTCAGCAAACAGTCCAGGAGGAAGCTCAATGAATAGTATAAAATAGTTATATTCTAAAATTAAATAAATAGGTATTAATATAATTTTTCCTGAACCAATAGTTCTTCACATAAGTTCTTACTGTATGCTTATATTCTTCCCCGTATTACCAAAGCGATGTGGTTTAAGTCTAAATAATCCCCTCCAAACACAATTATAAAGCCTTGTACATATCTCGTTTCGCTGATTTCATACCATCTAAGATGCTAGCGCAGCCTTATGCAATAAACAAAATTTACAGCTAAGTCGATTTTAAGTTGTTATTCTTATTGGGTTCTCAATTTAACACCATCATTTTTCAGTCAATTGCAATTCTTAAAGAGTGTTATCAAATTAAGATTGCCCAAAATAATTCCAAATCTGATTAACAACTGCTTTGTGAAACTTTATAAAACCAGCATAATTTCTGTACTAATAAAATTAATCTGCCCAAATCTTAACATTTACTTTAATTATTATAGACTATAAATGAAACAATTACTTAAACAAGTAAAAAGAAACTTTTCATCAACTAGTCGACGATATAATTCCAGCAGCTTCTTTCCAAAATTTCCATCTCTTCATTTATTTGAAAATTTAAAATCATCTTTTAAAAAAGAGGAGACAATAGACGTAAAGAAATTTATTACAGAGAACTTCAACGATGAATCTTGCCTCGAAGATTTGAACGCAAAAGTTCAAAGTGAAAATCTTATTGAAACTTCTCGTTCATTATTTCAAAATTTAAGTGATATGTATTCTAAGAATAAAAAAGAGTTTGATTCTTTATTTACTTTAAAGAAGATAAATAAAATGACACTTGATTGCTACTTGGAAAAAACTGAAGCAGAACTCACACCAACACAAAGAATAAGAGATCATTATTTCTTTCCTGGAGTATCGAAATATCTTCTTAAGAAATACTTATTCTTTTGCCATTTATCAAATCTTTCATATTATGAGTTTAGTGAACCTGAAACTTTTCTTGAAACTCTTTTTAAACTATTTTCGCGAAATCTTTCTGATTGTTCTGGATTTGAAGAAATATTTGACTCTTTTTATACAAATATTGCAGAATTAGATGAATCAAGTTTTCGATTAGTTAAAACTCATCCAATAGCAACAAAAGATTTACCAAAACATATTGTATTATTTCATTTTGGTCAACTTAAAGCAGATGCTTCAAAAATTTGGAGTAGAAAAGATAGTCTTGAAGTTATTATCTCAATTAGAGGAACTTATTCATTAGAAGATCTTGTTACTGATATAGGTGTGAAACCAGATGACTTTTTTGAAGGAACTTGTCATTCAGGGATTAAACAAAAGGCTGAAAATATAGTTAAAGAAGTTGAGGATTTGTTTAAAAATAGAGGAGTTGAACAACTTGATCAACTTCCTTCTACTAAGTTTGTTTTTACTGGGTATATTTTTATCATATTAAATAAAATATAGGCATTCTTTAGGTGCTGCAATAGCAAATGCAGCGGCTATGATAATGAAAGATAAATATAATAAACTTGATGTTCAAGCATATGGATTTGGTTGTCCACCTTTTATTTCAAAAGAACTTGTTGAACGTAAAAAAATATTTTATTGTTTTAATTTTTAGGTACTCAAAAATATTGCACAAATATAGTTTTTGATGATGATTTAATTGCTAGAGCAGGTGAAGGTTCAATATTGGATCTAGCAAGAAAATTATCACAATTTGATACTTCAAAATATTTAGAAAAGGATTTAAAAGCTCTTGTTTCTCATTTTTCAAGTAAATTACCAACAAGTGCACAAAGTTATTTTGAGGATTTAATCTCGCAAACTAAGATTGAAAAACCAATAGAAGTGCGAGAAGAAAATAAAGAAATCTTAGAAGAAAAGTATAATTACCAACATCCTGGGAAAATGGTACATATTTATCGTGCCGGAAATAAATTTGAAGCTGCTCAAGTTCCAACAACTTTCTTCAAAGATATTGTTTTCTCAAGAACTATGATAGAAGATCATTTCCTTGAGATTTACACAGATTCTCTGCACGAGTTGAGTAAATAAAATAAAACGTTTATGCTCCATTTATTGTAGATGGAGTTGGTGGAGTTTTATAAGCCATTTGAGGTGTACTTGCTATAGATGGCTGTTTTCGGGAAGTTCCTGCAGTTGAAGTAACTCTTTCAACTGTCATACTTTTCCTTGTAAAAAGATATCCATACAGTTCGTTCATAAGTTTATATATTCTGCAACCTAATAATACAATAAAAAAAACTAGTATTCCTGTGATAGCAAATAAAATTTCTATGCTTACCATTGGCAGTTTTTTTCTTTGTTTTGTATTTTTATTTGACTTATTTTGCTGTATTTTAAATTAAAGCCGGAAAAAAACTAGTATTACCCATAAAGTACCAGTATCATATACTATATAAATGGAATATTGATAAAATACCGGAATATAGTGTTATATTGTATTTCTTCCATTTAATCTTGACGGTTGTTGTTTATGCTGGAACGTTTTTGTGAAGGTTTTAGAACAAATATATTTATTGTTTGAGGAAAACAAACAGGTTAAGTTCATGGAAAATAAAAGGATTTTATTATTTAAAAGGATAAAAAGAAAATAGTTTTATTGTAGAGGGTTATAAGGGGGTCTTCCAGTTGAGTTCAAGGTTTGCTTAAACTCAATTTAGCTTGTTATTAACATCTTGTACGAGTTATAATATTATTATTAGACTCATTCAAACTTTGAGTTATGTGATTCAGCCCATTTTGTAAGTATTGAATCCTTTAGAAAATAAATAATACTTTCCTTTAGGCTACCTTGCATAGTTTCAATGATGATATGAGTATGCACCAAGACTAAGAAAATAATTTATTGAAATTTTAAGAGTTCTCAGTTCTCAATCAAAGTAACTTCAAAAATTTTTATTCATTCATAGTTTATCGATGGAAGTTTATATATTCTTCTTGAGATCTTAGTGAGATATGATTCTCCATCCCGAATTGTGAGCTGAGTGAATATTTTACTTCTACTGATAAGAGCCTGTTGTATTTCTTGTACAAAGTTATAGTTTTTAAAAGAAACCATTTATCGTGGTAATTATTCTATTTTATATCTTATAACTTGCTTGAACTAGAACATTCAGTAGCCAAGTTTGGTATTTTATTGAGTTATTCAATATATATTTCTTTTGTGGAATATAAGTGAAGTTGATAAAAAAATGCTCAATGGGAATTTAAGAAATCCAAGTTTAACATTTACGAATTTCAAAAAACCAAGAATATCTTTCAAAGGATTTTTATTTTTCATTGTAATCAAGGTAATATTTTCTTGTACTTCAATGGAAGGGATACCAAGTAAGCTGATTTTTTAAATTATGTGACAAGATATAAAGTAAGAAGAAAATCTTTTTGAAATTGCAAAAAAACGTAGAAGTTATGCTTAGTACTTCAGACTTGAAAAAGGATTAAAATGATTTTGCGTTAATGATTTTGAAGAGTACACTAACTAAATGTTCCCATTTCAATTTTTTCAATAATTTTAATTATAATCCTTATCACTTCTTTTTAGAATTCTCCATTCCTCAGTATACATGGCTATGTAAATTTTTTGTGTGCTGCAATGTATTTAAACGCGAATATTATCTTAAACATACAAATCTGGAACCACATGAACTTCCTATTACAATCTTAACCTACAATTAAGAAGCATCAATTCATTTGCATATTAACAAAGTACACTGAGTATTTGGAAAATTAAGAAAATATTTTTGTTAGCCAAATTAAACAGTATCGATTTCTCTTGTGAGTCTTAGTTTAAGCTTTTTACTTGTAGATAACTTGTCTGGTTAGAAATTCCCGGCAAATAAAATTTTAAACCAGAAGAGCATGAACTCTTTCTAAAAAGAGAATCAAATCTTACTTAATAACAGTCATTTAAAAGCAAAAACTTTAATAAGTTCTTTAATAAAAAAGTAAAGACAAGAGCGTGTGTGTACTATGCTAATTGAGTGGATAAGAAGAACTGGTTAACTTAATTTTGTTCTAAGACATATCTTACATCATATCTAGTAATTCCGCACAAGTGTAGACGAAGATCTTCTCGACTTTCAATTGTATAATGCAGTATTATAATCTCTTATATTTTAAAGGATTAATTATTGGAAAGTGGAATTTATCTATTTGCTGATTTGTAGTTTGTAAAAGAAACAAGAAATAATATTCATTGGAGTTAATGCTAGAAAAGTATCTTTAATTGCAGTACAAAAGAATTTCCCTATTATATATATATGACAGAAGTAGAAGAAAAATAAGTAAAACCAAAAAACTTTTCAACTATTAACACTTTGGTAATTAAACATTTCATGACAAAAAAAGTAACTGAAAAAGAGTACGAAATGAAAGAATATCCATTTCCATACATCCATTTATAGTTACTAGTGAACAAATGTTTATATTTTATTTACTCAGCGCATGAAGAGAATCTGTGTAAATCTCAAGGAAATGATCTTCTATCATAGTTCTTGAGAAAACAATATCTTTGAAGAAAGTTGTTGGAACTTGAGCAGAGTCATATTTATTTCCAGCACGATAAATATGTACCAATTTTCCAGGATGTTGATAATTATACTTTTCTTCTAATATTTCTCCATTTTCTTCTTTCAAATCTATTGGTTTTTCACTCTGTGAGATTATTTTTTCAAAATAACTTTGTGCACTTGTTGGTAATTTACTTGAAAAATGAGAAACAAGAGCTTTTAAATCCTTTTCTAAATATTTTGAAGTATCAAATTGTGATAATTTTCTTGCTAGATCTAATATTGAACCTTCACCTACTCTAGCAATTAGATCATCATCAAAAACTATATTTGTGCAATATTTTTGAGTACCTAAAAATTAAAACAATAAAATATTTTTTACGTTCAACAAGTTCTTTTGAAATAAAAGGTGGACAACCAAATCCGTATGCTTGAACATCAAGTTTATTATATTTATCTTTCATTATCATAGCAGCTGCATTTGCTATTGCAGCACCTAAAGAATGCCTGTATTTTATTTAATATGATAAAAATATACCCAGTAAAAACAAACTTTGTAGAAGGAAGTTGATCAAGTTGTTCAACTCCTCTTTTTTTAAATAAATCTTCAACTTCTTTAACTATGTTTTCAGCCTTTTGTTTAATCCCTGAATGGCAAGTACCTTCAAAAAAGTCATCTGGTTTCACACCTATATCAGTAACAACATCTTCCAAGGAGAAAGTTCCTCTAATTGAGATAATAACTTCAAGACTATCTTTTCTACTCCAAATTTTTGAAGCATCTGCTTTAAGTTGACCAAAATGAAATAATACAATATGCTTTGGTAAATCTTTTGTTGCTATTGGATGAGTTTTAACTAATCGAAAACTTGATTCATCTAATTCTGCAATATTTGTATAAAACGAATCAAATATTTTTTCAAACCCAGAAGAATCAGAAAGATTTCTCGAAAACAGTTTAAAAAGAGTTTCAAGAAAAGATTCAGTTTCGCTAAACTCATAATATGAAAGATTTGATAAATGACAAAAGAATAAGTATTTCTTAAGAAGAGCTTTTGATACTCCAGGAAAGAAATAATGATCTCTTATTCTTTGTGTTGGTGTGAGTTCTGCTTCAGTTTTTTCCAAGTAGCAATCAAGTGTCATTTTATTTATCTTCTTTAAAGTAAATAAAGAATCAAACTCTTCTTTATTCTTAGAATACATATCACTTAAACTCTGAAATAATAAACGCGAAGTGTTGAAAAGATTTTCACTCTGTATTTTTGCACTAGATCCTTCAAAAGAAGAGTGATCATTGAAGTTCTCTGCAATAAATTTCTTTACATCAACTGAGTCTTGTCTCTTAAACGATGACTTTAAACTTTCAAATAACTGAGAAGAAGAAGAACTTGGAAAAAAGTTATTTGACATAATCCACTATTTTTTCAAAGTAACACTTTCTTTTAGTTCTCTGAGCTCTATTTATTTACTGACCAGTTACTCTTTGTACAAAATACCGATATAAAAGAAATAATAGAACAAAATGGTGAGAATTTTCCGATTTATTGAGGATTAATCCTTTGTATGCTCGGAAAAGGATCCAGTCTAAAGTGTTCTACATACTCAATAGTATGATTCTTTATTCGGCTATATAGAGTCGATCTGAATATTTTACAAGAAGAAATAAAATATTTGGGAACCTAAAAAAGTTAAAAACAAAGAAATTATTTTGAGTACTAGCAGCTTCCAAGCAGTCAAAAGACAGTCCCCAATCAATAAAGCATAAGATTTCAGAGCAATCTTGATTTTCTCTGTGAATGTTTACCATCTCACCTTTTACAAGCTCAGGTCTTTTGAGGAATATGCGCTAATTGCCAATACTAACGTCCTCGCAATGCAGGAAGTACGCAACAAAGAAATGGAATACGTCGAAAGAGCTAGCATCTCTAAACTAAAATGGTTCATAACAGATTCTTCTAAGAACAAAGACACAGAAAAAAGGAAAATCAATATTTTAGTAATATATTGGAGCAAGAAAATGAACAAAGAAGTAGAAAAACTATTTGAAGATAGAATTTTAGGTGTTAAAATTAAGCTTAGCTCTAAAAGCTATTATATCCTCAATATCTATGCACAAAACGCAGGTAAAACAGCGAAAGAATACAACAAGTTTTTAACAAGACTTCAGAAAGCAACTTCACTGAAAAGGAAAAAAGACCTCATAATAGTCCTAGGCGAATGGAACGCTCATGTATGACACAGCAAAGTGACAAGCACCGGTAAATATGTATACATGACTAGAATGAACAGGAACGGCAAAATACTTCGAGACTTTCTGAACAAGTACAATCTGGCCATCATCAACTCATACTTCGCAACTGATGCAAAGAAGACAAATAGTCATGTAACATACTATTAAAAGAACAAGAGTAATCGGAAACTCTCAGGAATAGACTTCATCATAGCGATTAAGAGCAGCACCCCACTATTCCGAAAAATTCGGATAAAAAGAAAACTAGGAGAGAAGATATACAATAGAACGGAGTTTGATCATCAACCAGTTGAAGCACTAGTCTCATAAAAGTTCAGGAAATACTCCAACCAAAACCCAAGGATGCATCGAAACTACAAAGAGTTTTTCAAAATAGACGCAAACCGATGGAAGCTAAACGAAGAAATGCGACAAGGGTTCGAAGAAGAATTAGCCAAGCTCGCACCATTCAACAACTCTGGGAAACAACCAAGACCAAACTTCCAGAAGCTCAAGTCAACAATAAAGAAAGCCATCAAATAACTGCATCCAACTGACAACACATGAACGACTCTACAGAACATCTTCAGATAGAACAGAAACTCTATTTTAAACAAGAAGAAGAATTTGTAAATATCTAACCGAAAACGAATCTAAAATACTAAGGGAGATGATAAGAAAAAGTACCTTGAACGACTACAAAACCTGGTTGGATCTCCAAGCAAGAAAAATAGATACAGCTATGACAAAAAATGATATCCATGAACCTTTCAAATAAGCGGAAACTTCAACGCACCATTACCATGAAAAATAGAAAATACCTAAGCGACAAAAAACGAGTAAAAATATTCAAATAATACCTTGAACTCACTTAAAGGAACATAGAAGGAAACATCATGAACACTCAACTGTATATTTTTGAAGCAAAAATAGAGGAAATTAATACATCTCCAATCCTGAACAAACTTCAAGAAACTGCCAAAATGTTAAAGAACCATAAATCACCTTGACTTGATGGAGTTACAAATGAAGTTCTAAAGAATAACAAAATCGTAATAAAGTACCTGCATCAACTCACGGAAGAATGCTTCTTAGTCCAAGTAGCTTGAGCACAGGTCTACTTTTCTCTCTTTCAGCTGAAAACACAATATTCCTATGTATAAAAGGGCACCATCAACTTCCTTCAAATCATAGATCAATATCATTACTCAACATTTCTTACAAGCATAACACTGAAATAATGAACAATGGGTTGAAGAATAACCTAGAAAGTTCAATCGGAAAATATTAATCTGGATTTCGGGGAATTACAGAAACTAGAAAAAAATATAAATCCCCATGAAGCGCTGCAAACTCAGTCAAATAGAGACCATAAAGTTACTATGCCTCTTTATAGATCTTAAAAAAGTTGTTGACTCCTATCAACACCCTTTCCTTAAAATAAGTTTAAGAGAGAGAAAAAAATCCATCTAACTTCGCCATTATTTTTTTTTACCTAAATCAATATACTGCAGTCCAAGTCAAAATAGGAAAAAATATAAGCGACAGAGTAGAAATAAATAGAGGCGTACTACAAGGCGACTCACTAAGCCCCAAATTATTTGTTTTTGCAATAAGTTCTCTGCTTAGTGGAATATTAGAAAAATAAACTTGAGCTTTCCAGAAGAATAATCCATGTTTTTAGAGCGACCTTGAATTTGCTGACAATTTTTGTATCCAGAGAAAGTGCAAGAATATTTTAAAATATTTTGATCAATATACAGAAGAAGTTTCATACTTATCTAGCCTAAAAATCAATACACATAGAACTCAACTTATGGGAATTGTCCAAAGAAGAAAGTTTAGGGATATGCCTTCGGACACTTGAATCTAATAACTGGTTAGCATTCACACCTGCACCTCGTGTTCCCCAATTTTTCGACAAACGAAGTTCTCGTAGGACATAAAAAACAGTGCCCTGGACCGGGAGCAACACTGATTAGAAGTATAAAGGTCACTACAGACGTTGCTACCGCTGAACAAAACTTTCTCTATAACAATATCCCAATAGAAGAGCAAATGAAAAACCAACTTTGGAACCATTAAAGGGGTAAAAACTTTTATATATCTTGGAGGGGATATAACAGCAACAGCTCAAACATAATTCAACGAGTTTGCTAGAATCAAAACTGCAGAGAAAACACTTAGTGAATTGCAGTCAATATTGAGAAACAACGCGATAACATCCAGAAGGAAAAAGAACATAGTGAAAGCGCTAATGGTCTTAAAAATCCAATACGGCAATGAGTTCTGGAATCAGAAAAACAAAAATATATCTAAAGTCTTGAACAAACTATCCAGAAGCATAAAACGCGCCCCCAACCTAATCCAGCACGATCGCTTGAACACACGAAGAAAGCTAACATCCTCAAAGATGGAGACATAAACATCCTAAGAATAATAAAAGAAATGAAAGAGGGGGCTAGAAGTGTGCCCAGCCATGGAAACCGATATAGAACTATCGGAATCCCTAAGGAAACTTGAAGCACACCTCTTCCCACAGAATCGTATCCTAGTTGAAAACATGAACTCACTTCTGGAACACTTTGATGCAACACTGGAGCAATATGAACACTCTCCCCCTTCACCCGCCATCACCCGGGGAAAACAAACCACCCCCATCAGAATTATCCTTCCACCCTGAAACCGTGAACTCAATATCACCATTCACAATTATGAATAACTAAAAAGAGAAAAATATACTTCAATAATGCAGGAACATAGCTGAAGCTACTATAATTCATCGCCCGATACACCTCTCACGTGCATTTAAAATAACTCCTGGCTTCATCTGCTTCTTGGATTCCTAGCTGAAAATAGTTCAACTGGAACTCTTCATAGACCACGATTATCTCGTAGGATAGAAGGAATAGCAGCAATAGAGGTATAAAATTGGTGCAGGACATCTCAAAAAGATCAGCAAAGGAACTTAGAATAATTAGTTTTACAACTGGAGCGCTGCATAAGAAGTCTGATAATATCTCGATCCCTTTCTTGATTTCTTGCGTGATTTGCTAATTTCGAATTAGATTATTCGCAAATTTTGGGAAATCACTATTTTGAGAGTTGAGATGCTATAGCTGAATGTTACGGGAAGCCCAACATGAGCATATCAGTAGTGCCCCAAAATTATATTACCCAAGTTGCTTTTGTACAGTACGACTACGATACCAGAAACTTTTCTATGGAGCTGTGAGCAAGCAAAAGTTTCTAGGACAAACGTAGAGGCAGGTTTGCAGATGTAGTGCCTTACTCTCATCTTAGCTGCTGAATATTATGAGAGTAGTAATAGATTATTAAAGTAAGAAAACTGGCAATAATAATAATAATCTTAAAGAGAAAGGGCAAAAAAGATAAGTGGAAAACTTTCTCTTCAACACTGAATCACAGCCGGTGTTCTTTTAGTGTAAACGCACATAATTAAATGTATCCTTTCCAGAATCAATCAGTTCTCACTTACATCAACCCATCAACAGGGGACTAAACATAGCAATTAATGTTTGAAAAAATAATGCAAAAATTCTGAAGGATCTTTCATACGACAGTGCTAGACCAAAGTCTTTAAAAAACTCATATTAGAATCTATTGAGCCTAGTTGCAATTATATGTATTTGCAGGGTAACTAAGTCAATACTCAGGGTTAAAACTTTGAAAGTTTTTTCAATTGTTCAATTAGTTGCCAGGGGGAATTACTAGGTTCCGCTGAAATATCTGAAATAACTATTATAATGAGGTAGAATTTCAAACCCTGTTCTAGGTATGTTGTGAAAACAGATTTTGAACAGGGGTAACCTTTGAGAAATGATTATAAAATTAATGCTGATACCAACAATCATTCAAATTTTTTTTTTCGCTCTTACTTCCAATAATATTTCAAATTAACTATTCCAGGACTATCATAGTTGTACCTAAAATAGTGTAGATTGGTGACAATCATGCGGTTGTTAGCAAGCTACAAATTTTAATATATTTCATTCTATCAACGTGTTATTGAGTGTATTCTGTATATCCCATATTCTGAGAAATTTATCATTGTATGTAGCTTATAATATACTCTGCAAACTATATTAACTTTCTATGGATATAGTGACCTTGAACAGATATTTAATGAACACTCTAATAGCTATATTTTGAAAATAATATGTTTTTACAATAAATCATACCATTATCTAAATATCTAATATTAAATTGTAAGATCCCAAAACCATACTTAATGAAAAGTAAAAAACAACATAGTTCAAGAAAGCTCTATAATATCCTGAAAATGACTACTACTCTATTACCCATACTTCACAGCATCAAAATCTGCTTAGACCGACTCACTACTTTTTTTCTAAACTTGAAGTATTAGGAAGCTTGATCTTACTGTCCGTAAGTTTATCAAGTTCAATATAACGATTACAAAAAATGTTGCTATTAATTTTGAATCACATAATATGGGTTTATTTCCTTTCTAATATAGCTAGGCCAATGTCGATGGTTCGTGCGAACAGTAGAGAAAATCTTGCAAAGAATAAGAATTCGGTTTTATCAAAAATATATGGATGGGATCCTTAAATTAAGTCTTCAAGAAATGCCATATTGTAAAAACCCACTAACACTACTTGAGAAGGAATCCAACCTCACGCAAAATTACAGTAAAATGTCAAACTCATAATCTATATCATTATTGTTTCAAATGGCAATCTTAAACATGTTTTTTCTGGGAACTCAAGGTGTATTTAGAGATCAATAATAAAACATTTAGGAGAAGCAAATTCAAAGAAAATTAAACCCCCTTTCAGTCACCGTTTAAAACTTTTAGTTATAATGAACCATTGAATTAAGAGTTAGGTCACATGACCCTTAATATTAGTTTCACTGATACTTCATTTGATGAGATGCTTACCTGAATTGAAATCGCATCTAGTATCCTAAGATCATTTTGTGATATGCTAAATATAAAATTGTTTAATTGTATATTAGAGTATTGAATCATAAGCAGTGTTTGTTCACTATACATATGCCAGAACCCAATTTTTGTGTTTCACCTCATAAGTGTTGCTGGAATGAAGTAAGTAAAAAACATATTATTCAAAATTTTCTATGTAATATATCTAGTTAATATCGTTATTCTATGCAACTCTTAAAAAGATCAAGATAGTATTAAGAAAAAGAAGAAAATGTTATGCAACAAGTATGAATATACAAATTAGCGATACAAAAGAGAAATAGAAAGACCTCTAGATGTAAATATGATTTACTTTTTCATTATATCTTGTAATATGTACTGATAAATATTATTATGATATAGTACGCCAAATATTTGTAGCATTTAACAAGAATATTTTAGTTGTTTTATGAACTGATACCATGTTAGGTTAGATATGCGAGCCAGAGATACTTATGACTATAAGCAGATATTGTCATGTACTCAAACCCTCTATGGAGAGAAGAGAAAATGGTGATCTTACTAGAGCTATCAGTGATACGCTCTTTGGCAACTTAAAGAATTTCCTGGCATTCTGGGCTTAAAATGATGCCACCAAAACAATTCTTCAATCCAGCGATCTTAACTTCGTTTTTGAAATGAAAGGAATATTAGGAGATATATCCGATTAGTATGCTGAATAGCATTTCAGATGCTTTCTCTAGAATTCTAAGGATTTTCAATATTGTGAGGTTATAAATGATAAAATTACTTGTTAAAAAATTGACCCCCTCCCTCAAAATTTTTCTTAATACTTCAGGGAGCTTAGACACAGGTATATGGAATCATAATCTGATGCTGAATTTAGTCACATAGACTTAGATAATCTCATTATTCGATAAAATAAAATTCCTTTTTTATTCTGTTGCTATATAACAACTAAGAAACTGTAATGAAACTAAGAATTATGAGCTCATTTTTCTCAGCCAAGAGGCAACTCTTCATTGACAAATTATATCTAATAAGTACTAATAGTTCTAATTTTAAACCAATTTTATAAAAATAAATCCTCCATTCATCGCTAAAGATTAGAATTTATTGGCACGTTAATTTTTCGTAATCACTTTCGTGAATGCAACTGAATGGGAAACTACTTTGATGTGGTGAAGTTATTTTCTTCTGTTTTTTTGAAAGAATTCCAGTAACAAGAAAACAAAATTCTACCTGGTTTCACTTCTTTCAAAAATTGTTTGTAAAATTTGGCCAAAACTTTATACCTTAAATATTAGCATAGTTCTTGAAATTTTCAATACAATGTGGCTGATGTTTAAAAAGATTAAACTGTCACAGAGAATGCAATAATCATTACCTAATTTCAAATGCGAACTTGTAGTACACAATATTATACTTATTCTCCACGTTGCAAATTCAAATATAATCTATACCAAGAAAACCTGTAGACACCATATTGTTAGCGATAAATAATCTATTGTACCTTCTTGAAGACCACTATTATGTAGATACAAGATGTAAAAACAGAAATATATATATATAGTTTCTATCTCTGAAAAGGGATTTATACTATCAGTAGTCTTTGCTACCAAAGATATCGGTATAAAGTAAGAGCAGTTTATCTCTTACTTTGGCATAGAATACCTTAGATTTTATTAAGGTTCACAGCCAAACAAGTATCAGTGAAAAGAATAAAGTATATGGATCATCTATTCATCACATGTAAGCAGGTAGGAGATAGCATTTGGAAAAAACCTCTTGAATTTTAGATTTTTCAAATCAGAACTCATTGGTTCTACCATTTCGCATTTAGAAGTGCCCTTGTATTAACAAATGCGCATATATATATATATATATATATATATATATATATTCATACAACAATGTACATATACAGGAAGTATAACAAGCACATTTTAACACAAAAAAACCCGGGATTTATATGTTTGAATACAGTATTAATAGATATCATAAAGGTGTTTCTGAATAGTTTTTTAGAAAGCCAAACCATTAAATAGTCATCGAATATTTGTAGTTTCATTTAAATAATTCTAAAAAACCACCTTGGATCATACAAACTACAATAAAGCGTACTAAAACCTCTGCATGACATCTCATGTATCTTTTTATACTTTTATCGTTCCTCATCTATTTTGCAATAAATTTTTTGACAAGTTAAATTTAAAAGAATTGAGCTGAAAGAATAAATTCAGAGTGAATAGTAACTGTCTCTGCTTTCCCACGTATATGAATGGTTCTATTTTGTTTGTCAGCTTTATCTGAAACATTTTGTTAATATTTACCTCAGATTTAAACTTATGGTCAAGATGTCTTAGGTTTATTACAAAGAAAACGAAGATATTTCTTGAATATCAAACTTAATCTTTATCACAAGAAATGATTTTTGTTAACTATGCATCTTATTTTATATTTCTTGAATTGTCTTCTGTGTAAAAATATTTTTCTGTTCATTGAATTTGAAGAAGTAGGAGCTCATCCCAGATATCTAAAGTACTCCTATAGCACGTGTTGTTGTTCTTGCCTCTTCCATTTTATTAGCTGAAATAAATCTCTGAAGAGCCCAACTGCCATTCAAGTTTTTTCTTATATTTTCTTTATTCTTTTATCTTTTTTTTTTATTTTTTTGTGTGACTGTGTTCGAAATATTGTTTAAGTACTCTTTTGGCTCTTAACAGACCAAAACATAATTTACCCAATCAAATTATATGCGGTAAAGAATTGCGGAATTAAAACACCAATCCCGAAAATCCAAAATTAGAGGTAAAAACGGGACATGGTTCTTTACATATTTGTCAAAAACACATAATTTTCTCTTGGTAGAATTTCTAATTGCCCAAATTGCAAATCCAAAGAACCAAAGATCTAGCAGAAAAAGAATGTTGATGAAATTGATGGTAAGTTTGACGCCCCAAGAAGGGATGCTTATAATTACGTGGGGAGCATGAAAGTCTCTCCGCTGTGATGGGCAAAGCATCTTTACATCTCATTATTTCTTAGCTTTGTGTTCAAGAATTACTTATTCAAAACTAAAGTTCAGGGAGAAACGCTTGTTTTTGGAAAATTTAAAAACGGTTAAGCAGTTACGGTGGATAAAATGTGATCTTTAGTTGCAGGATTTCTTCTAACATCATGCGTCATATATTTGAAACTAATGAGTTGCTGAAAAACGCAATTTAAAGAATTTTTAGAGTAAGAATTTATACCTTGAACTGCATATTCGGTTGATGCTAATTCGCTAATTGGATCTGTGGATAAATAATCTCTTCAGACGTCAGTAATTTTTCATGTGCAATCTAAGACTTATTAATCTTAAATTTTCCATGCTGTTACAGAATCTGAATTTTTCAGAGTTTGAAACTTAGCCTGAGATTAATCAAACCTTCATTGAGATTATCCTAGTCTTTTGTTCATAGCCTATATCAACTCTTCAATATGCCTGTCTCCATGATATGGCAAAGCTCTTAAATCCATACTCATCTTCAACAAGAAACGAGTGAGAAGAGCGGATGGACTCATGAGGGACATTTTTAAAGGAATACGCTAATCCAATATTCATCAAGTAAGTTTAATTACAATCTGTAGGTGAAGTAATTCCATAGAGTAAGCAGGAGAAGATACTCTAACATTTACTTTTTAATTATTAGTGTTTACTTGGTAGCTTTTATTGTTCTGCACTTTGTTCCCAGCCCCTCTAAATGTCTTTACAAGTACAAAATTTGCAGTTTTGACTCAATGACCCGTTTTTGTAATACTTTCAAATTTTGTTTATGAATTTTCTATTGGACCATGTGGGCATGAATTAATTTACTCAGCCAACCATCAAGAAGAGACTCAAAGAACTTTCTAAAAATTTTAAAAGGAAGATAGACAACCTAGAGAGTATGAGCTTCAACCTGCAGGATGTAAATGTAAATGTTGGTGAACTTGCAGAACAAAGAATCCAAACCTTCAGTGAACAGGAAACTGTGAATGCTCAACTGGACGCAGCACGTGAAGCAACCGTTCTAGAACCTGGAACAACACAATGTCTCCATGAAAAAATATCTCTGTAAAAAGCACTGCTGCAAAACATGGTCATAGAACATCTGGAACAACAGGACAAACCGGTGCCACACGACCATGAACCTCCAACTTTAACTCCAACTTCACAAATTTATGAACAATTAGAAAGAAGCACTGTGAACCTCCCACCCGCCCATTTACAGCGCCAAGACCCACTGGAACTTTCTCCAACCCATCTCACCACACCACCCAGGATAAAAGCTGGGTGCTCCCTCCTAACCTCAAATACACTCGACTGGCTTGGAATCCTCTGCACGCCAAAGAAAAGTACATTGTAGCTAGAGAGAGAAAACCAAGACATAAGAGTAAGAACAGAAGCCATCCCAGCACCAACCTGGAACCACCACAACCTAATTAAATATGATCTTCTTGAACTCGGGTGTATTTAATGAACTGTTATCCCTAAAATCGTTGGATCGTGTTACATTAGTCAAACAGCGTCAAAATCCGAATAATATGTATGTTGCAGATGGAGCTGAACAGCTAAAAGATCCACAAGCAACGTGCAAATACTCCGTGAGGTTCATAATCGGCCTCCTGCAACTTGGATGTAGATAAAACCACGTCCAGAGAGGAATATGTAGCTGGAAGCGGAAACCTTGGACAAAAACTGCTGCGAATCATTTAATTGAATGTGTTGAACCATCTGGACTCATATCATGTTGCACCTGGACCACTGGATCACTTGAACGGGCACCATCCAATGTTTTACAGTCCTGATTTCAGTTTTCTTTCAATTCTGGGTTGGATTTTGGGAAATCAAGCAAAAGATTAAAGATGTTAATGGAACAAGAGGGATCCTGCTGCTCAAGAACACCCGTTAATGGAAAAAAAAAGTAATTACAAAAATAGTTTTACTGTAGAGGGTATGGGCAAGACCGCAGGCTCGTGCAGGATTAGGTCCTCTGACTCAATTGGCATTGCGACGGAACTCCCTTGAAATCTAATCTAATTTACTACTAAGAAGCTTTGTACATAACTCATTTTGTTCTTTGCAAACCGAGTAGGATTCCAAAAGAACCTCGTTTATTCAACCAAATTTAAAATAAACTTGATTATAAATTATTCTTATCTAAAAATGTGTTTTTGTTTTGGAATAATATGAAATTAAAATCAGATCGGCTATTTTTTTCATAATGAGAACACTTTTTAAACGGGATTCTCATTAATTCTCGATAAGAAATATATTTCTCGAATTTCAAATAAAAAAACCAAATTTAGACAAAAAACGTAAAAAATGTCATTTAAAGCCCCATCAATTAAACAACAATTTGAGAACAGAAATCGAAGCAACTATTTCATGATTCAATGGTTTATTTATTTCCCCTTCTAATTCATAGGTCATATGATGAGAATTTGAACCCAATTGAAAAGGAAAGGTTTAGAAAAGAAGCAGAAGAGTTTGTTAAAAAAGTGAATGTGCACAAAGAGATTATTTTTTTGACGTATTCATATATCTTGTTTTATTCTTTAGTTTTGACTGCTGTCCTTTAGATTTTATTGGAAAAAACGTTTTTATTTGGTTCAAAAAGTTTCCAAAGGTTAAAGAACTTCAGTATTTTTTTGGTTTGTTTTTATTTTAGGTTTTTATATTGTCATTTAAACACCTTGAATTTTATTGGAATGGAAAAAATAAAACAAAAATTAAATATTCAGTCAATAATGTATATTTATTTTTGTTTTTATGTTTTAGTTTTAATTTGTGCAATATTCCAAAAGATAATTCTCTTTCTCAGTTTTTAAAAGGACAAAAAATAAAGTTAATAAGGTAAAGTTTTTATTTATGTTAAATATTAGTTTCATGAAAAATAATATCAAAGAAGAAACACTTGTTAAAATATTGAAAGAAGTTTCAAGAATGAACACTTTGATAAGTGTTTTGTATTCTCTCTTCTTTTCTTTATTTCTAGTATTGAAGAAGATAATTTGAGCTTTCAAAACCCAGAAATTACCAATTTAACAAAACAGTGTTTGGAAAATTTGCCTGTTTTGTTGAAGTTTATGTGTATTTTTGTTTTCTTTTGAGTTTTAGTTTGCGAGTTGCTGAAACAAATATTGAAGAAAACAAGAATGAAGTTCAAGATTTACTTGATAATCATTCTTCACTTTTGTTATTTGAACTTGGAAAAAATAAATTCAATAGTAAAAAATTAGAAGAAAGAATGAAAAGTTATGTTTCATTAAAGCTAAAGGATCGATACAATAACCGAACTATTTTAAATGAATGTCAAGTTCTTTTTATGGGTGATGGAAGAGTTGGAAAAACTTCTACCATAAGAAGTTTATTTGACAAAAGTTTTTTATTTGATAACAATTCAACTTTAGTTTTGAATGATATTGATATATTTTCAGTACATCCAAATGTTTATAACTGGAATTCAATATCTAAATATGAACTAAGTGTTCAAAGAGTAAAAAATAGTCTTCCTCGTGTTGTTTATTATGATTTTGATCCAAATCAAGAAGTTGAAACAAAATATAAACTTGATTTTGAAAAAGAACTTCTTTCAAGAACAGTTTCTGATGAAACGTTTATTGAAGATATGAAAACAAATAGGTATGGTTTTGCTACAAGTGATGTTTATTTTCGCGTTTATGATTTTGGTGGACAAGAAATATTTTCTTCTGTTCATCATATTTTTATGAATTCTAATTCACTTTATTTTCTAGTTTTTAATATGACAAAAATATCTGAATATGATTTATATAGATTAAAATTTTGGTGTGAAAGTATTTTAAGAAATACAGAAAAAGCACCAGTTATTTTTATTGGTACTTATTTAAAAAGATATAAAAGAAAGAATGATGATACAAATCTAGAAAAAATACAAAATAAACTTCAAGACTTTGTTGAAAATCTTTCTTCTGAGTTAAATATGTTGAAAAATGATATGAATATTTTCTTTCCTATTGAGAATTCAAAATTAGATTCTCAAGAGAAAAAAGATATAAAAGATAAAATAAAAAGTCTTGTTTCTGGAGCAGCTGGAATAAAGAAAGAAAACTTTCTTAACTTTGAATTAGGAACCGCAGACATTCTTTTCCTGGATAATTGTCGAGAACAAACAAATATTATGACTTTGAAAGATTTTGAAGATAGATCTTATTCTTGTGGTTTCAATGATTGGGAAGTTGAACAGATGCTTAGAATATATTCAAAAGCTGGTTTAATTTGTTATTTTCCTGATTTAGATTTGGAAGCAGATGAAAACTTTATATTTTTTGCACCTTCTTATCTTGCTCAAGCTTTAGGTAAGTTTATCAGAGATCCAAATTTTCATGAACTTGCTTTTAGAATTCCAAGTAATAAATTTTCTTTATATAGAATTTATGTTGATAAAGGAAAATTAAATAAAGAACTTTTTAATATTTTATTAAAAGAATATTCTGATAAAGAAAAGAAATATATTTTAAGTTTGGCTTTGAATAGTTTGGTTTTGATACCTGTAGAAATAGAAAATGATATGTTTATTCTTCCTGAATTACTTCCTGAGCTAAAGAGATCAAAAATAAAACCTTCTTTTAAGAGTGATATTAAACTTGTTTTTGGAAGGTTTCTTCTTTTATCTACTTTTGTTATTCTTGTAGACTTGTGTAAATCACAAGAAGAAATTACTCAAAGTTTTATGTATAAAGGTTTTGCACGTATGATTTTTGGAACAGAATATGTTATTGATATTTTTATATCAAGTGAAAAATCTATAGCTTTCACTTTCGTTCAAAGTAATCGAAAAGAATATTTGAATAACTTACTTGAAATTATAATACCAAAGTTTAGAAACAGAATCATTGAGGATTTCGAAGTTCTTGATGCCAACAGAGAAGTTATTCTTAAACCTACTAAAAAGAGAAATAACTTCTTTAAAAGGTTATTTAATAATTTTCATTAGTTCTGATGACGAGTGGAGCTTTCTTAGTAAGTAGTTATATTTTACAATATCAGAAAAAAATATGGCCGTCTTGAATTTGACTTTCATCATAAGGATTTAAATAGTACTAAGAGTTCCTACTTATTGGAACAAAGGTACTATTTTTGAGAGTTAAGCTCAATGTCGCTTTGTTTGCTATTGAGCTTTGATCGCGAAATTTAGTGAGCAGATTTACTGGAGATCTTGTATAAGTGGAATATATAGTAGATGGGTTTTTCAAAACGAATATTTTGTATTTTCACTATTAAATCATAGCTTCAGAGAAACTGAATAATCAAGTTCAGATTTAAAAATGTGCAAGAGATCAATCTAGAAATCATTTATGTTGAGTTAAGTCGAATCTAGATACTTGGGAGCGGCTAGAAAATAGAAATATCGAGAAAAGTAGAGTTTTGATTAGAGCAATGAAAGTTTACTCACCTAAAAGGCAGAAGAAAGATATTTGTTTCTCACCACAAAATCAACCAAGCTAAATGCCTGATGAAGAATGAGCTAAAGAGAGTTAATACTTCCAGACTCATCCTTTCCATGTAAAACCTATAGTATACATGGAAACTAAGGCCGATATGGAACATCTACTTCGGTTAACCAGGTAACGAGGCTTTGGTGGATAATTCTATATGGATTTAGTTCAAAAATTTTCACTTATAATAACTTAGCAGAACATGTTTGAGTTAGTATTAATACTAATATGTCTTCAAGTTCAGAAGTACTTTAAAGATAAATTATGAAGTGAAAAGAAAGTAACCGAGTAAAGCAAAAAAGTTACTATGATGGAACAACCAAAAATGTTTTTCGAAGAGTAGAGAAATATATATACATCATTGACATAAAAAAAGTTGTACTTTATTATTGAGCTTTGAATTAAAATCTCACAATTACAAAGTTCGAAAAATGAGCATAATATCAATTTTTGAAGGAATGGTCAAATTATCGTTCTGCTGCGCTAAAGGTAAAGTTATATTAACAAACAGTGCTCAGCAGTGTTAAGGCTTGCAATTGAGAACATATTTTTTAATTCGCATTAATTAGTTTTTAATACCAGCTTCAAATACAGCAAGACTCTAGCTATTCGAAGCTAACGCATCTGCTGCAGAACATTTCAGCAGCTAGTGTATAAAGGGAAGGAAGCATGTTTTGTTTTTGATTTAATGGTTACAGTTTTTTCAGCAATGGTTTATTAATGTATTTTGAAAATTCTCTAACTATAATTATTGATTTCTCATTAGTAGTGTAAAATTCACCTTTAACCAGAATTGTCTTAAAAAAATCAAAATTCTAAACTCTTTGCTGCTATAGAAATTAAATTATAGATCGAGTGTTAAAAGTTATGCAATATTCAGCACTCAATCCAAATTACAAGATATGTTGGTATTAAAGTCTTTCAGAATGATTTATATGAATGATGCAAAAAATATAAGGTAAATGGAAATTTCTTTGGTAATGTAAATTGTGAATAATTCTTGCTAAGGTCAATATATTTTATAAAAATATTTGAAAGCAAAGATCAAACTCCTACAATACAATGTTTCTAACATGGAATAGGATATTTTTATTGATGTGGCAACGCAACGTAAGAGGTGTGGACTATGATTTAAGTAACTCAAAGAAATCCATTCATGTGTAGATTTTCAATCCCAGAGCCTAATTATTTTTAGCATTTATGCCCAAACTATGAAAGAGAAAGCAATTTTCATCTGGATCAGTTTTCATGATACAGGATCAGATATTCATCTTTGCTGATATTCCCCGTCGAGTTTCCCAACAATTGAATACTTTAGATGAGACTATTTGCAATGTACAAAATGCTGAAATCCATAGCCATAATCTAAGCGAGGTATACAGAACAATTTCGAGAAACTTAAAACTGGAAATTCTGAACAGTAGCTATTGTTGTCCAGGAGCCTGACAGGGATACTAGCAGCTTTAATAGAAAGGGGAAGTTGAGGACTAGAAGTTGGGCCTTTGCGGTTAGAGGGGGACGTGGAGCCAGTAGTGGTGGGAAGGATGTATTGCAGGGTGAAAGTAGGAAGTGGAAAATAAGATACGGGAGGCTACAGTATGATACCCTGGGAGTGGGAACTGGAACTGGAGGGGGGGAGTAGAGTAGGAATAAGCATATAATATATAGTTAGAGAGTATATGAGTCAAGAATAATAGTCAGAACAAGTTTTTATTCTTAGTGAACACAACGAGGTTAAAAGTATATAAAAAAGAGAAAGTAAATGGCCAACCTACAAGTGCTAGTTGTAGACATACAAACATAAGGTATAAGCCAAACACTAGGAAATTTGACTGAAGGTAGCTAGTTTACTTCGGAAATAGAGCTATAGATGAGGAAGATGCTCATCAGTGAAAGGTTTAAGGGTGAGATTGGTATTTCCCAGTGTTTTTACAACGCAATTACCATTGTAAAATGGCGTTGGAGGTGCAAAACATTGAACTGAGAATAGATAAGTATGTTACTCAGAAGAAAATCCTGTTTCAACCAAAAATTAAATTATATTTTCACACATCTCGGTGCATTTTTGTCAAAATTTACAAAAAATCGTCGCAATCAGAAGGTAAAGATACTCTAAAACATAAGAAAAGAATACTTAAAGGTGAACAAGAGAAGAGATTTAGATGATTAACCATCAAGAAGAGTTTCACACCGGAAATAAAGTAGAAAATAACTTTTCATATTACAAATTTTCGTGTACATTGGTTGAAAAAGACTTATTCAATAGCTTTATACAAAATCGTAAAGATCGTGTTTGTACTCGTAAAGAGACCAATATTATGATGTTAATTGGGCATCGCGAAAGTGGCTAGAGTGTGGAGCAAGAAATATGAACAGAACTCCGCTGTTTCCATGAAATATTAGATGAGTGTAGATTAAACAAGCTTCAAATATTAGCTGCATTGAAATTTCAGAGATATTTTGCTGAAGGTAATCAAGATTATACGAATCATGGGATAGGCAAGCATTAATTCCAAGCAATATTCCCATGTAACGTCAATTGCTTTCTAAATCATTCAAGTATGACTGTGCGATGGTGCTTAGCGGGTTAACTCTTGAAGTATTCTAAGGGTCAAGATGTTGGGGAAACTAATAAAACGGAGGCGACTATGACGATTAGGAACAATGCCTTTGAGAACGTTATGAAGAAAACTGGCACAAATATGCTCCCTTTAGAAATCATTTTTTCGAAACCTTAACAACTACAATTTGGTGTAAAAGAATAGGAAAAGAAAAAATTTACCTCTAACCTAAGCGATGTGTCAATAAGCAACTTTGTAGAGGATAAGGAATTTGATGAACTTAATATGGGCATATTTCCGGAGTTTAAAGCACGGCCTCAAAACTGAAAGAAAAGAAATTAGAGCCAATTTTATTGGTACTTGATACAGAAAACACTTACAGCTCTAAAAGGCACTACTGAAAGGGTGAAATAACTTCACTTAGCCATGCAAACACGCAAGCGCTAATACAAATCGTAAAACAATGCTTCCTAGATTATATTGACATTTATTATGACAATAGTACGAAAAAGTAACCGGAGACAACACTTGTGATGTCGATAAGTTTAGTTAAACAAGATAAATATATTTTGTTGGAGTTTGATCAAATGTTTTGATGGTCCTAAAGCTAATGAAGTACTATTTGATAATAATAGAGTTAATTGAGCTAGAGTTTCTTAAATTTAATATCTATTATTACCATATTTTGCAGGTTTAACTTAGGAATGGCATATGATATAATATGGAAGTTTGCATATGTGGCCAACCACTTATTTTCTAACCAGAAACTATGCTATACGTTGCGCCTTTAGGAATGTTATTTGGTTCGACAATAATATTTTTTAATCTTGGCGCAAGTCTTAGGAAGATATTTTGTTTAAGTTGGCGCTAAGAAAACAGGGCATATCACTACATGTGCTAATCGATGATCCTAGCTCCAGGTTCCACGGGTAGGTATTGCCATTTCTGAAGAAAACCCAAGACAAAGCACTTGAAGATATTTATTGATTGCAAAGGACTCTGTCGTAAAGTAAAGCAAAACATTCCTGGCCATGGAAAGTCTGTACGCTAGTCATTAAGTTGATCACTTTCTTTAGGGAAAACCCAGAGTGAGAATTTAGGAATATAGATAAGGTTTTGAAAAATAGCCCACTTATATTTGAGTCACCGAGGAAGAGGGTAAGTAGAATCAAGTGGAAAGAAATAAGAGTAACTCCAAGCCTGTATGTTTAGCAGGTAGCTTTTGCCTATTATCCTAAACCGTTAAACTTTGAATAAGAATAGTCTGTCACCCGTTCCTTCATTTTATTCCGATGGAAAATTGCCCCGGAGCCATTTCCCAGTTTCTGTTACTTTCTGTATCGTTATTATTAACTCTGGTATTTCCTGTATTTCTCTCTATATTTTTGGAGTTGACTTTTTATGATAAATCGAAGAATATTGATTGGTATCTTCTTATCGATTACGTTAATGCAACAAATCTTGTTAACTATATACTAATAAAATTATCGCCAAGAAAATTTTCGCAAAGTTTCCTTTAAGCAACTTGAAAAAAATCTATTAGCAGCAAGTAAACTTAAACGTATATTATAACAAACTTTTTTGTTTATTATCCTCCTTTGTTATATTATAAGCTGTTCGAGAACTACCAAAATCGAGCTACTTCCTGAGAAGTAAGTTTGGTTTTATATAAAAGTGTAGCTTCAATTTCCTTAGTATTCTTACTTGCATTACAATCTAAAAAATTATTTTTTTTTTCATTAATTGTATTTTTTTCTTAACTTTTCCACTCGTTTATATCGCCTACTGGAAGATGTTTTGGATCTAGGCCACACATTTGATTATTATGTGCTATATTCGTTTCAAATATTTCCAACGAATAATTAATTGAAAAATTTTTTATGTCTTAGCTGCTCTTATAGTCCTTAGTAGAAATTAATCATTATCTTTTATGTAGATATATATATTTATATATTTTCTTCCTGTGAATTTTCTAAATTATTTAGAGAGAGTTATGAAGTTTACAATTGAAATCTTTGAGTATACGGGCACAGAGATAATTAATTATGCTTTAGTTTCAGAACTTGATGGCTAGCTTCCCTTTCTAAGGAAAGCTTATCTTCAAGCAAAGTAGCTATCAGAATGACCACTTATTTTGAGTTCTACAATTTCCAAATGTAAATTTCTCAGATTTAACTCCATCGAATGATTTGAAAATGAATTATTTGCGAAAATATAAAATCACTTCAAAATAACCCAATATATATCATTTCATCCTAACACATTCTGAAATTGAATAGCTCATTGGTCGGTCAAATGGAAATGGGGAATAAAAACATTTAATATTCTTCAATCCAGGTTTAGCTTTGATTCTTTTATTCCTAGTAAAAAGTAAGTTTTATCAACGGTGTTCTAACCCCTAATCCTTAATTCGAGACAAGAATCGACATAGCTTGCTAGATAAGTAATCTAAGATGACCTAAACTTTTCTCTGCAGTATGCCGGGGATTATGCTATTTGGTACTCACTACATGAATTTTGTGATAGAGAATGATTGTCTACTGAGTACCTTTTGGTATTTTCATTTTTTCTAGGGATTTGTTGAATCTGAGAAAGTTTAAAAATCACATAGAACCAGAAAAGTATCCCTAATTCAGGAAATGATGGAGAAGTTCATCAAGAACTTCGAGTTTCTACAGTAACGTCTGAGGATTTTTTATGCATGAAAATTCTGCTTGGGTCAATTTGAGTCTGAATGTGAGGTTTTTCAGTTCGTTAACGATGCGTTTCTTCTGTATGCACACATAGATGACTCCGAAGGTCAGTTAACTTTGGATACAAATTATTTGTCTTAGTTTCACCTGTCTTACTAACTCACACTAAGTTTTTATCTTCCAAAGAAATAGCTCTTATTAACTTCTTTTACTAAGCTCTTATGCGCCATTGGCTATTTCCTAAACGAAAATTATAATCGATGGTATGTTAAATAAGAATTTCATAGTTATTGTATATTGCAATCAATAGTTACTTAAATTACTTGATATAACAGTGGGTGACCTTTACATAGCCGTGACGATAATAACTGCTAATATGTATCTGCAGAAACTCTCAATAACGAGGAAACCTTCTAGTTTACATGTATTCCAAGAAGAGTACGTCTTTTAATAACCATTCTCATAAACCAGTGTAAGAGATATAAGGTCTCAACCTTCACTCTAAAAAGTAATTCTTGCCTTGAAGTTCGGGTCGTGGAGGTAAAACCTGCTATTTTTAGGGCTTATGTTTTTTCGTTTAGGCTCTTCATCAGTTTTTTACAATGCCATAATAAGAGTATTGGCTACTGTTTCTTATTCTTTTGAGTCTCCCTTAAATGAATAGAACAATATTACTGAGTATATTACCCTATGTGGTAGTGAACCAGGAAAACCCAAAGATAGGTTCAATACTGACTATTTGACTCTAAAATACTACAAAAGAATGGTAGAGTTCTAGTGGTTTCAATAAATATTTTTCTTTAATCTCTTTTTTCTTCAAAGTAGTTTATCTGCAATGATTCAACTTTACACTTATTTATTTTACTATCTCCTTAATTCTTTACTTAAAATAATGGGGTTTATCAAATCTAAAGGTAAAAAATATAACTAACATGTACTTAGAGAACTATACACCAAGTCAAGCTTAATTGTCTTATATCAAAAAGTCTTAAACACTCACAATGAAACCACAAATTATGTGAAGACACTGATCTAAAAGAAGTCTTTGCTGTATAATTCATATACTCTTAGGATATTGTTTTATGGAAAATTGTTTCTACCGTGTATAGAATAAGTAAGCTGTCTGTTCATAGGGCATACATAATGTCTGGCACCCATGGATATTTTGAGGACATGTCCAAGAAGTGATAACGGGTTCTTTCATCTGAGTAGATAGAAAAAATTATTAACGCTGGTTGAATTCCATTTATTCGCTTTCTGGTCTTGTACTCATATATAGGGGTCGGCTTTGATAAAAATTTTCAATAATTATTTGATAATCATTTTGATTCTGATTATCAATAAAAGAATTTTTATTTTTATTTATTATCAATAAAATAGTTTTCATTTTGATTATCAAATAATAATCAATAATAAATTGGGCCATGTGGCCTAAGTCCTAAAAACCCCATTTTAATTCTAAACCCAACTATTAATTGAACTGAGCCTTAAGTTTTACGTGTTTGAGGAAAGAATTAACTGGAGAAATATTATGAAAGTCATTTTTACTGCATTATTCTTGTTGTTGACGATATATTACATGTTAAATTGATCCTTGCTGTTACTCGATGAGGAAAGGGAGAGACGTAAACGAGAGAATGGTCAACACGAACTCCTTGTACGGGAAGTTTGACGTTTGTTTGGTACTTTTTAGTTTCTTTTCTAACCTCAATTTAAGTCAAACCAAGTTTTAACGTTCTGAACTCTAAGTTACTGTGTAAATTTAATAGGTATTTTTAAGTTTTTAGCATGAAAACCCCAAGAATCTTCGCATTAATATCCCATTATCGCCGTAAGTTTTAAAACTAAAATAAGCAAAGGTGGGAGATAACCATGAGGGATAAGAATCCTAGTTAACTTCAATAAAAATATTTTTTCTTTAATTATAATTCATGTGTATTCATCTTTCTAGTCCATTGGCTTCAGGCTTTGACACAACTCAGGATCCAGCTAAAAATAACACTCCTTAATTTAAGCATTAAAATGAAGTAAATATGTGATATTCTCAACTTCTTCTATTTTTCAATAATGAAGAACCAAATAGACCAAGGACACAATGGATTTTAATGCTAAATTTTGATTTGCATTTTGTCTTTCCTATTGACAGAACTGCATTTATCTTTGGAGAAACACTTGTATGTAAAGTAGAATCAAAAACATCTTCTATAATACCAAGACCTTCCATCCATGTAACTGTATCATTGAAGATATCGCCATCAGTACTACCATCCACGTTGACATCAAAGAGCTCTTTATTTTAATCCATAGTATAATTAATAAAGTCTACAGAGGAAAGAGGATATTTCTTTCTCAACTCAGTATTTTCAGCTTCACAGGGCTTTAAAAATATAAAATTTTCTCCTTTTTGTGAACAAATGTATCTTCACTCTTGAATAGAAGATAATTAGATATCTTAGTTCCAACGATGCCTCCAAGACCCCTTTCGAAATTCAACTCTAACATCTTTGCATATGCTCCAGAATATCTTTGATATAAAATATTTACTTATTTTGACCTATAGTTTTCCTTCTATGTTTTTATTACCTTTGTTATCTAACTTTTTATCTTTTCAGGGTTATCTGCAGATACGGATATATCTTAGTCATTTCTTTGTTCCTGTTGGTTCTATTGGATTGACAGTAACATAATATTGAGTTCATGTTAGTATTGGTGGAATATAAAAATATAAAAAAGTAGTAGATTTTTTAATTCAGTCAAACTTAGAGTTAGAATATATGAATACAACTATTAAAGATTAAATTTTTCTACTTAAAATAATACCAAACACGTTTTATAAAAACAACAGCAAGATATTTAACTTGTAAAAATAAAAATACCACTTTTTTCCATAAATACGCCAGAAAAACGACCGCGATAATACTTTTTTCCTAAAATAAAAACTATAGCTTCGTTAATTTGTACTGGTCGTATCCATAGTAATTTATATGTGCTCTTAAGCATTTATCGTATGTAAAAATAAAAAAAAACATACTTTTTTATATAAGAATTTGCAATTATATGATAGAGATCTGTATAATAAAAATCAATAAAAATTTCAAGCTTTTAATTTTTCTTTTTTAAGTTACATCAAACTAGTTCTAGATAGAGTTAAAGTCAAATTTCTTGCTACTTGTCTCATTAAAAGCTCAGATTTGGCTATTTTAAAGTCGAGTTCGGAGTAAAGCTAAATTAAGTCAAATACCTATTGCTGAGATTAATAGGGAAGGTCTTGGAGATTCAACAAATAAAATTCGGAGGAATCCTAAGACATCCATACATCTGGGCGACAGTCATATCTGATAATGTTTTGTTATTCGGTATCATCTCTTCAGGAATAGTTGACATTAAAAAGTATCCTTTTATAGAGTTTTTGAGACCTTGGAAATAGGATACGTTGTTATGAAGTCTATACAGAAAACCTCAATACTCAAATAGTGTTGTTTATTGAGTTAAAATCACCTGTTTTTTTAGACTAGTGAGTTTGTTTAAGTTCTATAGGAGTATTGCTTGAGGCATTAAACGGATTGAAGCTTAGAAAACCTTTATTTTAGCCCAATATCGGCTTTTCTTAAGAAACATTAAACATTTCCAAAAATTAGAATTTTTGGTACATATCATTTTTTTTAGTTTTTGAGTGCTCCCTAGTACAACAATTTAGGGGATTATAGCAAGACTGAGTGATTTCGTATTCTCAGATGTGCAAATTTTCAACATTTGACTTTTCTGAGTGAAGTTTAGCTCAGTTACAAGTAACTAGAGAAGAAACATCCTGTGAAATGGTTTCAGGAGATAGGTATGATGAATACTTAGGATCTCAGAAGAACCATATCATCAATAGAGTTGTCCTTCATGATGTTACGTTTTAATGTATGTTTTTTTAGAGATCTGTATGCTTAGGGAAAAGGACCCTTAAGATTAGCCTTTTTTAGGGTTTAAAGTACTCATCCTTATTAAATACCCTGACAAAATACATGGTTGAAAAGATTTTTTAATGTGAAACATATTGTGGATGATAATATTGTATTTGAGGAAGTTTTCATGACAAAAGCTAGCAAATACTATACGTATTATTTTCAGTAATCATTTTTTTATACTTTATATTGTTTCAATCCTCTAAATTTTATGTGAGTAAGTACTAGGTTAAATTGCAATATCCTTAGAGCTTTGTAGAAGAGTTGAAGAGGTACTGTTGATTTTATGGCCATTATACTGCATTTTTGAAAAAATCGTGGATAAAGTTTTCATCATCCCGTAATAAAAAAAGAATAAAATAACATTGTTTACCACTAGACCTAACTTGAATATAAGGCTTACCCTTGACAGTTTACAGGGGTAGCTTAACTATTTTCTTCATTGTTTTCTGATCGATAAAAAATGGATACACCATATTTTGGTGATATTTTGCGTTCTATGTAAATTTGTTCTTTTTAAATCCCATATTGTATTATACAAGTACTGAGATATTTGAAAGAGTTTTCCGAATATCAATCTAAATTTTAATGAAACGAATTTGAAGCCGAGTTAGATGGATTTCATTGTCTGCAGTCATCATCCGTTGCGCTGTTGCTAAAGCACTACTGTATATTGTTCTTAACATTTTCAAAAGCAATTGAATGTTACAGAAATATAATGTGAAAATGAGGAGTTTTCCAATGATGTAAAGTAAGTCTCTTCACTCCTGGTCCTTGCTTAGTTGTGTTTAATATCTTGCCTGCCCTTGTAAGAGGGTTCTCTGAGTTTAACGGAATTATTATGGAATTTCATTAAGGAGTGCTGGAATGACTAAATTATCAAAACTTATCAATAATCAAACGTATCAATAAATCAATTGATTTTGGCCATGTGGCCCAATTTATTATTGATTATTAATAGGGGTGTTATTTGATAAAAATTATCAATAATTATTTGATAATCATTTTGATTCTGATTATCAATAATAGAATTTGCAGTTTAATTGATTATCAATAAAAGAATTTTCATTTTGATTATCAAATAATAATCAATAATAAATTGGGCCCTATAGCCCAAGTCTTGAGAACCCCATTTTAATTCAAAATCCAACTATTAATTGAACTGAACCTTAAGTTTTACGTGTTCGAAAAAAGAAATAACTGGACAAAACTAATGAAAGACATTGATATTGCAATATTCGTGTTGCTGACGATATTTACCGCGTTACTTTGGCACTTGATGGTAGAGGATATGGAGAGGGAGAGACGTAAACGTGAAAATGATCTAGAAGAACGCCTTGTACAGGAAGTTTAACGTTTGTTTCGTACTTTTTAGTTTCTTTTCTAACCTCAATTTGAGGCAAACTAAGCTTTAACGTTCTGAACTCGAAGTTACTGTATAAATTTAATAGGTATTTTTTAAGTTTCTAGCATAAAAACAACAACAATCTTCACATTAATATCCCAACTTCACCGTAAGTTTTAAAACTAAAATTAGTGAAGGAGGGAGATAACCCTGAGGGAAAAGAACCCTACTTGACTACAATAAAATATTTTTTAAAGGTTAACTTCTTTATGCTAATCATCTTTCCCCTCCATTTGCTTCAGGCTCCGACACAACTCAGGATCCAGATAAAAGTAGTATTCTCTTAAATCTATCAGATTCTTAAACGTTTCATCCTTCAGCGCTTCTTTGCCAACAAACGTTTTTTTAGCATGGGAAAAACTTCGCTCAGAATCAACGCTGCTTGTCTGGATGCAAAGATATCTTCTAGCTAATACTGCAAGCAATGGATAAGTGAACCTCTTCTCCCTCCAAAAGTACAGTGTCGAATATCCTTTTGGTAATCTCTTTTCAGCTAGAAACGCCTCCACCCTTTTAGAGTCCTCCATATCCAAAGCATGTATGGTTTCATCATCATCTTCATCTGAAAAATCATCCAGGCTTCGTTCCACCACCATAGGCTGCACTCGCTTCTTGACTTGCCGCTTCAAAACTTCTTTGTTGTGAACAGTGGCAATAAACTCCATCAAAACAGCTTTGTGCTTCTGCCAAGTAGAAGATCCAGTAACTACCTCGGTGTTTTTGTAAACCTTCTTGCTCAATATTTCCGTGAGCAAAACAACCTTGGAATCAACAAACAGGTTTTGATATGCAGCCACCTTTTTCCTAAGTGCAGACTCAATTCCAGTAGCCAAGTCCTCCAATACTTTTAGAAATTCATCGCCAAAATGCTCAGCAACTTCATAGGGAGGATCACTACACTTCTGTTTATTTCCCTTAATGACTTAAATAGAGCTTGAAACATCTTTCTTCTATAACAGACAGTCACCTGTGTGCTAATCGAAGCCCGCGTCGTTACCAGATAGCTCGGCTTCAACATATCTGCAATGAAACTCATAACATGAAACTCCGACTCATTAAGTTTTACCATTGTAAACTCTCTATCAGCTGGCATCTTTTGCTGGACTTCTAAGATAATATCTTTCTTCTTCACCAAGGCTTGTAGAAAAAGGAACATGCTGTCCCATCTTGTAACAACATCGATACTTGGCAACTTTGCATCGTCTTTACCCTTGAAACCACATGCTTCTACAGCTGCTTCCCATAGCCCTTGTCTTGCTGTTCCATTAAAATAAAGCCTGAACCTTCTAGCTCGATACAACTGGTTCTTGAGATGCTTTAATACGTCTTTTGTAATCAAGTTGTTCACATGAGCCATGCAGCGAAAATGAAAGTCATCCAGCTTCAAAACAGGGACAATAGGTACTTTTCCTTCGCTTGTTGCTTTTTCCTCTTCTTGCAACAATATACTATGCAACCTTTTACCAGCAGAGAGCATGTCGCTTCCGTTATCCGTTGTAATGCTAACAACGTTATGTTGGATCCCAAACTCCTTCAACGTAGCCATGATCAAGTTGCAGTTTGCTCCACCATCGTGTTTTCCGCTGTGTCTATCAAAGGAAAGCCCCAACCTTTTCATCTGAAAGCTTTCAGTTATCCAATGCAGAGTCAACATCATATAGCCTTTGTAACATGTTGAAGACCAGTTATCGCATGTTATACTGAAACTTCCACTCTTGACCTGCTTCATCAAATCCACTGCTATAAGCTTCTTAGCCTTCTTGTAATCATTCATAATATCCTTCTTAAAGCGTTGCCGTCCAACAGGTTTGTGCTCAGGATGAAGGGCTCGAACAACGTCCACAATGCAAGGTTTACTCCAGAATCCAAAACTTTGCTTCAGTATGACAACAGCCTTCCTCTGAGCTTCATAAACTGCTTTATCTGCATCATTGGCACTTGAACTTCCCTTCACTCCAAAGACATACTGACCCCTATCCTGAGTATAGCTCTGTTTCAGCAAGAACTTTGAAATTCCGTTACCAATCTTCTTTCGAGACTTTTCCTTTTCTTTCAATATAATATTCTGGCACTTCCCCATATGATTAAGCTTCGCGGTCGTGTTCTTGTTCGTATAGTTAACAGAACTCCATACTCGTTGCAAAGCATTCGAGTTTTGTCCACTTTATCTAACTTAAAATACTCATAGGCCTTGCTCCTTTTCTTCTTCATTCTGCCCTGTTTGCTTGATGGAAGTGTATCTTGCTTTCCTGAAGATCTTCCTACATAATCCTGAAAGTTCTTCTTCCATGCTTCAACCTTATTCTTGATCTTTTGACGCTTGGCTTCTGGCTGTTGATTTGAAATAGAAGAAGTAGCTGAAGTTCTTGTAGCAGAGACAGATATATCACATGAAGTGTAGGCCTGAGTCAAGTCAATTTCTTTATCCATATTTTCTTCCTTTTTCGTTTTTGATATTTATTTCAGTATTGTTTGACCTAAGAATAAATAATAAGACGTAAAAGTACAGTTTTGCGAGTTTTTATTATTTTCTAGTTCAGTTTATGGCTATTTCCGGTGGTTCCTAAAGAATAATAAGAAGAAAACGACTGTTTTGTCCTTCATCGTTTTTCAACGTATACGTTTTTTGGTTGGAGTTTGCTTTTTTCTATGCTAGTTAACAAATACACTTGTTTAACTGTCTATAAATATTAAGTTCCACAGAAGCTGCAGAGTGTACAAGTTTTCTAGTGCTACTTAATGAAACAGTTAAAAGTTTGCACATATTTTACCTTATTGTGTCAGTAGGGTATTAAATACCTCAAGGAGTTGTGACTCAACCAGAGACCAGGTCCAAGCTGTAGGGGGAAAGTTAACAAACTTACCGTTAGAAGATGATATAGGAGACACCAAGGTATATTGGATTCCAATAATTTATTGATAAGTAGTTCAGTTGTTCTAAGAAGTTTGCCTAAGAATATAGGGCTTTTAACGGTAACGCTAGTTTTAACATAAATGAAGGTTGTTTTCTCTGCCACAACAGAGACGCACATAAAACGACAATAAATATAAATACATATGAAGATAGAAAATACGAAAAACAATTCTTATTTAGTTAGAGTTTATACAATATTAAGTTTATCAAAATCTTCTAAAACAGACTCAGGAATTTCTTTTAGAAACTTTAGAGCTTTCAATTTGCTCTTGTTTCTTTCTGAATTTAGGTTACCCTTAAGCTCAACTCCACTGTAGAATGCTTTCCTCACTCTTCCCTGATTCTTCTTCAGCTTCAACCTTTTTTCTACCTCAACTTCTTCTGCTTCTAACTTTGAAGTGCTTTGCTTTTCCGGAGACTCTTTACCAGTTGCTTGCATAGTTCGTCCCTTTATCCTCTTATTTGATGTGTTTCAGTTGGTATATATTTTGGGCTCTTATTGCATGTTTGAGTACTTCAAGAATGTATTTTTAATGAAAAGTTTGTAACTGAATAGGTAACTTCTGATTAAAAACTACAAAAAACTTTTATATCAAAAAAAAATATGATTTTTCTCTTTAAAATGATACTAAGCATGTTTTATAAAAATAAGATTAAGATGTTGAACTTGTAAAAATAAAAGTATCACTTTTCTTCATAAATACGCCAGAAAAACGACTACATAATGACTTTTTTCAAAAACTAAAAATAAAGATCTTCTTTAATTTATAGTAGCGCTTTCCATGCCAATTAATATGTATTTTTAAGCAGTTTATCATATGTAAAAGTTAAAAAAACATGTATTTTTATGTATGAAGTTGAAAATATATGATAGGGATCTGCATAATTAAAACCAATAAAAGCCTCAAACATTATTTTTTTCTTTTCTAAATTACTGGAAACTGATTCTAGATAAGGTTAGGGTCTAAGTTCATTGTATTCAAATAATTTGAAGCTCAGTTTTGGATGTTTTATGGTTGAGTTTGGAGTAAAGTTAAATTAACCGAAATAACTATTGCTGAGATTAATAGGGAAGTTCTTGGAGTTTCCTCAAACAAAACTCGGAGTAACCCTAAATCATCAATACCTCTGAGTGACTACCATTTCTCAGGATGTTTTGTTACTTGGTATCACCCATTCAGGAATATTTAACATTTAAGAGTATTCTTTTTCAGAGTTTCTGAGATCTTGGAAATAGGATACATTGTTAGGAAGTCTATGCAGAGTACTCCAATTCTCAAACAAAGATGTTTCTAGACCTAAATTTATCCTTTCTTTCGACTGGTGAGGTCTGTTTGGGCTCTAGACGAGTATTTCTCGAGGTATTAGACAGATTGAAGTTTAGAAAAACAGCATTTTAGCCCAATATCGACTTTTCTTTAAAAAAATATTAAAAATATCCTAAAAAACAGAAATAAAGGTTACAAATAATATTTTTTAGGCAGTTAGGGCTACCTAGTACAAAAATTTAGGGGATTATAGCAAAACTGAGTGATTTCGTATTTTCAGATGTGTAGATTTTGAACATTTGACTTTTCTGAGTGAAGTTTAGCTCAGTTACAGTTAACTAGAAAAAAATATTCAGAGAAAAGGTTTGAGAAGTTAGGTATTGTTCATTCTTATAGTTTGAGAAGAATCAGATCATCTATTGAGTTCTTCTTTGTTATGTTCTATTTTAATGTATGTTTTCTTAGGAATCTTTAAACTTAGTGAAAAGGACCCTTAAAATTAGCCTTTTTTAGGGTTTAAAGTGCTCATCCTTATCAAATATCTTAAAAAAACATATCGTTGGAAAGGTTTTTCCAATTTGAATTACTTTGTAGGTGATAATATTGTATTTGAGGAAGATTTTGCCACAAAAACTAGCAAATAAGATATGTGTTATTTTCAGTAATCGTGTTTTTTTTTACTTAGTAGTATTTTAATCCTCTAAATTTTTGTGTGAGTAAGTGCTAGTTTTAACTTGCAATATGTTTTGAGCTTCATAGAAGAGTTGAAAAGGCATTGTTCATTATATGGCCATTATACTGCTTTTTTTTTTAAATCGCTGATAAAGTTTTTACCACCCCATAATAACAAAAAGAATAAAACACTATTGTTTACTCCTAGGTAAAAGTTGAATATAAAAACTAACGTTGACAGTTTACATTGGTTGTGTAACCTTTTTCTTCATTGTTTTCTGATCGATATAAAATGTATGTGCCATATTTTGGTGATATTTTGCGTTCAAAAATGAATTTATTCTTTTTGAATCATATATTATCTTATATGGCTAAAAAGATATCTAAAAGAGCTTTTCAAAACAGTATTTTTTATTTCATAACTCGAAAGAATCATTGAGAAATGATCTTTGCAGTTATTGACAAATTCACCTAAAATACAGGATGGCGTGAAAAGAACAGACTAGAAAGTTATCTTTCAGTCCCCCAAAACAAAAAATTTAAAAATCAGCGTCTAGAAAAACTTTGAAAATAAGTCTTATAAGTTACAATAGTGCTTTGCATAAAAATTAAGCGAGATACAAGGGAAGCAAAAATATGACCTGAAATTGAACAGTATACTTGAAATATAGAAATACGTAATTTAACCTTAGTATTTTCACACAAAAAAACTTAAAAAAGCAATAATATCTTTGAAATTAATATCTAAAACATCTTAAAATTTTATTTGATTTAAAAAGACGAATTATTGACTGAGAAAAATGACTTTTACTGAGGAAGATTTTCCTAAGCTAAATTTTGCCTTGATACTCGGATACTAAAACGCACATAACTCGTGAGTAACTTCTTAATAAACTAAACTATCTTTTTGAGTACATGGGAAATTAAAATATCTTTTGAATGATGTGTTATAGTTTTTCTGAATATGAGTTTAAGCCAAGATACAAGCATTTCTGTATGAAGATTATGCAAAATTTTCGCTATCGTGAAAAAATATATTTTATTTTCAGGAAGTTTAATTTGGTTAAATAATTTAATTTAATTTGTGCCAGAAGCTCTTGCAGAGAGCTTTACGACTATGTATTTAACTTTCTCAGATACGAGTTTAAGCCAAGATACAAGCATTTCTATATGAACATTATGGAAAACTTTTGCTATCGCGAACAAATATATTTTATTTTGAGGAAGTTAAAATTTATTTTAGCCGCTTAACTTTATTTATATTAAAAGCTCTTGCAGAGAGCTTTATGAATATGTACCTAACTTTCAATGAAACGAATTTGGAGCCGACTTAGAGGGATTTCATTGTCTGCAGTCATCATCCATTTCGCTGTTGTTAAAGCATTATTATTTATTGTTCCTAAAATTTTCAAATTCAATTAAATATTAAAAAAGTGCAATCTAAGAAAAGAGAGCTTTCGAACGACATAAGCTAAGTCTCTTAACTCCTAGTCCTTGCTTAGGTGTGTTCAATATCATGTCTGCCCTTCTAGAAGGGTTCTCCGGAATCGAAGAACCCAACCTATAGAGCTCATACTGGTTCAGTGGTAAAGGTGTCAATTGGCATAGCTGTAGAGGATACGGTCAGAGTATAACCCCCTGGGTCTTCAAACCCGGTGACTCAGGTTTTATTAACGGAATAATTGTGGAATTTCATTAAGAAGTGGCGGAATTACTAAATTATTAAAACTTATCAATAATCAAACGTATCAATAAATCAATTGATTTTGGCCATGTGGCCCAATTTATTATTGATTTTCAATGATAATCAATAATCAATCAAAATAATTTGGAAATTATCAGAATCAATCAATAAGAAAAATATTGGGAAATTTTTTATTGATAAATTATCAATATATCAAATAATATCCCTAATTATCAATAATCAATCAAAATAATTTGGAAATTATCAAAATCAATCAATAAGAAAAATATTGGAAAATCATTTATTGATAAATTATCTATAAATCAAATCCGACACCTAACTGAGGGTTAGAAGCCGAAGTTCATAAATAATTAAGCCTTTAAAGTTGAACTCTTGATTCCTGTACTTCTCTTGCTGCTTATCGTTTTCTCTACTTAGTGTAAGCCTTTTATTTTTGACCACTGTTTTTCTCACAGTTTTGGATATTTCTTGTGAGAGGCCATGTTACCCATAATGACTTAATTTGATTTCATAATACTAGAGTAGGTTGGGAAACTTGGCCTTCTAGGATGAAAATAAGTACAAAGCATACGAGTCAGAAATAAATGATAAGAGAAAAGTCAATAAGAAATCAAAATATAACAATTTAGGTTCAACTCTGAGTTACTCATTAGAAAGCTACTGAGTCTTATGATAATTTCTGCATATTTGACTGTGCTTGAGAATAGCTCTGAACAACTCGAATAAGAAGCGAGAAACTCTTATACTCTCTATATACAAAATGAGTTATATGCCGAAATATTTAGTAGAAGTGGTTTGCAGCTCTAAACTATGTTTTAAACCATTACCTTGGTATGGCCAACCCGAGATTAATCATTGGCGCTTTGATCCTTCATTATTTTCGAGATGATTAGATTAGCAAAAAAAGGTTTCTAATGCTGAATATAATAGACAATCCAAAGCTGTAGAGGTGTTAAAGTGAAGCATCCATGAATTTCTTAGTTGTTTTCCCTCAAGTTTCTCTGTACTTTCTAAGAATGATTTGAACGTAAGAATCCCAAATCCTGAACGTCACTTTTTCTCAGTAATATGAACCACGCGCTACTTATAAAAAGCATACCAAAAATAAGCAGCACTTCTCAAGAACTCCTGTCTAAAAGACCTCAACAATCCTGGCAGAACTTTTCTCTTAAACAGCACTACTAGTCCTTACCGCTTGCATCAAAAAAATAAAAAGTTCAGTAATGTCATATTATAATTAAACAATAAATACAGTTCAGCAAGAATATTAAACGGAACGTCTGGTGATTAAAATAAAGCTAAAGAAAAAACTACTTCTTCAGCTTGAACAAAAACATGATTTCTTCGCAATCCGATTCATCAGGGAAAAGAAAACAACTAGCAAACATTCTCCAGATCCTTTCCACAGTCTTTGCCTTTACAATTCTTACTTATCTAACCAAGAAACGTGAGAAGCAGACTTTCTACTTGAGACCATCAAGGCATCTCCAGAATACCCTTGATGAAGATGATGAGGAATTATGGTTGGAAATTCTTCAGTATGGTTCAATACCAATAATCAGTGCCATTGTAGGATATGTAACAAACTGGCTTGCACTGAAGATGACTTTTTACCCTACTTACTTCTTTGGTGTGGAGCTACTTGGAAAGTATTCAAGGATTCCAGGGCAACCTTTTGGATGTATTGGATGGCAAGGTATAATCCCAACAAAAGTTGAAAAGATAGCTGGAAAAAGTGTTGATCTGTTAACTACCAAGGTTTTTGATGTAAAAGAAATATTTCAAAGAATAAAACAAGATGAAGCTGCTGATAATATGAAACTAGGATTTAAAGAGGCAATTGGAGATATTGTTGATGAATTATCTAACGAATATATTATCTCAGATGAAACAGGGTGGAAAAGAGTTGAAGCATCAATAAAAGCTCAAATAACAACATATTCTCTTTCTAAGCTACCTGAGTTTACAGAGAATTTTATGGGTGATCTGCTTGAAAATTTGGATGAAGTGTATGATTTAAAAGATATGTGTGTTACAGAAATGGCTGCTGATAAACAACTTTTGAATGATATTTTTGAGCAGGTAGGAAGAAAGGAACTTGTTTTTATTCGTATGAGTGGACTTTACTTTGGTTTCCTTTTTGGATTAGTTCAATTGACTCTTTGGTACTTTCGACCAGAACCTTGGATCTTACCAGTGTTTGGTTTCATAAATGGATTTGCAACAAATTATATTGCGCTGTTTATGATTTTCAAACCAGTGAACGAACATATTTATGAATTTCCAAGTTGGTTGAGTTGTTTATGTTGTGGAAGAAAAAGAGTTAATTTTCAAGGGTTGTTTCTTCAAAGACAAGAACCAGCTTCACTTGCTTTTTCTAGAAAAATTGTAGGAACTGTTTTGCATAGTGAAAATATTTGGAAGCACATGTTAAATGGACCCAAATCGGATAAGTTTATTGAACTGTTGGATTCTCATGTAGACGATTTGACTGAAAATTTAGTTGGAATGGCAAAACCTTTGGTTATTTTATACTTGGGAGATGAGAATTTTGCTAAAATGAAAGAAACTATTCGTGAAATGAGTAGAAACCAGATAGCTAAGATAATAGAGTATATGCATGTATACACAGATGAAGCGTTAGATTTAGAGAAAGAAATTCATGTTAAAATGGCAGCACTTCCAAGTAAGGATTTTGAACAAGTTTTGCATCCAGCTTTTGAAGAGGATGAAATTAAACTAATCCTTGTGGGAGCTCTGCTAGGTTTAGCTGTAGGTCTCTTTCAATTCTTTATTGTATTTGGAGGCTCGTCTTAGTTTTGATAAATAAAAAGTCATTTTGTCACATGCAGTTTCTATCTCCTTTTAATTTACATCTCAGATCAAGCAACTCTTCTCTAGACATGTCTTTGTGTTTTTTCTTGATGAGTTTATATCCTCCACTTGAGTTCTTACCTCCTTTTCTTACTCGCAAAGTAACAGTTTCTCCCTCTGTTTTATATGTACCAAACGCTTCTTCTGCGTTGAAATTATTTTGTTTACTTTTTTTTGTTTTTTCTCTTGGTTTTTGAAGGACTTCATATTCAATGAGGGAAGAAATTTTTCCTTCAAAAGGTTCTGATATTTGAAGTGAGGTATCTGAGGCTATGAAATGAACAACTCGAGCTTCTTGAGGATCTGTTTTGATAATTATGACATCTTCTGTTGAAAATTGACTTTTGAACTTTGTATTGGTTCCAGAAACAACCACTCCAGATGCTGTGATACTTCCTATGCCTTTAATACGTACTGGAACTGCTACTTCTTCAGCAGAATAAGCAGATGATTCTGATTCAATACTTCTGGAACGTAATTTCCGTTTCTTCGATTTCTTCTTCTTGTTCTTTTTTAGCTGGATCTTAAGCTTCAGTTTTCCAACATTTGTTTTCTTTGTCATTTTCAATATGTTACGGTAATGCCATATTGAAAAAATAGGTAAATAAGAAATCTTACTAAAGCAAGAGTGAAAAAGATTTTTTCTCTTCCTTAAATCTTGTTACGCATTCCACAGTTGAATTAGGAAGAATGAAAGATTCTCCAGAAATAAATAATCTTCGGAAATTATCACCAAACTCAAAAATTCTCTTCCCGAAGTAAACTTCATCCCACTGGCTGAAAACTCCATAACTTTTCTTTTCTGGAGTATACACTATGTTCTTGCGGCGGCACAAAGTAAAAGAACTCAACTCTTGAAGATATAATCTATATAAAAAGACTCCATCATCTTCTAAAATTAAACAAACACGAACCAAATCCATTTTTCTATTTGCCAAACTTAGGAAGTGCCAATCCCAAGTATAATACCAAAGAATCCTAGGAGAGATAATCATCCAAATAATAATCCAAAAAACTGCTGTTAATATATAAATAATTAAGAAGCCAAAGCTTGTTATTGAACCAATAATGAGGTTTATTAGGAAGAAATTCATACTCTTACATATTCCAGCAACTCCATGAATTTTCGAAATGTTTTCTAGCGAGATCTCTTCAACTTTGAAACTGTACTTGATGACAGAGGAAATTACTAATGGAACATCTTTTAATACATTTTTATCAGGTGTTATTATCATTCGAATATTCATTGTATTAAATGCCCTCCCAGATCGTTTGCAAAATCCTTCGTATTCTTTGAGAACAATGTCCCTTGCTTCTTCTTTCGGTGGGATAACGTGGAAAAAACTCATTAATATTTTATTAGTTTGCTTACTCTTTGCTTTAATGCAAACTATATTAGAAAAAGATTAAAGTCTTATTTTTTCTCATAATGTCTTTAAATAACTGTCGTGCAATTTATATTTAATAAATACGTGAATGTTCTTTTTGGGCATATACAATGTTCCAGCTCCGGAACTTAATTTGGGTATTTTAAGAAAAAGAAAATTGAATTTGAGTGAAATTATGTATCATCACATATTTATAAAATATATTAAGTTTTGTTTGACTACAGTTTGTGAGTAATACATGAAATAGAATCCCGAGAGGTTTACAGAGAGTTATTAGATGTTATAATCTATTGGATAGTCCATATACAAGTGGTTGGACTAAAATAACAGCTCTAAAAAGATAGATTTCAGTTGTTTTCAAGGTATAACCAAAGAATACGTGGAGAACTACAAGACAGAGCTAAGTCAAAGTACAGTGAAAGCTGTTTATACTGAGCTCGTTGAATCATAGAATAAGATGTCTGACATATTATCTGCGAGTTTTCAGAAAGACATACTTTTGCTTAGTGGTATTTTCTGAACTGCCTAGATCTGGGTGTTGTTCTGCCAAGTAGAATTATAAGTATAGCTGGTTTCAAAAAATATGTTATTATTTTTTGACATAGAATATATTCAAGCAGTCAAACTTCCTCTAAAGGTTTAATATTTTTTATAATCTCTTTTGTACGCTTTGGTACCCTAATGTCGCAACTTTTCAATCCAATTGCAGAAAAGTTTTTTCCAAGATCAGTATATTGTATCCGAAAATGAACATCAACCCATTCATAAAAAGCACATTCTTTAATTTTTTCAGGTACATAATCATAGTAAGAGCAATCTTGAAAAAAATAAACAGTTAATCTGGGTAAATGTCGTTTATACACAAAGAGACCTGATTCAGTAGCAACCAAGCAAACACGTACTAAATCAGTGTTTTCTGCTGCGTACATTTCATAAGGAAAATCAAATATAAGATAGTACAAGAATTTTGGTGCTGTTAAAAGATTATAAATTGCCAGAAAAATGATACATGGGACAGCTATAGAGAGAAAACCTAAATATAACAGTAGAGTGGTCATGAGGGAAATCGCGTTAATTAACAAATTTTTTATCCATTTATAACTTGAATTTTCATAAAACTTTTGATGTAAATATTTCTGAGTTGAAGAAAATGTCTCTGTTAGTAGAAGTGAGGACCGAAATGGAATTGTTGAAAACACGTTCTGATCAGGAACAACCACTACTAAAACATGGTTTAAACTGTATTGTATTTGTGAATATTCACAGAATCTTTGAAACTCTAAAAGTGTTTCTTCTCTAAGGACTTCCTTGCTTGGGATATTATGAAATGTACTCATTTTACAACTATTCTGCTCTGAATTTGTAATACAGTTTATACTTAATACTTGTATTTCCCAAATGCAATAAATTTTGGGGATATTTACATTTGGGTATACATGTATGGTAATATCCGTTTGTATTTCTATGCACGTAGATAATGGATATTACATTACCATAGGGTAAAATCTGCAAGGGTCTCATTTTCACTTCAAACATCTATATTATTCTATGGAAATGAGAAAGCCTTTATAAAAAATGAAATAGAAACGCAAATGAGACTTTTTAAAGACGCAAAGAATGGCACATGTAGTTTGCGGCAGCTACAATTTGTCAATTAAAAACAAACCCGAGTAAAGACAAAGATATTCAATAAGAAGAAAACCAAAAAAGAAATGACTTGTTTTGAGTTTGAATTCCAGCTTTAAATAAAAAATAGGCTGCTGTTTAAGGAGTGTTACAGTATTTCTTTAAAGCCTTGCAACCGCGTTTGCAATGCAACAAGAAAACTTATAATATTACTATTCAGAGTCACTTGAATCAAAAATATCCCTTTAACAAATTATTGGCAGAAAGTTTCTAATTTCATAGTACCAAATAATTCTCATAAGAAATGTAATTACAAAATGCCTCTGCGGATTATTGGGTCACGAATAAAGAGGAAAATTGAAACAAGAAGGAGGGCACAAGCAAAGCATTCCGAATACTTTTTGCTCATGCATGGCTATATAAATAATAATATAAGTTAGCAATCCTCGAAAGCGACATTGTTAGGTTGTGATGGTGATAGAAGTAGGACAACATACTAAGGTCAATATATATTTTGGACTGATGACTGATTGTCAAGATAAGACATTTTGTTCCTAAAATCATAGGAAAGGAGTTAAATCAAGGTATTTTATCAAAACAGAAGATAATTATCACTAATTTGAAGAAGAATTATGACAGGAAGATCAGATCATTCTTGTTCAGGTTCCTCTGGAGCACTTTGGTTCCCTTTTCAGGATTCCTGAGTGAACAAATAAGCATAGAGCGAATAACCTAGATGAAACTTACGTTAGATAGGGATTGCGTTTTAAATGAGGCTAAAATAAAATAATTTTACATTCATCGTCCTCTCAGGAGCATTAGGGTTGACAGAAAGAAGTGATAAATTTTCTTGAAGAAAATTGTATGGTCAAAAGAATGAATTTTTCTAAATATGTAAACCTTCTCCAGGGTTCTAGATATTATGCATCCCGGACAAGAAAAACTATTCATAAATGCATTAAAACCTGTAGCTTCATTCAGTAAAAAATTGAATCACATGGTTTATTTTCGTGAACAAAGTGTTTTAGGTCTGAACAGCATGACAGCAATGATTATCAATGACAGTAAGCAAGTGAATTAATCTCCAAAATAAAGATTGTTAATGAGCAGATAAGGTGAAAACTTTGTTAACAAATCTTGGTGGCTAACTTCAACGATGTCCTAAGATACGGTTTAAGTTGCCAAAGTATTGACTGTGATGATGGTGAGAGGTTGATGTCGGAAGGACAAAACTTTATCTTTAGTATACAAGGATTTCCCCAAAGAGCCATTCTAATAGAATAAGGGAAATACAAAAAAGATAATAGGTTAGTGCGTAAACAAATAGGGAAGGAACGGGTCCCGGAGATATAATCTGCAGCAAAGCTAAGAGTGACAAGCTTAATAACGTAAGAAAAGGCTGAATTAAATTTCCAGGTCTAAGAATTTAGTTTGTATACCAACCAGAATAAGTACTTATTGAATATACTACAAGAAAATAATTTTCTTAGCTTTATACTTTATAAACTAAATGCAAATAATGCTCAGTGAAATTAAAGAAAATAAGTGTCGGTGCATTGAAATAAAAAATATGCCTGATACGTATCTATAAGGAATATCAACCATAATCACATAGAATTCAGGATAAGTAGAATTAAAACGTAGTATTGAAATAGTTTATATATCAATTTTGTTCAACAGGTAAATTCAATGTTTTTATACCACACCACGTAAAGTATAATTAATGAATTCTGGTATATAGAAAAAAAAAACAGATATAAATATGTAGAAAGTGCTAAGTACAGAGTAATGCTCAAAAAAAAATAATTTGCGAATATAAGATATTTTTAGAAAATTCAAATATTGTAAAGCAAAATTGAATATTTTTGGAAGTATTAAACACTCCCCGCATTAAGAATAGTTCATACTCTTATGAGTTGCGAATATAATAATAATGCAGTTAGTAATATATGCCTGAAACACTTTTTCAATTTTTTTTCACTATGCGGTAATATTAATGGAGATTATCTCAATAAAGTAGCAGTGAATAGATAGACCTGAAAGATCTCAAACAGCATTAAGCAATTAACTGAAGCAAAATATAAGAATAGAAGATGAATATGTAATCAGACTAGCAGTACGAGATAGCCAGAGAAGTAATTAGGATGAATAACTTGCTAGCAGATATGAGAAAACTTAACCAGCTCCGATAAAATCTTCCCTTATCAAAATCTGAATAGTGATAATTTATCCAACTTGGCAAAATATTATTGAACTTACTATTTAACTCTCTCAATACGACGATAAACAGATTCGGTGCTCTATAATTAGACCGACGCAGTCAATATGATAAAATGTCAAGAACTAATTTAATTGCTCAAGATAGGAATTCTAATCATCTCCCACTTTAACGTCAATCTTGTTTAATCTCATAGGTCTCACTCAGGATAATTATAAGTTTTCTTTGCAACAACAATATATTCAAAATCTAGTTGCGATGGAAGATAAAAAAATTGTAGTGTTGTTGAGGAATTTGTAAAAAGCACGAATTTTCCGTTGTGATTTTCCAGTTCATTGCCGTAAGCATGAAGCATGATTTCCTGCACTATAACTTCAGAAAGCCTTTAAACATATCTTACGTAAGTTACTTCCTAAATATAAATTCTAAATTCTCTTCAATTATATTACCAAGGCTGTTGTTACTTGTATACTCAAATGAATGCAGTATATAGGGAGTATATGAAGAGTAACCAGGATACCATCTCTTTCTTTCAAACATCTTGAAATTCCTTTCTAAAAAAAATATAAAACAAAAAAGTATTCAATGGATAATGAAGGTAAGATAGAAAATAAGAGAAATGGATTCTCAAGAATCCGGCAGATTTTTTTCTAAAGAGTCTCCAGCAAAAGAAAGCTATTAGACTTATTGTAACCTTACTTTCTTGATGGAACTTGCCTAAGATAATAAAATTCTTCTTACTGATCCCTAGAAGCATCAAACTAAAATTTCTAATGAATAAGTCTTTGGTTTAGTTCTCTAACCATTGTAGTTTATCTAGATGTACAAGCTGCTGCGGATATCTCTTTTCTTGTCATGTGAACATTTAAATTTCATTGCGCTTTCTTACTTACCATAGTTGTTTGTATCAGCATCCTACTTGATATTTATGTTTTACTTGAAGACAGCTTTAGATCAGCTTGATGTCTGCAAAGCCTTATTTTGTGGCTCGATAATGTAGTACCACTTAAACCTAATTGTACAAACTAACTGCCATGACTTTATGTAGTAGATGTTATAGTTCTCCATATCTTATATATTAACACAAAGAAGGGTGAAAAATGGTACGCATTGCAAAGCTTAAAAAATTGTGTCTCTTTGATTCTTTTGTCACCGTTTCCCTTAAAAAGAATTTTTTGAGTAGGCATATTAGAAATGTCGCAGCGTCATATGATCAAGGATTTTAAGAGCATTATAGCTAAGTAGTGGAAGGCAGCTAATTCAAATTAGTTAGAGTTTAGATCAAACAATTAATATACTTCTTTTACGCGAAAACAAATTTTTTTCACCTAAGCTTCAAGAAATGTTGAAATAAGTTGGATGTAAAATTAAGGATGTAGCCCAACCAATTTCCTTGAATATTATTGGAGAAGAGATCCTTGAATGATCCTAAAGCTGAAAGAAGCCAGCATATAAGCCCATGCCGCACAAAACTCTTGACGTAAATAAGTAGGACTCACTGCATGAGTTCACGGGGTAGCAGCAAAATAATGTAAACTTCAGTCTTCGATAAGTCGGGTACTTCTTGAGATGGTAAAGGATGAAGCTTGAACAGTAAGGAAAACAGGAAAGGACTTTGGAAAAGTGGGATATGTGTGGAAACTGTGGTAGGACTCCTTTCTAAATTATAGTTCTTGGACCAAAAAAACTTGGACATACAAGATTCTCAACAAACGTTTACGTCAAGGTTAACTTACTTCAGGTGCTCAAAATCTAGAAATACTGATATATATCAAAATAATTTTTTTGATTGACTCTCCATGTCACTGCTTTGAAGTAGTTACATCAATTTCATTACTTTAGATTATACAGAAAACAGGACTGTTGAAGAAATAATTATCGCCTGAATAATATTGTTGCTTGGTAAGTAACAACTTTAGCATTGAGTATCATTGTCTTTATTCAAAGTGTCTTTCGTTACTTAAATATAGAGCAAGAGATTCAGAAAAAGTTTACTTTGATTATAGTTTACCCACGACTCAAAGGTTTATAGAAATTAGACTTCAATAATGGCAGAATCAATGAAGAATACGCTGTTCATAAAAGATTAAATCTAAGTTTCATATTTTTTGCTCAGGTCAGTGTGAATACATCCAGAAAAAAGGAAGCCGTGCTATATCCTGCAAAATGGTAAACTCTTAAAGATACTGCAGTATATAATAGATTCAAGAGAAAGTCCATTATTTCAATAAAACAACAACATTTTGCATGGTAGTTGCATGAGTTAAATATATACTTGTCTCTATGTGTTTTCCTTTAAAATAGATATTTTTGCAAGTGCATACTCGAGTTCAAACAATCCTTGTAAACTAAACTTAAACAAGAATTCTGAAATGAAATTCTTCAAGGAAGTGAGAAATACAAATCCTCCCTTCAGGCCTAACAAACAAGGTACTTGAAAAACATGAGAAAAAATTTGTTCAGGATTTGAGTGTTTCAGATGCTTGAGTGCTATTTCCAACTGATTATGGGCATGTTTCATTTTATAAGTTTTCTTCTGAAGTGCAGGTTTCGCTAATTTTCGCACCAATGATGTCACTCTTGACTCAGCTTTAAGTACTAGACAGCTCACAACATATTCACAAAATAGTTTTTTTATATCCTCATCATTAACTGGACTAAACTGTAACTTAGTAAAATTTATGGAAATTTGCAAGTTTTCCAAGAGTGCTCCAGAAATCTCACTTTTCAGGTTCATTTTCTTCTTTGCAGGTATATGTTTTCCTAAGGACACAATTAAGTTTCGGTCATCATAACATTGTATAAAAGCACTGGAATATGAGCACTTTCTTGGAGCAGCAGAAATATTTTCTTGTTTTACAAGGAAACCCAAAAGCCTCTTTAAACATCTTTTCTCAAGTTTCTCTATTCGTACAACGGAACCACACTGTTTCTTTATTGCGTAAAAGTTAACTATTTGTATAGGAAATGTAGATGCAAAACTCTTGTTTAGGCTACTTAATAAACCAGATTCATTCTTCATAAAATGGCAACCCCAGCAATATAGATGGTACATCGAGCCCACAGAGTATGTTCTACTTTTGTGTTTCAGTGGTTTGGGTAACCAAGTTAATTTTTGTTCTTGTTTTGCTATTAGAGATCTCAAATCTTGTTCGAAGAGAACGGATTCATCGAGCGCAGCTCCAGCATTACTTAGCATTCGTACCTTTGCATCTATTTCATGACATTCTTCTAGGCAGAAATAGATGGGTCCAGAATGTTCAAAATCAATGTCAAACGAAGAGCAAAGCGATGAGTTCAAATTGGGTATAAATGAACAGGGTAGCAGTGTAAGCTCAGAATGCACTGGATATTTTTCCATGGGAAACACTTTGGCGGTAGGACATATTTGTGGAAGCTTTTCACGTTCATTAAGAAGCAGCTTGGTAAAAGTTTGCGTCTTACAGTCATAAACCTGTCTGAAACCTTTCTCATCCGATAAATATTCATAGAGAGTTTTTGGAAGAAAATCTCTATCTTGGTAGATATTTTTTATCTTTAGTTTTTGCCTTGTCCTGGGAACTTGTTCCTTGGAACTGAGTTCAAATATCTTTAATGCCCTCATTGAAGTGTCTTTCTCGATTTGATCAAAGACTTCTTTCTCCGATATTTCCCTTATACTTTTAAACCCAGATTCTCCCAAGCACAGGGAAACACAGCACTCTATAGCTCTCAAAGTGTTCAAAGAATCTTCAACCTCTACCTCGTGTTCGTTTTCTTGTTCTTCTTGTACCGATTTCAGCTCCTCTAAAGAAACTTTCCATTCTGCCCTAACTCTATCCAAGAATAGATTGCAAAGGATGTCACAACTATAATCAAATATATCTGAACTTGAAAAAAGTTTTAATAAAGTAACATCTACCTCCTCTATCAGGTTTTCTATTCGACTCCCTGCAGAGTTTAAAATATGTTCGAAGTTCGGATTCATCTCCTAAAACCGTTAAGAGAACGAAAACGAGTACATGATAGAAATTTCAATAAGTTTCAAATTGCCACTAAACAAAATTTCCCTACTGCTTTGTGATATATCCTTTAATTAAGGTGGTACCCAAGATTATTCTGGTTTGCTCAATCTACAGAGCGCAGAGATTTCATTGCTTCATAATATGCTTCCCCCGTTTTCTTTAGAGAAGTAGCTAGAGAAAATTTGGCAATGGAAAATATTCTTTGCAGAGGTGTGGAACGTTCCATAAGCTGTTGTAGATGTAGACAATTCCAACTCGCGCTCTTAACAAGTAGGTTACTTCTTCAACCACAAGCTCTTCATCCTTCTCAAGGACAAAATACTGCTTCATAATCATCTAAACAACTCCATCATTTAATAAACACTGTATTTCAATTTATCCTTTCATGTTCTTTAATATCTTTTCTATACTTTCCATTCTCATAAACCAGAAAAAAATCTCATCTTGATTCTGTTGATTTTATTTCAGCTTAACGGATAACTACGACTGGTATCATGTTAACATGCCCTAATTTCAAGTCTCTGCCTTTACCATGAATCTTAGTGAACCTGAGATCTTGCCTACACGAAATCCCTTGCCCAACCTGCCATTTTATCCGAAGCCGAATTATTGAACAGAATCGAAGCTGGGTTAATCCCATTAGCAAGGAACTTGTTTCCCGCTATGCCACAAATCGATGAGATGTTATGTGGATATGTTGATGGGTATATATGTTGTGATGCATGGTGTCTATATATTGTAATATACAATAATATAGGTTTACGTCCTTTGATTGAGAGACTACTTACTTGGAATATATTCACCTTTATTAGGACTTTAAAATATCTTAATGAATTAGATTCCAAACCAAAATTTACTTCTTAGGGTGTTCCTGTTACAGGTGGAGTATATAAAGTAGGTAATCGAACACTATTACGAAGAACTTTAACAAAGAGGATGCAATAACAGCCTTGCAGTCTTTGTTTAGAGTTAAGATAATGATTATATAATATACCTAAGCCATATTTAAACAGTAAACAAAAGTCAATTTTTTTTTGTAATCAACCGATGATAATATTGCCTTTGGAAGCAATTGGAGCTAACGAAGCGCCCTTGCAGAATAACTCGAGGAGTTTTGATAATGGATTCAGGATTTTGCTGAGCAAATTTCATTCGTTACTAACCGCAGAGATTTTTTAGCGAATTATTGCCCCCCAAAAAAATTAATGTGAACTGCGATAACTCAATCAAACTAATATTTACCGCTGGTAGAGATCGTCTGACAAGAATAATACCAACCATATCTCAGCTTTTCAAAATTTTCGAATGCGAATTCACTACTAAATATATTTCACTAACTTCTTAGTAAAAATATGCTGTAAAATTTTCACCTCAGGTAATTTTGAACTTCCACCACGTGTTTCATATGTTTTCTTGCCTGATATTCTACGTGAACTTCAATCTCTTCTGTTCTTTACTGAAAACTGCATTCGAATTTAAACCATTCTAAAAAAAGTCTTTTTTATCGAATAATACGCAATTTTCTGAGCAGAAAGATTTTATTTTTTCAAGTTACCATTTAAGTTTTTGGTGCATTAGCTGTCCGTAGGCATCAGATTTTATATAATTCATCAACAATCATTTGATAATTATGTTAATCCTCATAATCAATAAAAGAAATAAGATTTCCATTAGTATCAAAAAATTTGGATTCAATTCTGATTATCAACACAAGATTGGGTAACACAGCCTTGGGTCAAAAGGCAAAGAAAATATTCCATTATTTGCACCGTATGAAAACCCATCTTCAAGGTCCAGAAGGCCCCCAAAAAAAACAGTGATATGTCACAATTAGGCCATATGGTCCTCTTATCGAAGGCTTTAATACAATATAAAATAACCAAATGTTTTTTAACTATTTGGCCCATGGCCATATTGCCCAGTCCTATGTAGATAATCAATTCATTAATAATAATCAATCGAAATGGTTGGGGAAGTATCAGTATCTATCATTAAAAGAAACATCGGCAAAAACTTATAACTGAATTATTACTAAATCCAATCCGGTTCGCAGCTATTAGGAGCAACATTATGTGATATATATATGTAAAGAACGTCAATGTGAAGAAAAGAAGAAAGATTGGTCATAAATTCCGAATAGCAAGAATTCTAAATTATGACGCTTGCGATTCATTGTAATCGCGTGGTTCTGTCTGTTATTTTTGTTAGCAAAGAAGAATTTATGCAACTTTTAATACAGGAAATATAGTTCTCTAAGAATGAAGACTATTTTAGCGTGGAGTAACTGCTCAATAATTGGAGATAAAATTGGTTAATAACCATAATTTTATTATACTAGCTAAGAAGTGTCGTGATTCTCTTGTCACTTCGAGAACTTTAACACATTAATAGTCCTGTGCTGCTACGCTGCGTAGCCTCCGCTTATGTAGTTGTTGTGTACATTTGTTTTGCCTGTAATTTTTCAGATAAGTTTTCACACCGTGCAGATACTACATTTACTGTAATCAGAAGCATGGATTCAAGTATTAGAATAAGAACCGTAGGGCAACACTGATTAATTTCTTCACAACACAGAATATCAGATTGATCTGATTTCATAAGGCGGGATTATAGATATTTTTTTGAAACCGTTGACTCTTATATTTCCCGTGTCCGATATGTTAACCGTGATATTCTACAACATTGGAAAATGAGAAACTATCCACTCTAGTTCACAGAGTTTAAGGCTGACAAATTTGTAACCTATTACGACGATCGAGGGTACTATGAAATTAGAAATCTTTCTGGGCAACAAAGATGCACTCGATGTAGTTACATAATTCGATCTTGATTGCCCATATACTTCTCTATCCCAAGAAATTGGAAGATTAATTTTTACAGACAGAAAAAACTTGAAATAAAAGATATTTTAGGAATACAGTTTCAGGATGTCAGAATTTTCTTACCATAGTAACTTAAATTCTAGGAATGTTTGTTGGTCGAGTCTTACCTGAAACGGAATTTAATTTAGTTAATAATTCTCCTTAGTTAAATAAGAACTTTAACAGTTTAATGATGTTACTGACACGAAAATGGACCATTGAAGCAATTTGGTTATCTAAATTAAGACCAAAATCAAAGATCCCATAAGATACAGTCGAAGCACCAGATTACATTGCTTCTCTTATATTATAAAGTAGGCTTAATGCCGACATTTGATATGCATTAAATCAGATTCCTTTTTACGGGGGTTCTTGATTGAGAAGTTTATTGCTATTTAGCGGGCAATTTAAGCCTGACTGCTTCTGTCTGGGAAAACTGTTTGCGATCTATCTGTATTTATATACATGTATTTCAAGAGAATTTACAACCAGAGCCATTATTTTATTGCCCGAATAGAAAAACCTGAAGAAGAATGAAAAAAAAATTGTAAAATTGATATCTCTCCGGAGGCACCCAAATGTATATCGAAGAATTTTGAAATTTTATATTTGAAGTTCCATTTTAAAGTTTTACTTATAAAGTAAAGAATTAAATAGACTTTTGAGTCGGTTACTAAAATTAGATAAAGAAAAATCGCTTACGTAGTTGAATATCTTAGTTTTTTGCAACTAGATTAGATTACATACACTAAATTTGCTGGCTTTCCATGAGTTGCAGCAAATACCTCATCGTGTCTCACGTGCAATTAAAGTACAGGCATAGTCCCCTTTGTAAAATTCCAAGGACAACTGCAAATGAACGTATCTAAGCTTAGTTGTTAACTAATTCAGTTATTTTGATTCGAAGCACGATTATGTTTCCTTAAAACAAATATGTTGGCACTAAAGTTTTCGGCACAGAATTCAAAGATAAAGTGTTAACCCTCGGAAAGCCAAATTTCAACAGTTTCTTTCAAAATAATAAAGAATATTACTACATATTCGTAATAAAATTGTGGATAATTTAAGGATATAAAATATTTATATTAGCTAAAACTACTGTTAATGAGTTAATTTGGGTGCATTTTGCTATTGGCTTCAACAATCTTTGATTTAGTGGCAGGACAAAAAACAGCTCCAACTATTGATAAATACAATAATTTCCTAGCTCGATAATTGGGAAAATATATGTGAATTGACCATTGCGGTTATATTAAATCCTTGTTCAATATTTCTCCTAAGTTCTGTTGCTATATATTCCTACTCAAAATTTGCAGAAGGGCTAACTTTTTGAATTATGATTCTGACTTCTCAATCCAGCATCTGGATCAACAGTTCAGTTGAGAGAGAAGTGTATGAAAATTATTTTATTTAAATAAATGTAGGAAGCATTTATTTTATTTGAATATGTATCTTTGTATAAAGTGCAACACATATTGGACATCATAGGGAATAACATTGAGGTTTAACACTGCCATTTCTAACTACTTAATACGAAAAATAGGTACTTTCTGTATTTAATGGCCATGGAAAATTTTATTATATTTTACTATGGTAGAGATATTTGGTGATTAGAGTTCCTGAGCTTGGCAGAACCGTTGTATAACTAATCTAACAAAATTTCTTCTTGTACAAGAACTTGATTTCAACTCGAATGAAGGAGCACCAGCACATACAGCAAATATTCGCGTAATGGAAAGATGAGAATAGCAAATAAATGTTAATTTGAGTGAATATGCTCAAAGCATAGGGTATTTGGACCATAATCAAGTCAAAATGTTGATCCTAAAGACTCGAGAACAAGATTTGAGTAGGCATGAGACATAGTTTGAAGCTTATATGCTATATAACTTATCTATATAGTTCAATATATCTAAATATTCGTTAAATTGTTCTAGGTCACTGTTTTACTTTTTTGTAAAAAGAAATAAAGCATTTTGCACGATGAATACTATTTCAATTGTCGACTATGTATTCATCTTGCCACGTCATTAGTACCACCACATTAAGTGTAACGGTTAAAATTGAAGAAAAATAGAAATATTGAAACAAAGAAGAGAAAAACAATATCGTCCTTCAGAATACATATTCATTGCCAATAAAACCAGGAGGAATAAGATCAAAGTATATTATTCTAACTTTGTTCACTTTATCTCTCATAGTCTTCAATGAATGAAGCGCTCACGGTACAACAAAATAACAGAAAAACATCTCTACTCTTTCATTGAACAAATAAATGAAAACTTAGGCAAAAAAGAAAAATTTTATTTTGATGAAATTCTTTTATTCTTGGAAATACCTTTTTCCATAAGAAGTGTATTGTCAATAGATGTAGATGTGACTCCAGAGTTTGAAATCTGCGTTCGTAAGGAAGATGCACAACTTCCAACTATTATTTTCATACCAATAACTCCTCTGAAAGATTTTCAAAGCCTTTATATTTTTGATTTCTCTTTATTATATGTTCAGAAAAATTGGTTTTTGGTTGTGGATGAGTTTAGAATAAGAAATAGATTAAGATTTGAAAGCGATATTGTTGAAAAAACAGAAGTTGATGAAGTTTCTGGAAAACTAGTTTCAATATCTCCTGTTTCAAAAAATTGGGATGTTTGTTCAATAAACATAATTCTTTCTACAACAACAGGGAGAGTAAATATTATTTTTAAAGAGAGAAAACAAGAATTGATTAAGCTGAGAGAAGGAAATATATATTTGTTTCAAAATATGAAACATGTTATTTCAAATCACTATGTTTTCATTCAGAAGTCAAGATTTCATTTGATAGAAGAATTGAATTCAAAAAAACATTTTTTCAAAATTGTTGATCTTTTCGTTCAAGACTCATTTGAAAATAAGATTAACGTGGAAGGATTCCTAATAAAGTACAAGTTGGATGATGACGAACTGTTTGTTCAAATACTCAATAATAGCGAAAAATATTTGTTTCTTCCTCTGAAAGTATCTTGTTTTATTAAGCAGAAAAATATAGTACTGAATAAATTATTTCTTTTGGATAAAGTTGTGTTCTTGAAAATGTTTTATTTCAGGCAAATTAAATTGACAAATGTTCTTGTACGAAAAAATAAGAAGAAGCAGATTTACTTGAAAAGTACATCAGAAACATGTTTTTCTATAAAGTTAATCCCAGTGAAAAATAGCTTATTTTTTACCCAGAAACTATTTAGTGTAGATTTTTCTTATATTTCTTCGCACATGGACTTGATCACAAGAGTTATTGAACTTCCCTTTCGTTTGTTTGGTTTAATTAAAGTATGTATAAGAGCTGTAAATGTGTGTACGATTGAACAGAAAAAAGCTCGAGTTTCATTTGTTGCAAGTGATGCAAGTAGTAAATGTATATTGCTGGTGGATGAACAAAAGATCTTAGAAGATATCCTGACACAAGTGCAGATGAGTGTTGATGATCTACGAACATTGGCAAACCCAGAGAAAAAGGTTGAAATTCGATTTCGAACCATTTGTAATACTTTTTTATTGTTTGTTTATCACACTCCAGATTCAGAAGAATATGCGAATCAAACAAAGATAGAATACTTTGGAGATAAAAAATGGTTGCGCAAAACTGTAGTAGCAAAATATCCTAGTTGCAAAGTCAGCAAGGTTTATAAGTTAATATAAACGCTCTATATATATATATTTATGCTTGGAATTTCCCAACACCTTAGTTTATCTAATATTCATCTTCATATTTCATTATCTTTCTTCTATACTATAAGTAATACGAATCTAATACGATTGTGGTATTTGATTGATTGCCCAAAATACTTAAATGAAAATGTTTGGATACAGAAAATTCAGTACGACTGTAACGAAGAGTGTGGTTGATCATGTACTTGAACTCGGTTCTAAATCGAATAAATCTATTCTTCAAAAGAATTCTAGGGAAGTAATTTTTCTTCTGTTTGATTCCATGTAGAAGCTGCAACAGGTGCGACGACACGAATATGATACTGGATCACCAGAAGCGCAAGGTAAGGTTCTTGTGTGTGTGGTTAGATTCTTAGTTGCTTTGCTTAATGAAAGAATTAAATCTTTGGAGAACCATTTTAAGCTACATAGAAAAGATAAACATTCTAGAGTAGGTTTTGAAGCAGCTAGAACAAAAATGAGAAAGCAACTGGAATACTTGAGAAGAACAGACAGAACAAGGTTTGAGAAACTGTTGAAAGAACTTGAGATAAATGAATCAGTTCTTAAAGTAAAATAACTTCATAACATCACGTTCTACATTGCATATCATAAAAATAGGAAGAAAACAGACTAAATATGGCAGGAAAGTTTTCTACGGGAACCTTCTTAGCTGCCTCATCAGTTTTCAATGTGCGTATCAAGTCTTCGAGACCTTTCAAAACTTCTAGCTTTATCTCCTGCTCATCGACCTTTCTTTTCTTATTAGACCCTAGATCCGGTAGCTTCAATTGACTCTCACCAAATCCATTTTCCATACTTTCAGTTCGCTGTCTGCCATTAGCAACGTTAAGAAACTGCTCAATTTGTTTCATCCCAGTATCAAGAACTGTTGATCCAAGTGGAGGAAGTCTCAAAGTTTGTACATCAACTGATTTTAGCATAGTGTTTAAACTAGTTGTGGTGCTGTTGCCGTGAGCTGCCTCATTTCTTTGTGGATATGGAAGACCTGGCATACCTGCTGGAATATAATCACCCATTCCTGCACCATATCCTCGACCAGAAGAATCAAACCCGCCCGTTTGTCGGGGAACAATGTCAATCAGAAAATCAAACTCCTTACAAAGTGGTATAGCAGAAGCAATGTTCTGAAACTTTATAGTTTTCTTTCTCTGCTGAGCAGCATCTAACCAAGCCCGCATAGATAATTCACCAATGAACAGTTCTATAGCTTTTGCAAGTACAACGGGAACATCTGTTCCAAGCATATTAATCTTCGGATCCAGTTTCACAATTTTTTTAATCCTCGCAAGCGGCATGCAATAATGAAACATGTTATCATTATAAGGATCGAGTTCTACAACTTCGTTCTTCTTCTTCTCCCAAAAATTCGACATTCCAGCTTCTATATATCCTTCTACTGCTACTCTAAAAGTAAAAAAACGTTCAACCAATAGGAGAAAAGAAAACAAAATACACAGCCAATAAGAAACAAAAATAAATATCATGGACACTAAAAGATGATAATTCATTTACTTTTCAGGTTCAAATCTATCATGTACCCCAAAATCCGTTGATCCTGTTGTCATGTTAGTTGGGGAATGATCATCTTCCATTTCCTTTGATTTTTTTTAATTTTGTTATTCTCGGTTTTTCTATAACGGCTATAGAAGTGAAGTAAAAGAATAGGCTATTTCAGCCATTTGTGTGGAATATATTATCCTTGTGGAGGAATCCCTCGTAGTCCAATGGTTAGGATATGACGCTCTCACCGTCAAGATCCGGGTTCAATTCCCGGCGGGGGAAAGAAGAATATAATTATTTTAATAAAGTGGTGTTAATGCTTTCTAAAGTCAGCATTTTACTGTCTTTGTAGTGTGGAATCATATACTGAGAAGCTTTTGATTGGTTCGAATCTTTTCTTCAATAAATATCAAACCTAACATTTAGCTGTTTTCTAACAACTGGTCAGCAAGTCTAATCTGGCAGAGATTACAATAATCTAAAAAACAAATTCTTCAGAGTTATTTTGATTAACTGTAGAGTAGAATAAAGACTCCATAGATATCTTAATTAAAACACTTCTAAGTATTTTTTTATTTATTTTCTGAGCTTTACTGGTCCCTTGACATGTCCGTTTGAGACCATAGAGTATCGAGACATAGTTTATTATAAGAGAAGAAACAACAATAATTGAATCCGATCTTACGAAGAGTATCTCAACTTAACAATAATAAAGGAAAATAGAAGTGATATTGCTTCCAGAGCACCTGAAAAACTGCTATAGTAGGAAAATGCCGCTTTGAGCAGCATATCAGCGTACCTAACAAGGTAAGATACTTTTCTCGTTTCATGGAATAGGAATCACGAAGATTACAAGCAAAATAGAAAGATTTAAGAAGAGTGATATGACTTTTCGAAAGTAATAGTTATTCATATGCTGTCTACCTAGTAGTGGCTAGGTTATTTGCTTGAACTATATCTTCCTATAGAACAGTTAGAGACAAGGCTTATAAGCTACTTGATCAGCTATTTTTCTTAGCCAACAGAGCTCAGTGAGAGTAACCCTTTTTTTTTTCATGAAGTTATCGGGACCATGTTTAGCGATTAGGTCCTTGAATGTTTTTTCTAGTGAGATAACTATCCTGGTCTAACCCTTCGTCGCATTAGGTAGAATATTACTAGGGTTGTCTTAATAGTGCTTTATATACGTAACAAATACCTGTATTTTCTATTATTTTTTATTTGTACATCAATTAAAATAAAGTTCACTATATAAAACTCTAAATTTTTTATGGTTTACGGTTGCAAACTTCGATTTCCTTTTATTTTTGCGATCTGTTTCCCAGATAGTAGTGTGAAATTTCCACTTTGCTACTCCATTTTATCTGTAAATAGTTTTATATCATTTGCTAGAGCAGTATTTTGTATGATATAAATAAATTATTGAATAAGATAGTGTAGAAAAGAAGGGGGCTAGAGAGTTCAAATGGAAGCAGCCTCGATTCAAGCATTTCAAATCAATGTAAAGATCCATCTTACATGGCTGTATTGATACTATTAATCAAACTGGTGCCTTCATAATCCTGGTGTGTAAGTAGAACCTGAAAACACTATATAAAAAATACCAGATGTAATATAAATGCCTCAGAACATATTATAGATATTTTGTATTGGCATTGACTAGAACAAGAAACATTCTAAAGAAATTTTAACTAGTCGGTATCCCTCTAGTAAGCCTTTCAGTTGGGGTGCTCTATAGCATGTAGGGGAAATGATCATTTTTTCCCTCTATTAGCATGTCTCAAGAATGTTGTTCTCTTTCTTGCTGCATTGTACTATAAGAGAGTGACAAAAAGATTTAAATGATGAATTTAACATTGTACTAGAGACTTTTTAGGAAAAGCGCGGATGTTATGCAAAAAAATTAAGGTAACCTATACACATTTTATTTGGTGAAAAATCTCTCGCTATATATTTTCATGAAAATAAAAAAGAAACGGTAACCGAGGTTAATAGTATGAAAGATCTAGGACTTTAAACCATAATAGCCTGATACTGGCTATTTCATAGTAATATAAAACTAAGTATTGTAGTTGAAGAGTTCTGAATGAGGAGAAAAAAGTGAGTTGTTCACCTATAAAGATGTTGCAAGATTTTTTTCTCTCCGTGATGAAGAGAATAAAGCATATTAAGAAATCATATGACATTGAAATTATCCATGAATGCTAACCCATGAAGTTTAAAATATTAGGAATGTATGAATAAGAAGAAAATAGTCGCTATAGGTATTGAAGTACTGTAACATCATGGAAATTAAATCTAATGAAGATATGGAAGGGTTATTATCTATGTTACATTATCCAAAATGCAATACATCTAACCAAGCTAGTCATTTAGAAGTTACAACCAGCCTGCTATGATCTCTAATAAGATTAGACAAAAATAATATTTTGGCCTTAATACAATGTATGCACTCTCTTCAGCACAATTGAAAGGGTTATTATTCTGTGGCCTCAGAGCCAAGTAAGTATTCATTTTGATTTGGAAAACAAGGTAATAACTAAGAATCTTATCAGGTAGGGAGTATTAACGCCGCTAGTTAACAGTCTGAGAAAATTCACTCTTTTTTATACCTTTAAAGCTACAAGATCCAATGCCTGATATTCGAGTCCCAATAAAATGTACGCGATATTATAACCACCCAGTTTCCTAATAATTCAAACTAAAGGTTTAATTATTAAATCATGATACTCTCCAAGTTCTCATGCCATGGTTAATATAGTAGGCATATTGAATGTAGTTCTCAAGGGGAAATGATAGATTTCCCGGTTGGTACTAAATAAGTCGAATTACCTTAGGATTATTAAAAGATCTTAAGAATCAACCCCATCGTAATCAAATGCCTGACTAAGATTCTAGAACAATATATTTCATATGTGAATACTTTTCTATGGCAATGGATCATTTCGAGCTATAAATCCAAATTTATTTTACTTTGGTTATTTTTATTCTCAATGATCTGGGGTTAGACTTCTTAATCTCAGCTGAAGATAAACGGGAGGAACCTATGAGGAGCGGACAATTGTTTTTAAGTTTAAGGTTATTACTCAGATCTCTTGAATATTCAGAATGAACGTTGGGACCAATGGTTATAACTCAAGGCATAATGTTGGTTTTATAATATTACCTTGATATGAAGATAGTATGTAACTGGTATACCAATCCGTTAACTCATTTGATTCAATAAGAGTTATTGCAACAAAACAACCAGAGTAAAGATACCTGTAGCATGTTTTCTAGTAAAAATTGTCTAGAGTTATTATTTTAGGGCATAATTTATTCAAAGTACATCTCTGTTTGAAAAAAATATAACCCCTGCAGTGAATTTTGAGATGTATGCAATTACCCAAGCATCGAAGAATAATATGCTTATAAGAAGCATAATTATCTAAATGAAAGTTAAACGTCTTATGTGCTAAATAATTATAATCTTACTATTGAGCTATGCTAGTTGGTAATACTTTCTACCTGTATTTGAAAATGTTGCTAAAAGAAAGTCGTCATTCCATTAATCGCCTATTTAGCTTCTCAGAAAATTTAAATTTGATACATTCTTAAGAAAGATGAAAAGTATGTTTATATGAAAGTATCTGGAAACAATTGAAACTTAATGACAATCAATTGTATGACATTTTATTATTCTCTTGAAGATATATGATTTATTTATGTTTTCTAGAAACGGAAAGTTCAAATTGTATAAGAGTTCTATTAGTCAAGAGGCCAAAAAAAATTAAAATTAATTTTTATTGATTCCTTTGGTGTTGACCTGTGTTGTAGAAACTTATTTTGATTTTTTTTAGCTATTCCGGGGATATGGCCTTGAAGTACATAAGAGCTCACACTCTTGTGCTATGAATGTTTACCAAAAAAAATACATAAGCTCAAACTAGTGTTTGGAATACAAGCACAGCCATTATTGTTTTTCTCTAGCTCTGTTTCCATACAGATTAAACCTTCCTATGAAGAATATATATATATATATATATATCAGAAAAGGCTTTATTTCGAATAAACTAGCTCCTGAATTGCTCTCTAATAACATCGTTACGCAACTTATTTAATCGAAGCACTAAGATTAACCCGTAGAAAACTAGCTATATTATGACTAAATAACTATATTGGAATGACCTAATGATTTAGTTGGTAGTTTTTTCTTATAAAATAATATAAAAATAATTTATAAAGCTAATAGGAAGTTGGGGACAGGGAGAACTGTGGCTTAAAGAAAAGTTAACCTATGTGAGATTGTAGCAATATACTGCAAGGGAAAGCATGGAGGACAAAGTTTGTTGCAAACTGTATGACTCTCAGTAGTAAAGGTTTTATTTTTCAATCATGTTACATGATCCCTCAGACAAGAATTTCATTTCAAATAGCTAATTAGAAGTTGTTAGGGACAGAATAATAATGTTGCCAACAAGTACTAATATGTTAATAATATGCTTGTTTTGTTATTTGCTAACTTAAACAAGAATATGACTGACACAGAATTCTAGTTTCCCCATGAGTTTTCAGCACTCTAAAGTTCTTCGTAAAATGAAAAGTGTCTATATCGATAATTTGTATTTATAAAATTACTATATCCATGAGTTTGTTTGAGCTTATATAGAAAGAAACCCTTTTTTATACTTTCAAACATCGAAGTAAATCATTCAATGGTTTCACAACATATTATTGCCTTTAGAGAGTATTCGAAGTTCTCAGAGGTTTTGGATTCTTTCCAGGGCATTATAGCTAAAATTAAAATGGGGCAAATATGGAGAATGCCTTTTCTATACCAAGAAGCTCTTGGTACGACTTTTGAATAAAAATATATAAACAAAGATACGAGGGTAAAAACCAAACTCAAATAACATTTTCCCTATGCCAGCACTTCCCACATGAACATGGGTTGGCATTATAATGCAGTAATTGGTTATGACAGATTATTCCGGCCAAAACTGCGATAAGAGATTTTTTTACCCAAATATCTTCAAGAATGATTTATAGAAGTTGAATAAGTATTTTCTCCTTTCAAGAGAGTATAGAACTGATGTAATATTGAGTTTTTTTTAAAGAATTGAACAATTTCTTTAGGAATAACTTGGAAAATTATTGCAACGATACCAAAATATATGTGTTAAGCACACGTTAGCATCGTGATTATCTATTATTTTTATATGTTGTCACAAACTTAATATCCAAGAATCATATCATCAAATTTTAGTGAAGAAGAATATACATGTTTCGTTCCTTTCACTGAGTAAAAATTCCAGAATATTATAACTGAGACTACATTAGTGAGAATGAACTCTATGCTTTGGTACATGCTTTGAAGAAGTTGCCTAACAAGATTCTAGCTATTGATAGATATCGGATACCTTAAACTTCATAAAGAACTATTTAAATGTTGTTTTTATTCTGTTAACCCGCACGTGAATTTGTATTTTCAATAATTTTCAAATCATTTTTACTCTATTTTAATTATGGCTTCTTAACCTATTTCATATGGTAAATATTAGTTTCTTTGAATAAAGAATTTATACAGAGAAGCCTTATTGGTAAGATTCGAATGATTAGAGAACGAATAGTAACTATGAGAAATACTTAAGAGTGCAAACCGGTTCACCACAACTTAGCATATATTCTTATCCTCTAATCAAACTAAAGAACAAAATATATAAATATTCCTTAAGAATGAGAACTTCAATTTCACCAGCTAATTAGTATTAAGCTATAATTCAAAAATAATAGACATCTTTGAAAAATAATCTCAAGACGACAAAAAACGGAGAAGATTACAAAGTAAGACATACATGATGGAATGCTGAACTACCAGTGGCTAGTCGCAACGTTGGCTAAAAGAGTAGACCAAATGATTAAAAATTTAATACGAGCCACAAAAATGTATCTAGATTAGCTCTAGGATCACAAATTTGAGAATTTTACAGGAAAGAAATATTACATAAAGGTTTCGTAACATTAAGACAGGGAATGTTATGAAGGTAGAAAATAACATACTAACCATAATGAAAAATTAATGGCCCCGACCTCAGTTAGTTGAGCTTCTATTAATATTAAAGAATAATAGAAACAGACACTCATCATGAAGAATAATAGAAACAGACACTCATCATAAATAATAATAGTATCAATAATAACCAGATTACTCCACAATGTGTTTGAACTGTATGATAAAACTAGGGACATTGTAAGTTGTAGATGTGGGTCTGAAGAATACCACTTATGAAAATTAAGCAAAAGTGTTACCCAAGTCAACTGTTTATGAATGCATAAGGCTTACTAGGTGTTTTAATCTTTTTAACAAGATTATTGTAACAACTATGATCATAAGGCAATTGGGAAAATACTGGAATTCTAGTAGCAGTGGAGATGTATTAAAAATTCGAATGTTTTAGAATGAAATAATGGAAAACTATAGGTGCGGACATAAATGAAAAGACACGATCAGGATTACTTGGCGAATCCTGAATATAAAAACAGAATAATATCCGTTATTTTCTTGAGGTATTTATATAATTCAATAAGGTAGACACACTGCGATTAATATTTGATGGAAATGTTGCAGCCAAGAACATTGTGGTGGGAAAATTACTAGAATGTCACTGAAGCGTATAAATTGCCACTTTATTGATCAGCAATAAAATACGAGAGAACTTCTTTGGATGAATTTAGAATTAGACAAAAATTCATGTGGATATAATAAAACGGTTATAGCGCTTAAAAGCTCATCAGTTGATGAGAAAATTTTTCTGGAAACAAGTCAAAACAATCCAAGCTTAAAGTTAAATGATTACATGCTGGAAATGTCTAAGATTCCATCATTCAGAGATGAAAAAGATTAATTTAACAGCAAAGTATAATGGAATTACATGTCAGTAGAGAATTTCGTCAGCTTCTACCCCCATGAATGATGATGAAAGGAATTATTCCATAGATATGGTTTAATCATGAAACCATTAAGCTGTTTAGACAATATACAAATCAGTTGATACTATGATATAAGGAGGATCACAATAAAAAATGTACATGCACTTAGAATTGTGACACTTCAAGCTTTATGTCAACAATTTGAAACAGAATTTGTTTTAGATGAGTACCATTTCGGAATTATTACACGGGGGAGATATTTGTCATGTTGTCACAATGAAACGATGATAAATTCGCAAAATGCTGCTATAGATAGTTTACGAAAAGTCTGAATGTCTGATCGATTACACCAGGCTAAATTAAATATACTTAATGTTCACTTTGCAACATCCTGACCGTATAATATTCAACTGCGATTGAAATTTGATTCTGTGTAACCTACATGTGGTGGGGCATCTGAGCTACATTTTAATCTTTTAAATCAGACAATTACGGATTCATTTTCAATATTTCTAAGTAATAAGAAGGTTGACGTTTTGAAGAAAAATGAGATTTCTGAATTAATGAAACAGACACTAAAAAAACGGCTAAAATGTGTTAAACATGTTAATAATTGTCAGGATAATGTATGATGAAAACTTGCAGGCTGAATTTGATTATGGTGTAAGATGTTTTCTACAGAAATTTATATGCTGTGAGATTATGGTAATTGTAAATCTATCTTGTTGCAATAACAAACCGTGAACTTAAACTTAGAGAAACAAGCTCTGTGTGTTAGACTAACTTGGCACAATATATGAGCTGATTTCAAATTAGGTCACAATGATCTTTATGTGGATTTCCTTACCTGCCATTCGATATTCAAAGCAATTATTTGCTTGAGAAGAATAGAGAGCTTTACTATATATTCGTGGAAATGATCTTGACATAGCGAAGTAATTTTTTAGAAGGGGAATTGTTCATAGAGCCGTAGTAGAGTTAAAACACTGGTTGTTCACTTTTTAGCTTGAATAGAAATTGGGAAGAATTAAAGTCAATTAGTGTAACTTTAAAGTATTACTACCCTTTAATGATGCGTTAGGGATATTAAGCAGAATTGCCTGTTTATATGTGCAGCACCACACAGCTTATTAACAACTTTGGAGACCACAATCAACATAAGAGTGGTTCTAAAGAACTGCAGCTCCCCAAATAAATCTAGAATACAGATATAAATACCTTCTCTAGAATTTCTCCAGATGATGTCTTAGAATTATATGAATGGCTAAAAGGCCCTAAAAATTTTTTCTCAAGATTGTAGTATATGATCATAACTATATTCTGGTGTAGGTCTTGCAAGTAGCAGATAATATAGATGGCTTGGTATATTTCCAGTCATGATATAACTGGGTAAAAAATTTGACAAAAAGCTAGCATTTTTAAGTTAAAATATTCACGGGAGAAAATATACTTTCATATGAAGGTAAATAGAAGAGCAAAATTTTGTGTTGTTGGCCACTTCAAGGATGGTAATACATTTATGTAATTCGCCTCAAAATGTCTTTTAGTGTATAACTATTGATATGGTTCCTCACAAATACACTGTTTTAAGTGATGTAGTAGCTTTGTCTACAGCTCTAATAGGTTTAGATAGTTTCTACTGAGGCTAAAAAATTCTGCTCCTTGTTGAAAAAAAACTGTTGACTTCAACAGCTGACAACTTATGATAGTGTCACAAAAGCTTAATATAATGACTACTGACAATATCTAATCCATTGCTACCTACAAGACTTCTAAGATAACCACACGGTTCTATAAAAGAGTTAGTGTGGGGATTAGGCTTTATTGTTTTAGTTGCCAAAGTTTATAACCTGTGCAACCCCTATACCACTTCGGAGTTAGATAAATCAATAATGAGAAAGGAAAGCTTTAACTAGAAAGCAAAACAAAGAAAATATTAACATATCTACTTGACCCACTTGATACGGTTGAGTAAACAGCCCTTTGAGACAAGATGTCAACTTAAACCCCCAACAAAACCAAGAAATAAAAATAAGAGAGCAGAAGAACTCTTTGTTTATTTTCTTCTACTTTCTTCCAGATTTAACACTTTTAAATTCAAGCTTTGTTTAAATATAACCAAAACCTATTTTGATTAAAATATTATTATTTTTCTTAATTCTATCTCTACTCGGGATTGGATTCGAGAATCGAGAAATATATTATTTGCCGGGAATACACCAAAAGCGGAAAAGTCACTTAAAGAGTTCGGCATCTTGGACGGGAAATGGGATGCCATAAAAAATGGATAATATTTCCGGGAAACGTTTCTCGACAACTATTCTTAATTATAAATAAACTTCAAGAAATTTCCAAACCTTTACTGAATCAACTATAACCTTAACGTTAGACATATTCAAATCAAATATAGGTATTTGTATTACCGTTAACACTATTGTTATCACGATAGCAATAATTAATTGATACCAATCAAAGCTTGTGAAAAATATTATTGTAGAACCAAATTCTAAATATTTTTTATCAAACAACTTTTCAGAATCACAGAAATAATAATATCATCTGTTATAAAAAATTCTATCATTTATTAAAATATATTCAAACTCTAATATCTACATATATTATTACTTTGCTTCTTTTTTTTTATCTATCTATTTTATTTCACTTTATCTTCTTTTTTTTAAATCTTTGCTTATCGTATTCATTTTTATCAATACTTTATCTAAGACTTTTAAGAAATTATTATACCAAGTTTTTTTAATAAACTTTGAGTTTTATTATTTCTTAGCTTGACTTGAAGAAAAGAAGAGAATGAATATTTCGGTAATTGGAGATAGTTTAGTAGACATAACTATTCCTTTATCAAACACTGATCAACCCCCAGCTTTTGGAAAAGACTTGATATCAAATGGTGAAATAATTTGTTCTCCAGGTGGAAGTGGATGTAATACAACGGCTCATATTTCTTCTTTATTATCTTCAAAATATAATCTAACTCTTTACACTGGTTTTTCTTCGAGTGAATCAGATATTTGGAGATCTACTTTGATTAAACAAGGAGAAAAAGCAAAGTTTACCCTTAAAAATATTGCACTGGAAGATAATTATTCAACCGGATCTTGTGTTATATTTACAAACGAAGTTGATCATGGATTTGTAACTCATCAAGGAGCTGTTGGAAAACTTTCTTTGAATCATTTTAATCCCTTTTACTCTGAGTTAAGTCAAAGTTTTCATATTCATATTTGTGGTATTTTTTCAATGTCTTTATTGAGAGATAATTTATTGGGTTTAATAAAGAGAATAAAAGAAAATGGGTTTAAAGGAAAGATTAGTTTAGATACAAATTTGGACTCTAGAGGTATTTGGAAAGGAAAGTGGATGGAAGCTTTAAATGAAATAGATATATTATTTACAAATGAAACAGAAGGAAAGGAAATTAGTGGGTTTGAAAATAGAAAAGAGATAATTAAGTTTTTTTTGAAGAAATATGAAGTTAAACTTTTAGTTCTTAAAATTGGAAAAGATGGTGTTTTAGCTGGTTATTGGAAGGATAAAGAAATAAAGTTTGTCCAAAGAGTAACTAAAGAGGTTAAAGTTATTGATCAATGTGGTGCTGGAGATGCATTTTGTGCTGGATTTTTGTTTAAATGGATTGAAAAAGGGGATCTTGAGTCTTGTCTAGATTATGGAAATGCGGCAGGTGGTTTTGTTGTTTCTCATTAGTATTCTTTTTTTTTAGCTTCTTTAATTCTTAGTGGAGCCGCAACTGAACTTTTATCACCTGAAGTATTTCATCAAGTAAAGGAATAGTTTTTTATCTTGAACTACATTTAACTCAACATATTATGTTTCCGGATAATAAGAAACAATATGTCTTAAGATTTTCTTCCTCCAGGGAGAAGTTTGTTGGAGCCTATACAGCGGAAAAAAATAAATTCGAGAAAGAAGCGTAGTTATTTTTTTTGTTTTAGAGTAAAACAGTTTTATATAAAGTATAGAAAAGATAGTTTTTATTCTATGTTTATAGAGAGTTAAATAGCAAGAATATAATCTCGGTTCCTACTGGGTATACAATAATCAGAAATATTTTCTAACTATCAGAAAAATCAAAGTTCCCGTTTTTTTCAAATTCTATACTTTTAATTAATTTGACAAACCTTTGTAGTATTATAAACATGGTTTCAGTTATGTGAAATGAGAACCAGGGAGCTTTAGGTTTTGTGATGTGCTTAGAAGAGGATGATTTTCATGTGAGCACCTTTGCATTCTGAGAGATGTTTGGGGGGTGTAATAGCTAAGATAGGTCAAGAATCTTAATGGGAACGTGAAATAGACCTAATTTAAGAGCAGCAGCGACTGTAAAATTTTTAGAACTGAATTCAGAGATGTCTATTTGGAATTGCAAATGACATAAAGAGCTGAAGAAGTCTTGTGCAATCTTGAGTAATGGCTTTAGAACAGTTTTGATATAAAAGACAAGCCATAGGAAATAAAAATGAATAAATTTAGCTGGAATATTGAAAAAACTTATGTTAATCAAGCAAGCTATTTCTCTTTTTTTTGCATATCTACCTCAGTTTATCAACACATAAGACGCAAAACTTTATCTTCATAAAAAACTTATGAAAAAATCAAGATATTGAATTATAAAAAAATTCCGAATACAAATGATCCGAGCTTGGTTTTTGTACTCTGAAGTCTTGCACGCCCCACAATCTGATTGATTGAATCCAATTCTGGTCAATTAGGAACCACAAGAGTACATAAATAAAATTTGGAACAAATATGCAAGAAAATAAAAATAATGGGCAGAAACACACAAAAAAAAACTAAATAATGAAAAAAAAAAGTGAGTTTAGATACCCGCTGAGTGGTTCACAGTTATATTTCATCTGTTCAAATCGTGGAGACAATGAATAGTATGTTGTAGGACAATTCTAGGTATCTAAAGAGATCTCTAAATACTTGACAAAGACTGATTCATAGAAAAGAACTTACTTAGATAGTACCAAAATAGAGAAATATAAAGAAAAATGTGTAAGTAACAAAGATTTTACTTTATAAAATATCACTAAGTTTAATTCGAGGAAGAAAGCCTATATTCACGTTATAGTTAATCTGAGTAAATTCAGATCTGAATTACATTCTTATCGAATTATAGAAAATAGTTTTCAAGGTTCATTTAAGATCAAATTTGATTTATTCACATATATAGAAAGATAACACCACCATCAATCACACAAAGTGGGACCATTCAGCAGAATTCTTTGACACTTAAAAGGATAATATATTGATCAAAGATGAGATGGAAAAGAACAAAGTCCAAAGAGGATGCAGGACATGCAAATATAGGGGTTTTAGTTTAATGCGGTGCAATATGTATTGTCAGAGGAATGCTTTCTAAGATTTATTTCTACAAACACTAAAACTGAGGTAGTACAATCAAATAACTTAAGCTTCTAGGAAAATACTTAAGAACCCGTTTCTGATATCTTTTCCACTGAATTAAAATATATACAAGAAATAAAACTCTGTATTAGAAGCTTATTGTTTCGTTTCCTGTCAGTGTAAACTGTTTTTTTGATATTATTTGCATGCAACTTTATGGCTGTCAAGAATGCTCCAGACTTCATCAAACCTATCATGGTGCTACGCTGGAAAAATGCAAAAGTAATCATGAGTGATGAATCCAAAGCTTCATCCCAAATTGCAAAGGAATCATATAACTCTCATATGTAGTGTATTAAGAATTTTCTGGCATCATTTTAACCTTGCTGTAAGTTGTTATATGTAAAATATTTACTTATTTTCTCAGTAGATCATGTAAAACAATATTTCAGGGTTTTTTAGCTACTTCACATCTTGATTCTTTCATTAATAATCCTTTAATGAAATTTTGCAGTAACACTCCGCGAAGTTCTCTAAAAAATAAATAAAAGAAAATACTCTGTGCTGGGTAGTTTATTAGAGAAGTTTTGCTATTTCAAACAAAATCACTCAAAAAATAGAGTCTCTTAATCATAAGTCCAAGGTAAAAGGATAATTGAGAAAAGATACAAAAAAAGTGAGCTTTGGAAGAGGTGGTAATCTATCAAGATGATCTTGTTCATGTGTATAAACTATGAATCTTGGTTGAATTGAACAGCTTCATATCTAAAGAAACAGCCATCCTAGGTGGAACTCTTAATTATCTTTAAAAACAAAATTTTTAGGTTCACAATTGCTATATTCAAGCAAGAAGATACGAAACTTAACATGAAAATTTAACCTGGAAGTTTAGAATAATTCAGCTCATGAATCTGACTAAGAAAAAATAAATATATTTTTTAAATATGTAGATGCCCTGATTGGATTAGCATGTACCTTCCCTGCAGACTCTTTGGAATAAATCAGAGTAAGAAACAATACTCTATATTTGAAAAAAATATTCTGATAAATCTAAATGTTTAAAACACCCTTTATCTGAGAAACAGTACAGAATTTGTGATAAGTCTCCTTTATCGATGTCTAGAACTATGGAGTTCAAGGTTTATAATCCCAACATAACAAACTTGGAAACTTCAAGTATATCATCCTCAAGACAATCAAACCCCAACTCGGAGTGCAAATTGCTTTCGAACGAGGTTTAGCATTTTGATGAAGAATGGATAACATATTTCTCTTAGTCTGGAAAATGCAAAGATCTCTAAGAGATCCAGATGATGAGTTTTAGAACATTTCTGACAACGAACACATTTTTCACAAAATTCAACATATAGTATAAAATCATCTTTCAGAGCACATAAAGAGTTCAATAAAATTGTTGAGCTTGAGGTAAATTCTTTATATTTAGACTTCAGTAGCTGGAATATGAAATTTCTTATATGTAACTTTGAAAAATATTTCTTGAAGCTTTTTCTTTAACCCAGAGGTTTCCACTATTGATAAATTTTCCTGGGCTTGGAGCTTTTTCCTCCTTAAACCGTATGATTGAACACAGCTTTCTATTCTTGAAATTGTATATTTAACTCTAATATTTTTATTGTTGAAATTCATATGCAAGGTAGCAATTATTATTGGTCCTTAACATTGAGTTGATCTAAGGGCTTCACTTTTATCAAGATCACTAACCCTGACTTTTCTCTTTCACATGCTAGACTCTAAAACCCAACCTTGTGACTGTGTACATACTCTAAATATACGCGAACCATAATCTCCCGCTTTTTAATATATCGCTCAATTAAGACTTGTACCTTGAATCCATATTTCTTAACTAATATTTTGAGAGTACACATAAGTATGGTTTTAACTAAATTTATCAGTTTCATTGGTTTAAACCGAGATTGTTTACCGTTCACCTTCGAATACAAGGAATACGTTACCAAAAAAGTTCTGAAGCGCATCTTCCAATCAGAAAACTCTGTTGAATATGAAAATTTTTCAACTAGCCAAAGCTAATAACACCTACTTTGTTAATTATAAAGACTAGTTATTGTATATTTCATTCTTTGCAGTAACAGATTGTTAGCATGTTTCCAACATTTCAATCCTGTGCTTCTGCATTAGCTGGCTCAACGATTCTTAATCACTATGAAGAAACTCTTATCTCTATGACCAGTCAACACTCTGAGAACTCTTTATCTTGTCAATAGCTCTTATCTGTTAACAGTAGTTAGACGTCAATAACATGGAAATGGACTCGTTTTACGTTATCTTCATTGGAATCTTTCTATTCAGTTCGTGATATTTTTAACTTCAGATTAGTTTGGAATTACTACTATGAACGTGTTTCCTGCATATATCATATCTCGATAGCTAACAATAGAACAAATAGTATTTTATTTCCAGTATTTCTAGCTAGGAGTTCTTTTTTTTTACTTCTGGGATGCAAATGTAGTAAATCCGGCTTATTAATTGATTTAAGTTTGCAATACATTGGTGTTTATGTTTATTCATAATAGATGCAACATATTCTTGTACTTAGGATAAGTTGCTGATAGCTTCGGTCTTTTCCTTATTCTCTTTACTTTAAATAAACTCCATAGATCTTTGAGTTTTTACCTTATCTACTTGTTTTCACTTTAAATGTTTAAATCTGTAATTTTCTTTTGAAAAAGATGAACTGAGCTAATTAAAATAAAGGAATAAAACACATTGGCGTGAAAAAAAAACTATTCTTAAAGCATTAACAAAATCAGCACTTTGTTATTTTCTAATCAGTACTTCAGTTGAGGTCAAATATTTAAGATCTAAAATAGCAGCTTTCAGAGAGGTCAGTCCGATCAGTTCTCTCAAATGATCTTAACATCTAAGAAGATGCTTAAACTTTTGGAACTCTTAGAAGAAGCAGGTTCAGACTTTTTGGCTTTATGTCAGAGTATATTTGACTTTTCTAAAGTGTTAATGACTTGTCTTATTCTCATGAATATATTGGTATGCAGAAAATATGTTTTTCTAACTTAGGAGTAATTTATCGCATTCGTGAATGGCCAAATAAATTACCCAAAAATAAATTGCCTCAATTAAAATTAAAATACTAATAATTCAGTGAATCAAAAGAATATTCTGAGACTTATTGAAAAAAGAACTATTTGGAAAGGACAAAAAAAAGTAATATTAAGATTTATAAGTGGATTTATTACCAAGGAATTAGAAACAAAACAACAGGTTTTGCAGGCGACAATATGGATGATTTGAAAATGAATGCATTTGCAAAAAACAAGAAAAAGAATTATGGAAAATTTGAAAAAAAGATTCATTAGCAAAGAACAAGAATCAAAGCCACTAATTTTTCATGTAGCCCAAGAACTGCGTCTTTTGCATCAAAAACGCTAAGTAAAAGAATTTGGTTTCAACAAGAATCTACAACTTTTCAAAATCCGCGCTTAAACCCATAATATTGAAACCGCCATTCCCTTTGTCGTAACCCCTTGTTAGAAACTTAAATACTCCCTTCGATGTATCTGTCGTCAAGTCATAGAAAAATGAATAAATCCAACCTCATCTTCAAAGTGTGGAGTCATGGGGGCTATTCTTAACGGCATATGCCAACCTAAACTTCAAGGATTTGGTTTGATTCAGAGCAAAAATTGATTACATTCCATAGAATAAGCAGAATAAGATCTTCTGGATTTAATTCATTTTCTTTTGCTTTTTATTTGGTACCATGGTGGCAACTTTACTTTCTTCTCAGTCTCCTCTAGGTTTTGTCCAATTATGGGAAATTATCATTCTGCACATCGCAGATTTCGTCCAAGCGTTAGGAAACCATTTTTTTTTGTTAAAATTTTTTGTATAATCAGTTTAGGAGAAAAATTTGACTCTGGAGTCAAAATAGAAAAATAAATTCTGATATTCATTAATTTTTGTCTAAGAGAAAATAATGAAAAAAAATCAGATCGGCTATTTTTTCACAATGAGGACTTTTTTAAACGGGATTTTCATTAATTCCCGAAAGAAATATATTTCTCAAATTTCAAATAAAAAACTAATTTAAACAAAAAACGTAAAAAAATGTCATTTAAAGCCCCATCAATCAAACAACAATTTTATAACAGAAATCACAGCAAAGAATTCATCATTCAATGGTTAATTTATTTTCCCTTTTAGTTCATAGGTCGTATGATGAGAATAAGAACCCGATTGAAGATGAAAGGTGTAGAAAAGAAGCAAAAGAGTTTATAAAAGAAGTGAATGTGAACAAAGAGATTACGACATTGAGGTATTCATATATTTTGTTTCATTCTTTAGTTTTTACTTCTGCCCTTTAGATTTTATTGGAAACAGTCTTTCTATTTGGTTTGAAAAGTTTCCAAAGGTTAAAGATCTTCAGTATTTTCTTGATTTGTTTTTATTTTAGGTTTGAATTTTGCCATTTAAACACCTTGAATTTTATTGGGATAGAAAAAATAAAACAAAAACTGAATATTCAGTCACTCGAGTATATTTTTTGTTGTTTTTATGTTTTAGTTTTCGTTATTGCAATATTCCAAAAGATAATTCTCTTTCTCAGTTTTTAAAAGGACAAAAAATAAAGTCAATAACGTAAAGTTTTTATTTATATTGATAATAGCTTCGATAAAAATAATATGAAAGAAGAAACACTTGTTCAAATATTGAAAGAAATTTTACGAATGAAAAGTCTAATAAGTTTTTTGTATTTTCTTTTTCTTAATTTATTTTTAGTGTTGAACAGGATAACTTAAGCTTTCAAAATGCAGAAGTTACCAATTTAGCAAAACAATGTTTGGAAAATTTGCCTTCTTTATTGAAATTTATGTTTATTTTTGTTTAGTTTTAACTTTTAGTTTGCGAGTTGCTGAAATAAATATTGAAGAAAACAAAGATGAAGTTCAAGATTTACTTGATAATCATTCTTTTCTTCTATTATTTGAACTTGGAAAGAACAACTTCAATACTAAAAATATAGAAGAAAGAATGAAAAAATATGTTTCAGTAAAGCTAAAAGATCACTACGGTAGACCAACTCTTTTAAATGAATGTCAAGTTCTTTTTATGGGTGATGGCAGAGTCGGAAAAACTTCTACAATAAGAAGTTTATTTGACAAAAGTTTTTTACTCGATAATAACTCTACTTTAGTTTTGAATGATATTGATATATTTTCAATAAACCCAGATAATTATAACTGGAATTCAATATCTAAATATGAACTAAGTGTTCAACGAGTAAAAAATAGTCTTCCTTATGTTGTTTATGCTGATTTTGATCCTAATGAAGAAGTTCAAACAAAATATAAACTTGATTTTGAGAAAGAACTCCTTTCAAGAACAGTTTCCGATGAGACATTTGTTGAAGGTTTGAAAACAAATTCTGTGGTTTTTAATTCAAATGATGTTTATTTTCGGGTTTATGATTTTGGTGGACAAGAAATATTTTCTTCTGTTCATCATATTTTTATGAACACAAATGCTCTTTATTTTCTAGTTTTTAATATGACTAAAATATCTGAATATGATTTATTTAGGTTAAAATTTTGGTGTGAAAGTATTTTAAGAAATACAGAAAAAGCACCAGTTATTTTTATTGGTACTTATTTAAGAAGATATAAAAGAAAGAATATTAAAGATATAAATCTAGAAATAATACAAAATAAACTTCAAAACTTTGTTGAAAGTCTTTCTTCTGAGTTAAATATATTGAAAAATGAGTTGAATATTTTCTTTCCTATTGAGAATTCAAAATTAGAATCTCAAGAGAAAAAAGATATAAAAGATAAAATAAAAAGTCTTGTTTCTGGAACAGCTGTAATAAAAAAAGAAAGCTTTCTTAACTTTAGAATAGAAACTGCAAAAATTCTTTTCCTTGACAATTGTCGAGAACAAACAAATATTATGACTTTGAAAGAGTTTGAAGATAAATCTTATTCTTGTGGTTTTGAAGATTGGGAAGTTGAAGATATGCTTCAAATATATTCCAAAGCTGGTTTAATTTGTTATTTTCCTTATTTAGATTTGGAAGCAGATGAAAACTTTATATTTTTTGCACCTTCTTATCTTGCTCAAGCTTTAGGTAAGTTTATCAGAGATCCAAATTTTCATGAACTTGCGTTTAGAATTCCAAGTGATAAATTTTCTTTATATAGAATTTATGTTGATAAAGGAAAATTAAATAAAGAACTTTTTAATATTTTACTAAAAGAATATTCTGATAAAGAAAAGAAATATATTTTAAGTTTGGCTTTGAATAGTTTGGTTTTGATACCTGTAGAAAAAGAAAATGATGTGTTTATTCTTCCTGAATTACTTCCTGAACTAAAGAGAGCAAAAATGAAACCTTCTTTTAAGAGTGATATTAAAATAGTTTTCAAAAGTCTTGTTCGTTTGGGTGTTTTTGTAAAAGTTGTCTTTTTATTTCTAAAGGATGAAGACATTCATGAATCACTTTTATTCAAAGGATTTGCAAGAATTATTTTCAAGAATAAAAGAATAGTTGATATTTTTTTAAACACTGAAACTGAAATTAGTTTTAATCTTGTTCAAGGAAATAATTTAGAATGGTTAAAAGAAAATGTTGATCTCATTTCAGAAGAACTACAAGAAGTTAAAGAGAATGAAGTAGTTGTAGAGTGAAGTTAATAGCAAAATATGTAACTTTCCTTTCTTTCTAAATTAAATTGCATAGAAATTGATTTTATTTAATTTATTAGTTTAAGTTTCTTAAACAATATGTTTCCCATTTATTCTGTTGTTATTTAAGCAGCTTTTATCAAATAATTATAAAATTGAAAATACAGTGAATACAATAGTTTAACTCTATCAATCATTAATACCTAAAATAAAGGAGAAACAAAGAATATCATTATTCAAAAGTTTAACAACTGCTTAGATAAAAACCTGTTCTTCAGATAGAAACTGATCTCAAAATAGTTAAACTTCTTCAAACTCAAGAATATTCACTAGTACAAGATATGGTTCATACTAAGAATAGGCTTCATGAAGGAAGAAGGAGTCAGGGAGAGTATCATCCATAATAGCGATGAGGAACAAGTATTTTATATTAACACAAACCTATGAAGGTCATTAAAGGCATGTGGGACCTAGTAGACCAATACATCTATTGCAGGGAAGATTTATACACTGTATTCTGTGGATAACGAGTCAGAGGGAGATAAAATCAAAAGATACTTTTACAGCGTTCCAGGATCTACCCTGTCTAAAAGAAATAATTTTAATTTAAATCCACTAAGATCCATAAAATTGTGCTGTTATTTAAATGAATCGGGTAGAATTAGTTTGATCCTCAGAGTAATAATGCGTCCACTGGTATTGTTGTACTCGAGCAAGTTTATGTCTTTGGTCCAGGTGTATTGTGTTTTTTTGTCGAACTAGTGAACAGATTATTGACTACACGTGGCCAAAGGTCAATATATCTCTGAATAAAAATTGTACCAGGGTAAGCTTTAAACTTCTTTCCTTTTAATAATTCTTTTTCTCATACAGCTTAACGGTTATATCAAAACCAAAACACAAGAATAACGGTTATATTGTATCTCAAGAAGATTCGTCATCTACCATTATCCCATTAGGAACTCCAGTTGTAGAGCACAAATATTATACTAGAGGTTCTTAATATAACGAAATTTTCTTTTTCAATATTCAAACTAAACAATTCAACGTGGTTGAGTAAAGCTGAAATTATATTTTCCAGACGAAACAGGTGTTATTACTATGCTTATTGCGAAGAATCTGACAGAATGATAGATATAAGAAAGCTGAGTTGATAAAAAAGCAACTTCTTCCTTTATTAACTATAACATCGTTAATATCCAGTGATGATATTGGCAGTATAGAAGGTTTGCACTCGTAAAATAAATAATTGTTAAATTTGATTTACTTGATGAGATAAAAGTATGGTAATGTCATAAGGTTATATTTTGAAATGTGTAATGACGTGGAATTATGTTTTATTCAAATAAACAATATTATATATATAATAAAATGAATGAATATTGTATTAGTAATATAAAAATACTATAGTTAAATATTTAAGAATAATATGATTAAAAAACAATTATATTTAATATCAAGAATAAGAATACAATAACTTCTTAGGGAGAAGTATTAAAAGTCAGCAGTTGTTAATTCCAATGAGAAAAAAACTAGTGCTTCAAAAGTAACTACTTTTCTACAAAATCTTTTTCTTTGGCTTAAAATCAGAAAACATGGTATATTGATTAAACAAGTATATTCAAAGTAGTTAGAACAGATAGCGCTATACCTAAGAAATGCTTTTTTCACCCGGCACTACTTCACTTAAGAAAAAGAAGAAGAATGATTATTATTGGACCAACAATCATTTAACACAAGAATAAGAATTTATTTTTTTTAATCCTTTGCAAAAACGATAAATAATTTAGCCATAACGCAACACTAACAAAGAATAAATAAAAGTCAAAGAAGCAGCGTACCAATTCGGTTTTAAATCATCTAAAACTTTCGAAATAAATGACGAAGATGGTTTCTCGCGTTCATTTAAGATAAAGTAGAGTTATTCGCAAAACAATGAATCCTTAGAGGTAACAAAAACATTCGATATGTAGATAGAGAACAGTATGAGCAAATTTGGTTTTGCAATAATCGATCTCAGAGACCAAAGTCGTATTCGAACTATGAAATATGAATGATTTGCATGAGCATTTCATAAGATACAGAAAAAAAATTATAGCAATAGTATAAGCAACTTAAGTTGCAGAGATGGTTGAATTCAAAATCCAAACTCATGAAGTGAATTTTATCGAACTTCGAAACACATTTCTTCTAGATAAGGAATCGATATTAATGAGTCTCTAAAAACTTTTATCTGAGTAGGAATTAAAGAAAGCTAATTATACCTTCATCTTAAAGCATTCCTCAGAAATCACAGGCATAACATCAACTAAAACAGCTAATTTAGTGTGCAAAGATCATCTAGAATTAATATCAAGTAACAGAATTTTCTCGTTAGCTGAGCATCATTATTATCATTATCTCCTGGAAAGTACTGGAAAATCTTCAGAGAAGAGTATTAAAAACCTAATGACAAAAAAATTTATGTATATATTTCAATGGGACTTATGTTGAAAAAAAGACAACCAATGAGAAAATAGATACTCAACAAGAAAAAAACATGAAGAAAATATACAGTGATTCTATTGAACCCGGAGTAAGATGCTTCTTAGATGAGGGACATTTCTTACCAGTGTACCATTAGTGCCTTTGAGAAGACAACTGTAGCTCACTAGATTGTGCCAATAATGCATATATGAGAATGGCGTTACTCATAGTATTAAATAGGGTAATATGATTGATAAAAATCGTCATCAAAATACCATATTAGGTCCTGGTGAATAACTTAAGATTAACTAATAATAAGATAAAACTCATAGTAGATTCACTAAAAAGATCACGTGGAGATACCTGGTGTTAAGATAAAGATTCAAAACTGATGCGTTGATATATCAATCAAAGGACATTAACAGACGACAGTTGAAAGCTATATTACCTACGAAACAAAATCAAGTATTTCGCGACAGGACTGAAAAACACAAAAAAAAATACAAAAAATGAGCAGTAACAAAGGGACTGACACAAAGAGGCAAACAAGATAAGGAGAAAGGAATACTATGAGATTGGAGATCGAAGATGAGGAACCCAAAGTGCAAGTCTAAGAAGTTAAAGCAGCTGTTCAAACTACGAATCAAGTAAATAAAATTATTTCACCTGAGGTTGAGGAAGATAGAGCCAACAGAGATGCCAGGGGAATACAAGAACAGAAACCGGGTGTAGCTACAGAAATAGAAGAAGAGATATGTAAGTCGATGAAGATGTCGAGGGCACACAAGAGTAAAAACTGGTCATATGTGAAGAAAATAAAGGAGACAAAAGGAAATCAGTGAAATACCCACCTCGGATCCGGAAAATGAATAGAATCGAACAATTCAGTGAGAAGAAGAGGAATAATTTGCTGTTGTGAAACTTCCCTCGAACTATGAGGCCATTGTGGCATCTCACCGATCAAGTTCTGCTCAAACGAATCTCGTGAATGAGACAAACAATTTAGAGCCTAGTGCTGAAGAAGTACCAGAAGCTTTTGTGCTAACTAAGAAGACATCCAAGACTACCTCGCCGTCAAGGAAATCCATGTCCCTCGCTGTATATATGGTTGCTCTTCGTGCCACCGAAGATGCTAAGAATTGTGCCCAGTACCAGAAGATAGAAACCATATCCCGTGCTTAGATGAGCGCGGCTATAGTGATACCATTGAGTCTAAGCTCGGTTGCTGGTGTCAGTACCTCAAATAGCACAGCAACATCAGCAACATTGGCTAACTAGAAGACCTTCTAAGCCGCAAAAAAGGACTACAAGTTTTACATTCAGCCATCAAATAAATTGCCCCTGCTCTATATCGTATGTAGGAATGATCTGTATGTGGTACAGTTTCATCTAACAAAAAAAGCTGTTAAACTACAGGAGGAAAAGGATTGCCATTGAAAAACGAGATATCCTATATTGCTCCAGGTAGCGCCGGCAGAATATGAGGTGGATGGGATTCTACTGACGATCACGTGGCGCATATGCTTGCGGCAAATGCCATTAAAGAGAAAGTGTATATAATAGTTTTGGAGAACTGGTAAAAAGACATAAGAAGCATTCAATTAGAGTACCCAAGCAAAACATGTAGACTTGGTTCTTTGAAAGTGAAGTAGGGAGATTTTTGTCGCACTTGGAATGGATGGCCAATCACTGCGCCTCTGCAAGAATGGAGGGTATCACCAAAGCCTTCTTTACTAAAAGAATCCTGTATTGGCCGAGAAAAGAACAACTCCTTAAGTGGGTGTCAAAGCAAACCCACAGTGCTCACTTAATCTTAGAGTATCAAAGCGCACAGCACCTGTGAGTGACTCACATAATACCGACAAGGAGAATCGCTTACATAAACGTATCGAAGGACTAGGCAAGTAGCTGACCAGAAAAAAAAACGAAATCTCGAAGAACATTATGCTAGAATTAGTGGATAAGAAGATTTATGAACAGAGATGAAGAAGCGAGTCCGATGCGCAATCCAGATCTTAAATCGAATATCTGGCGGCACGAATGACACAAGTCGGGAAAGACCTGGCGGAGATGATGAGAATGATTTACACTTAGCACAAAAGAACTATTGAACTAGAAGAACATAATAGTCTCACCAACATGAGTCAAACGCGGTCATCAATGCCGCGTGAATTAGGGCCGTCCATAACACCTAACACCCGAGATATAATAACCGTTTCAGTTTTCTCCGACGTGTGATCAGCAAGCAATAGACAAGACATTGATGGAATATCAGTGCAACTAGAAATCCTCATCATCCTGGCAACAGACACAAGGCAGAAGTGCAACAGTGACTGGAACCTACTGCTTTCACAGATTTGACGCATGATTTGACTGAAATTCGAAAACCTCAAGTCAAGAAAAATCATTGAGGTACGAGAGTTTGTAGCAATTTATGATACCTAATAGTCTCTCTTTAAGATTAATCCCACTAAGATTTGGTTGCGTGTGGACTCCAAATTAAACAAAGAACTTAGGTCGCGGGCGTAACCGACGTCAATTTCATATAATACGTAAGCAAATACTTAGAGCCACAAGAGTCATATGAGGGGAAAACACCATGTACCTCATCAGAGAAAAATACAATGACCCACGTAAGGGAAGTTTGTTAAGTACCTAAACAGATACATGGCTAAAGTGAAAGGATTTATAAAATGGTCTAACTTAAAGGAAAATATTCAGCGCCTGGATGTGTTAAAATGTATTAGCGATCTGTTGACGGCACAAGTAAGAATGAAGCCGAAAGGATAAAATTGAAACTAGATCTACTGAACTTTCCTTGAGTGAAGTCACTCGATGCATATGAAGACAATATAAAGATTTTATATGATGCGATAAGCGACATAGGCATCGTAAATTTAGCACCCCAAGCGTAGCGAAAAAAAAAAACAGCCGCGAATAACCGAGATGAAAACAATGGAGCCGTCTAAGAATTATGCACCAAGAAGAAGAGACGGGAAGAGTGAAAGAAACTCCCTGTCGTCGGAAGAATTAAATGGAAGAAGGAAATACTGAAGAAGTAACAGTCACCAGAGCGCGTGTCAGTAAGGGCGTGGTAACTACATCAATAGCAAACTCGATGGCTACAATGGAAATAGATGTTATAAATGCTCAAGCACAAACAGGCATGAGTAGAATTACCTCGCGCTACCTGTGCCACATTTTTTGGATGATAAAAGAAAGGAAAAACCACCAAGGGGTCTCTAAAACAAACTATAGATACCTTAACCACCTACAAAGATGGGTCGTTATTTTGCAGCATGTCTTGGTAGATATTCACCATGTTGATGTCGATAGTAATATATTCGCCGTCATGTTTACGAGGTGGACAACACCCCAGGAAGCGCTTGGAAGATAAATCAGAAAAAATACTCGGGAATATTCAAGCAAAGGCACATAAGCGAGGCGAATCTGTGCCAGGCAGTGTGGAATTAATAATTCGAAGCGCTTTAATATATAAACAGATAAAGGAACCTTCCTAATGGGGGAGAGAAACATATACTACAGAGTTAATAGGGGTTTTGGCATCATAATCATCGGACAATATGGACCGACAAGGCAAAAGGGGGAAGAGAAATAATCTTGGATGAAGATTGAAGAAACTTTGTACCGTCTTTTACCACGCAACTGAGGCGTCAGATCAGCAGGAACTCATTACGGAAGCAGAGGTTGTCACAGCAGATATATGCTTCTATAGAAGTGGAACATGAAATTACCTCGGTACGGGTACAAGAAGAACTCGGTAATCATCCAACAAAAGAACATGTATGGCTTGATAAAAAATAACCTAGTGACGATAATCCGGAATATTGCTAACATAGAATATAAGAGCCAGACATGAATGGATATGCTACGACGAGTAACGAGGAAATCAAAACAAGATCGGGAATGTGAAGCCTCTCGGTAGACATGGTTCACTTAAGACCAATCAAGTAAATATAAAAGAACACATATGTGGTACTAAAATCATTGGACAAATATTGGATACCAGGTTTTAGCCCTTAGTTCGAAGAAAAATGACACCTCTTTCAGAAGCTGAAAATAACTCAAGTATAACAGGAGTAGCTATCGACCCTCGAAAAATACTAAAAAAAGGAAAGATGTCAAAACCATTATCCCCCGGGCATTTGTAGAATACTAATTTGTCTACATGCACTTAGTGAATAAATATGGAATGGAAAATATAGATGTGACTGAAATGGCAAAACTTGAATAAATTCTACCAGAAAAAATTCGGCGCACTATAGGAAGATGTACCGACTATGGAAAAATAGTGGGACTCTTACACCTATTACTTGATAGCTTCACACATTATAGAAGGTTTCCAACAACCATTCAAACTGCGTACATGTTAATAACCAAATAAAGGTGCCAGAAGATAAAATTTGTAGCAGTTTTTCTCTACTTATACCCACATGGACACATCTTCGTGGTAGCAGAAACGTTTAGAAGGTTCACTCAATAAACTTTTGCCAAATGCGAGAAGCTGGTGCGGCAGTAGAATTACTGGATCTATTCTCTGGTAACTATAAACTGGAGAAAAACTTCGCGCTGATGACAAAACGTGGAAGCCATTTTACAAGTGAGGTATTACAACAGATAGCAGTGAGGAAAAGATTCGTGCCTAACTTTGCCATTATCTATGCAAACTGGACAAATGTCGAGGTGAAACTGGTGAACAAAAAGGTTTTGTCTTTCATAAAAAGTTTGGGGAGTGAATACCGCTTATATTGGAGCAAAAGGACCAGGCTACTGCAAAAAGTAAAGCACGCAATAAACGAATTGCATGTACCATCGCGCAAATCACCTGGCAGAAAGCAATCACTGTCAGAGTTTGAGTTATATTTGTATGCAAATTATGAAGAAGAGTACATCTAACTCGTGGTGCTCCCGCTTATGATGGAGCGCATACGAAAAGGGGAAACGAAATCAACGTCAATTGATGATGATGTATTATATAAACTCTCAAGCGCATTCAGAAAGCGCGTGGAGAATTATAAGAATAAAGTAGCTAAGTATGTCGAACTACAGAAAGTGAAGAATAATAAACGGCGTGGGGAACAGTTACCTTGTGATCATTCAATACGGATTTGATGACTAATGCTTGGTCCCATCAAAAGGGACTCCGGTAGAGCACGATATATTAGCATTGGAATTATATACACGGGCGTAGATTACCGAAGTAATCTCCGACAGAGGATATAAAACACGGACATTAGCGGGAAAGAATAAAGGGGTATATGAAAGCATCTATGATTCTACGAACGCAGTGGCTTTGTGCCGATTAAATCGCTAAGAAAGATATGTATTGAGAGTGCACCGAAGTTTGAAGTAAATAGATTTGGTGATATAAAGTATGATCCGATTATGGCGGAGTATGTAATAGAAGTTATATGACGTGGGGTTTCTCCCAGAAGATAATACTTTGACACTCCTTCAGGTCATGTTTGAGGATTTAAGACACCTGTGCTCAAACGCTTTCACCGCCCTAAAGAACAAAAGGACAGGCACGGTTAAATTGCAGAGTGGAAAAAGTGTCACTAGAATTAGGAGAAATTCTATACAAGGTAGTAAGAAGAGTACCAGTATTTAACACCTGGTGCGACCAGCTTGCACAGATAAAAGAATCAAAAGAAATAAAAATAACAAGAATAGCGCCAGTACAGGATTGGACGAAGGAAGAAAAATAGGAAATGTGGAATTTAGTAATTTCTTTCGGTATGGGAAAATTTATAGAATACAGGAAGTACTTACCGCAGAAAAGCAAAGTTATGATGTATTATTATATCCAGTGACATTTAGAAAGGTTGGATATTCAGGAGATAAGAGAAGAAAAACCGGTCATAGCAAAAGCTCACCAGACAATGGAAATAATTACGCTGAGCCAATATAAGTATCAAACGCTTTGCCAGCTGCGAGTAGGCGCTTGTGCTGATGAATGAAGAAATCTTTACAGAATTTACTGCGGAGTACGGAAAGCGCTTACGAGCGTACAGACAGCAAGACAACGAGTATGTGCATACTACGTCAGTGGCGTATAGAACGCTTAGGAAGTACTCAGATTTAGTAAGAATCATGTTAGAGCCTTATGAAGAATGAAAAAAAGAAGAAAGGAAAGTAGGCACCTTTAGGGTGTGGTTATAAAGGCAAATTGAGTAAATCTACACTAAACTAAAACTTACCTATATGTAACATGAAATAAATGAAAACGCGGAATAGCGCTACATGGTATCTAATGTGAGACGGCTACAGTTTTTGGCTTTTCAAAGAATGTGGTACATCTTTGACCATGCATTTGAAGAAGTGGAAGTGACGGTTCGTCACCGTACGGTGCCGCCAACAAAGTATAGTACACTACGTATGTATACTCAGGATAATAAAGTGTAGAGGTATAGACAGTTCTATAACTAAATCTTGTATTGACAAACCCTCCATCAATGGTTGGTAGCACAAAGCTAATTGGAGGAGTAGCGATCCGGTATAATAAGTCGCTGAATAACTCAGTGAAGAATTTTTGGTATTCGATAAGCAAAACCAGAGTTTTTAGGAACCTAGGCAGTACAGGCCAATTAGGGTGTATGTGTCTATTTTTAAAGCTCCCACAATTATTATATTCACGTATAGTCATGGATAAAGATGACAATGAAAGCAATAGTGCACGGGAGATCTGGACGATTATGCCAAATGGCACACGAGGATACGCTCATTTTTAAGCAAAAAAAAGTTTGTGAAGAGGAGCGAGTCTGCGTGCTACAAAAAAGGAGGTTTCCCTTACCAATTTTGAAAAGGAAGGTGTGAAACCGGAACGATGCCATGAGTGGATAGTGGGTTATGATGGATGTGATGCATTGCTGGATGAAGTTTTTGCCAGAACTTGTGATTATGAAGAAAGAATGGCTAATACTGAGAAACTAGATTGACTTCGCTAAAGCATAAGTGTTGCTGAGACACAATGAAGTCTCGCATCTGTGGAGACAGAAATATGTACCGTTAGGACCTCGAAGAGCACAGTAGTAGCCCCATGTTGCATACCATTAAGGGCTCGTTAGGATGACATTCGTTTTATTTTATTTTATGATAATTTGATTTGTAAATAGAATTTGGCACAATTATGTCATATTAAGCCATAGCGGAGAACCAAAAATAAATAATGAAGAATGAGATGAAATCACAAGACTGCCAATTAAAAGGAATACCTGGGGCTAACCAATGCTAAGATAAAAGATTTGGAATTGGTCCGCATTTTGTCACATTGGAATGATGATAATTTCGCAAAATGCTGCTATAGATATTATTAAAAAAGTCTTAGTATCTGGTCGATTACACCCGGGGCTAAAGTAAATACACTTAATGCTCACTTTGCAACATCCTGATTGTATAATATTGAACTGCGAATGAAATTTGATTATGTGTAGCCTACATGTGAAGGCTATCTAAGCTACAGTTGAATATTTAAAATTGACCAATTACGAATTTATTTTCAATATTTCAAAGTAAAATTCAGATAGCTGCTTTGAGGAATAACGAGATTCATGAACTAATGAAACAGACACTCAAGCAAAGTAGTTAAAATGCGTTAAACATGTTAACAATTGTCAGGATAATGTATAATGAAAATTTGCAGGCTGAATTTGGTTATTGTGTAAGATGTTTTTTACAAAAATATATATGCTGTGAGATTAGGGTAATTGTAAATCTATCTTGTTACAATAACAAATGGTGAACTTAAATTTAGAGAAACAAGCTCTGTGTCTTAGATTACCTTGGTGCAATATATGAACTGACTTCAAATTGGGTCACAATGATCTTTATGTGGATTTCCTTTACTGTAATTCAATGTTCAAAGCAATTTTTTGCTTGAGAAGAATAGAGAACACTACTATATATTCGTGGGAATGATATTGAAATTGCGAAGTAGTTTCTTAAAAGGGAGATTGTTCACAGAGCCGTAGTAGAGTCAAAACACTGGTTTTTCACTTTTTAGGTTGAATAGAAATTGGAAAGAATTAAACCCAATTAGTATAACTGCAAAGTATTAGTATCCTTTAATGATGCGTTAGGGATATTAAGCATAATTGACTGTTTATATGTGTAGCACCACAAAGATTATTAATAACTTTGGAGACCACACTCAACATAAGATTAGTTCTAAAGAACTGCAGCTCCCCAAATAAAACTAGAATACAGATATAATCATCTTCTCTAGAGTTTCTCTAGATGATATATTAGAATTAGATGAAGGGCTAAAAGGCCCTAATAGTTTTTTCTCAAGATTGTAGTATATGATCATGAGTAAATTTTGGCGGAAGTCTTGCAACTAGCAGATAATATAGATTGCCTGGTACACTTCTAGCCATCACAAAACGGGTTATAAAATTAATGAAAAAGTTAGGATTTTCAAGTTAAAATATTCACGGGAGAAAATATAGTTTCATATGAAGGCATATAGAAGAGGGGAAGTTTGCTACCTTGGATAATTCAATGATGGTAATACATTTATGTATTTCGTCTCAAAATGTCTTTTAGTGTATAACTATTGATATGGTTCCTCATAAATACACTGTTTTAAGTGATGCAGTAACTTTGTCTACAGCTCTAATAGGTTTAGATAGTTTCTACAAAGGTTAAAAAATTCTGTTCCTTGTTGAAAAAGCAAATGTTGAATTCAACGGCTGACGACTTATGATAGTGTCACAAAAGCTTAATATTATGACTACTGACAACATCTAATCCATTGCTATCTACAAAACTTCTAAGATAACTACACGTTTCTATAAAAGAGTTAGCGTGGAGATTAGGCTTTATTGTTTTAGTTGCCAACGTTTATAACCTGTGCAACCCCTATACCACTTCGGAGTTAGATAAATCAATAATGAGAAAGGAAAGCTTTTAACTAGAAAGCAAAACAAAGAAAATATTAACATATCTACTTGACCTACCTGATACGGTTGAGTAAACAGTCCTTTGAGACAAGATGTTAACTTAAACCCCTCACAAAACTAAGAAACAAAAATAAGAGAGCAGAAGAACTCTTTGCTTATTTTCTTCTACTTTCTTCCAGATTTAACACTTTTAAATTCAAGCTTTGTTTAAATATAACCAAAACCTATTTTGATTAAAATATTATTATTTATCTTAATTCTATCTCTACTCGGGATTGGATTCGAGAATCGAGAAATATATTATTTGCCGGGAATCCACAAAAAGTGGAAAAGTCACTTAAAGAGTTCGGTGTCTTGGACGGGAAATGGGATGCCATAAAAAATGGATAATATTTCCGGGAAACGTTTCTCGACAACTATTCTTAATTATAAATAAACTTCAAGAAATTTCCAAACCTTTACTGAATCAACTATAACCTTAACGTTAGACATATTCAAATCAAATATAGGTATTTGTATTACCGTTAACACTATTGTTATCACGATAGCAATAATTAATTGATACCAATCAAAGCTTGTGAAAAATATTATTGTAGAACCAAATTCTAAATATTTTTTATCAAACAACTTTTCAGAATCACAGAAATAATAATATCATCTGTTATAAAAAATTCTATCATTTATTAAAATATATTCAAACTCTAATATCTACATATATTATTACTTTGCTTCTTTTTTTTTATCTATCTATTTTATTTCACTTTATCCTCTTCTTTTAAATCTTTGCTTATCGTATATATTTTTATCAATACTTTATCTAAGACTTTTAAGAAATTACTATACCAAGTTTTTTTAATAAACTTTGAGTTTTATTACTTCTTAGTTTGACTTGAAGAAAAGAAGAGAATGAATATTTCGGTAATTGGAGATAGTTTAGTAGACATAACTATTCCTTTATCAAACACTGATCAACCCCCAGCTTTTGGAAAAGACTTGATATCAAATGGTGAAATAATTTGTTCTCCAGGTGGAAGTGGATGTAATACAACGGCTCATATTTCTTCTTTATTATCTTCAAAATATAATCTAACTCTTTACACTGGTTTTTCTTCGAGTGAATCAGATATTTGGAGATCTACTTTGATTAAACAAGGAGAAAAAGCAAAGTTTACCCTTAAAAATATTGCACTGGAAGATAATTATTCAACTGGATCTTGTGTTATATTTACAAACGAAGTTGATCATGAATTTGTAACTCATCAAGGAGCTGTTGGAAAACTTTCTTTGAATCATTTTAATCCCTTTTACTCTGAGTTAAGTCAAAGTTTTCATATTCATATTTGTGGTATTTTTTCAATGTCTTTATTGAGAGATAATTTATTGGGTTTAATAAAGAGAATAAAAGAAAATGGGTTTAAAGGAAAGATTAGTTTAGATACAAATTTGGACTCTAGAGGTATTTGGAAAGGAAAGTGGATGGAAGCTTTAAATGAAATAGATATATTATTCACAAATGAAACAGAAGGAAAGGAAATTAGTGGGTTTGAAAATAGAAAAGAGATAATTAAGTTTTTTTTGAAGAAATATGAAGTTAAACTTTTAGTTCTTAAAATTGGAAAAGATGGTGTTTTAGCTGGTTATTGGAAGGATAAAGAAATAAAGTTTGTCCAAAGAGTAACTAAAGAGGTTAAAGTTATTGATCAATGTGGTGCTGGAGATGCATTTTGTGCTGGATTTTTGTTTAAATGGATTGAAAAAGGGGATCTTGAGTCTTGTCTAGATTATGGAAATACGGCAGGTGGTTTTGCTGTTTCTCATTAGTATTCTTTTTTTTTATCTTCTTTAATTCTTAGTGGAGCCGCAACTGAACTTTTATCACCTGAAGTATTTCATCAAGTAAAGGAATAGTTTTTTATCTTGAACTACATTTAACTCAACATATTATGTTTCTGGAAAATAAGAAACAATATGTCTTAAGATTTTCTTCCTCCAGGGAGAAGTTTGTTGGAGCCTATACAGCGGAAAAAAATAAATTCGAGAAAGAAGCGTGGTTATTTTTTTTGTTTTAGAGTAAAACAGTTTTATATAAAGTATAGAAAAGATAGTTTTTATTCTATGTTTATAGAGAGTTAAATAGCAAGAATATAATCTCGGCTCCTACTGGGTATACAATAATCGGAAATATCTTCTAACTCTCAGAAAAATCAAAGTTCCCATTTTCAAATTCTATACTTTTAATTAATTTGACAAACCTTTGTAGTATTATAAACATGCTTTCAGTTATGTGAAATGAGAACCTGTGAGTTTTGGGTTTTGTGATATGCTTAGAAGAGGATGATTTTCATGTGAGCACCTTTGCATTCTGAGAGATGTTTGGGGGGTGTAATAGCTAAGATAGGTCAAGAATCTTAATGGGAACGTGAAATAGACCTAATTTAAGAGCAGCAGCGACTGTAAAATTTTTGAAACTAAATGCAGAGATGTCTATTTGGACTTGTAAATGCCATAAAGAGATGGAGAAGTCTAGCAGAACCTTGAGTAATCCTTTTGGAATAGTTTTGATATTAAAGACAAGCCATAGGAAATAAAAAAGAATAAATTTAGCTGGAATATTGAAAGAAACTTATGTCAATCAAGCAAGCTATTTCTTTTTTTTTTCGCACATCTACCTCAGTTTATCGACACATAAGACGCAAGACTTTATCTTCATAAAAAACTTGTGAAAAAAATCAAGATATTGAATTATAAAAAAATTCTGAATGCAAATGATCTGAGCTTGGTTTTTGTACTCTGAAGTCTTGCTCGCCCAAAGGCCTGATTGATTGAATCTAACTTTGGTCAATTAGGAACCATAAAATTGCATGGACAAAATTTGGAAAATATATGCATAAAAATAAAACAATGGGCACAAAAACACAAAAAAACTAAATATTGAAAAAAGTGAGTTTTGATAGCTGCTGAATGGTTCACAGTTATATTTCATCTGTTGAAAAAGTGAAGACAATGAATAGTATATTGTAGGACAATTCTAGGTATCTAAAGAGATCTCTAAATACTTGACGAAGACTGATTCATAGAAAAAAATTTACTTAGATAGTACCAGAATAGAGAAATGTGAAACTAACTGTGTAAATAACAAAGATTGTACTTTAGAGAATATCACTAAGTTTAATTTGAGAAATAAGGCCTATATTCTCTTGTAGTTAACCTGGGTAATTTCAGATCTGAATTACATTCTTATCGAATTATAGAAAATAGTTTTCAAGGTTCATTTAAGATCAAATTAGATTTATTCACATATATAGAAAGATAACACCACCATCAATCTCACAAAGTGGGACCATTCAGCAGAATTCTTTGACACTTAAAAGGATAATATATTGATCAAAGATGAGATGAAAAACAAAGTCCAAAGAGGATGCAGGACATGCAAATATAGGGGTTTTAGTTTAATGCGGTGCAATATGTATTGTCAGAGGAATGCTTTCTAAGATTTATTTCAACAAACACTAAAACTGAGGTAGTACAATCAAATAACTTAAGCTTCTAGGAAAATACTTAAGAACCCGTTTCTGATATCTTTTCCACTGAATTAAAATAAATACAAGAAATAAAACTCTGTATTAGAAGCTTATTGTTTCGTTTCCTGTCAGTGTAAACTGTTTTTTTGATATTATTTGCATGCAACTTTATGGCTGTCAAGAATGCTCCAGACTTCATCAAACCTATCATGGTGCTACGCTGGAAAAATGCAAAAGTAATCATGAGTGATGAATCCAAAGCTTCATCCCAAATTGCAAAGGAATCATATAACTCTCATATGTAGTGTATTAAGAATTTTCTGGCATCATTTTAACCTTGCTGTAAGTTGCTATATGCAAAATATTTACTTATTTTCTCAGTAGATCATCTAAAACAATATTTCAAAGTTTTGTAGCTACATTACATCTTGAATCTTTCATTAATAATTCATTAATAAAATTTTCCACTAACACTCAGCAAAGTTCTCTAAGAGATAAATAAAAGAAGAATTCTCTGTGCTGGGCAGTTTATCAGAACAGTTTTGCTATTTCAAACAAAATCTCACAAGAAATAAAGTGTCTTGATGGTAACTGTAAGGTAAAAAGATAATTGAGAAAAGATACAAAGAAAGTGAACTTTGGAAGAGGTGGTAATCTATCAGGATGATCCTATTAATGTGTATAAACTATGAGTCTTGGTTGAATTGAACAGTTTGATATCTAAAAAACAGTCATCCTAGGTGGAACTCTTCATTATCTTTAAAAACAAAATTTTAGGTTCATAATTGCTATATTCAAGCAAAAAGATATGAAACTTAACATAAAAATAAAACCTGGAAATTTAGAAGAATGCAGCTCATGAATATGATTAAGAAAAAATAAATATATTTTTTAAATATATAGATGCCCTGATTGGATTAGCATGTACCTTCCCTGTATACACTTTGGAATAATCCAGAGTAAGAAACAATACTCTATATTTGAAAAAAATATTCTGATAAATCTAAATGTTTAAAACACCCTTTATCTGAGAAACAGTACAGAATTTGTGATAAGTCTCCTTTATCGATGTCTAGAACTATGGAGTTCAAGGTTTATATTCCAAACTTAACAAACTTGGAAGCTTCAAGTAAATCATAATCAAAACAATCAAACTTCAACTCAGAGTGCAAATTGTTTTCGAACGAGGTTTCTTATTTTAACGAAGGATGGATAACATATTTCTCTTAGTCTGGAAAATGCAAAGATCTCTAAGAGATCCAGATGATGAGTTTTAGAACATTTCTGACAACGAACACATTTTTCACAAAATTCAACATATAGTATAAAATCATCTTTCAGAGCACATAAAGAGTTCAATAAAATTGTTGAGCTTGAGGTAAATTCTTTATATTTAGACTTCAGTAGCTGGAATATGAAATTTCTTATATGTAACTTTGAAAAATATTTCTTGAAGCTTTTTCTTTAATCCAGAGGTTTCCACTATTGATAAATTTTCCTGGGCTTGGAGCTTTTTCCTCCTTAAACCGTATGATTGAACACAGCTTTCTATTCTTGAAATTGTATATTTAACTCTAATATTTTTATTGTTGAAATTCATATGCAAGGTAGCAATTATTATTGGTCCTTGACATTGAGTTGTTCTAAGGGCTTCACTTTTATCAAGATCACTAACCCTGACTTTTCTCTTTCATATTCTAGACTCTAAATCCCAACCTCGTGATTGTATACATACTCTAAATATGCTCGACCCATAATCTCCCGCTTTTTAATATATCGCTCAATTGAGACTTGTACCTTGAATCCATATTTCTTAACTAATATTTTGAGAGTACACATAAGTATGGTTTTAACTAAATTTATCAGTTTCATTGGTTTAAACCGAGATTGTTTACCGTTCACCTTCGAATACAAGGAATACGTTACCAAAAAAGTTCTGAAGCGCATCTTCCAATCAGAAAACTCTGTTGAATATGAAAAATTTTCAACTAGCCAAAGCTAATAACACCTACTTTGTTAATTATAAAGACTAGTTATTGTATATTTCATTCTTTGCAGTAACAGATTGTTAGCATGTTTCCAACATTTCAATCCTGTGCTTCTGTATTAGCTGGCTCAACGATTCTTAATCACTATGAAGAAACTCTTATCTCTATGACCAGTCAACACTCTGAGAACTCTTTATCTTGTCAATAGCTCTTATCTGTTAACAGTAGTTAGACGTCAATAACATGGAAATGGACTCGTTTTATGTTATCTTCATTGGAATCTTTCTATTCAGTTCGTGATATTTTTAACTTCAGATTACTTTGGAATTACTACTATGAACGTGTTTCCTGCATATATCATATCTCGATAGCTAACAATAGAACAAATAGTATTTTATTTCCAGTATTTCTAGCTAGGAGTTCTTTTTTTTACTTCTGGGATGCAAATGTAGTAAATCCGGCTTATTAATTCATTTAACACTGCAACACATTTGTGTTTATGTTTATTCATAATAGATGCAACATATTCTTGTACTTAGGATAAGTTGCTGATAGCTTCGGTCTTTTCCTTATTCTCTTTACTTTAAATAAACTCCATAGATCTTTGGATTTTTACCTTATCTACTTGTTTTCACTTTAAATGTTTAAATCTGTAATTTTATTTTGAAAAATATGAATTGAGCCAATTAAAATAATGGAATAAAACACACTGGCGTAAAAAAAACTATTCTTAAATCATTAACAAAATCAGCACCTTGTTATTTTCTAATCAGTACTTCCGTTGAGGTCAAATATTTAAGATCTAAAATAGCAGCTTTCAGAGAGGTCAGTCCGATCAGTTCTCTCAAATGGTCTTAACATCTCACAAGACTCTTAAACCTTTGGAACACCTAGAAGAAGCAAGTTCAGACTTTTTGGCTTTATGTCAGAGTATATTTTACTTTTCTAAAGTGTTAATGACCTGTCTTATTATCATGAATATATTGGTATGCAGAAAATATGTTTTTCAAACTTAGGAGTAATTTATGGCATTCGTGAATGGCCAAGTAAATTGCCCGAAAATAAATTGCCTCAATTAAGATACTAATAATTCAGTGAATCAAAATAATATGCTGAGAGTTATTGAAGAAAGAACCACTTGGGAAGGACAAAAAAATAATATAATTTTTTTTAAGTGGATTAATTACCAAGGAATCAGAAACAAAACAACAGGTTTTGCAGGCGACAATATGGATGATTTGAAAATGAATGCATTTGCTAAAAGCAAGAAACAGAATTATGGAAAATTTGAAAAAAGATTTATTAGCAAAGAGCAAGAATCAAAGCCATTAATTTTTCATGTAGCCCAAGAACTGCGTCTTTTGCATCAAAAACGCTAAGTAAAAGAATTTGGTTTCAACAAGGATCGAAAACTTTTCAAAATCGGCACTTAAACTCAGAATATTTAAACTGCCATTCCCTTTGTCGTAACCCCTTTTTGGAAACTTAAATAGCCCCTTCAATGCATCTGTCTTCAAGTCATAGAAAAATGAATAAATCCAACCTCATCTTCAAAGTGTGGAGTCATGGGGGCTATTCTTAACGGCATATGCCAACCTAAACTTCAAGGATTTGGTTTGATTCAGAGCAAAAATTGATTACATTCCATAGAATAAGCAGAATAAGATCTTCTGGATTTAATTCATTTTCTTTTGCTTTTTATTTGGTACCATGGTGGCAACTTTACTTTCTTCTCAGTCTCCTCTAGGTTTTGTCCAATTATGGGAAATTATCATTCTGCACATCGCAGATTTCGTCCAAGCGTTAGGAAACCATTTTTTTTTGTTAAAATTTTTTGTATAATCAGTTTAGGAGAAAAATTTGACTCTGGAGTCAAAATAGAAAAATAAATTCTGATATTCATTAATTTTTGTCTAAGAGAAAATAATGAATAAAAATCAGATCGGCTATTTTTTCACAATGAGGACTTTTTTAAACGGGATTTTCATTAATTCCCGAAAGAAATATATTTCTCAAATTTCAAATAAAAAACTAATTTAAACAAAAAACGTAAAAAAATGTCATTTAAAGCCCCATCAATCAAACAACAATTTTATAACAGAAATCACAGCAAAGAATTCATCATTCAATGGTTAATTTATTTTCCCTTTTAGTTCATAGGTCGTATGATGAGAATAAGAACCCGATTGAAGATGAAAGGTGTAGAAAAGAAGCAAAAGAGTTTATAAAAGAAGTGAATGTGAACAAAGAGATTACGACATTGAGGTATTCATATATTTTGTTTCATTCTTTAGTTTTTACTTCTGCCCTTTAGATTTTATTGGAAACAGTCTTTCTATTTGGTTTGAAAAGTTTCCAAAGGTTAAAGATCTTCAGTATTTTCTTGATTTGTTTTTATTTTAGGTTTGAATTTTGCCATTTAAACACCTTGAATTTTATTGGGATAGAAAAAATAAAACAAAAACTGAATATTCAGTCACTCGAGTATATTTTTTGTTGTTTTTATGTTTTAGTTTTCGTTATTGCAATATTCCAAAAGATAATTCTCTTTCTCAGTTTTTAAAAGGACAAAAAATAAAGTCAATAACGTAAAGTTTTTATTTATATTGATAATAGCTTCGATAAAAATAATATGAAAGAAGAAACACTTGTTCAAATATTGAAAGAAATTTTACGAATGAAAAGTCTAATAAGTTTTTTGTATTTTCTTTTTCTTAATTTATTTTTAGTGTTGAACAGGATAACTTAAGCTTTCAAAATGCAGAAGTTACCAATTTAGCAAAACAATGTTTGGAAAATTTGCCTTCTTTATTGAAATTTATGTTTATTTTTGTTTAGTTTTAACTTTTAGTTTGCGAGTTGCTGAAATAAATATTGAAGAAAACAAAGATGAAGTTCAAGATTTACTTGATAATCATTCTTTTCTTCTATTATTTGAACTTGGAAAGAACAACTTCAATACTAAAAATATAGAAGAAAGAATGAAAAAATATGTTTCAGTAAAGCTAAAAGATCACTACGGTAGACCAACTCTTTTAAATGAATGTCAAGTTCTTTTTATGGGTGATGGCAGAGTCGGAAAAACTTCTACAATAAGAAGTTTATTTGACAAAAGTTTTTTACTCGATAATAACTCTACTTTAGTTTTGAATGATATTGATATATTTTCAATAAACCCAGATAATTATAACTGGAATTCAATATCTAAATATGAACTAAGTGTTCAACGAGTAAAAAATAGTCTTCCTTATGTTGTTTATGCTGATTTTGATCCTAATGAAGAAGTTCAAACAAAATATAAACTTGATTTTGAGAAAGAACTCCTTTCAAGAACAGTTTCCGATGAGACATTTGTTGAAGGTTTGAAAACAAATTCTGTGGTTTTTAATTCAAATGATGTTTATTTTCGTGTTTATGATTTTGGTGGACAAGAAATATTTTCTTCTGTTCATCATATTTTTATGAACTCAAATTCTCTTTATTTTCTAGTTTTTAATATGACTAAAATATCTGAATATGATTTATTTAGATTAAAATTTTGGTGTGAAAGTATTTTAAGAAATACAGAAAAAGCACCAGTTATTTTTATTGGTACATATTTAAGAAGATATAAAAGAAAGAATATTAAAGATACAAATCTAGAAATAATACAAAATAAACTTCAAAACTTTGTTGAAAGTCTTTCTTCAGAGTTAAATATATTGAAAAATGATATGAATATTTTCTTTCCTATTGAGAATTCAAATTTAGATTCTCAAGAAAAAAAAGATATAAAAGATAAAATAAAAAGTCTTGTTTCTGGAGCAGCTCGAATAAATAAAGAAAATTTTCTTAACTTTAGAATAGGAACTGCACAAATTCTTTTCCTTGATAATTGTCGAGAACAAACAAATATTATGACTTTGAAAGAATTTGAAGATAAATCTTATTCTTGTGGTTTTGAATATTGGGAAGTTGAAGAGATGCTTCAAATATATTCAAAAGCTGGTTTAATTTGTTATTTTCTTAATTTAGATTTGGAAGCAGATGAAAACTTTATATTTTTTGCACCTTCTTATCTTGCTCAAGCTTTAGGTAAGTTTATCAGAGATCCAAATTTTCATGAACTTGCGTTTAGAATTCCAAGTGATAAATTTTCTTTATATAGAATTTATGTTGATAAAGGAAAATTAAATAAAGAACTTTTTAATATTTTACTAAAAGAATATTCTGATAAAGAAAAGAAATATATTTTAAGTTTGGCTTTGAATAGTTTGGTTTTGATACCTGTAGAAAAAGAAAATGATGTGTTTATTCTTCCTGAATTACTTCCTGAACTAAAGAGAGCAAAAATGAAACCTTCTTTTAAGAGTGATATTAAAATAGTTTTCAAAAGTCTTGTTCGTTTGGGTGTTTTTGTAAAAGTTGTCTTTTTATTTCTAAAGGATGAAGACATTCATGAATCACTTTTATTCAAAGGATTTGCAAGAATTATTTTCAAGAATAAAAGAATAGTTGATATTTTTTTAAACACTGAAACTGAAATTAGTTTTAATCTTGTTCAAGGAAATAATTTAGAATGGTTAAAAGAAAATGTTGATCTCATTTCAGAAGAACTACAAAAAGTTAAAGAAAATGAAGTTATTGTAGAGTGAAGTTAATACTAAAATATGTAACTTTCCTTTCTTTCTAAATTAAATTGCATAGAAAGTGAGTTTATTTAATTTAATAGTTTAAGTTTTTTAAACAATATGTTTTCCATTTATTCTGTTGTTATTTAAGCATCTCTTATCAAATAAACATAAACTAGAAAATACTGTGAATAAAATAGTTTAACTCTATCTATCATAAATACCTAAAATAAAGGAGAAACAAAGAATATCATTATTCAAAAGTTTAACAACTGCTTAGATAAAAACCTGTTCTTCAGATAGAAACTGATCTCAAAATAGTTAAACTTCTTCAAACTCAAGAATATTCACTAGTACAAGATATGGTTCATACTAAGAATAGGCTTCATGAAGGAGGAAGGAGTCTGGGAGAGTATCATCCATAATAGCGATGAGGAACAAGTATTTTATATTAACACATGCCTATGAAGGTCATTAAAGGCATGTGGGACCTAGTAGATCAATACATCTATTACAGGGAATATTCATTCACTGTATTCTGTGGATAAAGAGTCAAAGAGAGATAAAGTCAAAAGATACTTCTACAGCGTTCCAGGATCTACCCTGTCTAAAAGAAATAATTTTAATTTAAATCCACTAAGATCCATAAAATTGTGCTGTTATTTAAATGAATCGGGTAGAATTAGTTTGATCCTCAGAGTAATAATGCGTCCACTGGTATTGTTGTACTCGAGCAAGTTTATGTCTTTGGTCCAGGTGTATTGTGTTTTTCGTGTCGAACTAGTGAACAGATTATTGACTACACGTGGCCAAAGGTCAATATATCTCTGAATAAAACTTGTACCAGGCTAAGCTTTAAACTTCTTTCCTTTTAATAATTCTTTTTCTCATACAGCTTAACGGTTATATCAAAACCAAACACAAGAATAACGGTTATATTGTATCTCAAGAAGATTCATCATCTACCGTTATCCAATTAGGAAATCCAATTGTAGAGCACAAATATTATACTAGAACTTAATAATACAACGACTTTTTTTCCCAATATTCAAACTAAAAAATTCAACTTGGTTGAGTAAAGCTAAAATTATATTTTTCAGACGAAACAGGTGTTATTAATATGCTTATTACAAAGAATGTGACAGAGTGATAGATATAAATAGGCTGAGTTAATAAAAAATCTGCTTCTTCCTTTATTAACTATAACATCGTTAATATCCAGTGATGATATTGGCAGTCTAGAAGGTTTGCACTCGCAAAATAAATAATTGTTAAATTTGATTTACTTGATGAGATAAAAGTATGGTAATGTCATAAGGTTATATTTTGAAATGTGTAATGACGTGGAATTATGTTTTATTCAAATAAACAATATTATATATATAATAAAATGAATGAATATTGTATTAGTAGTATAAAAATATTATAGTTAAATATTTAAGAATAATATAATTAAAAACTAATTATATTTAATATCAGGAATAAGAATATAATAATTTCTTAGGGAGAAGTATTAAAAGTCAGCAGTTGTTAATTCCAATGAGAAAAAAACTAGTGCTTCAAAAGTAACTACTTTTCTACAAAATCTTTTTCTTTGGATTAAAATCAGAAAACATGTTATATTGATTAAACAAATATATTCAAATCAGTTAGAACAGATAGCGCTATACCTAAGAAATGCTTTTTTTCACCCGGTACTACTTCGCTTAAGAAAAAGAAGAAGAATTATCATTATTAAATCAACAATCATGTAACACAAGAATAACATTTTAAAGTTTTTTGAATCCTTTGCAAAAAAGATAAATCATTTACCCATCAAGCAATACTAGCAAATAAGAAAAACGAAAGTCAAAGAAGCAGCGTACCAACTTGGTTTTAAATCATCTATAACTTTCGAAATAAATGACGAAGATGGTTTCTTCCCCTGTTTTGAGACAAATTAAAGCTACTCGCAAAACAAGAAATTATTAGAGAGAATAAAAAACTTGATATGTACATAGAGAACAGAATAAGCAAATTTGCTTTTGCAATAACCGAACTCAGAGACCAAAGTCGTATTCGAACTAAGAACTATGAACGATTTGCATGAGCATTTCATAAGATCCAGAAAAAAAGTAATAGCAATAGTATAAACAGCTTAAGTTACATAGAGGGTTGAATTCAAAGTCCAAATTCATGAAGTGAATTTTATCGAGCTTCGAAACACATTTCTTCGAGATAAGGGACCGATATTAATATTTCTCCAAGAACTTTTATTCGAGTAGAGATTAAAGTTAACAAATATTACCTTCATCTTAAAGCATTCATCAGAAATCACAGGTTTAAAGGCAACCAAAATATCTAATTTAGTGTACAAAAATCATCTAGAATTAATATCAAGTAACAGAATTTTCTCGTTAGCTGAGCATCATTATTATTATTATCTCCTGGAAAGTACTGGAAAATCTTCAGAGAAGAGTATTAAAAACCTGATGTCAAGAAAAAGTTGTGAATATATTTCAATGCAAGCTATGTTGAAAAAAAAGACAACCCATGAGACAATAGATACTCAACAAGAAAAAACCTTGAAGAAAATATGCATTGATTCTATTGAACCCGGAGTAAGATGCTTCTTAGATGAGGGACATTTCTTACCACTGTACCATTAGTGCCTGTGAGAAGACAACTGTAGCTCACTAGATTGTGCCAATAATGCATATATTAGAATGGCGTTACTAATATTATAAAATAGGGTAATATGATTGATAAAAATCGTCATCAAAATACCATATTAGGTCCTGGTGAATAACTTAAGATTAACCAATAATAAGATAAATGTCACAGGACATTCATTCAAAAGATCACGTGGAGATACCTAGTGTTAAGATAAGGATTCAAAACAGATGCATTGATATAACAATCGGAAGACAGTACCAGACAACAGTTGAAAGCAATAATACTTAGAAAAAAAACCCAAGTATTTCACGACAGGACTGGAAAAGACTAAATGGAAAAAAAATATAGAAAAAATGAGCAAGAAAAAAGGGGTTGGGACATACAGCCAAATAAGACAAAAGAAAAGAAACACTATGAGATTGGAGATCGAAGATGAGGAACCCAAGATGCAAATCTAAGAAGGTAAAGAAGCTGCTCAAACTACGAATCGATTAAATAAATTTATTTCACCGGAGGGTGAGGAAATAGAGCCAAAAAAGATACCAAGGGAATACAAGAACAGAAACCGGATGTAGATGCACAAATAGAAGAAGAGACATATAAGTCGAAGAAGATATCTAGGGCGCAAGAAGGAAAATACTGGTCCTAAATGAAGAAAATAAAGGAGACAAAAGTGAAATCAGTTAAATACTCAACTTGGATCCGGAAGATGAATAGAATCGGGCAGTTCAGTAAGAAGATGAGGAATAATCTGCTGTTGTGAAACTCCCCTTGGACTGTGAGGCTATTGCCGCATCTCACCGACCGAGTTCTGTTCAAACGTATCTCGTGAATGAGCAAAACAATGTAGAACCTAGTGCTGAAAAATTACTTGAAACCTTAGGGCTAACTAAGAAGACATCAAAAAAGCTCTTGCCATCAAACAATAAAATACAGAGCGCACATTGTGTATAGATATAGATATATCGCCACGTTGCGTGCCACCGAAGATGCTAATAGTACTACCCATTGCCAGAAGAAGGAAACCATATCCCGTGCCAAGATGAGCGCGGCTATAGGGATATCACTGAGTACAAATTCGGCTGCCGGTGTCAGTAGCTTTTGTAGCGCAGTGAGATTAACACCAATGGCTAACTAAAGGACCCGTCCAGCCGCGAAGAAGGACTACGATTTTTACGGTCAGCCATCAAAAAAATTGCCCCTGCACTATATCGTATGTAGGAAGGATCCGTGTGTAGTACAGTTGGACCTAACAAAAAAAGCTGTTAAACTACAGGAAGAAAAGGATAACCATTGAAGAAACGAGATATCCTATATTGTTACAGGTGGCACCGGCGGAATATGAGGTGGGTGGAATTCTGCTGACAGAACATGTGACATACATGCTGACGGCAAACAATTGTTACAAAGAAAGTGGAGACCATAGTTTTGAAGAACTGGTAAAAGACATAGGAAGTATTAAATTAGAGTACTCAAGCAAAATATGTAGACATGGTTCTTTGAAAATGAAATGTGAAGATTCTGTCGTACTTAGAATTAATGACCGGTCACAGCGCCTCTGCAAAAATGGAGGATACCGCCAAGGCCAGTTTTACTACAAGAAGTCTAAATCGGTCGAAAAAAGCACAACTCTTTAATTGGATATCAAAGCAGACTCACAGTGCTCACTTAAGCTTAGAGTATCAAAGTACACAGTACTTGTGGGTGAATCACATAACACCAACAAGGAGAACCATTTATATAAACGTATCGAAGGACTAGGCAAGTAGCTGGCCAGAGAAAACAAAATCTCAAAGAACATTATGCTAGAAGTAGCGGGCAAGAAGGTTCATGAACAGAGATGAAGAATAGAGTACGATGCACAATCCAGATCTTAAATCAAATATCTGGCGGTGCAACTGGCACATGTCAGGAAAGATCAAGCAGAGAAAATGAGGATGTTCCGAGCCAAACGAAGGAGAATTAGAGAACTTGAAGAGCACAACAGCATCATTATCATAAGTCAAATGTGCTCATCGATACCACAGGAATTGGGACCACTCATAGCACCTACCATCAAATATACGATGACTGTTTCGGTTCTCATTGACATATGATCAGCAAGTGACCGCCAAAACATCGCGCGCATATTCTCGCAGTTGAAAAGTTTAAAAGTATTGGCAAAAGATAGCAGACAAGATCGTAGGAGCGATGTAACCCTTCTGCCTTCACAGATTTGGCACATGATGGGCTTGAAATTCGAAAATCTCAGGATGCGAAGAATTGGCGAAGTCCGGTAATTTGTAAAAATTTAAGACAGCTACAAGTGTCTGTATAAATTAATTCCATTATAATTTGGTTGCCGATAGACCCCAAGTTGAGGAAAGAATTTAGGATGCGGGCGTAACCGAGGTAAACTTCATAGAACACGTACGCAAATAATCAAAAGCACACGAGGCGCATGAATGATAAGATAACATCCGCCTCATTAGAGAAAATGTTCAATGGCATGCCTAGGAGAGTTTTATCGAGCACCTAAATGATTGCATCGGGGTAATGGAAGGCTTCATATAATGGTATGACGTAGAGTAAAATAGCCAGCGCCTTGATGTGTTAAAATACCTTGATGAGCTAATGCCGGTGTAAGTGAGAATGAAACCGAAAAGGATAAAATTGAGACTAGATCTACTGAGCTTTCCTTGGGTGAAGTCACTCGATACATATGAAGAAAATATAAAGACTTTCTATGATGCGATAAGCGACATAGACACCGTCGATTTAGTATCCCAAATGTAGCGGAAAACCAACCACAAGTAACCAAGGTAAAAAGAATGGATGCGCCTGAAAATCATGCACCAAATAAGAAAAGACAGGACGAATTAAAAAAGATTTCTGTCGTTGGAATAATCCAATAGAAGTAGGGAACACTGAAGAGATAAACGTAACCAGGGCGTGTGTCAGTAAGAATGTGGTAACTATATCAATAACCGCCTCGAAGAATACTATGAAAATAGATTTTATAAACACTCAAGGACAAACAGGCCTGGGAAGAAATACCTCGCGTTACTGCGCCACCTTTGTCGGATGATAAAAAAAGAGACAATCTTTTGGGGGAGGTGGTCTATAAAACAAAACATGGACACTTTAACCACCTACAAAGATGGATGGTTATTTTGCAGTATGTCTTGGTAGATATTCACCATATTGATGGCGATAGTAATATATTCGCCGTCATGCTTACGAGGTGGTCAGCACCCCAGGAAGCGCTTGGAAGATCAACCAGAAGAATACGTGAGATATCTGTATAGTCGTCAGAGAACTAGGAAAACGAGTACTAGGCAGTATGCAATTCATAACTAGAATCACTTTCAATATAAACAGAGAAATGGACCTTCCTAATGGGGGAAATAAACCTATTCTACATAGTAAATAGGGGGTTTGACATCATAATCATCGGACAATGTGAATCGCCAAGGCAAAAAGGGGAAGAGAAGGAATCTTAGATGAAAATAGAAAGCACTTTGTGTCACCGTTTACCACGCAACTGAGTCGTCAGATCAGCAGGATCTCGTCACGGAAGCGGAGGTCGAAACGGCAGATGTATGCTCTAATAGAAGCGGAATATGAAATTTCCTCGGGATGGGTACAAGAAGAACTCGGCACTCATCCAACGAAGGAAGATAATTGGTAAAATATAACCTACTGGCGATAACCCGAAATATTTTGAGCATAGAATATAAGAGCCAGACATGAATGATTATGCTGTAACGGGTGACGAGGAAATCAAAACCAGAGCAGGAATGCGAGACCTCTTGGTAGATATGGTTTACCTAAGACCGATGGAGCAGATGTAAAGGAGGACATATGTGGCACTAAAATCATTGAGCAAATATCGGATATTGGGTTTTAGCCCTTAGTTCGAAGAAGAATGACACCTTTTTCAGGAGGTGAAAATAACAGAAGTGCAACAGAAGTAGTTAACGACCCTGGCAAATACTAAGAAAATGAAATATGTGAAAACCATTATTCCCACCCAGGTGCTTATAGAATACCACTTTGTCCACATACACTTAGTGAATAAAAACGAAATGAAAAATGTAGATGCAAATAAAAAGGCAAAATTTTATTAAATTATACCAGAATAAATTCGTCGCACCACAGGAAGATTCACCGAGTGGGACAAGGTAGTGAAATTTTTACATCAATTACGTAATAATTGTATATATTATAAAAGATTTCCAACTACCATTAAAGCTACGTACAAGCTCGAAACGAAATAAACGCGACCGAAGAAAAATTTATAGTAGTTTTATCTGCTTAATCCCACATGGATACATTTTGGTGATTGCAGAAACGTTTAGCAGGTTCACTCAATAAACTTTTGCCAAATGCGAGAAGCTGGCGCGGCAGTAGAATTACTGGATCTATTCTCTGGTAACTATAAACTGGAGAAAAACTTTGCGCTGATGACAAAACGTGGAAGCCATTTTACAAGTGAGGTATTACAGCAGATGGCAGCGGAGAAAATATTCATGCCTAACTTTGCCATTATCTACGCAAACTGGGCAAATGTCGAGATTGAAGTGGCGAACAAAAAGGTTTTGTCCTTTATAAAAAGTTTGGTAAGCGAGTACCACTTATATTGGAGCGAAAGAACCACGCTACTGCAAAAAGTAAAGGGCGTCATAAACGAATTGCATCTACCATCGCGCAAATCGCCTGGCAGAAAGCAATCGCTGTCGGGTGTTTGAGTTATATTTGTAATCAAATTATGAAGAAAACTACATCAAACCCGCGGTTGTTTCGCCTATAGTGGAGCGCATATGAAAGGGGGAAACAAAATTAACGTCAATTAATGATGATCTATTATATAAAGTCTCAAGCTTATTCAGAGAGCACTTGGAAGATTATAATAATAAAGTAGCTAAGTATGACGGACTATAGAAAGTGAAGAATAATACCAGGCGTGGGGAACAGTTAGCACTGTGATCCTTCAATATGGACTTGGTGAGTGGTGTTTGGTCTCATCAAAAGGGAATCCGGTAGAGCACGATAAGTTATTACTAGAATGGTCTGCACCGGTTCAGATTACCGAAGTGATCCTAGACTACGTATATAAAAAATGAGGACATTATCAGGAAAAAATAAAAGAGTGTATAGAAAAATCTATGCTTCTACAAGCACACCGGCTTTTTGCCGACTGAATTGTTAAGAAAGATATGTATTGGGGGTGCGAAAAAGTTTGAAGTAAATGAATTTGGTGATATAAAATATGATCAGATTAAGACGGACTATGTAATAGAAGTGATATGACGTGGGGTACATCCCAGAAAATATTACTTGGGCACTCTTTCAGGTCATGTTTGAGGATTTAAGACACCGGTACTCAAGCACTTGTACCGCACTAGAGAACAAAAAGATAGGCACGGTTAAGATGCAGATCGGAAAAGTATCACTAGAATTAGGAGAAATTCTAGACAAGGCAGTAAGAAAAGTACCAACATTTAACACCTGGCACCGCCAGCTTGCTCAGATAGAAGAATCACAAGAAATAAAAACGATGAGAATGGCGCCAGTACAGGATTGAACGAAGGAAGAGAAACAGGAAATGTGGAATTTAGTAATTGCTTTCGGTATGAGAAAATTTACAGAATACAGAAAGTATCTACCACAGAAAAGCAAAGTTATGTTGTATTCTTATATCCAGCGATATTTAGAAAAGTTGGATCTTCAGGATATGAGGGAGAGAAATTGGAACTAGAAAAGTCTTGTAAAATAATAGATGTAATCACATCGAGCGGATTCATATGTGCTAGGCGCATTTTAAGCTGTGAGTATCCCCTGGCGCTGATGAATGAGGAAGCTCTTACAGAATTTACTAAGGAGTACGCAAAGCGCTTACGAACAGACAGCAAACCACCGAGTGTGCATACGCTACTTCAGTGGCGCATAGAATGCCTAGGAAATACCGAGATTTAGTAAAAACCATGTTAGAGTCTTATGAAGATTAAAAAAAGAAGGAATGGAAGTATACACCTTTAGGGTTTGATTATAAAGACAAAATGAGTAACCCTACACTAAACCAAAACTTAGCACTATACACCATAGAATAAATGAGAACGTGGAATAACGCTACGTGGTATCTAATGGGAGACGGCTACAATTTTTTGTTTTTCAAAGAATGTGGCACATCTTTGACCTTGTATTTGAAGAAGTGAAAGCGACGGTTCGTCAATGTATGGTGCCACCAGGAAGTTTAGTACACCATGCATATATATTCAGAAGAATGTGGTGCAGAGGTATTGGCAGTTCCATAACTAGGAATTGTATTGACAAACCCTCCATCAATGGTTGGTGGTACCAAGTTGATTGGAGGAGTGGCGACCCGGTATGATAAGTCACTGAATAACTCAGTGAAGAATTTTTGGTATTCGATAAGCACAATCAGAGTTCTTAAGAACCTTAACAGTACATGCCAATTAGGGTTAATGTGTCTATTTTTAAAGCTCACACAATGAGCATATTCACGTATAGTCATTGGTAAAGATGACAATAAAAGCAAAAGTACACGGGAGATCTGGACGATTATTCCAAATGGCACACGAAGATATGTTAATTTTTAAGCAAAAAAAATGATTGACGCAGAGGAGCGAGTATGCGTGCTAGAAAAAAGGAGGTTTTCCTTACGAATTTTGAAAAGTAAGGTGTGAAACCGGAACGATGCCGTGAGTGGATAGTGGGATATGATGGATAGGATGCATTGCTGGTTGAAGTTTTTGTAAGCGCTTGTGATCTGAAGAAAGAATGGCTAATACTAAGAAAACAGATTGACCTCGATAAAGCGCAAGTGTTGCTGAGACACAATGAAGTCTCACATCTGTGGAAAGAGAAGGGTGTACCGTTAGGACATCGAGGAACGCAGTAGTAGGCCCATGTTGCTTACCATTAAGGGCTCGTTAGGATGACATTCGTTTTATTTTATTTAATGATAATTTGATTTGTAAATAGAATTTGGCACAATTATGTCATATTAAGCCATAGCGGAGAACCAAAAATAAATAATGAAGAATGAGATGAAATCACAATACTTCCAATTAAAAGGAAGACCTGGGGCTAGTCAATGCTAAGATAAAAGATTTGGAATTGGTCCGCATTTTGTCACATTGAAAAGATGATAATTTCGCAAAATGCTGCTATAGATATTATTAAAAAAGTCTTAGTATCTGGTCGATTACACCCGGGGCTAAAGTAAATACACTTAATACTCACTTTGCAACATCCTGATCGTATAATATTAAACTGCGATTGAAATTTGATTCTCTGTAGCCTATATGTGGTGGGGCATCTGAGCTACATCTTAATCTTTGAAACTGGACAATTACGGATTCATTTTCAATATATCAAAGTAAGAATCAGGTTGCTATTTTGAGGAATAATGAGATTCATGAACTAATGAAACAGACACTCAAGCAAAGTAGTGAAAATGCGTTAAACATGTTAACAATTGTCAGGATAATGTATAATGAAAACTTGCAGGCTGAATTTGGTTATTGTGTAAGATGTTTTTTACAAAAATATATATGCTGTGAGATTAGGGTAATTGTAAATCTATCTTGTTACAATAACAAATGGTGAACTTAAATTTAGAGAAACAAGCTCTGTGTCTTAGACTACCTTGGTGCAATATATGAACTGACTTCAAATTGGGTCACAATGATCTTTATGCGGATTTCCTTTACTGTAATTCAATGTTCAAAGCAATTTTTTGCTTGAGAAGAATAGAGAACATTACTATATATTCGTGGAAATGACGTTGACATAGCGAAGTAGTTTTTAGAAGGGGAATTGTTCACAGAGCCGTAGTAGAGTTAAAACACTGGTTTTTCACTTTTTAGGTTGAATAGAAATTGGAAATAATTAAACCCAATTAGTATAACTGCAAAGTATTAGTATCCTTTAATGATGCGTTAGGGATATTAAGCATAATTGACTGTTTATATGTGTAGCACCACAAAGATTATTAATAACTTTGGAGACCACACTCAACATAAGATTAGTTCTAAAGAACTGCAGCTCCCCAAATAAAACTAGAATACAGATATAATCATCTTCTCTAGAGTTTCTCTAGATGATATATTAGAATTAGATGAAGGGCTAAAAGGCCCTAATAGTTTTTTCTCAAGATTGTAGTATATGATCATGAGTAAATTTTGGCGGAAGTCTTGCAACTAGCAGATAATATAGATTTCCTGGTACACTTCTAGTCATCACAAAACGGGTTATAAAATTAATGAAAAAGTTAGGATTTTCAAGTTAAAATATTCACGGGAGAAAATATAGTTTCATATGAAGGCATATAGAAGAGGGGAAGTTTGCTACCTTGGATAATTCAATGATGGTAATACATTTATGTATTTCGTCTCAAAATGTCTTTTAGTGCATAACTATTGAAATGATTCCTCAAAAATATACTGTTTTATGCGATTTAGTACCTTTGTCTTCAGTTCTAATAGGTTAAGATAGTTTCTACTCAGGTTGAAGAATTCAGCTCTTTGTTGAAAAAAATGTTGACTTCAACAGCTGACCACTTATGATAGTGTCACAAAAGGTTAATATAATGAGTACTGACAATATCTAATCCATTGCTACCTACAAGACTTCTAAGATAACCACACGGTTCTCTAAAAGAGTTAGCGTTGAGATTAGGCTTTATCGTTTTAGTTGCCAAAGTTTATAGCTTATGCAACCCCTATACCACTTCGCAGTTAGATAAATCAATAACGAGAAAGGAAAGCTTTGATCATAAAGAAAAACAAAGAAAATATTAACATATCTATTTGACTTACCTGATACGGTTTAGTAAACAGCCCTTTGAGACAAGATGTGAACTTAAACCCCCCCACAAAATCAAGAAACAAAAATAAGAGAGATGAAGAACTCTTTCCTTCTTTTCTTCTACTTTCTTCCAGATTTAACACTGCTAAATTCAAACTTTGTTTGATTATAACCAAAACATATTTTGATTAAAATATTATTATTTATCTTAATTCTATCTCTATTCGGGATTGTATTCCGGAATCGAGAAATTAATTATTTGCCGGGAATCCACAAAAAGCGGAAAAGTCACTTGAAGAGTTCGGTGTCTTGAACGGGAAATGGGAGGTCATAGAAAACGGGTAATATTTCCGGGAAAATTGTCTCGAGAACTTTTCTTAATAATAAATAAACTTCAAGAAATTTCATACCTTTACTGAATCAACTATAACCTTAACGTTAGATATATTTCAATCAAATATAGGTATTTGTATTACCGTTAACACTATTGTTATCACGATAGCAATAATTAATTGATACCAATCAAAGCTTGTGAAAAATATTATTGTAGAACCAAATTCTAAATATTTTTTATCAAACAACTTTTCAGAATCACATAAATAATAATATCATCTGTCATAAAATTTTCTATCATTTATTAAGAGATATTCAAACTCTAATATCTACTTATATTATTAATTCGCTTCTTTTCCTTATCTATCTATTTTATTTCACTTTATCTTCTTTTTTTTAAATCTTTGCTTATCATATTCATTTCTATCAATACTTTATCTAAGACTTTTAAGAAATTATTATACCAAGTTTCTTAATAAACTTTGAGTTTTATTACTTCTTAGCTTGACTTGAGGAAAAGAAGAGAATGAATATTTCGGTAATTGGAGATAGTTTAGTAGACATAACTATTCCTTTATCAAACACTGATCAACCCCCAGCTTTTGGAAAAGACTTGATATCAAATGGTGAAATAATTTGTTCTCCAGGTGGAAGTGGATGTAATACAGCAGCTCATATTTCTTCTTTATTATCTTCAAAATATAATCTAACTCTTTACACTGGTTTTTCTTCGAGTGAATCAGATATTTGGAGATCTACTTTGATTAAACAAGGAGAAAAAGCAAAGTTTACTCTTAAAAATATTGCACAAGAAGATAATTATTCAACCGGATCTTGTGTTATATTTACAAACGAAGTTGATCATGGATTTGTAACTCATCAAGGAGCTGTTGGAAAACTTTCTTTGAATCATTTTAATCCCTTTTACTCTGAGTTAATCCTAAGTTTTCATATTCATATTTGTGGTATTTTTTCAATGTCTTTATTGAGAGATAATTTATTGAGCTTAGTAAAGAGAATAAAAGAAAATGGGTTTAAAGGAAAGATTAGTTTAGATACAAATTTTGACTCTAGAGGTATTTGGAAAGGAAAGTGGATGGAAGCTTTAAATGAAATAGATATATTTTTTACAAATGAAACAGAAGGAAAGGAAATTAGTGGGTTTGAAAATAGAAAAGAGATAATTAAGTTTTTTTCGAAGAAATATGAAGTTAAACTTTTAGTTCTTAAAATTGGAAAAGATGGTGTTTTAGCTGGTTATTGGAAGGATAAAGAAATAAAGTTTGTCCAAAGAGTAACTAAAGAGGTTAAAGTTATTGATCAATGTGGTGCTGGAGATGCATTTTGTGCTGGATTTTTGTTTAAATGGATTGAAAAAGGAGATCTTGAGTCTTGTCTAGATTATGGAAATACGTCAGGTGGTTTTGCTGTTTCTCATTAGTATTCTTTTTTTTATCTTCTTTAATTCTTAGTGGAGCATCAACTGAACTTTTATCACCTGAAGTATTTCATCAAGTAAAGAAATAGTTTTTTATCTTGAACTACATTTAACTCAACATATCATGTTTCTGGATAATAAGAAACAATATGTCTTAAGATTTTCTTCCTCTAGCAAGAAGTTTGTTGGAACCTATACAGCGGAAAAAAAATAAATTCGACAATGAAGCGTAGTTATTTTTCTTATTTTAGAGTAAAAAATTTTTATGTATAGAAAAGATAATTTTTATTCTATGTTTATAGAGAGTTAAATAGCAAGAATTTAATCTCGGTTCCTACTGGGTATACAATAATCGGAAATATCTTCTAACTCTCAGAAAAATCAAAGTTCCCGTTTTTTTTCAAATTCTATGCTTTTAATTAATTTGACAAGCCTTTGTAGTATTATAAACATGGTTTCAGTTATGTGAAATGAGAACCAGGGAGCTTTAGGTTTTGTGATATGCATAGAAGAGGATGATTTTCATGTGAGCACCTTTGCATTCTGAGAGCTGTTTGGGGGGTGTAATAACTAAGATGGGTCAAGAATCTTAATGGGAACGTGAAATAGACCTAATTTAAGAGCAGGAGCGACTGTAAAATTTTTGAAACTGAATTCGGAGATGTCTATTTGGACTTGTAAATGACATAACGAGAGGGCCAAATCTTTCAGAATCTTGAGTAATGGTTTTAGAACAGTTTTGATATAAAAGACAAGCCATAGGAAATAAAAATTAATAAATTTAGCTGGAATATTGAAAAAAACTTATGTCAAGCACGCAAGCTATTTCTTTTTTTTCGCACATCTGCCTCAGTTTATCGACACATAAGACGCAAAACTTTATCTTCATAAAAAACTTATGAAAAAATCAAGATATTGAATTATAAAAAAATTCCGAATACAAAGGATCTCAGCTTGGTTCTTTGTACTCTGAAGTCTTGCACACCCCTGAAATCTGATTGATTGAATCCAATTTTGATCAATTAGGAACCACAAAAGCACATAAACAAAATTTGGAACATATATGCATAAAAACATAGACAATTAGCATAAGAATAAAAAAAAAATATATAAAGAAAAAAATGAGTTTAGATAGCTGCTGAATTGTTCAAAGTTATATTTCATCTGTTCAAATGGTGGAGACAATGAATAGTATATTGTAGGACAATTATAGGTATCTAAAGAGATCTCTAAATACTTGACGAAGACTGATTCATAGAAAAGAATTTACTTAGATAGTACCAGAATAGAAACATGTGAAACTAACTGTGTAAATAACAAAGATTGTACTTTAAAGAATATCACTAAATCTAATTTGAGAAATAAGGCCTATATTCTCTTGTAGTTAATCTGGTTAATTTCAGACCTGAAATGCATTCGTATAGAATTATACAAAATAATTTTCAATGTTTATTTAAGATCAAATTAGATTTATTCACATATATAGAAAGATTAACACCACCATCAATCATACAAAGTTGGACCTTTCAGCAGAATTCTTTAATACTTTAAAGGATAATATATTGATCAAAGGTGAGATGAAGAAGAACAAAGTCCAAAGAGGATACAGGAAATGTAAGTATAGAGGTTTTAGTTTAATGTGTTGCAATATGTTTTGTCAGAGGAGGACTTTCTAAGATGTATTTCGACAAACACTAAAACTAGGGTAGTACAATTAAAAGACTTAAACTTCTTGGAAAATATTTAAGAACCCATTTCTGATATCTTTTCAACTGAATTAAAATAATACAAGATACAAAACTCGGTATTACAACCTGGTTGTTTTGTTTCCTGTTAGTGTAAACAGTTTTCTTTATATTATTTGCATGCAATGTTATGGTGATCGAAAACGCTCTAGACTTCATCAAATCTATGATAGTGCTACGCTGGAAAAATATAAAAGTAATCATGAGTGATGAATCCAAAGCTTTATCCAAAATGGCTAAGGAAATACCTAACTCTCATATGTAGTGTATTAAAAACTTTCTGGCATCATTTTAACCTTGCTGTAAGTTATCATATGTAGAATATTAACTTATTTTCTCAGCAGGTCATCTAAAACAATATTTCAAGGTTTTGTGGCTATATTACATCTTGATTCTTTCATTAATAATCCATTAATGATATTTTTCAATAACACTCAGCAAAGTTCTCTAAAACCTAAATTAAAGGATACTTTGTGCTAGGTAGTTTATCAGAGTAGTTTTGCTATTTCAAACAAAATCCCTCAAGAAATATAGTCTCTTATTGGCAAGTTCAAGGCAAAAAGATAATTGAGAAAAAATACAAAGAAAATGAACTTTGGAAGAGGTGGTAATCTATCAGGATGATCTTGTTAATGTGTATAAACTATGAGTCTTGATTGAATTGAGCAGTTTGCTATCTAAAGAAAAGGCCATCTTAGGTGGAACTCTTCGTTATCTTTAAAAACAAAACTTTGAGGTTCATAATTGCTATATTTAAGCAAAAAGATACGAAACTTAAAATGAAAATTTGACCTGGAAGCTTAGAATAATGCAGCTCATGAATCTGATTAACAAAAAATAAAAATATTGTTTAAATATATAGTTGCACTGATTGGATTAGCATGTACTTTCCCTATAGACACTTTGGAATAAACCAGATTAAGAAACAATACTCTATATTTAAAAAAAAATAATATTTTGATAAATCGAAATGTTTAAAACACCCTTCATCTCAGAAACACTTCAGAATTTTTGAAAAGTTTCCTTTATTGATGTCTAACACTATGGAGTTCAAGGTTTATACTCCCAATTTAACAAACTTGGAAGCTTCAAGTATATCATCCTCAAAACAATCAATCCTCAACTCGGAGTGCAAATTGCTTTTAAACGAGGTTTCTCATTTTAACAAAGAATGGATAACATATTTCTCGCAGTTTGGAAAATGAAAAAGTTTAAAAAAATCCAGATGATGTGTTTTAGAAAATTTATGACAACAAACAAAATTTTCGCAAGATTCAACATATAGTATAGAATCATCTCTCAGAGTACATAAAAAGTTCAATAAAACTGCTGAGCTTGAGGCAAATTCTTTACGTTTAGACCCCAGTAGCTGGCATATGACAATTATTTATATGTAGCTTTGAAATATTATTTTTTGAAACCTTTTCAATAACCCGGAAGTTTCCACTATTGATAGATTTTCCTGGGCTTGGAGCTTTTTCTTCCTTAAACCGTATGATTGAACACAGCTTTCTATTCTTGAAATTATATATTTAACTCTAATATTTTTATTTATGAAATGCGTATGTAATGTAGCAATTTATCTTGATTCTTAACGTTGAGTTGGTTTAAGGTTTGCCCTTTTATCATGAGCACTATCCCTGAATTTTTTTTCCTGTGCTAAAACCAAACTCCCAACCTCTTGATTGTGTATATGCTCTAAATATACTCGACCCATAATCTCCCGTTTTTTAATATATCGCTCAATCGAGACTTGTACCTTGAATCCATATTTCTTAACTAAAGTTTTGAGAGTGCACATAAGTATGGTTTTAGTTAAATTTATCAGTTTTATTGGTTTTAACTGATATTACTTACTACTGACCTTCCAATGAAAGGAATACGTTATCAAAAAAGTTCTGAAGCACATCGTCCAATCAGAAAATTTTGTTAAACATGAAAATTTTTCAAGTGGCCAAAGCTAATAATACCCGTCTTATTAATCTTAAAGACTCGTTATTGTCTATTTCATTATTTTCAGTAACAGATTGTTAGCATGTTTCCAACATTTCAACCCTATGCTTCTGTATTAGCTGGTTCAACGATTCTTAACGAATATGGGAAAACTCTTATCTCTATGACCAGTCATCATTGCAAACGTGCTTTGTCTTGCCAATACTTGTTATCTATTAACAGTAGTTAGACGTCAATAACATGGAAATGGACTCGTTTCACGTTATCTTCATTGGAATCTTTCTATTCAGTTCTTAATATTTTTTACTTCAGATTAGTTTGGAAATACTACTATGCGCGTGTTCTTTACATATTTCATATCTCGATAGCTAACAATAGAACAAATAACATTTTCTTTCGAGCATTCCTAGCTAGCAGTACTAGTTAGACAAGTAATTGTCCGTATCGTCTATATGTGTATGAGGATACGTATATTAAGTTAAATAAACTAAAAGAGTTTGAAAAGAGCTTCAAAATGATATAAGTAACGTCTTCTAATTCCCAGTAGTTGTTGAGATATTAAGGTTTTACGATCTGTTGTTTCCGGTGCTTATGTATTAGTAAAAATGTATTATGTAAAGTTGCACCAGTTGTGCAGTAATGCAATATTGTATTATAACTATGTAAAGTGTAAACAGTCAGTATGGAGAGAGTCGTACACTCGACTGCTTAGTGTCTGACTCCATGCGGTCTTTTTAGATCTTCAAATGCTGCCACTTCATCCTTGAATGAGTCATGTTCCAAAGTTTTTCAAACTCAGCTCTTGGATTCTGTTTCGTTTGAAGATCAGCAATGTTGAATTCGCGTTTGATGAAAATCACCTTTAGTTTTCCTGAACGAATGAGTCCTTTTAAGAAATGAATTGCAACACTCATGTGTTTTTGCTCTGGAGAAACTGTCTTTTCTAAGGTTTTAGTTGAACTAAGTGAATCTGTAAAAATCACTGAAGGTAGCTTGACTTTGCAATCTAAATCCATGCACAATCCGTAGATTCCTTGCAAATGTTTTGCTGTCTTGTAAATTTCAATCAGCTCAGCTCCAGCAGCAGAGGTAGCAACTGTCCTTTGTCTTGAACTTCTGCCAGTAATGAGCGATTGACCAAAGTAAATGAAGTTACCACCAACACTTTTTCTGTTAAGTGAGTTAGAGGCCCATTCAGCATCACAAAAGGCAAGAAGTGTAATTTCACCATTTGATTGATCTGAGTAAAAAATTCGTTTTTGATGTTTCGTTCTACTGATGTAACCTAATGTGTTGAGAATTGACTTTACTGCAAAACTTGTCACGTGTTCAGAAAGTTGACTAAGCGCATGTAACGCGTAGAGTAAATCAAATCTTGTAAGTCGTAAGTAAATTAAAGATCCAAGCAATTCTCTGTACGGAAATTTAATGCTTTTAGCATTGGAATTGTTTTTAACAGCCTCAGCGAAAGTAGAAGGTAATGGTGTAAATTTGTCTTTAGTCTTGAAATCCTTGAAGTTTTCTAAAATTTTCTCAATGTGTTTGGTTTGGTCAATTTGGTAGTCTCCATTGGATTTTCTTTCAATGTTAACTCCTAAGAAGTCTGTTTTCTGATCTAGTGTTCCTAGTGTAATTTTGTAAGTTTTCCCAAACTGTTTTGAGAAGTTTGTAATTTCTTGTTTTGTACCGAGCATCAGTACATCATCAACGTGAAGTAAAGTAATTAAATCTTTCTTGTAGAAGACACACTCGTCAAAGATTGCTTGTTTGAGTCCAAGTTTTTGAATTGTAGCAGAAACATTGTCAAACCAAAGCTTGGGACTTTCCTTCAGACCGTAAAGTGCTTTCTCAATCTTCATTACTTTAGTCTTGTCATGTTTCAGTTCATGTCCATCAGGGATTTCACAGTAGAGTGTAGTGCCAGCAGGTAGATCCGCGTACAAGAATGCGGTACTAACATCTAAAGTGTTAAAATGGAACTGTCTTCGAGCTGCAACTGCTAGTGCAACTGCAAGACTGTTGTAGTCTAAGGTAGGAGAACTGCGGTAAGGTGTAATTTTGAATTTCTGAGATCTTCCATTGTAAACACATCTTGCTTTGAAACTACCATTGCGTTTTTGTTTCACAAGCATCGTGCATTTTCCAACGTAAGCATTTTCAGGAAGTTCAGAGCGATTAATCACTTTGAGAACCTTTCGTTCTTCCAAAGCTTTGAGTTCTTTTTCGACCGCTTTCTTGTAAGATGCTTCGTCTGGGTGACCTCTTGTGTCACGGTAAATGGAAGGTTTCTGATCAATTCTAGACTGAATGATCTTCTTCCGTAGCTTTTCTTTCTGACCTTTTGTTTTAGGCTTGATGATGTGTGTTGTTTCTTCAGTTGTGTTCAACGTGAAAGCTGACATCCGATTTAGGTCGAATTTCGTTGCATTTCTCCCAGATCGCGTTGTGACTGGTAGACGAGCATTGCTGTTTTCGCTCGTTTGAGGTGTTTCAGGGTTTGTTACTTCGGCAGATGGAGTTGGATCATTTGCATCTTGATCGTGATCGAGTTGAACATCTGCTGAAGGCGGATTTTCATCGAAATTATCATCATGCTCAAAATCATGATTTTCTTGTTGATTTGCCTTCTGACCATAACGTAAATAGTGTATACCAAAATCTGGACTGAAATCATCGTCATCATCAGATTCAAAATCGTCCTCAGAAATTGGGTCATTTTCAGTTTTGTCAACAATTTTGATGTCACCAAATGAGAAAGTTGGTGGATTTTGATCGATTTGATCATGTGTTCTTGATTCTTGGAACCAAACATCGGTTAGTTGAGGGTAAATGATTTTTCCAGTACTAAGTTTGTAGATGATTGCTGTGTTGAAGCTTGAATGTTCCTGTAGTCCAAGAAAGAGACCAGTGTCTGTTCTTTCTTGAAATTTGTTTGTCTTCGTTCCAGAAGATTTTAACGTAAAACAACAGCAACCAAAGGTTCTAAGTGAAGAAAGGTTTGGTTCTTGCCCAGTTTCTAGTTTGTAAGGTGATTCACCAAGTGTTTTGTGATGCACTCTGTTCTTGATGTAACTTGCAAATTTGACCGCGTAGATCCAAAAGGAGTCATCAAGTTTAGACTGTAGTAGGGCGGCTGAAGCCATGACCTTTAAGATGCCAATCGTTCGTTCAGCAACTCCATTGAAAGTGTCATGTCGATCTCTAGGGACAAAACGTAAATGAATGCCTTTTGCGGAAATTGAGTTGACAAAGTGTTCTGCCGTAAAACCAGATTGGCGGTCTGTAACAATCGTTTTTGGTAAAGTTTTGAGTGTAGAAAGAAGGTAGTAAAGAGCTGCAAGTAAATCTTTCGATTGAAGTGTTCTTAAAGGAGCAACTCTAATTAATTTTGTTTTCAGGTCAACTAAAATCAATGCAGCCACAACACCATTGACTGGTTTCATCGAGTGTTTTGGCGGAATGAGTAAGTCCATTGAAAAAGCTTGACCTTTGGAATCAGGAGAGAGTTTCATCTTGTGAATTAAATTCTTCACTGGGTTGTGTTTAGCTTTTGTCTGAAGACAGACTTGGCAGCTGTTTAGTTTTTGAGAACCCTTAATGAAACCAGCATGTTTAAGTTTGTCCTCTGAGAGATGCATCAATCTACGATGCATTAGATTTGGATCAGAGGTTTGTAAGACTGATTTCCCTAGTGGAATGATTTCAATGAAGCTTTTCTTTCCAAGTAAAATTATTTTTAATTTGTTTCCTGTTTCTAGTTGTACGTTTCTAGAGCGATGGTTGACTTTAACATTCTGTTGCTCTAGATCGTAGGTACACAAAATGTTGAAATTTGCACTTGGCATGTAAATTGCCTGTACTGTAAAAAACTTAGAAGGAAATTCTTTGAATGCAAATCTGGCTGTTCCAGTGCTTTCGTAGCTACCAGAATTTTCTGTAAGGGTAAGTTTACCAGGCTTCTGATCCATGTGTGTAAAAAAAATCAGCGCTTCTAAAAACGAAAACATCGCTGCATGAATCCAGCCCAGCTAAAGAGTTTGAACCTGTGGTACAAAGAGAAGTAGCGAAACTGAAAGGATTAAAATTTTCTTTTGTAGATGTTACTGCTACTGTTTTCTTTGTTGGTTTTTTCTTCATCTTGGGAAGTTGTAATGTACGTTCTGGGTTGGTTGAACACACCTTTGCAAAATGATTAGGTTTGCCACAGTAAGAACAGGTAGCACCTTTAGCAGCACATTGTTTGCCTTTGTGTGGAAAATCTTCACCGCAATTGAAACACAATGTACCTTTTGAATTAGAAGAAACAATTTTCTTTGTAAATGCAACAACTGATGTACTTGGAGCATCAAAAGGGATCAAACCTGAATTGTCATGCTGAAGTACGGCTTGTGTCACTTCACTCATGTAATCCTTTAATGGTAGATCTTTTGAATCCAAATTGTTGACAACTGTAAAAATTTTCTGATTGTTGTTTCTTCTGAAGAGAATCTTAGTTTGAAAAAGTGTAAGTAAATCAGAGTCATTTTGCATCATCTTGATCTGATTAGCCTGTTGTACCAAAGAATCAAAGCGTTTAACGAAGTCTGTAATGGGTTCTGATTCCTCCCAACAGCTGTAAATCAAGTTTCCAAAGTTAATTCTTTTTCTGGTTTGTGTAGGTAAGAATGTAACAGCCCCGATGCGTCGCAGGATTTTGCAAAAACGATGTGGGGTTCGGATTGTTCGTAAGAAAACAACGTCTTTTTTCCAAAGAGAAATGATGTCATCTGAAAGTTCATCATCAATTTCTTCCTCTAGAATGTAGTTAGATTTTTGAGTAAGCGGATTGTAAGATTCTAACAGCTCATCAATGATGCTGCGGTCATGAGATTTAAAGAATTTTCGTAGAGATGTTCCATTAATTTGTAATTTTAAGGCAAGCAGGTACATCTCAACACCTTGTTTCAGAAGTTCGAATTGATTTTGATCAGTTTTTGATCGTAAAAGGTTTTCCAATCTTTTTCGTCCTTTTTTGTAGAATTCTTCGTTAATTGCTTCATTTGTAATTTCTAGCTTCGTAAGTGTTGTAGTTGAAGCAGGAAAGTTTTGTAAATGAGTTTCCCCTTGGGTCAAGTTGGAGTTTTCACTCCGTGCTGTTCGTTCTTCCACGGGATCACTCTGATTTTCGTTTACTTCCATCGCAACCAAGTTAGACAAGTAATTGTCCGTATCGTCTATATGTGTATGAGGATACGTATATTAAGTTAAATAAACTAAAAGAGTTTGAAAAGAGCTTCAAAATGATATAAGTAACGTCTTCTAATTCCCAGTAGTTGTTGAGATATTAAGGTTTTACGATCTGTTGTTTCCGGTGCTTATGTATTAGTAAAAATGTATTATGTAAAGTTGCACCAGTTGTGCAGTAATGCAATATTGTATTATAACTATGTAAAGTGTAAACAGTCAGTATGGAGAGAGTCGTACACTCGACTGCTTAGTGTCTGACTGTACTTTCTTTGTACTTATGGGATGCAAATGTAGTAAACCCGGCCTATTAATTGATTTAACTCTGGAATACATTGGTGTTTATGTTCATTCATAATAGATGCAACATATTCTTGTACTTAGGTAAAGTTGCTGATAGCTTGGATTTTTCTCTTTATCTCTCTTTACTTTAAATAAACTTCATAGATCTTTGGATTTTTATCTTGTCTACTTTTTTTACTTTAAATGTTTAAATCTGTAATTTTATTTTGAAAAAGATGAACTGAGCTAATTAAAATAATGGAATAAAACACATTGGCGTGACAAAAGCAATTCTTAGAAAATAACAAAATCAGCACCTTGCTTATTTTCGAATCAGTACTTCAATTCAGGTCAAATATTTAAGATCTACGATAGCAGATTTCTGAGAGGTCAGTCCGATCAGTTCTCTCAAATGATCTTAACATCTAAGAAGATGCTTAAACTTTTGGAACTCTTAGAAGAAGCAGGTTCAGACTTTTTGGCTTTATGTCAGAGTATATTTGACTTTTCTGAAGTGTTAATGACATGTCTTATTCTCATGAGTATATTGGTATGCAGAATATAGGTTTTTCTAATTTCGGAGTAATTTATCGCATTCGTGAATGGCCAAATAAATTGCCCAAAAATAAATTGCCTTAATTAAAATTAAAATTCTAATACTTCAGTGAATGAAAAGAATATTCTGAGAGTTATTGAAAAAAAGAATTATTTGGAAAGGGCAAAAACAATAATATAAAAATTTACAAGTGGATTTATTACCAAGGAATCAGAAACAAAATAACAGGTTTTGCAGGGGAAAATATGGATGATTTTAAAATGAGTGCATTTGCAAAAAAAAACAAGAAAAAGAATTATGGAAAATTTGAAAAAGAGATTCATTAGCAAAGAACAAGAATCAAAGCCACTAATTTTTATGCAGCACAAGAACTATGTCTTTTGTTTCAAAAATACTAAGTACAAGAATTTAGTTTCAACAAAAATCTAAAACTTTTCAAAATCGGCGCTTAAACCCATAATATTGAAACCGCCATTCCCTTTGTCGTAACCCCTTGTTAGAAACTTAAATACTCCCTTCAATGTATCTGTCTTCAAGTCATAGAAAAATGAATAAATCCAACCTCATCTTCAAAGTGTGGAGTCATGGGGGCCATTCTTAACGACATATGCCAACCTAAACTTCAAGGATTAAGTTTGATTCAGAGCAAAAATTGATTACATTCCATAGAATAAGCAGAATAAGATTTTCTGGATTTAATTCATTACCTCTTGCTTTTTGTTTGGTAGCTTGGTGCCAACTTCAGTTTTTTCTCAGTCTCCTCTAGATGTTGTCTAAGCGTTATGAAACCACTGCTTTTTGTTAAACTTTTTTGTATAATCAGTTTAGGAGAAAAATTTGACTCTGGAGCCAAAATAGAAAAATAAATTTTGATATTCATTAATTTTTGTCTAAGAGAAAATAATGAATAAGAATCAGATCGGCTATTTTTTTCACAATGAAAACTTTTTTTAAACGGGATTCTCATTAATTCCCGAAAGGAATATATTTCCCGAATTTTAAACAAAAAAACTAATTTAAACAAAAAACGTAAAAAATGTCATTTAAAGCCCCATCAATTAAACAACAATTTCATAACAGAAATCAAAGGAATAAGTTCATCATTCAATGGTTTATTTATTTCCCCTTCTAATTCATAGGTCTTATGATGAGAATTACAACCCAATTGAAGGTGAAAGGTTTAGAAAAGAAGCAGAAGAGTTTGTTAAAGAAGTGAATGTGCACGAAGAGATTGAATATTTGAGGTATTCATATATCTTGTTTTATTCTTTAGTTTTGACTTCTGTCCTTTAGATTTTATTGGAAAAAACCTTTCTATTTGGTTTGAAAAGTTTCCAAAGGTTGAAGAACTTGAGTATTTTCTTGTTTTGTTTTTATTTTAGGTTTTTTTATTGTCATTTAAACACCTTAAATTTTGTTGGAATGGAAAAAATAAAACAAAAACTGAATATTCAGTCACTAATGTATATTTTTTGTTGTTTTGATGTTTCAGTTTTAAATTGTGCAATATTCCAAAAGATAATTCTCTTTCTAAGTTTTTAAAAGGACAAAAAATAAAGTCAATAACGTAAAGTTTTTATTTATATTGATAATAGCTTCGATAAAAATAATATGAAAGAAGAAACACTTGTTCAAATATTGAAAGAAATTTTACGAATGAAAAGTCTAATAAGTTTTTTGTATTTTCTTTTTCTTAATTTATTTTTAGTGTTGAACAGGATAACTTAAGCTTTCAAAATGCAGAAGTTACCAATTTAGCAAAACAATGTTTGGAAAATTTGCCTTCTTTATTGAAATTTATGTTTATTTTTGTTTAGTTTTAACTTTTAGTTTGCGAGTTGCTGAAATAAATATTGAAGAAAACAAAGATGAAGTTCAAGATTTACTTGATAATCATTCTTTTCTTCTATTATTTGAACTTGGAAAGAACAACTTCAATACTAAAAATATAGAAGAAAGAATGAAAAAATATGTTTCAGTAAAGCTAAAAGATCACTACGGTAGACCAACTCTTTTAAATGAATGTCAAGTTCTTTTTATGGGTGATGGCAGAGTCGGAAAAACTTCTACAATAAGAAGTTTATTTGACAAAAGTTTTTTACTCGATAATAACTCTACTTTAGTTTTGAATGATATTGATATATTTTCAATAAACCCAGATAATTATAACTGGAATTCAATATCTAAATATGAACTAAGTGTTCAACGAGTAAAAAATAGTCTTCCTTATGTTGTTTATGCTGATTTTGATCCTAATGAAGAAGTTCAAACAAAATATAAACTTGATTTTGAGAAAGAACTCCTTTCAAGAACAGTTTCCGATGAGACATTTGTTGAAGGTTTGAAAACAAATTCTGTGGTTTTTAATTCAAATGATGTTTATTTTCGGGTTTATGATTTTGGTGGACAAGAAATATTTTCTTCTGTTCATCATATTTTTATGAACACAAATGCTCTTTATTTTCTAGTTTTTAATATGACTAAAATATCTGAATATGATTTATTTAGGTTAAAATTTTGGTGTGAAAGTATTTTAAGAAATACAGAAAAAGCACCAGTTATTTTTATTGGTACTTATTTAAGAAGATATAAAAGAAAGAATATTAAAGATATAAATCTAGAAATAATACAAAATAAACTTCAAAACTTTGTTGAAAGTCTTTCTTCTGAGTTAAATATATTGAAAAATGAGTTGAATATTTTCTTTCCTATTGAGAATTCAAAATTAGAATCTCAAGAGAAAAAAGATATAAAAGATAAAATAAAAAGTCTTGTTTCTGGAACAGCTGGAATAAAAAAAGAAAGCTTTCTTAACTTTAGAATAGAAACTGCAAAAATTCTTTTCCTTGACAATTGTCGAGAACAAACAAATATTATGACTTTGAAAGAGTTTGAAGATAAATCTTATTCTTGTGGTTTTGAAGATTGGGAAGTTGAAGATATGCTTGAAATATATTCAAAAGCTGGTTTAATTTGTTATTTTCCTGATCTAGATTTGGAAGCAGATGAAAACTTTATATTTTTTGCACCTTCTTATCTTGCTCAAGCTTTAGGAAGATTTATTCGTGATCCAACTTTTCATCAACTTGCTTTTCGTATTCCAAGTGATATATTTCCTCTATATAGAAGTTATGTTGATTCAGGAAAAATTAGTATTGAAATCTTTAATGTTCTTTTGAAAGAATATTCTGACAAAGAAAAGAAATATATATTTGAACTATCTCTAAAAAATCTTATTTTAGTAAGAGTTGAGAATGAAGCTGATAAATATATTCTTCCTGAATTACTTCCACCTATTAATGATAAAATAAAACCTACTTTCACAAGTGATATAGAGTTTAGTTTTAACTCTCCTTTAAGATTATCCATATTTGTTAAAGTAATCACTTTTCTTCAAAAAGAAGATAATATATCTGATTGTTTTATTTTTAAATATTTTAGTCGATTTATTTTCAACAATAATAGAATAGTTGATATTTTTGTTAAGACTGAAAAGAGTATTGGTTTTAGTTTAGTTCAAGGTGGAAGTTTTGATTGGTTCAAAGAAATAGTTGGACGTGTTTCTATGGATTTGATACTTTTGGATAATAGTTTTATTCTTGTTCAAGTGAATAATGTTTGATTTTGTTTTATTAAGTAGTAAATAAATATAACTTGAGATATTATTGTTGAATTGGTTTATTTTTTCTCGTGTTAAGATTAAGCAAATGTCACAATACAGTTTTTTCCGCACAGTTTTACATACTCGAAGCTCAACTGAACAATATTTATTTCTTAAAACCAATACATACACAGATAAGTTCTTGATATAATAGTTAAATCTTTATTGCTTTATACCCTATCTAATTTCGAAACAATAGCGTATTTTAAATGAACCAAGCTATCCATCCTGTTTCTTATGTCAATCTTCTCTTTTCACAAAGGTGAATAATCAAAACTTTTCTTTCTAATATGTGAACCTATCTTAGCTTCTTTACTCGTTTTAATATTGAAATAAGTCAATTTCCCGATCATTCACAATTTGTTAACAATATCTATTAAATCTTTACAAAGATTCTAAATTCAGTTAGCTTAGGTTAATCTATTCTATAACCTACAAACAGATTCTGCTTATGAAATAATCATATCCCAAAAGCAATGGTTTTATTCTATATTCTAACTGAAGAAAGAGAAAATATAGCACATACTTTAATAGCAATTAGTCTTAATCAAGCAATATTTTAATTGGCCATATGTCAATCTAACTTTGCTTTTCAAGAAAAACAAAAGTATTAGTTTTTTCTCTTGGCTCAACTGAAGTTATTTTTTTATACATGTTTGATGGTGGAGGTTGTTCTTTCTACTCACTAAATCTGAGAAATTATATTATTGTTTGTGAATGATACAAATCTAGTCGTGTATCGATATATATTTTAGCCTTTACTAGAAAAGGATATTATAATCAATTGCAGTTAAAGAAATCAAAAGATAGAATAATAAGAACAATCATCTAAGTTTAATAACTGAATACGAATATATACCTTTGAAATAGCCATTGCAGAGTTTGATTTTAGTTGTTATAGATAATAGAAAGTTCTTAGGGAAAACTTCTAAGCAGCTATTAATTTAATTTATGTAAACAAGAAGTAGTTCAGAATTCTATTGAAAACAAACTAAACCTTGTCAAGGTTTTCAACCCTAGACTTATATTTTCAGATAGAATTAACAGATTCAAAGTTAAAACTTTTTCAATATAAAGCTATAGGTATCAAAATCTTTGCTCTAGTGTTTGCATTCTCTACATTGGTAAAACTGGTTAAGATCTCTTTCTAATCACTATGGAACTTAAATTTATTTTAAAGGTGAACATAAATAGTTATTAAGCTCTTCGATAGTTGATTGAAGGTTTAAATAGAGACAAAGTATAAGTATCAAGTTTGTTACTATAGTTTTAATATCTTTTCATTGTTTGTTTCAGAACATTATCAGCTAACTTGAATTTCATCAAGTATAAATAACCAGTTCATATATTGATTCACTTTTCTAGCAAATACTTCTTTTTGGCAATATTGCAAAATATTTAAATTACAGTAGACAAAATTTGGTCTCTTCAGAAGCTACAGTTTATATAGAATTTAACCAGTTGTAATATGATATGATCTGTTGCAATCTAATGAGTTTATTTCTTTGGTCTAGGTTTGTTTAATTTGAAGGCTTCGAATAATGTGACAGAATGATAGATATAAGTAAGCTGAGTTGATAACAAAGCACCTTCTTCCTTTGTTAACTATAACATCGTTAATATCCAGTGATGATATCGGCAGTCTAGAAGGTTTGCACTCTTGAAATAAATATTTGTTAAATTTCATTTACTTGATGAATTGAAAGTATGGTAATGTCATAAGGTTATATTTTGAAATGGGTAATGACGTGGAATTGTGTTATTCAAATATAAAATAATATATATAAAATAAAGTGAATGGATATTGTAGGATGTTATTGGACTGTCCGAAAGATGCTAAGTAAGGTTAAGATCAGCATGATTTTTGTTCCACTGAAGCCAATTGGTCCTGGCAGCATGCCACTACAAACCTGTGGTCTTGCTCCTCTTAGACCCGCCGCACTCTTGTTGTCAATATATTGTTTACTTCCTCATTACACTACGGCTTGGTTTCTTGTTATGTATTGGTGTTTGCCCATTCATCTATCTGGTTTGGTCATTTTATTTCTACCTGCTCTCTGGTGTCTTGTCTTATTCTAATTTTTCTTGGCTCAAAGCTCTATCTTGATCCTAGCTGAAGAATATGCAAACTTTAGTATAAAGTTCGAGTAGCCACAATATCATCATCACAGTTCCATTTGTTGCACTAGAGGTGCTTCCATAGCTATTCAATTCCCTAAAATTTTTAAAATCACGTGGTTTCGGCGCAAGATTGAGATTTTTCAAAAAAAGGGAAAACATAAAACGACTAAGAAAAACTTGAGGTTTCGGGCAATCGCAGGATCGCAGTAATAGACAGGTTGTTGCAGGACATGTTTTACAAAGTCTTATCAGATGAAAATGAGGAAAAAACAAAACTTTTGGAGACCAAAGTTGTCTTCCTTTGCCTTGGATGCCAACCTGGTCGCTCGATCTTTCGAAAAAGTTAGAGCCCCCTACAGATATCAGACAATTCGCTTTTGAGTTTTATTCTATTTGGGTGAATTTGCTAAGGAGTTAAGATTCGGTTCCTTTGAGAGTATTTCATATATACTGCCCAAGTTTAGTTAAGTTGCGACCTCCCCCTGTTGCTCAATTTTTTTCCTTTTCCGCTCGGTGGATTTTAGTTAGCATATCTTCTGGTAACATAGCACAAGTTTCTCTTCTTTTTGTTGAGAGAGACCTGATATTTTTTAGATATTTTTTAGCAGATGCTCTTTGATTGGCAAGGTTGTTTACAAGGTTTTGTTCTACTTCTTGCTCCATTCTTTAGAGTATGTTCCTGTCATCTAGATACCAGTCACGCAAGTTTTAGTTCAAGCCACTATGTAACTGTAGCAGCTTCCACATTTGCATTTTTTATTGTTCCATACCCTTGTAACACCACTACTTAAATTTCCTGCCTTTGTTCCGCCAGATGAAATCTCAGAAAACGGCTTTGACCGGACGAAAAAGGCTACTCCAGTTAAAACATATCTTTGTTCTCATTTTCCTACCTGTGCTTTTATTCCTTTGGCTTCTTTGGTTTCTCTTCAAGCTAAGTATCGGGTATTAGTTTTGCGTACATTTTTAGCGCCTTTTGGGGGCATATGGTCCTTAATTGTAGAAAGATCGATTCTTTTCATACTTTTTTCAGGAGTTCCCATAGAATCTTCGCTTGATAAAACGGATTACACTTGATTCTTTATGCTTTGTGAAACAACCCCTGAAGGACTAAAAGGGTTAGTTTTATGTCTTCCCACTTCCTGCTCCATTTCCCAAAAATTAGAAATCGAAGTTTCCTGGGGCTTTGGTACCATTTTGTTCTTTTCTTGCACCAGAAAAGTTTTGAGTTATTCAAATGTTAGGCTATTTTCCCTGTTGTTGTGTGCCTCCGTGAATGTGTCGTTCTCTTTACCAGGCGTCTCTAGAGTGCTAGCCTTTTTCTTGACGGTTTATCTTTGTCATCAGGCTAATGTGCATCCTTCGGAAGTTTTTGATGTTCCTTCTTTTCTTCAGAGGAATCCATTTAAAAATGTTTTATGTCGGTCTAAGCAAAATTTTACGTTATTCGAATAAAGTCACGGAATTCAGTTAGATTGATCAAAAGTTCTCTTCTATATCAAAACTTAGATCTCAATTGAAGTGTCTAACGACTAGTTCCTCCCATTGTATGTAGAAAACCCAATATTAACGAAATTATATTTCAACTAGTCAACAGTCTAGTATACTTAGGGTGGACAAGTTCCAAGTGGTTCTGAAGGATTTCAATTCAGACTTGTTGACTCATTTTTATGTCTATTTAAAGGTTCCTTTTTTGGGAAGGATATGATTTTAGGAAGAAATCTGCTTCGGATCTTTTCATTTTTAGGTTTCTTCGTGTAAACATGGTATGTCGATTACTACCGGGTTTTCTAGTTTTAAGGTTGTGTTTGACTTTATGAGGCTTGTTTCTATTGACGAATTCTCTTTGCAGTTTATCATTTCTATTTTTTCTCGAAGACATACCAAGTTTTTTATTTGATTTTAGCACTTTCCTATTTAGTTTTGCTATGAATTGACCACCAAATATTAATAAACTTCTTTTATTCAGTTCTTCAAATTCCTTATCTTGCATGTCTTAGACGAATTACTTGGATTCTACTGCAGGTATTTCAGAGTGTGAAGCTTAGAAGTAGACAAATAACAGAGTTTTCTTCCCAGTTGGAGTAATCTCTAGTCTCACAAACATGTCGGTCACTTCGCAACGAAAGTTTATCATCGTGTTATGACGTTTGCTTAGGAAGATTACTACGCCACATGATCTGGAGTTGGCCTTAGAAAATGACCACTTTCCAAGCCCTTCTTGACTGACTGCATTATTGGGTACCTTCAGTCTTTCCACTCCACTCCGACTTACTTCTTGAACGACGAAAATGTCCAGGGGCGGAGTTTTACTGATGTAACCAATAAGAGCACTAACTTTACGTCGAGAAAATCCACAGGTGTTCAGAGACATTACATTAAGTAAAAGATCTTCTTTCTTTTGGGTCACAAGTTCTAAGAACCTGTTAAGGCACCGCGGCGACCTAGTCGTAGACTTATAAATAATGTTGTCTTTATCCATTTCTTGATTTGCTCAAGGTTTTTCAAACCGATAACTCAAGTGCCTACTTTGGTCATTTTATGCCCGGAAATACTGGAACTATTCCAGCATTTTTTGCTATTTGTCAAAATGTCCCGTCCAATAAATTGATATATTTTTTTGAAGTCAAAACAGTACATAAATGAAAGAAAACAATCAAAATGAACATTTACCAGCAATCAGCACAGAAAGCTCTCCTATAAAGCAAGAAAATCCTGTAAAAGATGAATACAAAGTTTCTCAAGTTTCTACCTTAGAAGACTCTCCTGAAGAATCAAGAAAGGAACAAGAAAAAGAAAAAAAAGATCAAGTTGCAAGCGCACATTTCAGTACACTTCTTTTGATGTTTGTACTTTATTTGCAGCAACTTGGTTTAATTATAGTTCGTGGAAATGAATATCCTGAAAGATGGGAGAAATCTTTTCGTTGGATACGAAATTTGGTAAACCCAGAGATTTCACTGAACTTTGAAGAAAGTGGTGAATTTGCTTTTTATACCTTTTTCTTCTCGCTTCCATTTAGTTTACATACAATTCTTGTCATTTTTTCTTTAATGACAAACTCTTCTACAAAATTTAACGTCCAAGATTATAGAATGCAGATTTTAATTAGAGCGAGTATTCAGCTTAGTGCTATTTTTTGTGCGTTATCCTTGTTGTTTAAAAATGGGTGGAAAACGTTTTTAGTTTGTGTTTTTCTTTTTCTTGGTACGTATATTTATGTTGGAACAAGAGTTGGAGAAAGACTAAAACTTTCTGAAGAGTTTGATAAATTACCTGGCGAAACTCCTCCGTTTCTAGAAGAATGGAGAAAGGGTGAATTTAGAATAATCCTTTTTATTCTTAATTCCATGATTACTCTTTTAGCTTCTTTTACTATAAATTTTGCAGCTTTGAATGAAAACTCAACTTTTGCTTTTATTTTTACACCAGTTGGAATTCTTGATATTATTTTTTTATTTACTATTCAAATTGTTATTTTTCGAGGATATAAAACAGAAAAACCAGATCCTTTTCATTATCTTTTTATGGAAACCGATCATTTACCTTTTGATGTTTTTTATGAAACGTTAATTATTTACAAACAAACTTTTTCTTGGCTACAAGTTGGTCTTTTAGTTGAAAAAATACTGTTGATTCTTCCTGATTCTTTTCTTTCTCAAGAATCTTTTTTTAAAATTCCACTTTCTGGATTAACTGTTGCAGTTTTACTTTTTCTAACTATAAGTTTTATGGTATTTAAAAGACCTTATTTACTTTCATCTTTTAATTGGATTGAAACTATTTCAAGAATTAGTAATCTTTCTCTTTTAATTATTAGTATATTGTTCACAATGGACATTATAGGTGAGAATACAGCTGATATTATTATGTTATCAATTTCTGGTACGACCCTATTTTTTTGGGTTATTATTCTGAGGGGAATTTTATTTAGTTTGGATTCTTGGTTGAAATATTTTCCACTTTGTATAATATTTTTTTATTTGAAAAAGAAAATAAAAAGTTTTTTTCTATCTATAAAATTTGCAAATAGTACAGATTTACAAGAGATTGAAAAATTAATAAAGAAAAAAGAAAATAAAACAATCACTGAAGAAGAATGGGATCATTTATCATTTGATCAAAAAATTGTTGTACTTTGTTTCAACAGAGAAAATACAGATTTGGAAAGCTCACAAACTTTTGAAGAAAATGAGTTCAAAATGTTTGAAGCGAATGAAAGTTTAATTTTTGAAGATATTCTTCAATATGGATTAAATATAAATCAAAATATTATTTGTTTAGATCTTTCATATTGTAATATTACAGCTATAGGTTTAAAATATATGATAGACAAAAATATTTTTTCAAAGTTACCAAATCTGAAAATTTTCAGAATTATAGGATCTAAAATTGAACTTGGTTCAAATTTATTTTACGGTATGAAAGAAATAAAATCTAAACTAGAAACCTTTGATCTTGGTTCTAATAAACTGAATCAAGATCATGCTGTTGAAATTTCTCATTTTCTTGTTGAGTGTGAGAATTTAAAAGAAGTCTATATTAGAAAAAATTCAAAACTTGGGTTTATTGGTAACACTTTTATATTACTCAGTGTTGTAAAAACAACTCTTTGTGTTCTTAATTTACATCGAACTGGACTTGAGGATAAAAATTTAATTGGTATTTTTGGTGTAATTTCTTTATGCAAGAATCTTATTGAATTTGACGTTTCTGTAAATAAACTTTCGAACACATCACTAACTATAATTTACTTAATGTTAACATATTTTACAAATAATAGAGAAATGAAAGCAAATTGTTGGGCGCAAAGAAATTCTGATCAAAAACAACAATTACTTTTTCAAATGAATGAAGTTTCATCTGCATATTCTGTTAATCCAGCTTTGCATTTTGGTCCTGCAAAATATCTTTCTGGTTCATTGGCTTCAAATGAAATAGATGAGGATCAAGAAATAGAACTTATTATTGAACAGGATTTAATTTACAAAGTTCCTGGAGTTTGTTTGATTAAGGATCAGTGGTTTACTTTTGATGAAGAAGGGAATGTGGATGGGATTACAGAAAGTACGGTGAATGTTATAAATAAAGGTTTATATGGGTATATTTTGGGTGCTTTTTCTGTTATTGATGGAGAAGATAAAGAAAGAGCTTTAGAGGCAATTACGCAGTATGATGTTGTAAATGGAACCAATTTGATGATAAACTGGCAATCTCAATTCGAGAAGTCAAAAGAAACTAAAATTGAAGCTGTAAAGATCTTAGAAAGCTGGAAATCAGGGAATCAGAATACTGGATAGTAATAAAGTATAAATATAATTTATGTTTTTTTTATTTCTTATTTTCTTTTCATCTCGTTAAAATATTTCTGGTTATCTCGTTTTTGTTACGTATTGTGAATTTGCCCAAAATGTGAACAAATAGAAAGAAACCAAAAAACAAAAACCGAGGAAAATAAGAAAGCAGGAAAAGCATGAGCAAACCATCGATTCATCTTGTAAAATGGTGGAAATCTTATCAACCAGTCAGCGGCCAAATGACACGCACATTATCACCATTCCAGCAAGACATTATCACTCCTTTATTCAGACACATGCCGGAAAATGCAGTAAGAAGGTTTACCGACAACGTTCTTGATGTGGCTCCTTCAGTGATTCTTGGAGTAAGCGTAATCTACTGGGCAAATTCTACATTTGGAGCAGAGCAAAAGAAACACAGATTTTAAATATTAATCTGGAAGGGTTTCAACAGCTGAAGATTCTATTCGATGTATATAAACATACGCATCTGTTCCCCATCCTTCAGTGCTTACAATACTCAGATCCCCACCAAAATATTTTGCAAAAACTCTTGCAATTGGCAATCCATATCCTGATCCAGCAAAGTTCCCACGAAACGTCATGGATTCTGCTTGTTCCAGATCTTCTTCTTCAGCAGTGGTATATTGGTAACTCCAAATCTTATCCAATCCACTTCTTGGAATTCCTCCTCCTTCATCAGACACTTTTAATACACAATCTTCTTTTCCTCCTGATATTACAATTGTAATTACATCTCCTTGTCCACTTAATTTCGGTTTATCACTTCGTTGACGTTCTATAACAGCACGTGCGGAATTCTTAAGTAACTCTACAAGAATATGATGCAAAAAGTTTCGCACATATGTTATCGAACACTCCAAATTTCCTTCAATCACAATCTCCGGACACATTCCATATTTGTCCGTTACCATACTTCTCACTTTTTCAACGGACGTTTGTACAACGGACAAAACATCAAGACCACGTTCAATTTTATTACCGTTATTTTCATTGAATTCAGAATATTGAGAAATTAAAAAACGAATGGAAAGTCTTCCAATAAAAAGGTCTCCAAGTTGTTTAGCAAGTTCGTTTGAAATAATGGAAGCCTGTTGTTCCTTTTGCATTGTTCTAATTCCAACTGCAACAAGTGGCAAAGTAGCAGAATCTTTAGCTTTAAACTCGGAAAGTATTCGAAGAAATTCTCGATGAGGTTCAATTTGAGTCAAGGTGTCGGAAGAAAGCGCATCAAGTTCTTCTAGAACAGAAAAATAGGTATTGAGAACAGATTGAAGTGGTTTTTGAGATAATAGTGATGATGGAAGTCTTGTTAAGTCATGACATCTATGTGAAAGGCGGATTAAAAGCTCCTTGTGTAAATGAGGAGCAACTGTTAGTTTGTGTTTTGGATTTGAGAACGCAATAAGTTGTTGAAGAGTACCAGGTGAGGCTTTTTGAGGAATATATTTATCTTTGATTTCGAGTAAATGAGCTGATGTTTCAAAATTTCTAAAAAGTTTTGGTTTGAATAGATTATAGAAAGATCTTTGAGTAAGACAGAAAGATTTCATTGTTATCATGCTTTTACTTAGAGTCTTTCACTATGGTCAATACGGACATATATGTCCATTCTAGACATTTCTGGTGTTTACTAGTTTTGGATAAATGCAATAAGAACAAAAAAAGTGTACATATTGCAACTATGTTTTTGGATACTTACTAGAAAGGGTATCTAAGGGAGATGAGAATAAGGAAACAAAACCAGCTGATAAGCTTAGTATGAGTTGGTTTAGAAAGTATCCACTGATCATTCTGAATCTAATTTCTTCCGCAGGTGAGAGGAAAATATATGGTTCATGACTGCAGTTGATTGTGGGTTAGGAGATATCTGAAAGAAGACGAAAAACTTCCTTTGCCTCTTGTGAATCAGATAATGTTTCAATAATATGTAAAATAGTTATTAATAACAACTTAAATGCTTCCAATCTCAGAATGTATAAACCCTATTTGGGATATAGGTTTTCTTGTGGATCAAGTCTTTCCTAGCAAATTACAGTAACCAAAGGGTGGAAGTATGCATAATGTGGAAAATAAGCTCTGGGATCACTCAGTACCGAAAATTCACATCTTAGTCCATAAATTGTGGCTGCTTCCTTCCCAGGTTCTTTGTCATCAGGCTCTCGGACAACGAACTGTTGTTAAAGTTTGAATACTAGTGTTACGTCACCTTAGGACTTGAACTAATAAGAGAAAAAACAGGTATTTCCATTGCAATTGTCGAGTACTAGAGATCTAATTGCTTCCATAGTACTTATTGTAGGTTGTGGATGACAACCTCAATATTTAGATAAAATTAAATAGGAGTATATGAGCATTATAATTATGGAGTGACGGCAATATTGGTCCCGTAAGCAGAGTTTCCATATAAGTGATGTTTTAGACATTAAGCTTCAAGGAATCCAAACAGCTAAGAAGAATTACTTTACTGGGATGAACGTAGGAGATGAACTTTCTAATATGAGAAGAACTGGTCAGAACACCATAACAAGCAACGTAATTCAAGGTAGAGTCATGTGCAGTAATATCAAGCTGATATAGTGATTCCAGTGTTAGATCCTCTAAGAACATCTTGTATCTATAGTCAAATAGTAATTTCCCATCCGTCGTTTTAAACTTAAGTTAGAAAAATGTAATGAACACGCAATAAAATTCAAAATATTTTTTTTCACTGAGCCTTCTGAAAAGTCCCGTTTTCCACTAGAGATTGAAAATGTCTTTGTACAAGGCGAAGCCGAAATAACAGCAATAATCCCAGGTTTAAACTAGCACCAAGAATAGAGAAAGACACAGCTTCTATTCCAGGGGTGTATTTTAGCTATTTACTTACCTCTGTTCTCAAGTCATCATGCTTACATGCATTAGTTGAACCCTGATACATCGATTTGTTTGGGCGACAGCCTGCAACCAAGCCAAACAGTTTCAACCCCATTAGAGTTTTACCTTGTGGGACTTAACTTACCTACTTGAGAGCGATACAAAATTGTATCGATCTCTTTTTCCGCTACGGATATCTATTGTCTTGTATTTAGAATACTAGAAATAGGGAATAGGAGTTTCACCGAACTGTATTTTCTTAAGCTTTTAACAAAACCACTAAAATATAAAGACAAACTTAAAATACACCTCTTCAATATTAGCAACTAGTCAACAGGTTAACAACCAGCAAAAGAATTTTATATTACTTCCCTAAAAAATAAAAAGAATGGGTGATAGTACTTTCAAACTTAACAACCCGCAACAGTATAAAAACTGGGTTATTAAAATTAAAAGCTTCCTTCGTGAAGAGGGTGTTTGGCTCAGAGTTTCTAAAGACGAACCTGGTGATGAACTTTACACCGGCAAGTCAAAAAGATCCCAAGCCAAAATAGACACAACTGCAACTAGAATTATTTACCAACATCTTTCAGAAAAGGTAATAGAATCCGTAGGTGACGTTGAAGATCCAAGTACTCTCTGGGAGAGAATAAAGGATATGTATTCTGCTGATGACGTCTCAGAAAGAGACAGACTCAGAAACTTACTATTCAACTCACCCGGGAATACAGCTTTAGAAAGGATCAATAACTTCGACGTTAATCAGGCACGTTATCAGGAGTTAGCGGGAACTCTTAACGACGAGGACAAGATAGCGTGGATCATGAGAATCCTAAAACATCCTTTAGTAGACTCGTTGCAGCAACAGCTCAGGTTACATACTAATTTAAGAAAATATTATACAATTTTAAAAGAACTGAGGTTCATCGCAGAGAAAATAGACAACAATAAAAAATCTTCTAATAACCATTACTCGCAGTCATCGAAACCAAAAAAGAAGTGTGGAAGATGTTGGAGAACTAACCATGTGACAAAAAAATGCACGGCTAGAACGTATTGTATTCTTTGTAAGTCGGATAAACATTTTGCACCGGCGTGTCCCGGAAAAGGTAGGAACAAAGAAAATAACGAAGCAAACACGAGAAACGTAACTCAGCAAGGAGAAGAAACCCAGCAGTCTGAAAGCTTTGAAATAAGAACACAAAAATCTTACAATTCAGAAGAAGATACGGAAACTGTGTATGATGAAACTGCAGATGTTTTGGTAGAACATGTCCTAAATACAATAGAAAAAGATAAAAATAAAATACCATTCATCGTAGATTCAGGAGCAAGTAGCCACGTTTTACCTAAAGGATATATTAGTAAAGCGTTTGAAATAAAAGATGTTCAAGATGGACACGTAAACGTAGTAGGTGGAACGTTGCCAATAACTAAAAGAGCCTCGTTCAAAATAAAAACGGATATGAATAAGGTTCTCGTTTTGAAAGATGCAATAGTTCTTGATACAGATACTTGTTTAATAAGTTTTGGAAAACTTTTAGAGAAAGATCTCAGAATAAAAACTAAAGATAAGAACATTGTTTTCGTAAATGAGGATAATAAAATAGTTTTAACTGCAAAGAAAGAAGCAAATAGAGTATTCAAAACAGAAGCAGAATTCATTGATAACGAAAAGATATTTACAATTTCTGAAGTAGAATATTACCACAAACTTTTTGGTCATCCTTCAGTAAATATATTGAAAAATACTTTAAAGTTTCATAATATAAAAATAAAAGTACCTGATATAGTAAGCTGTGAAGTTTGTTCAAAAACGAAACAACAAAGAACACCTGTTCATAAACAGAAAACGTTCAAGGCCAGCAAACCTCTAGAGAGACTGTATTGCGACACTGTATCTTCAACTGTAAGAGGTAAAGCTGGAGAACATTATTTTATTGTCATTACTGACAGCTTCTCTAAATATAGATATGTAGAGAATTTCAAGTCAAGAGATCGTATTCCAGAAAACTTGATAATATTTTTCAAAAAAGTACAAAGGCTCAGCGAATATAAAATAAAAGAAGTTTATATGGATCAGGGAACTGAATTCAAAAACTCTACTTTGAGAACATACTTTGAGCAAGAGGGTATAAGTTTCAGGTTTAGTCCTGTATATCTACCAGAGGCAAACGGCACCGCTGAAAGAGCCAATGGTAGAATACTACAACTTTCTAGAACGCTCATTTACGAGTCGAAACTAGAAAAGAAATACTGGACCTACGCGACTAAATACGCAGCGTTCATCAGCAACAATATATCTACTTCTACAGTTGAAACACCTCCAGTTTTTGTCTTATTTAAAAGAAAACCACAATTAAACAATCTTTTTATGTTTGGTCAAAAGGTATTATATAGAATTAAGAAGCCTGAAAATAAGTTTGCAGCAAGATCCAAGAAAGGAATATATGTTGGGGTAAAAAACACTTCAGCAGAGCACATAATATTGGATGACGCTTCAGGAAAAGAAATATTAGCAAGGGATATTCGTCCGTTGACAAATAACCTATATAATAAATATAAAAATGAAAATGAAAATACATTGGATCCACAAGTGCAGTTTGACAACCTCAGAAAGGAGGAGAATACAGAAGTTCCAGAGGACTGGGTTAGAAGGAGCAACAGAAAAAGAAACCTGTAAGAAGATATGTTGCAAAACAAACCCAGCTAACAGCGTTCGTAGAACAAGCTTATTCTTTACTGCTAGATCCAACTCAAAGTATCTTTCTTCTGCAAAAGAAAAAGGGAAAGGTACCTAAAAGTTACTCACAGATAAAAAGATACGAAGACAGCAAACACTGGTATCAAGCTTATGATAAAGAGCTGGTAAAACTGGAAACAATAGGCGGCTTTTCAAAAATTCCAATACAACAAAAACCACAGGAAGCTGAAGTCTTGAACCTCGTTGAACTTTACTCTAAGAAATATGACAACGTTCAAAAAAAGCATATTTATAAGGTGCGTATAACTGCGAACGGAAAATTTAGCAGGGCACTTCAACCGACGTATAGTCCAGTAACCAACTTTGAGTGCGTCAGGATGTTTTTCTCAAAAGTGGCACAAAGTAGCTTGCATATCTTTCAACTAGATGTATCTACAGCGTACCTAAACGCTAAATTAGAAACAAAAAGATACTATATCCTCCCTCAAAAATACTTCAAGGATCGGGAGAATTTTTATTGGCAAAGCGAGAAGGCGTTATATGGTCTAAAAGAGTCAGCAAGATGTTGGTATGAGCTTCTGGATTTACGTCTCAGGGAGCTAGGCTTCATCAAATGCCTTATTGAGACCACCATGTACCGACTTGATCAGGATGGCGATGAAGTGTTTCTTATTATATACGTCGATGATATTCTTTTTGCTTGTCAAAATCCGAAGAATGGTAATGCACTATTCAACAAATTTAAACAGATTTTCGAGATCAAACATACTGATAATTCCGAGAAGTTCATAGGTTTCGAGATTAAGAAAACATCGAGATGTTATTATCTACATATAAAAAATTATATTGAAACAAAAGCGATCACATACGAAGTCGAGAATTCAAAATTCGTTGGGATCCCACATCAATCAGGGGTATATTATGAGCCCACAGAATCGAAGATTGATCCAAAATACTTTCAGTCGATAATAGGAACACTACTATTTGCAGCGAGAACATGTCGTCCCGATATCGCATGGGCAGTCAATCGACTTTCGGTCTTCTCGAAAGCACCAGGAATAGAACATTTAAGACAAGCAAAACGAATACTTAAATATATTTTACACTCAAAACAACTGGCGCTATCATTTAAAAGAGACATTAACAAAACGAAAATAGAGGTTTATTGTGACGCTAGTTGGAAAAACGTGCCAGCTAAAATGGCGTCTATTGACGGCCATATTATTCTCTTGGACGGAACTCCGATTATTTGGAAAACAAAGAAACAAGATCTCGTAGCTCAGTCGAGTACAGAGGCAGAAACCATAGGAGTCGCAAGAGGTGTATCAAATTTGAAATGGTGCACAAATATTCTGAAGTTTTTGAGGATGAAAACACCTGAAGTTACAGTATTTTCAGACAACCAAGGTGCAGTAAAGTTACTAGAAGGACAAACAATTAGCGGAAGAAGTCGTCATATCGACATAAAATATTTTGTTACACGCTTTGAACTGAAAAGAAATAGTTGGAAAATAAAATACACTGAAGCAGGAAAAAATTTAGCGGATATATTTACGAAACCGGTCAATAAAGTTATCTTCAAAAACATAGTTCAAAAGTTAATGGACACACTAAAGTAAATTAAGAAATAGAAAATACAAGTTACAAGTAAAGTTACAGGTCAACTCAAGAAAAAATACAAGAAAAGTTACAAGTAAAATCAAGAAAAGATACAAAAAAAAAGTTACAAGTCAAGTCAATAAAAAATACATTTACACCATAGGAGCTATGAAGAGTGGGGAAGTATGAGCATATTGTCTTGTATTTAGAATACTAGAAATAGGGAATAGGAGTTTCACCGAACTGTATTTTCTTAAGCTTTTGACAAAACCACTAAAATATAAAGACAAACTTAAAATACACCTCTTCAATATTAGCAACTAGTCAACAATATCGTAAAGTGAAAAATTATCACATCTCACCGTGAAACATCTGCTACAGCTCTGCATTAATAAACGCAAAAGAACCCTGATTTTGGATGTATCGAGAGAAAATATAATTAAAGGGGTTAACACTCTTGTATTTAAAGCTCTCCTAGATATATATTAACCGAGAAGGTTGATTACATCTGTAGATGTATAGAGTAAATATACTACATCGCTTCACTATCCCAAGAAGGTAATGATTGAAAAACCAATAATAGAGCTAGGTGGCTCTATACTCAGATCAGGACCGAATCAAACTTTCAACATATTTTATTTACCCTAATGACAGACAACTATGTTGCTTAGACTTTGTCAGGTCTGCTTAAGCTGTTAGATTTGTGAAGCATTCTAAATGAATCGAAACAGTGGTTGGATGGAATTAGCACATTTGAACGACATTATATTATACTTTAGGTTAAGCTCTGAAGACTTTGCACTGTCATTGCAGGAAATAGCTCGATAAGACTTTTTTCCTGTGGACTTTCTTTGAGAACATGTGCAAGACCAGTGTTTGAAGCTCAACTTAAAATCCTCCCTCCTTGTAAATTGTTTCCCTAAAAAAGAGTAATTCTACGTAAATACCACGATTCAAAAAAAGCAAAACATTTACCTAATAAAGCTCCATATTTAGTCTTAATATTAAAAATAGGTTTTCCCATTAGCCAAAGCCTCTCAGTTAAAAATCGAAGCATTTCACACCCTGCAACTGACAGGATTTGTCTCAAGTCCTATGAGATGGGGCACAATACTGTAAACTATTTCTACATCAAATAAACATAGAGGATTGATGCCCCTTTCATAGAAAACCGCCAATCAATACTTGATAACAATCTCTTTTATACTTTTTCCATTATTCTTGTTCTAACTTGGTTAAATTCCCGAGAACTCCTTTTTGGTTCTCGATTTCATCATTTTGCCCAAAATTAAATAAGGATCGGAAATAGAAATTCGGAAACACTAAACGAACAAAAAAAATATCCAAAATTTAAATACAAAAGAAAATATGAGTGAAGAAGTTGTAAAATTTGAAACCCAAGGGCATATAGCTATATTCACACTAAATCGTAAACCTGCACGAAACGCAATAAGCGCAGAAGTTTCCGAAAGAATGGAAGCTCTTCTCGACAAGTTTGAAGCGGATCAAAACCTTTGGATCGGAATAATCACTTCTTCTCATCCGACAACTTTTTGTGCAGGAGCAGATTTAAAATCTATCAGTGAAGGAAAAAATATTATGACAAAAAAAGGTGGGTTTGCAGGACTTGTACACTATCCAAGGAAGAAGATTCTTATAGCAGCTGTTGATGGGTATGCTTTAGCAGGAGGCTGTGAAATTGTTCTTGCATGTGATTTAGTTGTTGCTTCAAAAAAAAGTCAATTTGGACTTCCAGAAGTAAAAAGATCTTTAGTTGCTGCAGCTGGAGGATTATTTCGTTTACCAAAGAAAATTCCAGAAAATATTGCGATGGAAGTGATTTTAACTGGAGATAGGATTAGCGCTGAAAGAGCGTATAATTTTGGAATGGTAAATGTATTATGTGAAGAAGGAAAAAGTTTAGAAGCTGCATTAAAACTTGCAAAGAGAGTTGAAGTAAATGCTCCATTAGCAGTTTTTGAAGCAAGGAAAATTGTAAATGAAACTTTGAAGTATGACCAGGAAAAAGTTGGTTGGAAAAAGAGTGCAGAAGGAATGAAATATTTATCTACTACTGAGGATTTCAAAGAAGGTCCAAGAGCTTTTATTGAGAAAAGAGCACCAAAATGGACTGGGAAATTATAAAATGAGAACCCTTTATTTATTAAGAATGAACACAAGAAAAATATACTTGGTAATATTTATGAAGTTGCTCTTTCAATGAGTTCTTTTATAAATCCAGTTTTACTAAGAACTTTTCTATTCTCTGGAAAAGAATCAAGTGCAGATTGAATAAATCGCTGGCAATTCGGGCTTCTCAATGTTCCTTTATTTTCATCTTCCACGTACCCAAGATTCGCAATTGCACTAAGAGCTCGAAGAACTACATTCTCATTACTAATAAGCATTTGCGCAGAATCCGCAATTTTTGCAATTGCTCCATTATCAATCAAAGAACCGGCTGCGTCTCTGGATTTCCCAAGTGAAGTTAGAATCCCATATATATTGGCTAAAACTTTATCATAACCAGGTTGATAAGCGCGATGTTTGTCGCGAAGAAGATTAAGTAAGAAATCTCCACATCCGCGATTAATTAGCTCAACTTTAGAATCTTGATGAATTGATAAACTCCAAAGTGCAGTTAAAGCTGAATATTAAAAGAGAAGAAAGAAATTTACCAACAGAAACAAGTCCTGAATTTGTTAAATGAAGATCAATGATCTTTGTAAGACAAGCTGGTCCATCCTCGTCAATAAGAATCTGTGCATTCATTGGTAAATCCGTAAATCCTTTGAATGCACCACAAGCATACTCTGCAATTCTTTGATTATTTTGATGTCTTTCACATGCAGCTACAATTAGACGTACTGCGTTTAATCTTACCATTGCAAAACTATAACCCTAAATGTAAACCATAAAGCTAAAAATACAAGTGTCCAAATTGTTCCTACACAATATTCTTGTACTTTTTCCACACCTAAATGATTCTGCATTGCTAGTAGAAGTGCGTGAATCAGACCTTCATCAAACAAACGAGTTCTGTTTTCTTCAAGTAATGCCAAAGAAAAAACAGCTCCACAAGCTGCACGAGTTACTTTAGGATCTGATGGAAGGTTCTTAAAAGTACTGAGGATCAATTGACATATATTTCTTTTCATTAGCTTCTCGGAATTGGTCTTGAGGTTACAAGGGTTCTCAAAGCAAGACATCCGTATTCTTGAATCGACTTACTTTTTGGAAAAGTTCTCATTGCTGTCATTACTTTATCTCCAATTCCCTAATATGTAAATTTAAGGTAAAAATTGAACTTGTTCATTGAATGTGTACAAATTTCCTTTGAGGGATTTAATCGAGGCGATTGCTAGGAGAAGAACAAACTTATCATTTGGAAAGTTTTCCATAGCTTTAATTAAAACCAATCCAACCCCCCTATCTAAAAGATGTTTTCCATATATATTTGTTTGACCAAGCTTCCAAATTTCCCGGCATCCGTTCTCTTGGACTGTCTTGTTATGTTCTCTAAGGGGTGAATATGAAGAAAAAAATGATACGCAGCTCTCATATCTTGAATAACTTTATCAACTTTATAAAAATCTATCTGAATTTCATCTTCACTGCTCATTTTGGTTACGTTTTCTTGTTAGAACAGTTTGTTCTGGTTCAATGTTGTTTTTTCTTTTTATTTGGAACAGGAACAGTTAAAATAGAATATGATTGGTTGAATGTAAATATATATCTGACCAATAATATTTGTTTTACATTTTGATGAAAAATACAGATTTTGATAATGATAAATTATTATTATTTATATAATTTTGGGAACCGATTATTTCTTAATGGAAAGAATTTAGTTTAAGACAATAAAGTTTATAAAACTATGGATATTTAGCAGGTTTTCTATGAAGTCAAGACTTTAGAATAAATTTACCTAAAGTGAACAACTAGTTTGAAAGTACTTAGTCGTCTTAGTTTACTTTTAATGCATATGAAGTCTCACTTTGGTAATTCTCATGGCTTTACCTTAGTTCGAGAGTAAATACTTTGTTGTCTGTTATTAAGAGAAAAGAATAAAGTTTAAAAATTATATTAGGTCTACGTTTAGCTTTTTAATGGCTTTGAAGATAGTAGTTTTGTAGTTTTGAATAGACCGTCTTTTGAGTCAGGCTACGAAAACCAAGAAACAGA